>CM070715.1:67505666-68119595 GCA_036346275.1 Otatea glauca | reverse complement strand
TTACTTCCTAAAGCTCATATCCCTTGATTTCTTACTCCCAATTTTGTGTGACTTTCTGTTAAAAATCTCTTCTCGCTTCAGAACCTCCTAGTTTTTCGGGATCTCTCTAACTCTGCCGCCCGGATTATGAGGCATTCATTTCTTTTCTCCTGTCAAATAGCTATAAAGGTGAACCAAAGCTCCTGAGGATGCAATCCATCTCTTAGCTTCTTTCTCGAGTTCTTCATCATGCCTAAAAGACCTTTCTACGATGATCGGGACGATCCAGCTTGCAGAGCTCCGAGGGAATTTGATTGCACTCTAGCAGAGTTGGTGAAGAAAGGCGCAATGTCGAGACAGTACTGCCGTGGACGCCTTTCTTGAAGCTTTCCCACTCTCCTCAGTACGAGATGCGCCTTATAGAGGCTCTAGGGGCGTACGAGGGAGAAAACTAAGTTCTTGTTCGTGTCTTGTCCCCTTCCTCTAATCATGTAAGCGGATGTTGTATATAAATAAAAATATGGTGTTCCAAAGTGCTCTCTGTATCTTGTGTGTTTTCTAAATTGAATGACTATTCATAAGCGTACGTCGCTAAACATAACTTCGACTAGTCGCACAATACTTTCTGCAAGTATCATTCGCGGCTCTAGTTCGACAGATTACTGTTTCGACTACACAATATGGATAAAGTAATAATGTCAAGTTGAAATAACTCTTTGATTAAAGTTCCATTTAATAATAAAAATGCTGCTATAATACTCATCTTTCTATGCTCTTTCTTATCTAATCACAAATTAAAGAAACCAAGTTATCATCTGACTTTTTCAGCAAAGTGTCCATATTAAAGTACTTGAGTTTCTGAGATAAGCTTAGTTTAAAGAAATACTTAAGCTTACTTGATTATCAAACTCAAACATTTACTGAAATTTTTTTTGTTGTCTTTGTTGATTTTGGTTGTCGATCTTAGATATATCTCTTATTTCCAAAATCTTCAGAAATATAGATATGATGCAGACTGAGAACAACTTAAAGTTACAGGTTCCTACTTGGATCGGACTAATCTCAAACAAACTTTCAATGCTCGCCGGACTAAATTTTTTAGTCCGACGCTAATGAAAGTTTTGGTCTTAACACCAAGCAAGACTAAAACTCCTCTACAAACAGACTAAAACTGGTCTTGGCTGAGTATAAAGCTTTTTGGTCCGACCCAATTAGTAATCTGTCTAAATCCGTCTGAATCAAGTCTGCCTCATGATCAAATTTTTCTAAAGTTTTTTAATTTCCTTCTTCTCTCAAGATTTCAAAATTTGCTTAAAATCTTACCTATTGCTTTAGGTCTTACCCATTGCTAACCTGACCTTATGTTTGGGACTCTCTGTGCTTATTCAAACCGCTTCAAAAAGGAGGTCCCACCACCTTATTAGAACTCCCATTCCTTTTCAACTACCCTGGTTAAAGGTGTCAGTTCCCAAGGCCCATTTACTTCTGCCAATACATTCAATGCAGTAACTTCTTCCATCAAAAACCTCTTTGTTATTTCCTTGCTTGCGCAAAACTTCTCTCGAACCGAAGTTTCTTCTTCTACACCAAGCAACCTGATCGGGTCTTGGCGACGGTGATCTTGTGACTTTTTGCGCAAGAATCTTCTTCAAGCTCAAGAAGTTCCTTAGAACTTCTCTCTTTCTTCAAAATTTCAACCCTAGACTGGTGCTTAGATATAGTTCTTCCTTTAAGGTCTGTTTTGTTTGAAGAGGGCCTGCATCGAGTCCGAGTAATAAGTCTGTGTTCAAAGTCGAAATCAAAATGAGGTCAAAGAACTCGATAAAAGGGGTTTGATTGGAAAATTATTGATAGAGTTAAGAGTAAGAAGCAAAGAAGATCCAGCTCAACCTCAAAACAAATCACTCGAACAACCTCATGGACCAATACTAATGTCGCACCCGGAATTTGAATTCCGAACACTTTGTGTGATACACCAGTCCAGGATCACGCTGGTGCTCACAGATACAACAGAGATGAATACCATCACACATACACAGCGGAAAAAATAATGATAATGTATTTAATTCAAATTAAACTGTTAAGACCTTATGGTCAGTCTTACAATATTAAGCCACGCAGGGCTGAGTTCAGAGTAAATAAATAATAGCAGAGGAATTATAAAATTATTCGTGGCGCCTCGCCACACAGTAACCGATCGGGCCTTCCCTTAGTTAGCCGGGTCATCGCTCTTCTCCTCATATGCTTGCAGCTCTTCATCTTCCGATATTGTGATTATGGAGGTGAGTACATTGGTACTCAACAAGCCATGCATGTAATGCATCCTAATATGCTACATGCCGCTTATTCCAATGGAATGGCTTAAAGGTTAATTTGCGATAAACAAGATTTAACAAGTACATAGGTAGATTCAAAAGCAAAAAAACAAGTAGAATTAACAATAACTTTTCCGTTATGTAAAAGCATTTCCACATCCTAATCCGTATTTCCATCAACTTCTTCTTTAACCCAACCACATTTTTAACAAAGTCTAACCTTGACTGTAATTCCTTAGCAATGTCCAATACCGTGGACACGGCTATTCAATAGTTTGTACACTCGCAGAGGTTATACACTTTACCCACACGAGATAGTTAAACACCACACAAAGTAGTAACCATAACAAAATCTTTCTCAAACTTCTATCCTCGCATGCATTCTCCCGGATAGTCCCCACTGTCCCTTCCCTTTATGGAGCGGAAATATAGGCTAACGTATACCGCTGAAGAGATGTAAGACCGATCCGTAAACACTACACCCTTCTTTCCATATCCACAACTACAAAACCCACCGAGGTCTCACATGCTAAGACTTCTGAATCATACTCAACTAGGTCCGTCCCATACCGCATATGTGGTTGTATGTTAGGCCCAGTTCAAAGGCTTGCAAGGTTAAGTCCTTAGGTTGACCGTGGCAAGACTACCCAAAGTTCACAAAACCAAATTCAACAACATCATTCCCATGTGCCACATCCGCCCTCCATTAATCACTTGCCACTTGCCACGCCTAAATTATTTTACCACCTCGTTGGTTACCGCACCGTGTGCCATCAATAACATCAACACACGTGTCACATTCTCAAAATGTTTTTCATAGTTCATTATTCAATATTTCATCGCTCCCTGTGAAACAGTTGTCAATGAAGCTGCACTGCTTGGCTAAGCATACCTACTTCGTTTCTAACCATTTCCGTTGGTGACTAGTATTGACCAATTTAATAGTTCCCATCTTAGGGTGACAATGAATTTATGGCATACAAATACAGTGAACAAGGAATCGATAACAAGTGGTGATTTAACTAAACCCAAATTATTTTAAAGCTTTTATAATTTAATTAGCATGCATAATTTAAATCAACATAATATTTAAAACATTAGGAGCAAGATGGTCAAAGCATAACTTGCCTTCGTAGCAAGCGTAGTCTTGGTCTAAGCCTTGGTCCGAGCTTGATCCTTGAAATCTGGTCCTCACACGTACTCGACGCCTACGCTGTAATGATAAGAACCAAATGAATACGCAAAACAACGTACAAACACACATTCGTAAACTCCCGCAAATCAAACTAATTCATAACATTATGAAAACTTCCTGATAATTAATTTAGCATTTTCTAAGGTTTATAAAATTTATTTTGACATTTTTGGACGATAGTTTAGGAGCTACAAAAATCGAGGTTTGGACTTTTCGTGAATATTTTAATAAGACAAATTTATTTGAAAATTTCAGTAAAATTAACATAGCTAGGTGTTGATTTTTGCTCATTTATAAAAATTTGTCTCATGTAGATTGAGCTAAAACGAATTTGTAGCGAAAAAGACAAATTTCGCGATTTGTGGACGATTCATGTACAAATAACAAACCTACCTGGAAGCATGCAAGGTACTATTCATCATATATAAGAGTATACTTCATGCGCTTTCTACTGGCTATCTTGCTACGCGAGAGACAGTAGAAATACAAGGTTGGTCTCAGGCCGACGGTCGGCGAGCACGCTGGACCGGCGAACGTGGCGACAAAGAAGAACGACGACGGCGACGACGGTGCCAAGACGTGATCGTAGTTGCTCGCTGGCGCAGCGACAGCAGAAATCGAATCAACGCCTAAAAAATACGTATACATACTAACATATATATGTAAACACAAGACAAATCCTAACATATACTTACATATATACATGCGTATTCCTATTATATCCATGTATACAAGACTATGTACTAGAACATGTATAAGCGCTCATGATTCAACCTAAAATATATACATATACAAGCCTAACATATATATCCAAACTGACTTATCTGCAAGCATACACATATACATGCACAAATACACACAAAGGAATCATCCGACGGCAAAGTTAAAGCACGCGCAAGGGAGAAGAGAGAGTACCGATCGGCAGCGATGCAGAATGGGCAGATCGTCGGTGTAGGAAGAGGCGAGACTGAGACAATCAGCGGCAACATCGCAGATCGATGAGCGGAAAGGAGACAACAAGCGGAGTTCGCCAGCAGCGCCCAAGCCGGGAGAAATGGCAGGAGACGTGGAGGGTGAAGAGGAACACAACCAAAACGCTTGGGGAGGAAAAACAAGCAGTAAAGGAAAGATTAAGAGGTGATTAGGAGTAGTAATCGAAAGGAAAGGAAAAGGCGTAAGAAACGGCCGGGAGGAGCAAATCATGCGATAGATTGAATGACTCATTACGTGCTCTGTTTGGTTGAATTTCCAATTTGAACAAGTGCTGGGTCAAACACGATTGAGATAAATTAGCAAAAGGCCTCTAAAAATCTTGGAAAAAACTCTAAATTACTAGGAATATTTGAACCCTAGCGGTTGGTTTCAGATTTTTTGATATATAGATTTTCTGCAAAAATTCTTTTAGTGAAACAGACACTTGTGCAGATGTTTATAAAATCAACAACTTAATTTATATATCAAGTTTTTGAAAATATTCGATAGGAACATTCTTGTTTTTCCATTTCATTATTTTAAACTAAATTTTTAAATTTTATGTGCACGTGACACACACAAACTTTATTTTATAAGATTAACTCAAAACGGCTTAAGTTCGAATTAACTTCAAAAATTCCAAATACATTCCCGAAAAATTCTAATAATTTCAGAATGCCATAAATATATTAAAAGTAAATTTTGGGACGTTACAAACCTCCCCCCCCTTAACAGAATCTCGTCCCCGAGATTCAGGGCTGGCTAAAGAGAAGGTTGGGAAATTCCTTCTTCAGATCTTCTTCACGCTCCCATGTTGCTTCGTTCTCTGAGTGATTGCTCCATTGAACTCGCAGGTTTAATTGTTTTATTCCCCGGTTCTCGCTCACCGTGGTCCAAGATCTTGATTGGGTATTCCTTGTAGGTCGATCTTCCTGCACTTATCTCTTCGAGGTGTCTGCTCTCATGGCACTCAAGGCACTTCTGTTGAGATACATGGAACACATCATGCACTCCGCCAACGATTGGGGCAACTCCAACCGATATGCGACTTCACCTCTATGGCTCAAGATCTTGAATGGACCCACGATCTTGGAGCAAGTTTTCCTTTGTGTGAAACCTTTGACTCCTTTGAGTGTGACTGAGATATACATAATCCTCGCTCAAAGCTTAACTCAAGCGCTTCGGTTGTCAACAGAATTTTGCCTTGATTGTGCAGCCTTCGCCTTTCCCTAATCATGGCAATTTTTTCTCAAAGATCGATAAGAATGTCGGGCCCAAATATTTGACGCTCACCCGCCTCATTCCAATTTAACGGTGTTCGATATGGACGGCCATATAGTGCTTCAAATGGAGACATTTTAGTCGGCTTGGTAACTGTTGTTATAGCTAAATTCGCAGATGGCGTACATTTGTCCCATGAAGTGACATATGACAGAGCGCAAGCCCTTAACATATCCTCGAGTATCGATTTTTCTTTCACCACCATCTGTCTCAGGATGGTATGCCAGATCGAAATTCAAACGGGTGCCCATTGTCAGTATGCAACTTATTCCAAAATCTTGAGGTAAATTGAGTACCTCGATCCGACACTATCTTCTTTGGTACACCATGCAAGCACACAATTCGCCATATATAGCTCACTAGGCGATCTCCTGAGTATGTGGTTTTCACCGTATAAAATGGGCTACTTTGGTTAGGCGATCAACTATAACCCATATCGAATCAAAACCTTGTCGAAGTTCTGGTAAACCGTAATGAAATCCATACCGATTTCCTCCCACTTCCACTCTGTACTTTCGAGGTTGCAACACCCCTGCTGGTCTCGATGCATGCCTTTACTCTTTGACATATATCACACAATACGACGTGTTCGGCTACTCGCTTCATGTTTGGCCACCGTAATCTTTCCTTGAGATCTTGGTACATTTTTGCACTTCTTGATGAATTGAGTACTTGGAATCGTGCTTCCTCAAGTATCAACTGCGCCTACCAGTTTATGAGGTACGCAGATTCTATTTTTCATCCACAAGGTACCTCGCTTCATCTACTCTAAAGTCTTTGGCTGCTTTCTTCATCCATCTTGGATTTGATCCTATGAATTTTATCATCATCCTTTTGACCTTCCCTAATATGTTCTTCTAGGGTCGGCTTTACTTCCATGGTAGCCATATATCCTCTAGGTACGACCTCCAATCTTAGCTTATGAAGCTCCTTACACAAATCAACCTGGTTTTCTGCAACCACCACATTTAGGCTGTGGCTTTTCCGACTCAAAGCATCAGCCACCACATTTGCTTTTCCTGGATGGTAGTGGATTCCGATGTTATAATCCTTGATTAACTCCAACCATCTTCTTTGCCTCATGTTAAGATCTGATTGAGTGAATATATACTTTAAACTTTTGTGGTCAGTATATATTTCACATCGGTTTCCGATGAGATAGTGGCGCCATATTTTAAGGGCGTGCACTACAACAGCTAACTCTAGGTCGTGAGTTGGGTAACTCGCCATGTGGCCTTAATCGCCTTGACGATAAGCCACTACTTTGCCGCTCGCATCGTAACACATCCAAGTCCTCGACGCTAAGCATCGCAGATATATCAAAGCCGCCCTAACATTCTGCAACACCAAGACAAGTGCCGGGTTAGACGCTTCTTCGCTTCTTGGAAACTCTTCTCGCACTCTGGCCCATACAAACTTTTATCCTTTTTCAACAATCGCGTAAGAGGTCTTGCAATTGATGAAAACCTTCAATGAACCGGCGGTAATATCCCGCCATTCCAAGAAAACTTCTAACTGGGTAATCGACTTTTGTTGCTCCTAGGTAACACCGCTTCCACTTTCTTCGGTCGATACTACTCCTTCGGCAGTCATTACATGACCCAAGAACTCTACCTTCTTTTTCCAGAAGTCACATTTGCTGAATTTGGCATATAGTTGGTTTTCTCTTAGCTTTTCCAGAACTATCCTTAAGTGTTCTGCATGCTCTTCTTCTGTCCCGGAGTAGACTAGTATGTCATCAATGAAAACGACAACAAACCTGTCTAAGTATTCCATGAATACTTTGTTCATCATATTCATGAAATAAGCTGGGGCATTGGTCAATCCAAAAGACATGACCGTGAATTCATAATGCCCATACCTTGACGAGAAAGCTGTCTTTGGTATGTCCTCGATTCGTATTTTTAACTGGTGGTATCCGGATCGAAGGTCTATCTTAGAGAAGACTCCCGCTCCTCTTAACTGATCAAAAAGATCGTCTATCCTAGGTAAAGGATATTTATTCTTTATCGTCACCTCATTTAGTGCACGATAGTCTATACACATTCTAAAACTTCCATCTTTCTTTTAACGAATGTAACTCGGTGCTCCCACGGCGATGAGCTAGGTTTAATGAAACCTTTTCCATGAGTTCTTCAATCGCTTCTTCATCTCCACTAGTTCTTCCGTGGACATCCTATAAGGCCTCTTTGCAATAGGTGCTGAACTGTGCACTAGCTCAATCGCGAACTCAACATCCCTATCCGTGGCATCCTCGCAAATCTTCTGAAAACATCCGAAAGTCTTTACCACTGCACTTCTTCTAGACTAACGGTCTTCATACTATTGACCATAAATTTTCCATTTCGGTCTGTGGTTGCTTGAAATTCCACTTTTCTCCATCTTGGTTCTCTACAGACACTACTCGGGCTACACAAATACCGCTTTATGTTTGGTGAGCCACCCATTCCGAGGATTACATCCAAGGTTTGGGTGTCTAGCAAAATTAGATTTGCTAGAAACTCTACCTCGCTTATGACCAGCTTAACTCCCAAACATCCTAGGTTAGATTGAAGTTCGACTGTGTGATTGCACTACTAGTGTGCACTTAAGTTTTCTCGCCCAACCCATTCCCCACAAAGAAAGTCTTGAGAGATGAATGAATGTGAAGCACCGTAATCAAATAAAACTGTGGTGTATCGAAAGTTAATCAAAACGCACTCCATATTACGTCCGTGGCATCTTGAGCTTCAGCAGTTGTGACATGGTTCACGCGCTCTGGACGATTGTCGACTGGCAGCTATGGATTGATTGTTTCACGGTTTGCTACCCGTGTTAGTGCCTTTTCGGTGTTGGCCCCAAGTTGAAGCGAATCGGGTCATATTGCTCTCGTGGACACCGATTGGCAAAGTGTCCTCGGTTCATTGCAATGTAGCAACGCTTTCTCAGATTTTGCCGATTGGAACCCGCATTATTCCTCTCGACCGGCGCCCTAAAGCCTTGACTCAAGATCCGCCAAGAAACCGTCCTCCGATTGGGGCTGAGGTTTGAATTTTGCAAATTGTTGAGGATTAACTCTCACCATCCGATTCGACGCCCCTTGGCCTCGACATCCGCGCTATGTCCTCTCCTATTTCTTTGCGCTTATCTTCAAGAATGAGCGCCTTATTGACAAGCTCTTGAAAGTCCGGGAACGTGTGGGTGATCACCTACTTGAAGCCCAGAGTTCACCCTTCATGAATCGGACTGCCTCGCCTATCCGTTGTTACATCTTCCGCGCATATCGAGCCAATTGAGTAAATTTGTTCAAGTAGTCGGCCACCGTTGGCCACCCCGCTGAGGTTCCAAATTCTTTCTTAAGATCCATGATACCCTGGTACATGGTATGGCGAAGGTCATATGAACTCCTCCCACGTGATACTGAGGATCCTCGTGCATAAGCACAAAAGTTTTCCCACCATTCACGCGGCGGTTTCTAGTTGGTGAGAGGCATATAGTACCTCTCATGTCCTACACATTGAGTTATGTGTAACTTCTTCGATAGTTCTCACCAATCATCCGCCTCCAACGGATTGGCATTGCTCGAGAACGCGGTGGACGTGTCCTCATGAACTCGATAGCCTTGAATAGGGTGTGGTCCATGGTTACCCCCTTGTGGAACGCTTGCAGCACTTGATTGATATCCGCCGCATTGTCCGTGATCATTGTGTTCATCACCGGGTTTGAGCAACAGAAAACTCCCAAATTTCGCAGATCCACTTGCGGCGGTTGAGGAATTGGGTCCTCGTTCGATCTCCGCCTGTTAGCTCCACTTCGCTAGCACCAGCCATATCATGAGTCCTCACCATCCGCTGGAAACTTCATGGTTAAGAGAGAAGAAGAAAGCATAGGCAAGTAAAGGAACTTATACAGGGGAAACAGGTGTAACTTAAATTATTCAGCAACTTTATTAATTTAGTAAAATGGTATGGTTGCTCGCAAGTGCCAAAGGCCATGCAACACATACCAGACACTCACATACGAGAGTAATCAAACATTAAGACTCAACAACGACTCACACCTAATGGTGACTCTGAAAAAGACGCGACTCAAGCACTCGAGTCTCGACACCACACTAACTAGACTCAATAAGACTGACTCAACATTTGAGTCAACTCTAAAAGAAAATAGACTCTCAGACACCGAACCATCCGGGGTGCGGTCCTCCCGAAGGGTACTCATGGCGGTGCGGCGATAGGGGCAACCGTCCGATGCTCTACAAAGAGCTTGGTACGATCGACCCACCGACTCGCTGGTCCCAAGATCGCCGCCTCTCGTGCTGGCGGCCGCCAGACTGGTGCTCTCCCGCCTCGCTCCTCCGGATCGATCGTGCAGCTTAAAACTCGCTCAGCTCAGTCCATACAGAGCCATCTCCAGCCTCGGATCCTCTCGCATGGAGTGAGCTAAGCCCTCCGCAGCTTGAGTTCTCGCCCGTGACTCGCCGCGGGCTCTCGCAGCCCCGGACTGCTCTCGCCCATGGCCTCTTCCCGAGCGATGACATACTCGCCAGATGAGTGATCGTGGCGCCCTCCTCCAAGAGCTCCATCCTGTCATGGCGATTATCTCGACGCGGATGGTGACGGAAAAAAGTGCCTCCAACTCTGCGAGGAAGTACGGCAACCGTCGATCGCAAGACGCGCCGCCTCCGGATCCCGCCTCAAATGTAGTCCTCCGGCGGTGATGTAGATAGGACGGCCGCTCGCCCTCTCCCCGAGCATACACGGTGATCTTGACATCCCTGTGCGATATCAAGTCCCGCCCGCACTACGCTGGTCCCTAATAGAGTGGTTTGTCGAAGCCTCCAAGAAGTTGCATCAAGCGCCATAGCTCACGCGAATCCTCCAAAGGCGCCTCCATAGGTGTGGATCCTCCTCATCTCGCCAAAAGGTATCCTCACGCCTCTTGGAATTTTAAAACAAAGTAACCACGAGAATTTCAAAAAAAAGGAGTGAATAGGAAGAAGGGATGAGACAGAGTAATTTTATTTTCTTGTTCACTTTTAGATTTAGAAAATAATTTTCACCTCCCCAACAACCATTCTAGCTAAGGGTCCGTCCTCTACCAAGATGGCTCGATACCACCTTCTGTCAGACCCGAATTTGAATTCGAACACTTTGTGTGATACACCACCCAGATCACTGGTGCTCACAGATACAATGAGATGAATACCATCACACATACACAAATGAAAAATAATGATAATGTATTTAATTCAAATTAAATGTTAAGACCTTATGGTCGGCCTTACAATATTAAGCCACGCAGGTGAGTTCAGAGTAAATAAATAATAGCAAATGAATTATAAAATTATTCGTATTTCGCTTGCCACAGTAACCGACCGGGCCTTCCCTTAGTTAGCCGGTCATCGCTCTTCTCCTCATATGCTTGCGCTTCATCTTCCGATATTGTGATTATGGAGGGTGAGTACATTGGTACTCAACAAGCCATGCATGTAATGCATCCTAATATGCTACATGCCAGCTTATTCCAATGGAATGGCTTAAAGGTTAATTTGCGATAAAAAAGATTTAACAAGTACATAGGTAGATTCAAAAGCAAGAAAAACAAGTAGAATTAATAATAACTTTTCCGTTATGTAAAAGCATTTCCACATCCTAATCCGCACTTCCATCAACTTCTTCTTTAACCCAACCACATTTTTAACAAAGTCTAACCCTTGACTGTAATTCCTAGCAATGTCCAATACCGTGGACACGGCTATTCAATAGTTTGTACACTGCAGAGGTTATACACTTTACCCACACGAGATAGTTAAACACCACACAAAGTAGTAACCATAACAAAATCTTTCTCAAACTTCTATCCTCGCATGCGCATTCTCCCAGATAGTCCCCACTGTCCCTTCCCTTTATGGAGCGGAAATACAGGCTAACGATACCGTTGAAGAGATGTAAGACCGATCCGTAAACACTACACCCTTCTTTCCATATCCACAACTACAAAACCCACCGAGGTCTCACATGCTAAGACTTTGAATCATACTCAACTAGGTCCGTCCCATACCGCACATGTGGTTGTATGTTAGGCCCAGTTCAAAGGCTTGCAAGGTTAAGTCCTTAGGTTGACCGTGGCAAGACTACCCAAAGTTCACAAAACCAAATTCAACAACATCATTCCTATGTGCCACATCCGCCCTCCATTAATCACTTGCCACTTGCCACGCCTAAATTATTTTACCACCCTGGTTGGTTACCGTGCACCGTGTGCCATCAATAACATCAACACACGTGTCACATTCTCAAAATGTTTTTCATAGTTCATTATTCAATATTTCATCGCTCCCGTGAAAAGTTGTCAATGAAGCGCATCGCATTGGCTAAGCATACCTACTTCGCTCTAACCATTTCGCTGGTGACTAGTATTGACCAATTTAATAGTTCCCATCTTAGGGTGACAATGAATTTATGGCATACAAATACCAGAACAAGGAATCGATAACAAGTGGTGATTTAACTAAACCCAAATTGTTTTAAAGCTTTTATAATTTAATTAGCATGCATAATTTAAATCAACATAATATTTAAAAACATTAGGAGCAAGATGGTCAAAGCATAACTTGCCTTCGTAAAGCAAAGAGTCTTGGTCTAAGCCTTGGTCCGAGCTTGATCCTTGAAATCCGGCCTCACACAACTCGACGCCCACGCTGAATGATAAGAACCAAATGAATACGCAAAACAACGCACAAACACACATTCGTAAACTCCCGCAAATCAAACTAATTCATAACATTATGAAAACTTCCAGATAATTAATTTAGCATTTTCTAAGGTTTATAAAATTTATTTTGACATTTTTGGACGTATAGTTTAGGAGCTACAAAATCGAGGTTTGGACTTTTCGTGAATATTTTAAAAGTACAAATTTATTTGAAAAATTTCAGTAAAATTAACATAGCTAGGTGTTGATTTTTGCTCATTTATAAAATTTGTCTCATGTAGATTGGAGCTAAAACGAATTTGTAGCAAAAAGACAAATTTCGCGATTTGTGGACGATTCATGTACAAATAACAAACCGGCCGAAGCATGCAAGGTACTATTCATCATATATAAGAGTATACTTCATGCGCTTTCTACTGGCTATCTTGCTACGCGAGAGAGACAAAGAGAAATACAAGGTTGGTCTCAGGCTGACGGGTTTCACGAGCACGCGGACCGCGAACGTATGATAAAGAAAGAACGCATTTACGGCGCAAGACGGTGCCAAGACGTGATCGAGTTGCTCGCTGGCAAGCAATGACGCAGGAAATCGAATCAACGCCTAAAAATACGATACATACTAACATATATATGTAAACACAAGACAAATCCTAACATATACTTACATATATACATGCGACATTCCTATTATATCCATGTATACAAGACTATGTACTAGAACATGTATAAGCGCTCATGATTCGACCTAAAATATATACATATACAAGCCTAACATATATATCCAAACTCGACTTATCTGCAAGCATACACACATATACATGCACAAATACACACAAAGGAATCATCCGACGGCAAAGTTAAAGCACGCGCAAGGGAGAAGAGAGAGTACCGACGACGCGACAAAGATAAGCAGATCGTTTGTAGGAAGAGGCGAGATCGAGACAATCGCCGCAACAAATAAGCAGATCGATGAGCGTGAAAGGAGACAACTAAGCTGAGTTCGCCAGCAAAGGCCCAAGCCGGAGAAAATGGCAGGAGACGTGGAGGGTGAAGAGGAACACACCAAAACGCTGGGAGGAAAAACAAGCAGTTGTAAAGGAAAGATTAAGAGGTGATTAGGAGTAGTAATCAAAGGAAAGGAAAAGGCGTAAGAAACGGCCGGGAGGAGCAAATCATGCGATAGATTGAATGACTCATTACGTGTCTGCTTGCTGAATTTCCGAATTTGAACAAGGTCGGGTCAAACACGATTGAGATAAATTAGCAAAAGGCCTCTAAAAATCTTGGAAAAACTCTAAATTACTAGGGAATATTTGAACCCTAGCGGTTGGTTTCAGTATTTTTTGATATATAGATTTTCTGAAAAATTCTTTTAGTGAAATGTACACTTGTGCAGATGTTTATAAAATCAACAACTTAATTTATATATCAAGTTTTTGAAAATATTCGATAGGAACATTCTTGTTTTTCCATGTCGTTATTTTAAACTAAATTTTTAAATTTTATGCGCACGTGACACACAAACTTTATTTTATAAGATTAACTCAAACGGCTTAAGTTCTAATTAACTTCAAAATTCCAAATACATTCCCGAAAAATTCTAATAATTTCGAATGCCATAAATATATTAAAAGTAAATTTTGGGACGTTACAACTAATCCCAGATGTTCATAATGTCGCCGAGCAAACCTGAAAGTAGTAACCTCTCATCCAAGAAAAGGAAAGCAAATAGTTGATTCTAGTCTTCCTCCGAGGATTGTCCCTATGAACCCAATAAAGGAATCTTCCTCGAGAGTACCGAATCGTCTCTCAAATTGACATGCTTAGCAGTTGAAGAACTCACAAACCTTAGTACTAAGAAGTTGAGAGCAGCTCGTTAGTAAGTGAAAAGGTCTGTTTCTGCAGTCAAGGCCACTGGGTGAAAATTTTGTGTCCTTGTTACACAAAAATATATACAATGCCTATCCAATGTAAGAGATGGAAAAGGAAAGTTGATTTTGCTCACAAATCACCAATATGTAGAATAGGATCAAGTGAATAATATCATTGGTTCAACTGACTGCTTGATTGCATAAACTCAACTCCTTGATCGATAAGAATCATGTCAAACAAAACAATTCCATGGAGTGTCTCAAGGACTCTAGAGTTTTATGCATCTTTACTAGTGAACAAACAAAGAAAATATATCATGTTCACTCGAATGGAAAAATAAGAAAATCAAGTCATCCCGCTTGAATCAAGAATTGGAGCTTCTAGTCCACTGCAAACAAGACAAGAATCTTTGAAAAGATGTATCCTCATCGAGGTGGAGACCGAGTGGGAAATGCTGATGTGCAAGTGTCGACACATATACAAAGACACCTCCAAAGGAGGATTTTAATCCAATAGAGTGTCCCGCCTGCTCAAGAAGCTAAGGTTCGCTTAATATTGAGGCATACTATATATCCTAAGTCCGATATAAGGAAGGAGTAACTCAGATTAACTTGGTTACTACATCTCATTTTATCAAGATACCAGATCTAGTTGACTACTTCTTTGGGCGTATGGAGGAAGCCATCTACAAAAGTTTAGTAGCTCTTTGCCTTTTGCCCAGCTTAATCATCAAGTTCTCATGGCTCAAGGCATTATCTCTCAAGACGATTTAAATAAAGAATTCAAGTGCTTTCCAAAGAAATATAGTATGCATCAAGCTACTGGACAAAGTTTAAGGATTTTGGTTTCTTCAAAGAGTGGCTAAAATCAACCAATACAGATGAAGAAGAAAGTGAAGAAAGGGCAGAGGTGAAAATGAATTTGATGAAATAATTTAAAGATCTTTCCTGTGCACAACAAAATGACTCTCGTATCAATCTTATGAAAGTTATCATCAAACCTATGAGAGTCATCATATGTCTAATCGAGTAGAAATAACAGAGAACCTAGTGTTCAAAGAGAAAAAGGAGACTCGAGCCACCATTCTCCGTATAAATCAAGTAATTCATGGAAGTGAATCATGGAAATGGATGATGTGCTACTCAAAAGCTTTCAAGCTCATTGATAGAACCTTAGATGAAGAGCAACAATTATATCATCTTCAAGAGTCAAGAAATGCAGAAAGGTTCATGGAGGCACAAACTTTCGGACCAGAGAGCAAATGAAAATGAAGCAGAGGATCTGGGATGCCATCCGAAATGCCCCAAAGAATTTGAAACCTACTATCCTTCAATGTCATCATCCCGAGCATGATCAAAGGGACACGCTTGGTTGGGAAAGTCTGTTTGACTGCAAGATCCCATACCATCTTCCCAAAAGTATGATGAGCAAGCACAAGTTAATACATCTCAGCTCAAGAAAATATCTTTGACTCTCACCTTTCCGGTTTTCAAACTTTGAGCAACAATCTCATGTCGATCAAAGAGGTTTCCAAGCAAGATACATGGAAGATCGTATACAAAGCATTCTAAGATATGAGGAAGAAATAAAGTTCCAAAATGAAGTCATGTCAAGATTTGACCACCTAAGGTAAATCAGAAAATCTTAGACAACATGTCCAATAAACCGATACTAATCAAAATCGATCAAGGACAGATCAGATGACATGAATCAAAATTGATGATCACTACAAGAAACTAAGAAATCAAGTGGAGGTCGGAAATATATCTCATACAAGCAATCATTTATGGATGAGGCATCAATTAGATCATCTTTCGATTCACTAAAGATGCCTTGCTCGACTATACTCGCTCAGCACATGACCGCATGTATGATGTGGGCGACATCCTTGTCGAGACTCAAATATGAATGAATCTTGGATCATATTCAATCGATCTTCAACTATCGACTATCCAAACCAGAGACCCAGACTATCCAAGTTGGCATAAACAAGCTATGTCTCAAGGGCCGATAATACAAGCCAAGAAGCCACCGATGATCCAATTGCCTCTACTTCAAAGAAAAGCAAAGCTCAGGCCACTTCTCAAAGAATCTTCTCAGGCGCCAATAGGGCCCCTTTTTGGTTATTGTTGCCAAAGGGGAGAAAACCTTATAACCTTAGCCTTAGTCTCTAAGTTCTGCTCAGAGGTCGCTTAACTATATGAATAGTATGTGTATTTGTCCTGCTGTGTGCAATTTTTATGTGCTTTGTTTATATATTGTCATATTTAAACTGCTTAGATGCTATATGCTCTGATTCTCTACTATGATATAAATGCATTCATTAAGGGGGAGAAATATTCACTCATTATTTCGATGTCAAGACATTCACTAACTCTGCTTTTGTAGAATAAATGAGATATTACTAACTAAAGGTATGTTGTCATCAATTACCAAAAAGGGGGAGATTGATAGTATCTAGGCACCCTCAATTTTATTTCAAAGTATTATTATGGTTTTGGTATTGATGACTAAGTTAGTAATACTCAAAGCGTTGAATAAAGTAAGCTGGAATCTATGATGGAACAAGTTGGGATAACAAGATTAAGGCTTTCAGTTTTTAGTTTATGACTTGGGAGATGTTTCAAGTCAAATAGCCTAAGTTTGTTTTTCCTTTTTGGTTGTCTAAAAGAGGGACTTTGCACAAAAAATAGTTTGTTTAGGCAAAGGCAAAACTAGATCACTTTGAGCAAAAGACACTTAGTCTTTACCTTGATGAAAACATACCTCTTAGTAAAACGGACAAATCTTTACCTATCAATTTTTCTTCAACCGCTGTATACCTTGAAACAATTCTACGTCAAAATTTCCTTGGAATATCTCGATCATCGATTAAAATATTCGCCTCATATTGATATATCCTTGATCAAAACCTTCTTTGAAAATCTTCTTGATAGCCAAAGGTTTACCTATGAATGATGTAATCAAAATACTTAGTCCCAGATACATGCAATATTCTCCTCTCGTTATGGACCAAAATATCTTAGGTTGCTCGCCTTCACATTAAATTTTTGGTCCGACACCCGTGTCGTTGTATAAGTTTTGGCCGACTAAATCTTTGATGTACTTTCAATCGAAACCTAAAATGAATATTTTCTATCTTCAAAAAGAACCTTTCTCTAAAACGGACTAAGCATTTGTGTTTAATTTTTTAGTCCGTGACTAAAATAAAAGCTTAGATAAAATTTATCTTTGTTGAAAAGGTCCTTGGCACCAATCTTCCGAAAAGACTATGTATGACGGACCAAATATTTGGTCCGGTACATGTGTTTCCATGCCAAACCTATCTTCCGTGAAGTCTATATGACGGACCAAAAATTTGGTCCAAGTACATGTGTCTCTACTCCCGCAAAACTCTTGCTTTATCCATGTATAACGGACCAAAATTTGGTCCGACGCATAGGTCTCATTACCTAAGTTAAATCTCTGAAATCCATGTAACTAACCAAAGTTTTGGACCGATACTCATGTATGTCTCTGCTGGTATGCCGCATCATCTTCCATAATCAACTGATGTACTACGGACCAAAATATTTGGTCCGCCGCAATCTCAAATTTGGTCCGACATACACATATCCAAGATCGCTAAGCAACCGATACTAAGTCCGTTGTACGTGAATATTTCGTTGTTTCGACATCCGACACGCCCAACGGCCATCGAAAGGTGTGTAACGCTATTTTCACTCCAAATGGCTATATAAGCATTACCTAAGCCATCTACCAAATAGACAGATGAACTCCTTACACTTTGGTATTGAAATATAGCTCTTATTCTCAAAAGAGTCTGTGCTTCATCTTCATACAAAAACTTCATACATCTCTAAGTGTTTTAGCTCCAAGTCGTTGTCTAGTTGTGTGAATTGCAAAGTGAACCAAGAGACGTAACTTATGCAAAGTTTATTACTCTTGGATCTTGGCGATCGAGATGCTTTGAGGAAGTGAACAAGGTGACTCGCCCAAAGGAGCTTGTGGAAGGCAATCAGATTTGTGAGAGGTTTGGAACTCACCTCACTAGAGTAGTGAAAGAGTTACCCGAGTGATCGCCAGAGCATCATGACTAGCTTTGGAGAAGGTAACTCAAAGAAGTGCTTCAACGTGATTAGGAGGCGGCTCAACCACGGGATAAATCTCTGCCTCTCCCTGTGCCATTTTGTTTATTGCTTTCCTCGTGTTTATTAGTTGTTTACTTTCTCGTGTTATTCTTACAGAAGTTGCTCTCTGTTAATTTTAGTTAGTTTTTAAAATAGTTAGAAATTGTTAAAATTGCCTATTCACCCTCCATCTCGATCCTTCACCGCACCTACTAAAACAAATCTAGCCCCTCTCCTAGCTCCACCACTGCCTCGCCGGTATAGAGGAGAGGGAGACCCACCCACCTACACAGCTTATACATATATGCAGATTAAGCATTTTAGTTTTCCCATGGAGGTCAGAACACCTCAAAGATTTTATGTGCTCAAGATATTACCACCATTTTCATTTTCAATTCCTTCAACATGATTGTAACTATAATTTCATCAAGCATTCTAAAACAATTAATACATTTAATAAACAATATTAACAGGAATTTTAATAATAACATAAACAATAATAAACCTTAGAACCATGTGTGCCCAAGTACGCCCGAGTCCACAGGCTCAGAACTTCCAAGTCTTCGAACTTGAGTACGCATAGATCACATGCGCATGGGAGCAATTTTTACCTTTGGAGATGATGATAAAGAATATAGAGATAATTAAATAAACAACTAAACTCTTCAATTAACATTAAACTCCAGCTAAGTTCATATGACCATTATTATGAATATGAAGGTTCATCAACTAAACTAGCTTAACACTTTATTATCTCAAGAGTGATTACTAATACTAGATAGTTGTGGAAAATGAAGTGATAAGTGACATAATGGCACTACTTCCATCCCCACGATGTTGCCTTCAATGATCACATAAAGCATTAAAATTAGTAAGGGTGAGTCCATGGCTCAGCAAGTATATAATAAAATAATATCATAACCATTTATCATATTCATCTGATCAATCATCTTTTATCATTAGCCATGCAATGCAAATATGTCTATATGCTTATATACTCATCACATAGCCTATATCAAAGATCGTAAGTACACATCCATCGATGTCGCACTCCTCTCAATATCTCCATCCCATGAAGATGGCTACCAAGTAGGTCTTTCATACCTGCACCAAGTAAGTCATAGAGGTCCACATGTATCACCTCTTTTCATCATGAATGCAACATATAGGAATAACATGATTTATCAACATTAACATATTTCATTATCTCCATTAATCTCATCATCATATTATTCTTATAATAAATGAAAGTAATCATGTAAAGCAATATGATAAAAATTCCCAACAAGAACAAGAAGAATTAACAACCTCGTGGTCATCATTCTACCATGCACTTACCTTTATACCCACGAGGAATGGAATAGCGGTGGTCAAACCAAATCTATAGTTACACCTCCTACAAAGAGTTAAACCCATATCAAAAACATACCACAACAAGAATACATCAAACATAACAATATCGCACCTAAGCATGATATCAACTTAAGTTTCTCCACCTCCGTAGGATGGCAACCCGCGCAGTAGTGTCATCCATACCCATGCCCGTCACCAAAATCTTCCCTACCGACATACCCATCGAAGAGAGGCGGCTAAAAACTTCACCCATACCCATCACCACGGGTACCCACACCATGGCATTCCCACGTGTCCACCGCCACTTCATGCAACCAACATGGTACCAAGGGCATTCCCATGTGTCCACCGCCACTTCATGCAACCAACATCTCACCATAAAGGCAATGAGCACATTAAAAACAAGGAGTACTTCAACCCTGATTGGCTACTTTTTCCAGAGTCGACATTTGAGAAACATGTAATATAGCTCATGATGTGAGAGCTCAACACAAATCACAAGCAACAGATCGATTTAGGATAGGGAATGGAAGAAAATGAACTTGGTGATGGGGAATCATGGGTCGGGAGGGTGGGATCTTGAGATTCCTTTAGGGTTTTTCAAACATGGCTCACTTGTCGCTGCTTATTGTTGGGTAATCGTAGAACTGCACAGTGAAGCTTCATGCCTGCGTTCGCTGTCTGTCGGGCAAAAATTTGGCCCCACAAACATGCCCACGAGCAATAAAGGAGGAACATACGCACCTATGTTAGTGTTTCTACCCATGGGTTCACGGGTAATCGGGCAAGATTGCTATCCCTAATCACGGACAGTTCCTCTTTGCTATCCCAAAGATCAAAAACTTAACTCCTAGCTCAAGAGTCCAAACATAGTAAACCATATATATTCTGAAAACTACATAAGCTTATCTATAATTTTCTAGCCATCCATATTTTCCCATTAATTCATTTAACCCCTCATTTCCAACCCTGAAGACTGATATGTTGTTTTACTAGGTATCATACTTTACAATTTCGTAACTATTTTTATACAACTCCAAATATACCAAACCATAACATATCTAGAATCTAGGGAAAATTATTTAGCTTTATGTAGTATGGACATAATTTAATTCTGCTATTATCTAGCCCTAAACTGCAGAATTGCTCTCAACAACGATCGATCACTGGACAACAGGATTCTATAAGCCATAACTTTCAAACCACTTAACCATCTTTTACGTTCTTGTACTCTAATGAACCTGTGACCATAACCTACATTTTTAATAACTTGGACATGCTATGAAATGGACTGTAAGTACCCAAAACTCGCCCCGAAAATAGAGGCCACAATTAAACGAGTATGGATCTCTCCCGAACTTCATCTCGGTGATCTCCAACTATCACATCTACGATAAAAATGTCCATACATCACCCTACTACAGAGTGAACATGTACAACGATAATCTAGGGTTTATACTTGCGTCTTGAAGATCTGTCGAAAATAATTATGTCAACAATCCTCCATGATCTCCGCACATGTCCCGCTCCTTCACGCTTCTCAAAACTCCTGCACCATGTTCTTCAAGATTCTCGACACCTCCTGCATACGGTGACGTGAACGGAGTTCAGATTGGATACACGGTTTGACGAGAAACACGAAAAGACTATGAGAGACATCGCCTAGCCGACACGACGACGCAATGGCAACTTGGTGACTACAACACTTGGCGGACGATGGCATCGGTGTCGCGGATAAAGATGACCAACCGCCACGCTGCGTGGGGTGGCACATCTAGGCGAGGGCAACACTATATGACAAAGATGTAGGCCTCGCTACTTAGGGTGACAATGCGCGGCGACGGTAGGCTCAGCGACGGCAAGAAGAATGCAAGCGGGGAGATGGATGCTAGGGTTGTCCCAACCCTCCCCATGCGCCCCCTTTTATGGCCAGCCAGCCAAAGTCCAACTCAGCACGCAAGTCGAGATCGACTTAGCGCACCGAGCCATAGTGTTTTCCTTTTTTTATTACCCAAGAGGTAGCTTGTTGTGGTTTGCGTTGGTGGTCAAGTGCACCACCATGGAATGGTCCAACGACTCTTGGTGGTCTTCATTGCCTCCGGCGCTATTATCCAAGCCAAGACCCCGAATAGCCGCTTATCTACCACGGTGGAGCTCAAGATCCATAAGCCGGTGCTTTTGCCCCTTTTCGCTGAGTTGCAAGGTTCTTCCTCCCTCCTCCCCTCCGTAATAAGATACTACGAGTCAAAACTAAGAACAATCAAGCCAATTTCCTCAATTGGAAACTCTCCTCGCTAGATTCTAGTGCTTTGTCGCCATCTCTATCGGTGTGTCCTTTCTCTCCGACGCCATGTTTCTCCTATTGCCGCCAGACGGCTTGGGCTCGCTACTTGTTTGACACAAGCGCCAACGCTAGAATTGATGGCCCAAACATCTTATGTTCCCAGTGTTGAAGTGGGATCCATCATCGTGAATCCATGGGGATACCCTTCAATCTCCGCTCCAAGTAGCAAAGGAGGCCATTCAACTCCTTCTACCGTCCAAAAGTGCTGGCAGCTGCTACGCAGAGGCTATATCTGGACACTTATGACGGAGGGTTTACTGGTCATCGACATGGCTTCCATCTCCATCATTGGTGCTGCCATGGAGAGCTGCTGAGGTACTTTCTTGTAATTTGCATTTTCTATTTGCCATTTTATACATATGTTGGACCTTTATGTCATTATTTATCTTTGCAAGGTCCTTTTTGTAAAAGACTGGTAGTTGTACCTTTACTACCTTATTAATGGATGCTTAGAGTTGGGCCCTTAAGGGGGACGCCTTGCCTTTAAAAACCCAAACCAAAGAAACCCTCCTTCTCTTTTCGCCTTTATTTTTAGATTTGTGTTGCACAATAGTCTTCGACGCTTGATCGGCTAATAATCCAATTTCATGATGGTATTTTCACTATCCACGTGTTCCTCACTAAAATTGTTTGACCTAGAGATGGCCAAACCGCCGCCCAAGGCATCGATCGTTGGCCCGGACGAGCACTCAAGACGCCCACTCGCCTGCATTTTGCTTGGGCCAAGACAAAGAAGACGAGAGGTCGACACACGACCCGGGTAAGGCCTAGCATGGTTAGGGCACGGCACGGCCTGTTTAGCCCGTTTAATTTGAAAAACAGTCGTTAGAGGCTTAAAAAATTCGAAAAAATTCAAAAAAATCTGAATGTTTTCCTATAAATAGTTGGTTGCCCCTCCATTTCTACACCAGCAATCTTGCATTCTCTTCTATTCATTCTCTTATGGAAATTCTATTGCTCTTGGTGGTAATTTGGCAAAATTCAAAATAGTTTTCCCAAAGATCCAAAATTCGACTTCCGGTTTTTGTCAAGAAATAAAGGTGATAATTGTGATTTATTTTTTCATTTTGTTAGTATTTTAAATCATATTTTAGTATTAATAGCGTAATTATTTCTTGTAGTTTGCTTTATAGAGCATGTGATTTTCCGTCGCTCCTGCCTTCTTATTTTAGGATTTCATTTCGAGGAGCTTGCATCATATGAAGTGCAAGAAGCTGCAGGAGCTGTGCCATCCTCAGGCTCTACAAGTGCTACTGCATCAACAAGCACTAGGGCGAAAAGAACAAGACGCAGTACATCGAGAGTCTAGGAAGATTTCGAGCAGATTTTTGAGACAATGTAAGACGCCCAGAGAAAGGTATATGTGCTTGTAAATATTGTAAGCATAAATTAATCACAAATCTTCAAATGGAACGGGGCACTTGAAGAGGCATGCTGAGAGCTATAGAAAAAAGCAGGGATGGCTTTGAGATAGACGCAACTGCAGTACAACCCCGACGGTACAGTATGTAATTGTGACTACAATCCTAAGGTAGCTCATGAATCTCTTTGTTGTTTAATCGCTTCTCAAGATCTTTCTTTAAACTTTGGTGAGTCAGCTGCGTTTGAAAGTTATATTAGGACAGCTCATAATCCTAGGTTTTCTGCAGTTTTTAGACAAACAACAACTAGAGATTTGATTAAATATTATAATAAATGTTGCAATAACCTAAAAAAATTAGTACCTGTACTTTTTCTGTGACTTTGACATCTGATATATAGAGTGGTAGAGCTAAAGAGGATTACCTTAGTGTAGTTGCTCATTATGTAAACGATGATTGGGAACTAGAAAAGAGAATTATAAGATTCAAATTAATTGATGTAGCACACATCGGTGAAAATATTACTGATTGTATTGTAAAAGTTGTGAAAGATTTTGGTCTTAGTGATAAGATTTTTGCAATAACATTAGATAATGCTTCTACAGATACTTCTGTCATGAACATTCTTACTCCGCTTTTCAATTCCTACGCTGAATCTTTCTTATTACATCAGTGTTGTGCTTGCCATATTATTAATCTTATAGTTAAATCTGGTTTGAAGAGGTTAGATCAGTATCTTGAACCTTTTCGCACTGCAATATCTTACTTAAATTATTCTAATCAACGAGTAGCAGCATTTAAGACTTATTGTATTGCAATGAATGTGTGTCTGCGTAAGTTTGGTTTGGATATACCAGTTAGATGGAACTCTACTTACTTGATGCTTAAGAATCTCATACCATATGAGAGCACATTTGCTGTTTTTATTAACACGCACTGTCGTACACGGGATGGTCAACCGCTACTCACAGAGCAACATTGGTATATTACTAAATACTTGCTGTCATTTTTAGAACTTTTTTTTGAATCTACTGTTGCTTTATCTAGAGTTTATTACGCAACCTCTCCTGTAATTGTGCATCATATTTTAGAAATTGCTACCCTCTTAAAGAGCCACGAAAATGATAATATCTTGCGCAGAGTTGTTTATGCTATGAAAACTAAAATTTTGAAATATTGACAAGAAATTCCTATTTTATATGCATTTGTATTTATTTTAGATCCTAGAGCTAAATTTCGAGGATTGTAAGGACCCGAATCCACTGATTCGAACCCACTGTGTTTACCGCACTAGTCCCAGGATCAACGCTAGTGCACACAGCTCAACATTGGTACATATCACATCATACTCAACGATAAAAGCAATAGTAATTCATTTATTGATATAGCTAAATGTATGATCTTATGACCAACTTACATTATTAAGCCACGCAGGGCAAGACTGGAAATATAAGCTAAAAATTAAGCAGCGGAAAGTAGAAAACGAGATAGCTTATCACCACCACAAAGCAACCAACAAGGCTCGACCTAATGACTTGCGTCCTCTTGGAACTCCTCCAACATGTGTAGATTCTTCGACGTTGATTATTGGTGTTGGCAAGGGTGAGTACTTAAAGCACTCAACAAGTTGTGCATGTAATGCGTTCTATGTAACTATATGCAAGGCTTATTCCAATGGATAGGCTATCATGGCTATTTTGCAATAAGCAAGATTTATGAACAAATACAATAAATAGATTATAAAGATCAGAAACAAGTAACAATAATGATAGATTCAAGATTTCAAGTAAACCAAGTTTCCAAACCTAAGTCAAATTCCATTTCCACATGGCATTCCGCCATCCCAACCAAGTTGTCCATTTAATTGAGCTAACCCTTAATCAGAATTCCTTAGCATTGCTCAATACCATGAAAGCACGGCTATCCGAATAGTTTCACACTGCAGAGGTTATGCACTTTACCCACGCTGATACAACCAAACACCACCAAGGCGAGTGATTATAACAAAGCCTTTACATCATACCGGCTTAACCCTGCATCACCCGCTAAGGTTTCAACACCGTGGACTGGTTACCACATCCGTGGCCCTCTCTGCGCCATGTGAATTACTCCATAACTCGAACTCACACCGACGAAGATAGTACCAAAGATAAGACATTGCAAATTAATCACCTAGGTCGCCCATACTGCATATGTGGTTGCATGATTGACTCAGTCAAAGGCTTGCAAGGTTATGTCCTTAGAGTGATCAAGGCAGACATCCACATACCCTCCGCCCATCGGGCCCACCTTGGCATACTCGCCTTGTCACTTGCCCCAATCTAAGTGAATATCACCCAAGTTGATTACTACACCACGTGCCATCAACAATTCAACATCGCTATGCGACATGACTCGCCACAAACAACTCAATCTCATCGTGATCCCACATGACACACAAGTTCATAACATTGTTCCATATTCCATTAATCAAGATTAATTATGAATGATTCCAACACATGTGATGACCGCATGGCTAAGCAACTAATACTGCCTAACCATCCCATGTTGATTATCATTACTAACCAACTATATTGAACCAAACTAGGTGACAATAGATCATGGCATATAATGGCAAGGTAGGGTATAGATCAATTTGGTATAATAGCTAAGCCCAATTTAATTTGAAACAACTATATACTTGAAATAATATGCAATAGGGTAAAACGATTAAAGCAATTTTACAAACATGGGTTCAACATGATCAAAGCACAACTTGCCTTGAATAGGTCCTGATCTTGATCTCGAGCTTGCTCTTGAGTTGTCGGATCTTCCTCCAAGCGCCGCACAATTCAACGCCTACGCTGCATCGGGGAGAAAAGCAAATAAATACTAAAATAGAGTGCAATTGAACTCCAAAATCAATTAAAATTCACCATTAAATATATCTCGATTTTACAAATTTTTAGAAATTTGAATCACTCAAACTGAGTTAAGATACAAAAGTTATAGCCTTTTGAAGTTTGAATAAATACCGAAATTACGTAAATTAGAAAATCGAATTAACCAAATTATTTTTAAACTGAAAAAATGATTTATGACGTCGTGTGACCTCATGATGACGTCAGCATCACCGAATTTCCCATCGGATTATTTTCCAATTGAAAACGCAATTATGACGCAAGCATGACGTCAAGATCCGAACCAACCGTAACATGACGCGTGTCTCTGCCAAGATAGACTCGGTCCACAGGATCGCTCGTCCACCGCAGACGCGGTCCATGGCACTGCAGAGCGAGCCAACACGCGCCGCACTGGATTGCCCCTCGCGGCGCGTAAATCTACCGCATGTAACGATCCGACGGCCACCGATCTAAAGCTACGTGGCTAGATCCCGACCGCCCACTCTGATCTAACGGCTAACGCTTACCGGAGGGGTTCACTGTTTACGCGACGACGTGGCACGATCTTCACCCTTCGCCAAGATCCGATGGCTCCGGCTTTAACCCGCCGATGCCGCAGACGACGGCGCTTCTTCACGGACTTGGAGACGATGATTCCAACGATGGCGCAACGGCGACACTGCTTCACGGATCCGATGCGGCGTGGAACGGGGGTCTCAGATCTGGCTCTTGGAACAGTGAAGACGGCGAAATGGCGGCGAGCTCGGGCAAAAACCGCAGTAGCCACCTCCTTCAACTCCGCGAGCTCCCACGCACGCACGACTACGCAGACAGGCTCGGAGTTGTGGAAAACACGCGCAGACGAGGCGGGATTTCAGCCCCGCCGGCAGCTTTAAATAGGCGCACGGGAGGCGCGGCGCAATGTGGAAATCGAGTTGTTGTCGTGGTGGCGTGAATCGCGGCGATATGTGGACGTGACGCGGCTTCATCCGAGCGCCCACACGCCTTCATCCGACGGCCGCAGCGACAGCGACGCGGCTGAAGTGAGCCGCTGGATCTCAATCCAACGGCGGCAGATTAGGTTAGGTTTCGCGACTAACGCGCGCATGGATCGAATTGGGCCACACAACAGGGGTCAATTCGACATCGTTTCACTTAGATTTTTAAAGGATTTTCATTTAAAATAATTACGTAAAATCATTTGATTTGTTTCAGCAATAAAATAATCAGAAAATTCCAAGAAAAATCTCAAAATACTTTCGATATTCGAACTTAGATAAAATATTTTTGAAAAACTTTATTTTAACTTTGCATAAATTTAAATAGTTTTGGACAAAGGACCAATATACTCAATTTAAAATTAATTCAAATAAATCCGTAAAAATCCAAATAAATTCCAAAAATCATAAAATGCACAAATGACAATAAAATAATATTTAGGCGAATTTCGGATGTTACAAACCTCCCCTTAATGTAATCTCAACCCCAAGATTCGTGGCTAACTAGAGAATAGGTTTGGAAACTCTTGACTTCAAATCTTCTTCACGCTCCCAAAGTTGCTTCGCTGTAATGATTGCTCCATCAACTCGCAAAGCTTAATAGACTTGCTTCTAGTCTTGCGCCCATAACATCCAAAATTCGATTGGTCGCTCCTTGTAAGTCAAATCTTCCTCGTAGTTCTATTGCATCCAACGGGTTTGTTCTCACTGGTACTGAGACATTTCTTGTTGTGACACATGAAACACGTCGTGCACTCTCGCCAAAGATCGAGGCAATTCCAACCGATAAGCTAACTCTCCTCGACGGCTTAAAATTTTGAACGGACCAACATATCTTGGTGCAAGCTTCCTTTCACGTGAAATCTTTTAACACCCTTAAGAGGGTAACCCCGAGATACACATAATCCTCCGCTCAAACTCAAATCTCTGGCTTGTTGTTAGCGTAGCTCTTTGCCTTGATCGCGCTTATCTTCAACCTCTCTCTGATCATTGCAACTTGATTTTCTCGCCTCGAGAATATCTCGCCCAAACACCAAACGCCTCCGCCTCATTCCAATTTAACTGAGTACGATGTGCATGTCCATACAACGCCTCAAACGGTGACATCTGAAGCTAGCTTGATAACTATTATTGTAATCAATTTCGTGATATGGTAGACATTTATCCCAAGATGTAGCATAAGCTAAAGCACAAGCTCTCAACATATCTTCTAAAATCTGATTTACTCTTTCACCGCCGCCGTCATTCGCGGGTGATATGTCAGATCAAATTCAAAGTAGTTCCCATTGCTTCATGCAACTTGTTCCAATCTTGAGGTAAATTGGGTACTCGTCGACACAATCTTTTGGGCACCCCATGCAAACATACAATCTTGACATATACAACCGCTAAACGATCTCCGAGTAGGTGGTCTTCACCGGATAAAATGAGCGACCTTGGTCAAACGATCCACAATAACCCAAATAGAATCGTAACCACTCGAGTCTTAGGTAAACCAAAGGATAAAGTCCATACCAATTTCCTCCCACTTCCATTCAGAATTTTCAATGCAGCAAAGAACCCAAATTGGTCTTTGATGCATGGCTTTTACTCTCGACATACATCTCATAGAGCAACATGCTCACCACCTCACGCTCATATTAGGCCACCAAAATCTCTCCTCAAATCTTGATACATTTTTGCACTTCCCGATGAATCGAGTACTTAGAATCGTGAGCTTCCTCAAGAATCGCTTGTTTCACTCCTTTTGTCCGGTACACGATTCGCCTTTGAAGAACATGGTTCCTCGCTCATCTAGAGTGAAATCCACCGCTAGGCCTTCGCCTTTCTTGGACTTGATCTTAGTGATTTTCTCGATAATCTTTTGGCCTTCTAACTGATCTTCCAGTTGTTGGCTTTACTTCCAGCAGCTACACTTCCTTGCGAACAACTTCCACCTTTAACTTCAAATTCCTTACATAGCTCGTTGATCATCCATTGACAACAAGATTTGCACTATGGCTCTTTCGACTTAGAGCATCGGCTACCACATTAGCTTTTCCAGGGTGGTAATGAATTCCCATATTATAATCCTTAATTAACTCTAGCCACCTTCGTTGTCTCATATTAAGATCTGCTTGAGTGAATATGTATTTCAGGCTCTTATGGTCAGTATATATCTCACATCTATTTCCTATGAGATAATGACGCCATATCTTCAAAGCATGCACTACGGCAGCTAATTCCAAATCATACGTAGGATAATTTGCCTCATGCGACCTTAACTGCCTTGACGCATAAGCAACAACTTTGCCATTCTACATTAACACGCACCCCAGGCCTTGCTTTGAGGCATCGCAATAAATATCAAATCCATTCGCACATCCGCAACACTAATACGGAGTTGTTGTCAAACGCTTCTTTAGCTCCATAAAACCTTTCTCGCACTCAAAGGCCCATGCAAACTTCTTTTCTTTCTTCAACAATCGCGTAAGGGGTTTAGCAATTGTGGAGAATCCTTCTATGAACCGACGGTAATATCCCGCCATTCCTAAAACTACTTAACTGAGTAATGTACTTCGGTTGTTCTAATGCAAAGACAAGGTCCACTTTGCTTGGGTCAATCAGCAACTCCTTTAGCAATCATTACATGACCAAGAAATTCAACCTTCTCCTTCCAAAATCACACTTGCTAAACTTAGCATACAAATGGTGTTCTCGCGCCTCTAAAACCATCCTTAAATGTTCTCGCATGCTCTTCCTCCGCCTTCGAAAACTAGGATATCGCCTATAAAGACTACCACAAACTTATCCAAATACTCCATGAAAACCTTATTCATCGTGTTCATGAAATATGCGGGGCATTAGTCAATCCAAATGACATGACTGTGAACTCATAGTGTCCATATCGCGAGAAAACGCAGCCTTAGGCACATCCTCCGCTTGAATCTTCAATCGATGGTATCCTCGAACGAAGATCTATTTTGGAGAAAACTCCGCCTCTTAATCGATCAAATAAATCGTCGATCCCGGCAATGTATACTTATTCTTGATCGTTACTTCGCTGAGTGCCTCTGAGTCGATACACATCCTAAGACTCCCATCCTTCTTACGAACAAACAAAACCGATGCTCCCCACGGTGATGAACTTGGTCTAATGAAACCTTTCTTGCGCCTCAATCGCTTCTTCATTTCCACTAACTCACCCGGTAGGCATCCGATATGGTCTTTTGATATCGGTGTTGTCCCCGGTGCTAACTCGATATCGCGGTTTGGCGGCATCCCTGGTAAATCTTCCGAAAACACATCCGGGTATTCTCTGACTACTGGCACATCCTCTATGCTGATGGCTTGCACGCTGTTGACTACTAACTGCCCATCACGAATTGCGGTCGCTTGAAATTCTACCTTCTTGCCACTGGGGCCTTCCAGTGCTACGATCCTTCGGCCACAATCCAAAACAGTCTTATGTTTGGACAACCAATCCATTCCAAGGATAACATCTAGGGATTGGGCATCTAACAAGATAAGATTCGCTAGAAATTCTATCCCATCCATAAGCAACTTAACTCCCAAGCACCCAAGGCTAGATCTAAGCTCAGATCCTCGGGCTTGGACTAATAGCACACACTTAAGATTCACCACTTTAAACCCATTCTTGGTTGCAAAACTTTGAGAAACGAACGAATGCGAAGCTCCAGAATCAAATAAAATCAGAAGTGTAATCGAGTTAACCGTAAACTTACCCAAGACGACGTCCGTAGCCTCTGAGCTCCATCTGCGGTGATGTGGTTGATCCTACCACGCTACCGTTGATTGAGGGGTTGCTCCACCTAACTCCGGCGCACGAGTTCCTCCCGGCCGGTGCTCTTGGCGTGTTGTTCCTGTGTTAAAGCGAATCGGCGTGATGCCTCCTCTCTGTGGACACCTATTAGAGAAGTGCCCTGCTCATTGCATGATAGCATCTCTTGATTGCATCGCCGACTTCTCCCCGTGCATTATCGCCTATGTCAAGGCCCAAAGTTCGATTAGCGGCGAGGTGCGGAGTTGATGCCTTGTTTACACCGATGGTTGAATCGTAAACCGCCGCGTGATATTCTCAAACGCAGTGGTTGGGACGCTCACCCGATTAGTCATTAAGCGCTTTGCCACCCACTCTTTGCGCTTGTCCTCCGTGATCAATGCCTTGTTAACCAACTCTCGAAAGTCTTGAAAATTGTGGGTGATCACCCTACTTGCATCCCGAATTTAGTCCTTCATGAAGCGAGATCGCTTAGCTTTATCGCCGCTACGCCTTCGGGGCATAGCGAGATAACCGAGTAAACTTGTTCAGATATTCACCACGGCCGGCCTCCTTGCTTCGAGCCCGAACTCTTCTTTCTTGAGATCCATCATTCCTTCTAGAACATGGTATTGGCGAAAGCAAGGTAAACTCATCCCATGTGATCTCCTACGGGCTTCAGGCGCAGCACAAAAGTTTTCCCACCACTGCTGCAATGTTCTTCCAATTGATGAGAGGCGAGAGCACCCTCTCATTGCCCTCACATTGAGTGATATGAAGCTTCTCTCGACGGTCCTAAGCCACCATCGGCTTCCAAGGGATTAGCATTTTCAAAAGGTTGGTGGCCGAGTCCTCATAAAATCTGACACTTGAGTACGGCCGCGCCCACCATTGTTGTTCGTTCACTTGGTTGTTATTATTTGCAATATGTTAGTCATCCGTTGCATCATGGTCCGCATCAATTGAGTCTATGCGCAAGAAAAGCTTCCAAGTTCGTGATATCCACTAGCGTGCTTGTTGCGGTGGTGCTTCTTCGTTGGGATTGTTGCTCGAGCGCACACACCTCAAGTCCGCTGTTGCCGGGTGTTCACCATCCGCTTGATTGCTTCTTGGGTTAGGAAAGATAGATGTAGCATAGATAAGATACAAGAGTTTCTAATGGGAAACAAAGTTAAACCCAACTTAGAAAATCTTTATTAATACTTGGTATGGTTGCTTACATTGCCTAAGGGCTTGCAACACATACCGCACACTCAGCAGATAATTAAGAACCAAACTAACATGAAACCTTAACGCCTACTAAAAGGTAAGGACTAGCTTAAAGACGCGACTCAACACTCGAGCCTCAACACAACTCTAAGATCGACTTCACTCATCCACCACCTCGGTCGAGATCGATCCGCGCGATACACCGCGGGTGAACCGGCATAGGAGTAAACCTATCCTCGTGACCTCTGGCTCCTCAGCTCCCACTCACGCCCTCCGGTCTTCTTCTTCTTCGACGACCTCGTCCGGCCCCGAACGACTGGTCCGCTAGCTCCTGGCCACCGCAAGGTCTCCTCTAGCTCACTAATGACTCGTCGCGCAGATCACGAGTCTTCAAGCTCTCGCCACCCACCTTCGCCTCGTGACACCGCCTCCGCCTCCGCAGTTGTCCTCAAGTGATCCTCCTGGTGATGGTGAACTCAAGAAGATGTACCGCAGAGCACACTCGCCCCACGATCCGCTTGGCCGCAGATGCTTGCACATCGTGGTGAAGTCGAACATCGAGTCGTGAAGCTCGTCATGCCGTAGTCGCGCAGACACGGCCAAGAGCAAGCTCCGCAACCTCTCAATCGCAACCTCGACGAGAACCTCATTGTAGAAATGCCGATCACCGCTAGCTTCATCATTCTCCCGGCGTAAATAATCAACTTGCAAACAAATCCCTGCACACCATTAACTCGACCACCGCTTCCTCTGAAGCTGACGATAGAATCCTCCAAGCGCCTCAAGAACCCTCCACAGCCTCCATGGCGAGCCACCGCCACCTCAAAGGTTGAACGACGCAGCATCCGCTCCACAAGAACTTTGAATAAGATCTCCATCCCACCAAAGAAGAAATGGTAAATTCAAAGAAGGCGAGAAGTAGAGAATGGGATGAGTCAAGAGTGTGTTATTAGTCAAATTTAAAATTTTCCTTTAGAAAATAGTTTTGACACAACCCGACTTCTCCATACTATCTAGGCCAAGACCTACACCAACTCGGCTCGATACCACCTCTCAGAAGGACCCGAATCCAATGATTCAACCCATCGTGTTTACCGTGACTAGTCCTAGGATCAACGCTAGTGCACACACTCAACATTGGTACATATCACATCATACTCAACGATAAAAGCAATAGTAATTCATTTATTGATATAGCTAAATGTATGATCTTATTACCAACTTACATCATTAAGCCACGCAGGCTAGACCGAAATATAAGCTAAAAATTAAGCAATGGAAAGTAGAAAACGAGATGGCTCATCAGCTCACCACAGCAACCAACAAGGCTCGCACTCTAATGACTCAAGGCCCTCTTGGAACTCCTCCAACATGTGTAGATTCTTCGATCGTTGATTATTGGTGTTGGCAAGGGTGAGTACTTAAAGCACTCAACAAGTTGTGCATGTAATGCGCTTCTATGTAACTATATGCAAGGCTTATTCCAATGGATAGGCTATCATGGCTATTTTGCAATAAGCAAGATTTATGAACAAATACAATAAATAGATTATAAAGATCAGAAACAAGTAACAATAATGATAGATTCAAGATTTCAAGTAAACCAAGTTTCCAAACCTAAGTCAAATTCCATTTCCACATGGCATTCGCCATCCCAACCAAGTTGTCCATTTAATTGAGCTAACCTTAATCAGTAATTCCGAGCATTGCTCAATACCGCGAGCACGGCTATCCGAATAGTTTCACACTGCAGAGGTTATGCACTTTACCCACGCGATACAACCAAACACCACCAAGGCGAGTGATTATAACAAAGCCTTTACATCATACCGGCTTAACCTTGCACTCACCCGCTAAGGTTTCAACACCGTGGATCGGTTACCACATCTGTGGCTCCCTCTTGCGCCATGTGAATTACTCCATAACTCGGGAATTCACACCGACCAAGATAGTACCAAAGATAAGACATTGCAAATTAATCGCCTAGGCCGCCCATACCGTATATGTGGTTGCATGATTGACTCAGTCAAAGGCTTGCAAGGTTATGTCCTTAGAGTGATCAAGGCAGACATCCACATACCCTCTCGCCCATCGGGCCCACCTTGGCATACTCGCCTTGTCACTTGCCCCAATCTAAGTGAATATCACCCAAGTTGATTACTAGCACCACGTGCCATCAACAATTCAACATCGCTATGTGACATGACTCGCCACAAACAACTCAATCTCATCGTGATCCCACATGACACACAAGTTCATAACATTGTTCCATATTCCATTAATCAAGATTAATTATGAATGATTCCAACACATGTGATGACCGCATGGCTAAGCAACTAATACGGTCTAACCATCCCATGTTGATTATCATTACTAACCAACTATATTGAACCAAACTAGGCTGACAATAGATCATGGCATATAATGGCAAGGTAGGGTATAGATCAATTTGGTATAATAGCTAAGCCCAATTTAATTTGAAACAACTATATACTTGAAATAATATGCAATAGGGTAAAACGATTAAAGCAATTTTACAAACATGGGTTCAACATGATCAAAGCACAACTTGCCTTGGAATAGGTCCTGATCTTGATCTGGAGCTTGCTCTTGAGTTGCTGGATCTTCCTCCGAAGCGTCGCACAATTCAACGTCTACGCGTACCGAAGGAGAAAAGCAAATAAATACCAAAACAGAGAGCAATTGAACTCGAAAATTCAATTAAAATTCACCATTAAATAGATCTCGATTTTACAAATTTTTAGAAATTTGAATCACTCAGATCCGAGTTAAGATGCAAAAGTTATAGCCTTTTGAAGTTTGAATAAATACTGAAATTACAGAAATTAGAAAATCATAATTAACCGAATTATTTTTAAACTGAAATAAAAAATGATTTATGACGTCAACGTGACCTCATGATGACGTCAGCATCGCAGAATTTCCTATCAGATTATTTTCCAATTGAAAACGCAATTATGACGCAAGCATGACGTTAGCGAAGATCCGAACCAACCGTAATGTGACGCTGTCTCTACAAGATAGACTCGATCCACGGATCGCCTCGTCGATCGCAGACGTGGTCCACGGCGCCCAGATAGCGAGCGACACGCTACCGCACCCGATTGGCCCTCTCGCGCGCGAAATCTACCGCATGTAACGATCCGACGGCTACCGATCTAAAGCTACATGGCTAGATCCCGACCGCCCACTCTGATCTAACGGCTAACGTTTACCGGAGGGGTTCACTGTTTACGCGACGACGTGACACGATCTTCACCCTTGGTCGAAGATCTGACGGCTCCCGAAGCTTTAACCCAACACGATGGCGACGACGGCGCTTCTTCACGGACTTGAGACGACGACTCCAACGACGGCAGACAACGGCGATGAAACCGCGACACCGCTTCACTGATCCGACGCGCGTGGAACGGAGGTCTCGATCCGCTCGATTGACGGCGAAGACGGCGAAACGGCATGAAGCTCGGCAAAACCGCAGCCGCCACCTCCTTCAACTCCGGTGAGCTCCCACGCGACGCATAACGGCGACAAGGCTCTGGAGTTGCGGAAAACACGCGACGACGAGGGGATTTCAAATACCAGACGGCAGCTTTAAATAGCGCGACGTGAGGGCAAGCAGCGCAGTAAATCGAGTCGGTTGTCGTGGTGGCGCGGACTCGGCGGCGATACGAGAGGTGACGCGCTTCATCCGAGCGCCCACGCGCCTTCATCCGACGGCATAAAGCGAAAGCGACGCGGCTGAAGTGAGCCGCTGGATCTCAATCCAACGGCCGGCAGATTAGGGTTAGGGTTTCGCGACTAACGGCGACGCGGCCGATTGGTCTGCATAGCCATGGGCCACCGACATCGTTTCACTAGATTTTGAAAGGATTTTCATTTAAAATAATTACGTAAAATCATTTGATTTATTTCAGGCAATAAAATAATCAGAAAATTTCAAGAAAATTCTCAAAATACTTTGAGATATTTCAACTTAGATAAAATATTTTTGGCAAAACTTTATTTTAACTTTGCATAAATTTAAATTGTTTTGGATAAAGGACCAATATACTCAATTTAAAATTAATTCAAATAAATCCATAAAAATCCAAATAAATTCCAGAAAAATCATAAAATGCACAAATGATAATAAAATAATATTTAGGTGAGTTTTGGGATGTTACAAGGATTCTCTAATGTTCTCTCACTTCTAAGTGATGTAGTAGGTACTGATTATTCTAGTTATTTTTCAAATGTCCGTGCTAACTTATCTCAAGTTTATGATAAGTTTGATCGAAGTTTGTCGAGTTCGTGACGCAATGACCTCCACCAACACCCACAACAAGTAAGAAGAAAACCTCGGGAAAGATATGGGTGTAGGTGGCTCTTCCTCAAGGAGTTTTACTACATCAACGATAAGCGCGGACACATCAAGTAGCGGGAAGCTAGCCGCCTATCTCAACAATGACACTATCAACTACCAAGAGAGCAAGAGGAAGACTTCAAAGATTTTGCAAGTGGTGGCACGAGCACAAGATAACATATCCTGCTTTCCATATTATCACGGATGTGTTAACAGCTGCTATTCCATGATTTCTTCAAAGTCCGCTTAAGTCTATCCGAAAGAATAATCGAGAAGAGAAGAACTAACTGACAAGTAAGATGGTAGAAATACTTTCACCGTGGAAAGATTGGGAACAAGCCGATCAATGAGCTCAACATACCGCAAAATGCCGAGTCAATGAGACGCTCAAAATCTTTATCTAGATAATGAGGAAGAATAATTGTAATCTTCACTTTTTCCTCAGATCACCGAAAGTTATAGTCAGATTTTTTCTTTGCCAAGGTTTTCCCGTGTTGAGTTTTTACTTGGCAAAGTTTTTAACGAGGCAGCCAAATATCAATAAAGCTCATTATTTAATTTAAATTATTTGTCTTATTTTAGAATTTATCTCATATTTAACTTTTTCTTAATTTATATATATATATAAAAAGTTGTTCTACATCCTTCAAGTTTTCTAATTATTCTAAATTTCTCCCATTTTTCTGAATTTTTTCATACTTTTTCTGCATTTTTTCATACTTTTTCTATTTTTCTTAAAAAAAAATTCTGATTTTTTTAACGCTAACAGGCTAACGAGCCGATCCGCCTGCTTCGACATCGCCGACCCATGCCAACACTCAGACTACCCGTTAGCCTCACGGACCCGATTTCGACCGCTCTCGATACAAAGCACAACCCGTTTAGTAGTCGGATCAAAACGGACTATCCCTATACGAGTCGTACCGTTTTTTAATCGGATTGTACCGGACCGCTCTCTAGTTTGAAAACCCTCACACAGCACGTGCCAAGCTGCCGATAGGATCGTACCTGCCTCTACACACACTATCCAAAATCTGACCAACCAGAAGCTGCCACGTGCCGAAAACTGACAACCCGCCCCACGCGGCCGCGCAACGAAGGCAGGACCGACCTGCTACAAAACTACACCGCACTATGACACGTGGGTCCTCCAGTATCCCGCCCCACACGTCATCCATGTACCCGATTGCCCGGGTATGTCCGTATGTGCCACCGCGAACGAGGTGCGTGCCCCTTTGGGTGCAGGTGTGCGCGCACATGTAACAGCGGACCGGAACCGTCCGGAATGCAATGCGGTTTTCTGCCAGCTTCTCGGTCCCGCCGTTAGCTGCCCTGTGTCGGCTGCCAACCGCTCCCTACACCCAGTCCATCGTCCACGGGCAGCACAGCTCCCCACATTTCCGGCGGCCACTCCATAGACCGGGTCCAGTCGAGCCCCAGCCCGCTCACCACGGGCACGGCCACCAGGGAAACCGTTATTTTTACCGTCCCCACCAACCTCGCTCCAAATCCATTCCCCAAATCGCACGACAAAATTCACGGCTCATCGGTTCTCTCCTCGCGAATCCCCCCCCCACGCTTTTGTGATAGCGAGAGCGGGAAGCGAAAACTCGAAACCCGTCGGCGAGGAGCAGCATGGACACCGGCGGCGAGCACGTGGCGGCGGCTGCGGAGGAGACGCCGGAGAGGAAGGTGGTCTTGGGGGAGCCCGGCGCCGCCGCGGATCTCCTGGCGCCCTCCGGTTGGACGAAGAAGGTTTGGCACCTCCTCGTCCTCCTCTACCAGTTGGTGCTCTCCGCTTGCCTCGGCTCCGAAATTGCACGCCCCGGTCGCGGTTTGGTGGTGCTCGCGAGGGGTGCGGGGAGGTTGTCGGATTTGAGGGTCTCTGGCTTGGTTTGTGTGTGTGGGGGGGGGGGCGGATTTTGCCTGTGCTCGGGTTCTAGGGTTTCGGAGCTCAATCGAATTAGGGTTACTACTGTTCGTAGACTGCGCTTGATGTTCTCCGGAGTCTAGGGTTTTGTAGGTTTGGTTCTAAGGTTTGTGAGCTTAATTAGGGTTCGTAGTTAGTTCGTGGCACGCGGTTAGTTTCGGCTGGATACATCACACGTGCTTGCATTATAGGGGTTTCAGGAATGGTTTCATAAGTTCGCAATTTGTTTACCTAATGATTGTTGTGCGGTTTTGATGTAACCGTGATGCATGATAGCGCGTCTCTGGGCAGTTTGCGTTGGTAACTGCGGATTTTTAGGGTTTTTTTAGAGAACACATATTTTTAGGGTTTCCAAGCTTATTTTAGCACTCTTTAGGTCTTCATGAAGCAGTTTGGGGGTGGAATATCATATTCCACTTCTTTGGTGCAGTTCATTTTCAGTTGCTATGTTGGTCTGCGTTGGGCCTGCTTTCGGAAACCTTTTGGACTCCGACTCTTCATGTGTGTGGAGTTTGGAATTTTAGCAGGTTCATACTCAAATGATATACAATAAACACCCATGAGTTGGCCGAACATATAGTTGAACCTGGATTGGCCATTGGGACGTTTGACCTTTAAATTCACAATCATGTCCCTTTTTTTTAATGAACCAAGAACAACTTCCAACAATTCACCCAGAGTATCTTTAAGAACTTTTTGAAATTTTTCGCTAGACACACATAGGACTGACAAACTTAGCAAAAGTCTCCAGGAATCAGTTGTGACTCAGAAACAAACTGGTGAACCTTTCATTTCTGGGAAACTGGTAGTCAAAATCCCACCTACTGCTGGGATTTCTCGAAACCAGACAAATACGACCGTTTGTGGAGCCCCTGGTCATAACATGTGCTTCTGTTGATTTGGTTATAATGTAGGTTTTCTGAGCTTATTTTTTACTATGTAGAGCATTATCTGCTCCACCAAATTGGTGTCTGCGTTGTAATGTTGGATTTGTGTTGGATTTTATAGTTTTGATTAATGCTTGGCTTGGGCTGGACTGGATGCAAGTTAATGTTTCCAGGTTCTGCTGATATAGTAAGATACTATTCTAGAGATTGATCTAGATGATTAGACTGAACTTATCGCTTTTGTCATTGGTCAGTTGGTTACTTGGTTACATACTTGCATCTAAATGACTAAATGTAATATATGCATCTGTGACCTCCTTGGATTTGACTGTTGTTCTGGTTGTGTAACTTTCGAAGTTTGATTTAGCTCTCTTATTGTTGTTTCTGTAGTCATTCATGGGCATTTATTTAAGTTTAGTTGTGTTAATGTATTTTGTGTTAGCCTGATATAGTTAAACTTGTGATATGTCTGAGTTTAGATCTATTACATAATGAGATTAGGAAGGAAAACATACTATCAGAGTCCCTTTATCCACAATTCCTGCTTTAGCAGGCTTCCTCCTCTGCTAGATCCGCAGCACAATTCAAAGAGGAACAAGATAGTGCTAATTTTCCTTAATAATAAGTCTCCTGAATTTTGACGTTGGGCTTCAGACATCCTCCTGTATATTATTAATATGAACCGACATAATAGTTCTTTTTGATGAACAAACAAAATAAATTGCACGTGCATCAAACATTTACTCTTGGTAATTTATGGAATAGCATGCAATGGTTGATCCACTTTGCACTTTACTGGGTTATGGTTTCTGAGACCATCTGTTATGTGTTTCCTTTTTTATTTGCTTCTTGATAGGTTATGTAGCTCCTACTTGATGTTTTTGTTAGGAGTTGGATCAGTGCATGAGTAGCTACACTTTGGGGATTTCTTCAGTTATACGTTGTTATGTGAGACAGGGTGCAATGGTTGATCCAATTTGTGCTGTACAGGGTTATGGTTTCTGAGGTCATCCAACATGTGTTTCCTTTTTTATCTGCTACTTGGTAGGTTCTGTCACTCCTACTTGATGTTTTTTTTTGTTAAGAGTTAGATCAGCTCATGACTAAGCTACACTTTGTGGATTTCTTTAGTTATACATTGCATAGTTGTCATGGCGATCTAGCTAGGCGCGGCGAGCCCAGGGTGTCTGAACGCTTAGGTACCTAAGCGGCTGCCTAGGCGATGATTAGACGATGATTTAACAGCACTACCACATCAAAGGCAGCAGCAGCATCTAAGTCTAAATCATCTAAACGACTCTCATCACTTGGTCCACTCTCATCAACCTTACCCCTTCTCTGTCCTTCTTCACGGAGAGCAACTAGCCTAAGGCCCTATTTGGATGAGTGGTAATTTCTTGGAAGGTTTTGGGATTTAGTTCAAATTTAAACTAGATCATAAAACATTCCAATGAAATACCTCTAATCCAAACACCCCCTTATCCTTTCATGGGAGAGCTTCACAAGTGCAACACGTGCTGGTGACCTCGGGTAGCCTTGGTCGGCTCGATAGTGGCAATCGGCGGGAGGCGTGTCAGTCCGGGGCAGCCGGCGCAGATCTGGTGCGTAGGCACGCGAAGGAGCGGATACGGCGTTGGAGGTGGATGGCACCATCAGCTCAGGAGGAAGCCGCGGCTCGGAGGGAGCGGATCCGGTGAGTACTCCGGTTGAGGGTGGCGATGGCTCGGGCGGAGCTGGATCAGAGCGGCGACCGGGTGGACGGAGTGGTGCAGATTGTAGAACAGAGGCGGCGCAATCTGGCATGAGGCCAGCGTAGAAGAAGAGGAGGTCGGTGAGTGGCGACGGGGCATGAGGACGGCACGGTCTCCAGTCAAGGCGCCAGGTCTTGGCGTCCCTCTCTGGCCGCCGGGACTTCTAGGCGGCGACTAGGCGTCGCCTAGGCGACGACGTGATAACTGGGATACATTGTTATGGAAGACGGTGCAATGTAAATCTTTTGAATGAAATCATCATGCGATAAAGGCTGTACTGTATACAGAATCTTTGGATCTTTTGGCGTCTGCTTTATGCAGTGATAACTGGGATACATTGCTATGCAAGACAGGGTGCAATGTAAATCTTTAGAATGAAATCATCATGCGATAAAGGCTGTACTGTATACGGAATCTTTGGATCTTTTGGCGCCTGCTTTATGCATGCCCTCTACTGTGTAGATCTGCAATATTTGCATACTTTTGGAATATAGATAGTATATAAGTGTATATTGTTTCATGGAATAGCAACTTTCAGATTCTGGATTCTTGTTCATAGGCAATGCTACCTTTTTCTTGATGTCGCTTTTGATTGTAATACATCACTTGTCGCCTTATCTAAGATCTTAGCCTTTATTAAGCTTCCTCGTTGCTTATTATTTATTTGTTTGTCTCAAAATCTTTTGACCCCGAGCATTTCATATTTTCATGTATGACAAAATGATATAATTGAAGTCACAAATGCTGTCACCACGGACTAGACTGCATTTTTCTAATTAAGGCACGAACATAAATACATTATGAGTTCATTCTGTGCACAAGAATTCAAAGATGTTACTCTGAGATCTGTATTTGGGAGTAAAACTGGTTTTCCACTAGAATAGGAAAGCTTTTATTAGATAATTAGATTATTCTAATCTACTTAATAGTCTTATATGTTATTTTTCTTGCTCAGCAGTCTTTTTTTTTCTCTTTTTTCCCTCAAGTTCCCCCCCTCCCCAAGAACAAACTATCAGACGACACTAGAATGAATCTATTTGCTGTGATACTTCGGTTGCATTGATTCTTAGGAAAAATTTCCAAAAGATGGAAATTTAGCTAAACGACATTGCAACCAGACTTTCACTAGAAAATAACACTGCAAGCACAAAAAATTATGCCAAATAGCATCATCATTATGTTTTCTGTCGAATTCTAATGTCACCTGGGTTTGAGAATTTTTTTTTCAAAATCTCAAAACTGCCCTTGGCTGTCCACCTTGCCAACATGATTCCCAACTCAGGTTGCAGTGACCGGCACACTGCCATTGTACTAAGACATGTTCGTGTGGAAAATTGGCTGGATTGCAGTTGGAAAAATGTGATGAAAGGATGTTACAAATGTCTTTTTCTTATGCTACTAATGGCTAGCTTGGACACGAAAATTGATGGTAATGCATTTTGCCATAAACATGTTTGAGAAGTTATTTTCAAAGTTCAATATGATTGTGATGTCATCCAGCTAAATTTCCATCTTTGGGATGCCAGATAAGCTAATCTCCTCTATTTATTAGGTGCAATTATGTTTAATACTAACGGCTGTGAACAGAAAACGGCTCTTCATCCCTTCTTTGCTTTCTGGCTAGTTATATAATGTTCTTGCATTCTTGTTTGTTACTCGTTTTGCTACTGCATTCGTTCCATCAATCTATTTGGTGGGTTGGTCATACAAGGCGACATCGGACCCGCAACGATGATATACGTGATAGGGTTGGGGTAGCACCAATTGAAGAAAAACTTGTTCAAAATCGTTTGAGATGGTTTAGATATCTCCAATGGAGGCCTCCGAGGCACCGCTATGTAGTGGAATTTTAAGTCGTCGCGAAAACATAAGAAGAGGTAGAGGTCGACCGAGGTCGACGTGGGAAGAAGCAGTTAAAAGAGACTTATGGATTGGAACGCTCCCAAAGATTTGGCGTTGGATAGGAGTGCATCGGGTTAGCGATCCACGCATCAGACCATGACCTAAGATCAAGGTTTAGGGTTTCATTGATTTTGATTGGGTTTCTTTCTAGCCTACCCCAACATGTTTGGGACAAAATGCTTGGTGGTGGTGGTTGTAATCTATTTGGTGGGTTCTCGCTTTTCATTAAGTGATTTTTGGTTTTTACCTATTTCTCTTGAGACCAAATATTTTTATTTCATTCATTCCATTTCATTGAGATATGTTTAGCAGATCAATATTTACACAGATATTGTTTGCTAAATCTATTATATTCACTATTATTATGTAGTCAGTTTCGTGTAAGGGTTTCAGATGTCGGGTTCTCTTGACTTTAATCTAGGAGCAAATTATGGTACAAGTATTATGTGTGTGATTGTTGATCTATTTTTTTCTTACTAGTTAGCATTGCCATTTACAGAATGATAAACAGCAGCCAGCATAAAAGGATGCCATTGCTGATTATTCATCCCTCAATAAATAGTTTGTTGACATCATCCCATCATCATCTGGTCATTTTTAGTGTTTTTATGTTACCCCCTACTAAAAACAAGTGACAAGTCAGCATGGTGGTTGATGTCGTTTTTCCAGTATGTGTAAATTACTAAACTTTTTTCTTGGGATAATGGTTAGACATTTTAGTTTATTATCTGTCAAATGATGGTGACAGTCATAAAGAAATACTGGAAAAGGTTAGACTATTAGTTTCACTAGAACTAATCCGCATACTGAAGACTAGATCTTACCTGAACCTTTTGTAACTTTGGTTGTTATAGTCATAACACACTCTTAGTCTCAACAGGAAGCAGGTCCTTCATAAGGTATGAAGATGTAAGATTTGGTCTGTGGCAGTGTGACCCTATCTCAGTTACAACTTTTTCTTGGATTGATTGTCTCTTTTACTTAGTAATGAATCCAACCGCTTTGTGAAGGTTGGTTGGCTGTCAGTTGTCCTGTGACATGGTTCTCCATATATTTATTTAGACATTGAGTTATAGTATTTCTAGTGTAATCCTGTTCTAATCATTGGCTAAGAGCCCACTTATTTTGATAGAAAGTCAGAAACTAATAGACCATGCTTTTGGTATAGTTCCCTGATGTTTTCTTTGGATGATCAATATTACTATAGTTATGACCAGTTCAGGAAAGCATAGTTATGAAGTTATAGTTTCAATTGAAAAATAGCTTTTTGTCTATTAATGTTGTTGGACTGTCTGTAGATGAATCTCCCACAAGTCAAAATGGACTTCTTAACTGCAACTTTTTAGGGCAACTTGCCCGTTAAGTCGGCTTTACTAAATTTGTGAACGGTACTAGAGCTTCAGCATCCTACTCCAGGGAATGCACACAGGTATTAGAAAAAAAAAACTCTCAAGAGTGAATACAGTGTAACTGAGAAAATTCAAAATTTATGTGGAGAGATCGAATCTACTTTGAATAGGCTAGACCCACCCAGATATGCCACGTTGCAAATGAACAATTCTGTTTTCGCATATCTAGTTATGGTTGCCATGTGTAATTTACATTGTTTCTGGCACAAATGATCCCACATTCTTAAATATATCTTGATTTTGCTGCCTTTTGGGTATGGTGTAAAACCCTATTATATAGGGAACCTATGATGGGACACGGATACGTTGACACGACACGGAATTTACCATTTTTCCAAAATGTTGACACGGCGACACAGCTATATATATTGAAATAATAGTAATATACATATATATTATTTTTCATTTTTTTCTACGTGTTTGTCAAACTAAAATAATGTAAAGTGTAAACTAGGAATATGTACCCTAGCCTTTGCAACTTCACTTCTAAGTTGAGCAAGAATAGGTACCGTCACCTTAGGACATCCTTCACTCGCCATTAGTAATTTTCATCAAGTGGGCTTTAATTCTTAGAGTAGCTACTAGTGACAACATATTTGCTACTTGCATATGCATTACACATTCCTCTAGACGGACCACCCTTATCTATAACGTTAATATGGTTCCACAATAGAGCCTTGATGTTGGTGTTTTGCTCCTCTCGGGTGGCTAGGGTTACCCTTTAGGTGGCTGAGGTGGGCCGGGCTGTGTCACCATATGTGTCGGATACGTGTCGAAGTGTCAAAGCTGTGTCGAACAATAAAATTATTTATTTTGGCTATCTAATTGTCCAATATGTGACCGATACATGTTGAGCAGTGTATTGGTGTCGAGGTGCTACAGAGTAGGGACTGAGGAGCTACTCAAATTCACACACAAACAAGCTCAACTGAGAGTTCAAATGATGTTGTGACGCCCAGCTATGTAATCATGGGACATCCTTTTTTTACATCTTTACATCTGAATTTCTTCAATGTATTTTGCCAAGCCATCTAGGATATCATTAGCTTCCTGGAGCAAGGGGCCAAGGGCTGAAGTCTGTGCCCTGCTAAAGTTCATGATTTTCTTTGTTTTTGTTGAATCTCCTAAGTTGTTGTCCATCTGATGCTTTTCTGTCCCAAGTTATTTTTAGATAACTTTTGCTTAAACGTTTCTGTCTTAATGTTTCCTTTTGGTGATGACCAAGTACAGAGTCGGGTCGAGCCAGACAAATTAGTGATTTGGATTGTATAGAAATTGCAAATCGAGTGGCTTAGTTTTTTTTAGCTACACTTCGACAAGTTCCTATGTAAAAAATGTCTGTATACTTGTTTTGTTGTTGTTTGTCTGCTGTAACAAACTGAAAGTGTTTGATACAGTGGTATAGAAAACTGAGGAGGTTTCATTTTGATTCTGTGAAATGGTTAATAGCAAGAAGTTTGCTGTTATAATGTAATTCTTATTTTCCCACCAGTAGTGTGCCTTGCATATCATTTTCCTGTATAACTAAATATGCATTACCAGCACATGTATGAACAAATTGACTCGTGCCATGTTTGATCGCAATTCATTTTCTTTAGATGTCTGTTGATGATGCCAAAATAACAATTCCTGTGCAATTGCAGCTTAATCCCATTCGAGGTGGAAAAGTTGAGGTTGTTTTTGTCTCACCAACTGGTGAGGAGATCAAGAGCAAGAGACAGTTGAGCCAATACCTAAAAGCACACCCTGGAGGCCCTGCATCTTTGGAGTTCGACTGGGGAACTGGTAGAAACCTCGCCTCCTCATTCCTTGATTACTTCTGTTAGTCTATCGTTCAATACAAGTAGGTCTGTCAATGTTCGAAGTCTGGCTGCTCCCTCTAAAAGGCTTGTAAGCAGGTGATACTCCCAGGCGGTCTGCACGCATAAGTGAAAAGGTTAAGGCTATTGAGAGCCCAGAAGGCGAGAAGATCCCAAAACGTGAAAGATCAAGCTCTAAGAGGGGCAAAAAGGAGAAACAGGACGACACAGTGGATGCCGCTGAAACTGGAGATGATGGCAATGCAGAAGCAACCAAAGGCACCGATGTGGAGATGAAAGATTCTGAAACTGGTCAAGAAGAGAAGAATGAGGTCCCTGATGTAGATGCCACAGAGAAGACAGAAGAAGGCGATGGCAAGGCAGAAGGCTCTGAGCTGCCGAATGATGTTTCCGCCCCTGTATTAGAGAATAAAGGAGACGGAAAGCCAGCTGAATCTGAAGTTGCTCCCCCAGAGGGTAAGAAAACTGAGAATGCTCAGGCAACTGAACCCGCAGTGCCACCAACAGCATCTTCAGAGGGGGAGAAGAAAGAGGATGGTGGCGCCACCAATTCTGCGGTGCCGCCTCCAACGGAAACAAAAGCAGATGCCCCAGCAGAAGAGGCTGCAAAAGACGGCGAGAATCCAGCAGACAACGCCGCTCACAAGGATGACCAGGTGGACGCTGCCCCAAAAGAACAGTCAGCGGTGAACTGCGACAGCAAGGGACAGATCCAACCAGGTGCTTCTGCGGTGAAGTGCACCTCTGATGAAACGAAACCGTTGTCGCTGTGTGTTTAGGACGAAATCTCGCGTTTGCTTTTGAGAATTGGAAGCGGTGTTTAACCTGACAACGCTGTGTAACAGTAGGCTCCTCCGCCGGTAGTTTGCTTGTACCCTTCCCTTTATGGTGGTGTCCCTGCAGGCAGGAGGCTGGCATATGCCGCCTCGGTCGTTGCAAGCACATCGCGCGCACGCTTGTACTAGCCTGTGTAATGTAACTTATTAGTAGCATATGGACGTTAATCTCAGGAGGACAGGACATAATACTCTGTTGTTATTGTATTGTGACCGTATGCGTGTGTGTACCTTATGTTACTGTATCCATGAATAAGCCATCAGGTGGCACTTCCGAGTTCCGTTCCCGTCCACCTTGCGGCAGCTGTGGAATTGTCAGCCGCATTGCCCGTAGGTACTAGGTTCACTAAATCTCTTGCAATGTGTTATTTTGCTTCGGAATAAGCCTACGTCCTGCAAGTTTTGATCTTCGAGGGAGGCTAGGCTCAATCTACCGATACCCTTTCCTCTTGCCCCAAAAAATCGTTGCATCCCAAATTCGTTATCTTCTTCTTTTCTCTAGGGTAATTCGTATTCTTCTTTGTACTGCGAAGAACTAGTAGTTAATTTGAAGTTTAGCTCTTAATGAGACTGTTTTTACTTTGGTGCTGCATCTCCTAGTATTCTTTTTTGCTGTGGGTCTTGCTTGCTCCGGTAGCCGTTGCTCCCATCCCCTGTTTACTTTAAAAACGACAAGTGACATTTCCCACTGACAAATCCTTCTAGCCGTTGCGAGCCACCCCTCGGCCTCGGCCTCGGCGTCTGCTCCCACATCTTAATTAACAAAACTCTCTCACACACACACATGTAGTAGTAGATTGCAGAAGCATCCATTTGGCTCCCCCACTCGACAGAATCGAGAACGAATTGCTGCGCGCAGAGGCAGCGGCGGTGCGGTGATCGGAGAGATGAGAGGACTCGGATCGAGGATCCTCAGAACCTTGCAGTCCTTCCCCGATGCCGCCGCCCAATCCAACCTCCTCCTCCCCACTCCCAGTGCTGCCCCCTTGCCGGCGCGGCGCCGCCAGGAACACGCGCCGCCGCCGGGAGAGGCGGAGCCGGAGCGGCAGGAGGCCGCGCCCGAGCTCGAGCTGCCCACCGTCTCCGACAAGGAGAACGTCTCGCCGGATGTCACGCCGAGGAAGGCCAAGAAGATGAAGGTCAGCTCGGACCACCACCCGGAGAGCGCGAGTCCTGGGGAAGATGGGCTATTCTACCGCCGGCCGGACCCCGCCTCGGCTACTCTCTTCGATCCGGACCTCCTCGCAGCCTTCCGCGGCGCCGTCGACGCCTACGCCCGCGCCCTCGAGGAGGCCAAGCGCCGCAACGATGGCGACGACGACGACGATACCCCAGTGCCAGACGGCGGCGGCGACATCGATCCCTTGGCGGGGTTCGAGAGCTGGTGCCCGCCCGGCGGCGAGCGGGCCGTGGTGCTCTACACCACGTCGCTCCGCGGGGTGCGCAAGACCTTCGAGGACTGCGCCAGCGTACGCCGCTTGCTGGAGGGCCTCCGCGTCGCCTTCCTGGAGCGCGACGTCTCCATGCACGCGCCCTACAGGGACGAGCTCCGGGACCTGCTGCCCCAAGGCGCCGGCGTACCGCCGCGGCTGTTCGTGGACGGAGGTACATCGGCGGCGCCGACGAGGTGGTGGCGTTGCACGAGCAGGCGCGGCTGCGGCCGGTGCTCCGGCGCGCCCCACGCCGGGCCGCGGGCGAGCTGCCCTGCGCGGTGTGCGGCGGCGCCAGGTTCGTGGTGTGCGGCGGTGCAGCGGCAGTCATAGGCTCTATGACGGCAGCGCCTCTGGCGCCACCGCCGGCCGCGTGCCGTGCCCCGGATGCAACGAGAACGGGCTCGTGCCATGCCCCTCTGCAGCTAGCTCAAAGGACACGAGATGGTATGTCTGCCATTTCGTATTTTCATCAGGGCAAAATCCAAATGGAGCTATGGCAGCACCACTGCTGCTGCTGCCTCTGGAGAATTGAATGAACTCCAAGGGTTCAATTTCCAATTTTGCAGGGTTACTTGTGTTCTGTTCTCTGCGTGCAAATTGTGGGATTGAAGAAGCAACTCAGTCCAAGCTGAATCTGGTCCGAAATGAATATGCATTGGTCCAGCTCCTCAAGTGTGAATCTCTTGTGTCGTTCAGACCTCTCTTGCCATGATGCTTCTCACACTGCAACAAACTACTAAAAAATGCATTGGTTAGCCTGGCTGGTTAGTGTTTCATTGCAGTACCCATTTGAAAAGATCCTGAAAATCTCTACCAGATGAAAGAGACACATGGCGTCAATTTAGGGCATGCACAGTGGTCTATGTTAGATGTATGTAAACTTATGCAACTATGATTTTTTTGTGATGCGGAGGAGAAAGGAAGATGATATCCGGTTTTATATTGTGTGTATTATCGTATAGAAAATCTATTAATTGTATGAGAGATTATTATAGGCAACTATATAAACAATTCATTATATAAGTTATCTTTATTGATGCCTATAGATAATATGTAGTTGTATTATAGATAACCATTACCTATATCACCGTACATTAGAGTTGTCTTCGTACGGTTTTCAAGTAGCCACGGGAAAATTTGTGCCTAGAACGTCTCAAAGTCCACGCTTAAACTACGACTCTTCTGTCCACACCGGTTGTTCCAGAAATACATGTCAATGCTGTATGTTTCTGATCGGTTTTCCGGCTAGTGATGGTAGCCAATAGATTGGACTTCGTTTACAGAAGAACAACTTGGTCTAAACTGCCTCTAAACATCACCAAATTCCCATCTATTATCAGTTCTTAACTTGACTCTTAACATCGCCTGCCAATTTTATGTACAATTGTTCATCATCAGTTATCTTAAAATCAGTTACCTATTGGACATTGACGTAATGCAATTTAACAAATTTGCAGCACTGAAACCAACATGGCAATAAAGAATTTTTCGGAAGAAGCAAAATAAAGGGGGAAAAAGCACCATTTTCACCTGCAAATTGAGGTGCAATGCATCTCCTCTATCTGTAACTACTCGGCAAATCCTAACAAGCAGCCATCGAAGCTGATCAAAGAAACAAAATTGACTAAACTACGGCGGCGGTCACCGCGGCGCGGCTAGCTCGCGGTTTCATCGGCGGGCATTCTGGCCTCGTCAGCCTCGGCAGCGGCGGCCAAAGCCCGCCCCGGCAGAGCGGGCACGTCCGGCGGGTCCGGAGCCACCTGTCGACGCCACACTCCGCGTGGAAGAAGTGCCCGCAGGCCGGAACGACCCGCACGAGCTCGTCGGCCTTAGCGTACTCCGACTGGCAGATGGCGCAGAACTCCTCCTCCGGCGGCGGCGTCCGCAGCAGCAGCAGCGACGCCTTCTTGGTCGCCTGCTCGTACGTCATGAGCGTGGCGTCGCCGAGGGCGCGCTCGACGTCGACGCGCACCGCGGCGCTCCCCGTGGTGCCGGCGTCGTCGCCGCAGGAGCAGGCGCCCGAGGCAAAGGCGGCAACGGCGACTATGACAAACGCCACGGCGACCACCGCGGCGACCTTGAGATCAAGGGCCACGTCGGTGCCCATACTCGCAAAAATCAAACGGCAGCGCTGTCACCCAGCACGATGTGTCCTGCGTGTGAGTAACCTTCATAAACTGTGTCTTCCTCCTTTGAGCTAATTAAAATGGCACAATCTCAGTCATCTTTTTGTCTCTCAGTCAGCTCCTTCTTTGTATATATATAAGCTCTTAGATTACGCGTCGAATGGTGGTTAGGACACCCAGGTTACGCGTCGAATGGTCAAATAAACGTACATAGTTGCGTCGTGCTATCCTCGAGAAAGCAAATTAAGGTCGGAGAGAGACCGGCCTGAATCCATACGATTTATGCAGGTTAATCACTCCATCATCTTCCACCTGTCTTAATTTCTTTGTCCTTCTTGTCCTTCCTTACTGCCTGTAACAATTAATGATGGCTAAAAACCAAAAAATCAGATTTGAGTATTTCAGATTTTTTTATTCATCGGCTCGCTAACACCGAAAAATTCTCCGTATTGGCTCCTCGTCGTCCGTATTTTCAAAATAGCCACCTGCGACAAAATTGCGTAAATGGCCCTCGCCCACGCTGCAAATGACCGAGACGCGGCAAAATTTTTTGAATTTTTCCTCCGCTGGCCCACCTTGCCGCGCTCGAGCACTGCCCCGCTTTTTCCCGCACGCCCACGGCCGCTTCGGCGAAGCGGCTCCGGCCAGTGCGCTGGCGGTGGGGCCCACAGCGCTACGGGCGAAGGGCTCGGCCAAAGTGCGCTCGGGCGTGGGGTCTGGCTTGCCGCTTTACGGCAGGCGCTGCTCCCAGTGCCCCCGGCAGGCAGCTTTTTTCCACGCGTCGCTTCGCACGGCGCTACCGCCTCAAATTTCCCACGCCATGCATCGCTCGAGACTACTTTCCACGCTACCAATGGCAACGCCTCGCCGCCCTCGCCCACGAGTCAAGCTCCAAAGATGTATAACATTGATTCGCTTAAATCACACCATCCGCCTTCTCAATGCACCGAAGGCGCCCCGATGTCTCATTTCTCCGCCTACTTAAGAGGTCCGCCACGCGATGGTTTGTATCACCAACGCGAGAATAAGAAGCCAGTGCTAGAGCGCGGTAGTTCGAGAGTTTTTGAGGGAGACCGCGAGCGCAAGGAGGATAGACGTGGGGAAAGAAGGGTCAGGAAAAAAAGAAGAAGAAACGAAATTTGCTTGCATTTATGTTTGGAGTAATATTGTTACGTAGTATTTGATTCTGGTATTTTATTTTGTAGGTTTTGTGTACGAAGATTATCTTGTACTGCTTGGGCTTCAATGATCTTGAGCACACCTTCTGAAGGTTAGTATGAATTCTTTGAGGATAGTATTATAATAATATTAGAATATTAGCATAATTAGTACGAAATTAGTGTAAGTACCAAGATTAGAGATCTTAGTATCACTACAACGAGCAAGAGATGAAATGAGAAAGTTTTAGAAAGTTTAAATAGCGTCCGTGTTGAGAAAAATTATGTAAATAATATGACATGGTATGACAAAGAGTAGATTATTTTGTAGTACGTGAAATGTGACAAGTTGGTATGATGATAGTGCAAGTAGCCCCGTGTGAAATGACTATGTTGATGGTTTGTAAAATTGTAGTTAATGGAGATTAGACGATTTATTTTAATGTTCTAGCCCGTGAAGATAATTATTTTGCGCGATTAGCGCAGAATCGACAAACTTTAAACGGCCTTTGTACGTGGGACGGGAGCGCGGATATTTTTGATTCAATTTCGAGCGGTCTCGATCCTTCGACATAATTTTTAACTTTTATTCAGATTTTAATGATTATTTCGCCGTTCATCGCGAAAACGCACAATAATTTCCGCGTTCTAACGCTGCATTTCAACCGAAATTATTGTGCACGCTCGCAGATGAAAAACAAACCGGGCCGGGTCCACAAATACGGAATAAAAGTTAAAAATTATGTCCAGAGGATCAGACCGCCAAATTGAATCAAAAATATCCGCGCCCCGCCCCTCGCATAAGGGCCGCTTTTTAAAGTTTGTTTGCTCATGGCTAGTCGCGCAAAATAATTATCTTCACGGCTAGAACATTAACAAAATCGCCTAATCTCCATTTTAAAGTTTGTCGGAAACAATTATTCATGACGTAAATAATGACATAGTTTAGCGAAGAAACTAGTATTACGTAATATGGTTATATTAGTGTAGTACCAAAGCAGGATATGAAATTTTTAGTACTGTACAATAGTAGTAATAGTGCACAATGTATGCATAATCGTAACGATTACGCTTAATCGTATGACGGAAAATCAATGATGGCCGATTTTTCATCGCATCTAGTTTTTACGAGTTGACGAACTATACGCTTGGATAGGATATAATGGGCGGAGCCATTTGTTATGGTAGGTATTAAATGGCGATATGCATGATTTGTTCGTGTTTTATGGCGACGGCGTTGTTCGAGATGGTCCATGTGGGTGGACCTTTCCAATCGCGAACGGAAGGTGATCCGACTCGGGTCTAATGGAGATGGACTCTGGCGAGCTCCGAGGTGCGCATGGAGCGCATTCGACGAGGAGACCGCCAAAGAAGCTTGTAATCGAAGCCCTACATGCCGAGCCGTGGGCTGGTTCGGCGGATCGCTTGTGGGCGCCTGCAAGATCGCGGCAGCTCACATGGGGGCAATATATGCAATTGTGATGAACCTCGTGCACGTATACACCCCGCCTGATGGTTTATGTGCGCTTTGTGGATAGAGGAGAAACCTCTAGTCCTCGTGGTAGCGCCCGAGAGGACATTATCGCCGGCGAATTTCACCCAAATGAAGACATCGGCGGTGGTGGTCCGCCGCATTGACCGCCATGAGCAACTAGAAGACTTGGAGGACGAGAAACATCCGACGATGGTGATGACGCCCACACAGATAGCGATGAAGATGACGATGCAGCCCCATCGGTGGCATTGTGTCCACCGATGTGGATTATGTGTCTTCACGCCGATGATTTGGCGATGTCTTCCTCGTGTTGCCGGACGAAGACACCATGGTTGGGCCTTCGACAAAGATACTCTCCTCGTAGGGCAACGATTCCTCACGAAGAGTGCCGCCAAAGAAGCAATTGCAAGATATGCGGTTAACAATAGCCGCACGCATCGTGTATAGGTCAAACCCGATACGCACATTGTAAAGTGCCCGATCCCGAGTGTCCGGCAAGATCCGCGGCGCAGAGATCAAGGCCGTAAGTTCGGGCTTCGTAATAACCGCCCCGACAGATCACGCTTGTGTGCTTGCCGAGCCATTACACAAGCACGTAAATGTGACGCCCTCGTATGTGGCCACCGATTTTCACTTGATCACGGCGGACGCCACCGCTTCCGGCTATCAAGGTCGACGTGGTTAACATGGTGGATATCCCGTTAGCTACGGCAAGGTGTGGCGAGCGAAGAAGAAAGTAATAGAGATGATGTACGCTCAGACGAAGAGGCGCATAACCTTGTCCCACGGATGCTTCACCGATTGCCAAGCCAATCGGGGACCTACATCAACAAGATGGAGAGACCACACCCCACGAAGGGTCCGAACTGTTTCATCCTGGACCGTGTGTTCTGGGCATTCGGACCAGCCATTCGGGGGTTTAAGTACTGCCGACCTGTTCTTACCATGGACGGTACTTTCCTATCTGGCAAGTACAAGGGCACCATACTTATGGCGGTCGCCGCCGACGCCAACGACCAGCTACTCCCGGTGGCCTATGCGATTGTGGAAAGCGAGAACACGACTAGCTGGTTGTGGTTTCTTGCCAATGTCAAGCAGTCGGTTGTCCAGGACCGCCCGAACGTGTGCCTCATCACAGATAGGCATGCTGGGCTATTGTCGGCCATCAGCACCATGCAAGGAGGTACACAGCCACCGTACCAATGGAATGATGTCATCAATCGATGGTGCATGAGGCATCTCGCGGCGAACTTGCACAGGTCATTCCGCAACAAGGAAGTCATGAAGACATTCAAGAGGCTTTGCATGCAAAACCAAAGGCGGAAGTTCGAGGCAATTTGGAGAGTTTTGGATGAGGAGACCTCGAAGCACACAACGCAGCAAGCAGAGGCCCAGATCAACAACTTCTCGCAGTGGGTGCAATTGCATGCTCCAGAGCTCGAGAAGTGGTCCCTGCTGCATGACACCGACGGCGCAAGGTACGGAATAATGACAACAAACATGTCAGAGGTTTACAACGGTGTTCTGAAGGGTGTCCGGTCCCTCCCAATCGTGCCATCGTGGAGGAGACTCGACAGAACCGCTGGATACTTCGTGAATAGAGGAATCAATGCTAAGAGGCACGGATGAGGGGAAGCAGCTTCTAACGTATGCACGCCTACATGGAGAAGAAGATTGAGAAGGGCCGGTCGCGACGCTGCGCACACCATGGATGGGGTTAGCGAAAATTTGAAGTTCGCTCTGCGGGAGAAGTTCGTGGATGGCCACCGCAGGGCTCGTAAACAAGTGTGCACATTACGCGATGTAGCGACTTGCACGCGCAACAAGCCAAAATCGCTGCACAAACCGTGCTCCCATGTATATGCAACAGGCGCGTTCTCCGTCACCATCCGCGCCTACATATCGGAGTACTTTAGCACCGACCATCTGCTCGGGACATGGAGTTCGAGTTCAACTCCTACGGATCGACATGCATTATAGGAGTCGTGGCCGTGCCAAGTGACTTGGTGCCGTAATGATAGTTTGAAGAGGAGTGGTCGTGATTACCGGCACCACGATTTAATCCAGAACGACATGGACGCTAGTCGTAGCGAGACGCACTTCATCGCACGGAGGTGCCGGCCAGCAGGCGAGGTCATACTGCTGAGGAACCGCTCTAATAAGGCGGGTTCGTCTAGTTGTCCGTAGTAACACGTGACAATGTATTACGACTTGTGATCGCAGTATTAGCATGTCATTTTATTCTTGGTTGACCAATGTAAATGCACGTTATGTAATACGACGTGGAAGCTAATGCCATGTACCTTAAGGTTATGTAATCGTGATGTTTTAAGGGATGTTGATTTTCATGTTATAACGCGATCGCTTCTATGTCACTACTCGCACATCTAACTCATGTCATTTATTGTCTCACCGCAGTTATGGCGGACATGCACGATTTCCTTAACCCATCGCACGATGGGAAACATCGAGCAAAGGCTCGCTCACGGCGGACGGTCCACCGCCGCTCGCTCGTGGGTCCGAGCGCCCATCGCCCTTGATCCGCGCCACGCCCCTCTTCTACGGCAGCGGGTCTGCTGTCGTCGCACGGATGATGGACATTGGTCGCCGCTTTTCTTTGATGGGGCTCTACCGCCTCGCCGATCGTTGGAGGCCGAGACCCACACTTTTCACTTCCACGGGGAGATGACGGTGACCCTACGTGATGTTGCCATTATTACCGGCTTGCCTATCGTAAGCAAAGCCGATCGTCCCGCCACCGAAGTGGCTCGATTGAGGGTTAGGTTGCAAAGACCGATTCGGTCATGCGGTCCCGCAGAATATTCGGGGTTCCACACCCGCTTCGCGATACATGGAATGTCCCGCCGACGCACCGGTGTATGTAGTACGGAGTCACCTTGTGGCGACTGCTATTTTTGTTCTACCGATGTTGTTTCCTTCCACGCAGGAGACTCCGTACCCTAGCTTGATCCACATCGCCGAGGCATTGGTCGACGCCACCTGGACGACGTGCCACGCTTTAGCCGGATCACGGTGCTTTGCACGACATACTGTGGATTGTGCGGCATGCTCAAGACTACGGAGATGTGCCCGTGCTTGCGCTTGTTACTATCCGCCAGATTTGGTCCCGGAGCACTTCCCGTGGGCGACCGATTTTAAGCAGCCTGCACCCGTGATCCATCGGAGGCTCCATTCTACGATGAGGTCGGGACTCGGCCGACCGCCTACCATGGGTACGCGGTGGACGGCCACCGGTTGGGATGGGCTAGGAGAGGCCTCGTCGAGCCTATCCCGAGTCGACGTAGCGATCTAGAGTGGTACGTGCCACGACGCGTGGTAGACTTATCGACCAGCTCCACCGAGGCCCGAGGAGGTCACGACGAGGACCGCTTGGGCTCGCCACCCTCTACACCGCGATCACAAAGCAGGACGACACGCATGAGCGGAAGGTACGTGACATTAAAATTTGTATTCACGCTTAACCAATATTTCCCTTGCTCGTGCAGTTAGAGCGCGCTACCGATAGTTGACGAGGCTTCTATTGCAATACGAGAAGGGAAACGCAACACGCTTCCCTACCGCTAGGGTACTCCGCTCGGTGTTGGATGAGGCAAAGGGCATCGTAAAGACTTTTACGCGCGGCCGTCATAGCGACGCCGCCGTCCGGGTGCTCGCGGGCGCAACCTCCTTCTCCTAGATCGTCGCGATCGAAGGTTGTCGGAAGACGATCGAGCTTTGCTCGAGCCGCCTTCACCAGACACGCAGTATAACATCTAACTTTCGCTCCAAAACTTCGTAATACTTACGCAATGTAATTTTATTCGCCATGCCATGTATTTTTGCAATACCAATGGGGAACACTCTATTCGCCATCGTCATCTCGGCGACAACATGAATTACCCGCCCACCGCCGAGGTAAGCACATGCTCGCACCGACTCGCCGATCGGGACTTGCCTCCGCAAGTTCACGGAGGGGTGCATCGCGCCGTCTGCGTCTACCTCATGATGTTGCATTCGGCGCACCTACACCCCCAAGGCGTGCACGCTTGGTCTCACGCAATGGCACGCGAGGTACATTATATTTCGCTCAAGTCATCACTCGTATTGAACCTATATTTTCTCGAGTTACCTAACATTTCCATTCATATCATGCTATTTTGCAGCCGAGGTGGACACGCCACCAATACCGCCTCCAAAGAAGCTCGGCTTGGGTGGCTTCGCACGCCACGCTGCACTCACAAAGACCTCCTCAAAGAAACTTGGTTGGGCGTAACTACGCCCCATACTACAATCGACGAATATGGTGCGTGTTCATCATCGCATGACGACCGGTGGGGGTATGTTTCTCCGCTTGTATAGAACTCCAACGCTTAGCCGCGCTAACAATACGTGGGTGCAGTTTTCGTGGATGAGTTCTCTCGGTGGGCACAACACTCCACGCACCGAGCGACCAAAGATCGGTAAGTATTACGGTACTCGAGGTACCTATTGCACTCATTCACCGTTGAGCACGGGACTAACATAACTTTGCAATACACCTCCTGGGTGGGTCGAAGACATGTTGGCCACGCCACACATGCAACCGTCGCAAGAGACACAGTACGACTTACGGAGCACAACACACGCGCCTGACCGGTTCACGTTCCCAGAAGACCAACTCCGTCGTCCGCGAAAGCGGGGAACAGATCCGAGTTGAGCTACGAGTCAGCGACCGGTTCTATTGCTGTACTAAAGTGCGTATATGTAATTGATGTCGGCGAATTCGTACTGCTTTAAGAATGATAATCCTTCTTATAATATATGTCCACCAAACTTATACAATTCACGATTGCTCGCCGATTAGACAAGTCATGTGTATCACTTTTAAAGGACAAGTTGCAACACTCTGCCCAATGCTTTTAACGTGTTCGTGGCGATTCTTTCCGCATTAATATTTTGAACACTAGCGTCCGTAACGACAAAATTGCATAAATAATAAGATATGGCATGAGAGAAGTAGAGTATTGCGTAGTACGTGGCGGCAAGCGGAGAGCCGCAGCAAGGGGGGGGGGGGGGCGCGCAGGTCCGACACACGCGGCCCTCGTGGAGCTTGGGCACGCTGGGCGCTTTTGAAAATTGTCCGATCGCACGACACGAGAAAGTAGCTTTAATGATGGGTGACAGTCATGCAGCTTTGATGATGTGTAGTGACAGTCGTCGCAAATTTTAATGGTGGGTGATGATCATGCAATGTGATGAATCACTTTAAATAGCTTACTTATCCAAAGGCGTCTCCATCAAACTCCCAAACACCTCCCCATCTTTGCGTGGACGAGAGAGATTCCTCATCGCTTCTCCCGCTCATTGCATACAAGGATCGTTGCCTCCCGCACCCGCGATTTAACCCGCAAGGAGGCAATCGCCCGCCGCTCCATCGCAAATCCGCGTGGAGGCGCTGCCGGCTTCGTCGTCGACTAGATCCGCTAGCCATCGACCTCTTCGACCTCTGGTGCCGCGGGATCGACCCGATCTGCAAGGTATGAGCCCTAACATGAATTGGATGTGTGTTTTAAACTCAGAATTTCAACAGAATAGGGCTTGCACGCCGAGGTGAGCAAAGATTAGGTTTGTTAATTACACACTTGTAATACTTGTAGATGAACAAGGATTCGAGAAGCTCAAAGAAAGGATTGGCATGGACGGTGGAACAAATAGAGTGCATCGATTCGACCTAAACAAAATTGCCCAAGACAATTTTAGTCCTGACACATGTCCATGTGGCAATGCACACAATGGTTTTGTGATTGATATCGGCTATAGCTCGCAGCCTTGAGCAAGTTGCTATACAGCCACGTGAATCGATGCAAAGAGATGAAGTAGAGCCGTAAGAGGATGCGGAGCCTGAACGGGATGTAGACCCTGATCTGTGTCTTCCTTACGACTACGAAAGCGACGACGAGGGTAAGCATGATGATTGGCGATTGTGAAGATGAGGGTATCGACATTGATAGTGATGGTTCGGGAAAAACTAGTCCGTTATAATGTTAAGCCTTGTTAAGTCATTGTAATGCTTATGCATGTTCCTAAGATTTGCTATGTTATTGTAATGTTGCTAAGACTTGTTAAGTTATTGTAATGCTGATGGATGTTGCTAAGACTTGTTAAGCCTCGTTAAGTTATTGTGATGCTAATGGTTGTTGCTAAGACTTGTTAAGATATTGTAATGCTGATGGATTTTAGTGCTTACCTGAGGTATTGTATTAATTGCTGAGAAGGCTTATATAGCATTAAAGTCTGTTATATGAATGTTGCTTTCATCACATATGATTCTTTGTTTACTCACATCAGCCTGATGAAGGCCATGGTCCATCACGATTACACAACTCACGAGGAGAAGCAACCCTTTATGCATGAAACCATTGAACATCAAACCATCAAGCTCTTCAAAACATCACCAGTTTGACGATCACTCTGTCATTAATGGATATTATCTTCATCAAATTGTTAACAGTTAACATTTTATCCACAAAAGATACTCCGTAAAATAAAATTTTTAGATGACAAATTATAGAGTAATAGCCCCGAAATACCCTAAACAATCACTACAAGCGCAGATTCCAAAAAACTAGAACCTTTCATGGAGACGACGACTGTGCAATGGCTTTTCCAAAGCACGATTAGCAAACTGACGTGCCCAATGCTTACAACTTTTTAGGTCAATTACACAACACTCCACCGTAGCTTCCTCACGCCGATTTGACCACACGTCAAGGACTTCTAATCTTTTTCTACTCGTTCTCACAAAGGCTTTGTCATACATGCGGCACAACTCAAGTGACCACTCACGACCTACTTTTGTCAAGGTTGACAATTTGCATGTATGATCGCTTTTCAACCCGACTAGACTACACATGCGGCGTTGTTTTACAACCCGTCTCAGTATGCTTCAATCTTACTTTCCAACACTTAGTCCATACAATTCGAGTCTATAAAGGGCAAAACCGTAGGCACACAACCACAGCTCCCACTCACACTTATTAAACATGGTCGGATCCTCCTCTACCGCAGCATTTTCGTGGACACTGATATGAGCAACAGAGCTCTTCATCACACGCTGAAGGTTACGCGTGGTGGGAAGGATGATCCATTCAAGGAGGAGAACCTAAGTAAAGTGGTGTCCAAATTACAAGAGTGGCGCCCGACATTGCGAGGCAAGCCTTGACAACATCCGGCTCGATCCTTCTAACCGCCAACGACCAAGGCGCACTTGCAATGGTGGCGCAAAGGTATTTCGTGGTGTGCGAATTAGCCGACCACCCTTCTTCTACTGTGTTTTCTACAAGATATTACAAGGTAATGATGCTAATGGATCGGTATGCAGAGCATATTAAGGTTAGTTATTTCATATTTTTCACCTACTAATCTTTTAACTATTACACATAAGTTCACTACTGTATGTTAGTCATTTCAGAGGATGAAGAGTTGCCGAACAAAACAATCCTGAATTTTAGCGATGTACATGCTCTTGGCAGGTGTGATGCCCGGTTGGCGCACAAGACGCAAAAGCGGATCTAACGGGAGGGGTAGAGATCGACAAGAGTATCGCATCATCAACTCCATCAGGGGACATGCAACCACCACCGAGGGGGCATGCTAGTAACTATGCAAATGACGACGACGACGATGATGACGATTTCGCTTCACCTCCACCTTGGCGCTCAATAACTATCTGAAGAGGTCGCTCAAGCACCACCGAGGGGGATGCTCCTAACTATGCACCGACGATGATGATGATGATGATGATGACGATTTCGCTTCACCTCCACCTTGGCGCTCAAGCATTATCGGAAGAGGCCGCTCAAGCACTACTACAAAGAGCCCTTCAAAAACAATGTAAGAGGACGCTCAAACAACACCGAGAGGGGGTAAATGATGATGACGATTTCAGATCACCTCCACCTTGGCGCTCAAACACTATCGGAAGAGGCCGTTGAAATATGAATGTATCCTCCCACAAAAATATTATGCATTAAGTTCGGTTAATTTCTAACATTTCATTGCGACCATATTTTTTCCGTTAGTTCATTATTTTATTCAAGAACGGCTAATCGTGCAAAAATTATAGGTGTTGTTCTACAACAGGAACAATTTCAAAATTTTACATTCCAACAAAAAATTTCATCATAAATACGTATATATAAAATATTAGCCGCATGCTCAAAAAAGAAAAACCGCCGCCATTTTTCTCCACGCCGCCTGCCGCCACGCCGCGCCGAAAACATTTACGATCATTGATTCCGCCGGTCCCGAATATTATTTTTAAGATATACCACGATCTTAAGAATTTTTTTAGCACGATCTTAAAAATAATAAGCGGTCGCCTTTGGTAGGGCGATTATTTTTAAGAATTCACCACGATCCAAGCTAAAAATTCTTAAATTTTTTTAAAAATTCTTAAAAATAATAAATGATCTTAAAATTCTTAAGATCTTAAAACAATCCTGAATTCTTATTATTTTTAAGATCGTGGTATATTTTTGTCGAACAAAACATTCGGCGATCATTGGATTCACGGCCCCCGCCGTGGAACAAAAAAATTCTGACGCGAAAAAAACAAAAAAATTTCGCCAACATGAGTGAGCCGCGACCTCCGTGTCGCGGTCGGCGGGCCCCACTACGCGCGGAGCCGCGCCAGGCGCAGACGGTGGCCCCACCGCCAGCGCACTTTTGCCGGAGCCGCCGCCAGAAGCGGCAGGCCTGGGCTGGAAAACGGGAGCATTTGCCCAGCAATGCAAGGTGGGCCAGCCGGAGGAAAAATTCAAAAAATTTTGCTGCTCTGTGTCACAGACGCGTGGGCAGGGGCCATTTCTGCAATTTTGTCGCTTGGGTGGCTATTTTCGAAAATACGGACGACGAGGGAGCCAATACGGAGAATTTTTCGCTAACACTTAGCCTTTAGAACCACAGTCCTTGCGACATTGACAAAAACTCTTGAAGTGATGATGAATACAGTCGAGGATCCTGAATTCCCAAAAAAAAAAAGGTCAGCTGGCAAGAGAAACTGTAAAACCCCAACATTTCAAGTGCTTAAGATGTTACCGTAACCTACTTTTTGCATCCTCTTTAACACAATTTTATCATGCTACCATAAACAATTATCGCTGATATTAAACCAAACAAGCATGAATAGCATAACGATCGAATTATTAAATAATAATAAACTTTGAACTACACGCCTAAGAATGCCTGAGACTAGCCGCTCTGAAACACCCAAGTCCACGCGCTTGGGAACGCTCGGGTCTACACGTCCAAAAATGCCTAGATCACATGCATCCAGAGGCGATTTTTATCTTTTTGGCGACATCGAAGAATGAAGATATATAGGCCAACAAATAATCAACTAAACTTCTTAATTATTATATAAATTCAACTAAATTTACATAACTATTATTATGATATGAAAGTTCAACATCTAAACCGACTAGACACTTTATCTAAAAATAGTCACTAACACTATATAACTCTGGTAGATGATGTGACACATGAATTGATGGCGCAAGTCCCATCTCGTGCATGTCGCCTTCATTGTCTACCTAAAAATACTAAAGAAGCAATGGTGAGTCCATGACTCACCAAGTACATAATAAAACAATAATCATTAACAATCTCATCATCATTAGCTCATTCACGTCATTCTCTATATTACTCAATGTTATTTGCAACTTCCTTTATTGAAATGTAAATGCTCATGCACATGTCTCTTTCTCTCTTTAGCATATACTGGTATAGCGGAGTATAGTACCTGTCGGTGTTCAGTCAAGCCCGCCCTCTTTCATACGGGGACCTCAAGTATGTTCTCTTTCACCCGAGGGCCTCATCTCCAATACCGTGGAGAGTCTACCTCAGTAGGTCTTTCCTCTTCCCACTCTCATTGGATGCCTACATACATTAGGCTATAGATACCACTCAGGCATCTATCTCTATTTCATGATGCATATGATACCACATTTATCTTTTAAAGTAATAATTATCAATATCACGTTATGTCATTTAGTTGGCATGGATAAATCACCAATAGTAAAACAATAATATGAAAGTACTCGTAAATTAACATGATAGATCATCCATAACCATTAAACAATAAATTAGCCAAACGTCTACCGTTTTACCATGCACTTCTCTTTTAACCATGTGGGATGGAGTGATGAGGTTGAAGTCAAACCCAAAGTCACACCTCCTACAACATGTAAAACCAACTCAACCACATGTCTTAACAATACATAACATCAAACATAATAATATCGCTCCTACGCACGATCTTGAACCTAACTTTATATTCCACCAGACAGTTTTCTCTTTGTTGTCCTGACGATCGGAGGACCATACCTCCTAGCTCAAGAGCTCAACAGAAAACCATATATATTCTGAAAACGACACAAGTTGGCCATGTTTTCAAATTTGTTCATTTAACCCCTTGTTTCTAGCCCAGAAAACCATTTTGTTATTTTATAGGACATCAGGATTCACAATTTTGTATCTACTTTATACAACTTCAAATATAGTAAATCATAGAATCTCTTAAATCTATGAAAAATTACACAACTTTCTCTAGTTATGGACATAATTTAATTCGACCATTATCTAGCCTTAATAAACAAATTAATACGAATACACTCAGTAGCGACCGATTTCTGGATAGCAACCTTCTACAAGCTATAAGTATCTAACCCCTTAACCAAATTCAACATTTTTATACTCTAATGAAACTTTAGACAATTATATACACTTTCTATAACTTGGACAAGCCATAAGACTCACCATAGATACCTCAAAACTAGCCTCGAAAATAGGAAACGCTAATAACCCAATCTCGATCACCTCAAGACCCCTTTCCTGTTCCCTCCAATTTTCCAATCTAAAGCTATTAGACCCAAGATCTCTCCACTATAGCGCCAACACGACTAACATCAGTCTAGGTTTTATGCATGCATTCCAAAGTTTCGCCGAAAACGTCAGTCCTTTGCGCTCTCCGCCCGTTCTCTACTCCTTCACACTTTCCGAAACTCCCACACCATGTCCTCTTAGATTCCCGACACCTTTTGCACATGGTGATGCGAACATATCTCAATTTGGATGCACGGTTTGACGGGGAATGCAAAAAGACAAAGGGGGACGTCATCGAGACGTGTTCCTAGTTGTGGCCGGTGCGGCGCGGACGCGCTCCGATGAAGTGTGGCCGGCCCAACGACATTGGGTGGCAGTGGCTGGTGGTGCGCACCTCGGCCAGCGACGCTAGCCGGTGGTGGGACGACAGGGGCACGGTGCGGACTCGACGTTGCAGGTGCGGTGACGAGCGACAGGGGTGGCACGACACGAAGTGGCGGGTGACAGGGGCGGCTAGAGCCCCAACAACGGCATGCTGCTAGAGGCGATGGCACGGCATAGCGGGCTGTGTCCAGTTCAGGCATCGACTCAGCCGGCCAGACTCTCTTTTTATTTATTTCAGATTACTACAGAAACAATGCGTTCTGCCTCTTGACATTTTCGTCAAATCAAAGTCACACACAGGGCCGGATCTAGGGGTGGTGCAGGGTATGCTCTGATAGGAGGATAGGTCCCGACCTTTCGATGAGAGAGGGATAGATTCGATTGGGTGGAAGAAGACGTTGGCGATCCGACTACACCGCCCCTGCACGATGCGCCTTAGCAATCGTTACACCGACTTCGGTTGTTATTGATCTTGCCGGTGCACGATCAACCCGACCACGAAGGCCTTTGTCCTCGCAAGCAATCAAGAACACGCAAGAACAAGATGAACAAGCACTGAAATTATAATTGAAACCACGAGTTCATTCGTAATCACAAAAGAGGGGTTTCGATGACAAGTAATTGGGCGGTTTAGCCAACACGCGCGATTACAAGAAGTAGCAACTGCTATCTTTGATCTAAAAAACCCACCATCTAATGGCAGTGGCTGGCTGTTTTTATTGTGGAGAGGCGCCTAGGAACCCTAGGGTGCAGCCTTAAGTGGGCTTTCCTTGTTACAAGGCCAAAGGCCCACTTTTGACTTGACTGAAAAAGTGACGCTGCTTGATTGAACGATTCCCGTCAACTCAGAAGGAGTTTGGATGTGATTCCAGATCCGTTGGAAAGTAGACTTGATAAGCTTTCAGTGAAGTACAAGAACGCCCAAAACGGAGTCCGGATGTAGCCGTGGCGGCCGAAACAAGTCAGCCCTGTCTCGAGTCGAATCTGAACCGAACTCGTGCACTTCTCTTCTATCCTTCATCTTGGTTGGTTCCTCACCCAAGTTCCTGAGGCAAAGGACATCATCACAAGAATTAAATAGCATTCCATCCATTAAAATATTCGTATGAAGCCCAAGAACGAATTCACCGGTAATTGAGTTGACGCGCGAGCTCGAGTAATCGGTCCATGTATTACAGCAACGGGACCGATTGATGCGAGGTGATGGATTTGCAGTGTGGCTATATCCATAGAAGTGATGTCCTCATCATCCTCCCTTCTTGTATTGGAGTCGCCCCCACTCAAGCTCGCCCTCTTCTCCAAAGTATGGCTTTAAATCGCAATGTTAAATGTGGAGAGACCCCAAAATCTGCAGCAACTCAAGCTTATATGCATTATCGTTAACTTTTTCCAATACTTTAAAAGGGCCATCAGTGCGAGGCATCAACTTAGACTTTCTTAATTGAGGAAAACGGTCCTTCCGTAAATGCAACCAAACAAGATCTCTGTGTTCAAAAGTTACATGTTTCCTTCCTTTACTACCAAGAAGTTTATATTTCTCATTCATAGACTCAATGTTCGCTCGTTGTCTCATGCAATTTTAACATCATTCAAAGACGTTGTGTAGCATCAAAATTCAGCCCAAGGCGGAATAGGTAATAAATCAATGGGAGCACGAGGAACAAAACCATACACAATCTCAAAAGGGCACAACTTAGTAGTAGAATGCAATAACGGTTATACGCAAACTCAATGTGAGGCAAGCATTCTTCCCACATCTTAATGTTTTGTTTTAAAACAGCCCTAAGCATGGTAGACAAAGTTCTATTGACGACTTCGGTTTGCCCATCGGTTTGTGGGTGACAAGTAGTAGAAAACAGAGCTTAGTCCCCAATTTAGCCCATAAAGTTCTCCAAAAGTGGCTAAGAAATTTAGCATCACGATCTGAAACTATTGTGTTTGGCACACCATGCAATCGAACAATCTCACGGAAAAACAAATCAGCAACATGGGTAGCATCATCACTCTTATGACAAGGTATGAAGTGTGCCATCTTAGAAAATCTATCCACCACAACAAAGATACTATCCTTCCCTTCTTTGTTCTAGGCAACCCTAAAACAAAGTCCATAGAAATATCCTCCCAAGGCACACTAGGAACAGGGAGGGCAAGTACAAACCATGTGGGTTATGTCGTGACTTAGCTTTTTGACATGTTGTGCAATGAGCGACTAAACGCTCCACATCTCGCCTCATCTTTGGCCGTAAGAAATGGCTAGCAAGTATGTCCTCTGCCTTTTCACACCAAATGTCCCATCACCCCACCTCCATGCGCTCTCAGAACAACAACAAACGAACGGAGCTAGCTGGAATGCATAGCTTGTTAGCTCTAAACACAAACCCATTATTGAGGACAAATTTATTCCACATTTTTCCTCTTTACAATTGAGCAACACATCTTTAAATTCAGCATCATGCTCATATTGCCCTTTAATCGCTTCAAACCGAAAATTTTGAAGTCAAGTTGGGAAAGCATAGCGATCGCCTAGACAATGCATCAGCTATAACATTCTCCTTTCCCTTTGTGTTTAATGACATAAGGAAAAGATTCATGAATTCAACCCACTTAGCATGCCTACGGTTTAGTTTTCCTTGACTTCAATATGTTTTAATGACTCATGATCGAATGTATTACAAATTCCTTGGGCCATAAATAATGTTGCCATGTTTTCAAAGTTCGAACTAGCGATATAACTCCTTATCATAAGTGGAATAGTTCAAACTAGGCCCACTCAATTTCTCACTAAAATAAGCAATGTGTTTTCCTTCTTGCAACAACACACCTCCCAACCCAATTCCACTAGCATCACATTCGAGTTCAAAGGTTTTATCAAATGGCGCTTGGAGAAGTGGTGCATGTGTCAACTTATCTTTCAACATGTTGAAGGCGTTTCTTGTGCTTTGCCCCAAGCAAATGGCACTCCCTTCTTAGTGAGCTCGTGCAATGGTGCGGCGATGGTGCTGAAATCCTTCACAAAGCGACGATAGAATCCAAAGAAATCCTAAGAAACTTCGACTTGTGTGACCGTTGTTGAACCGCCACTGTGTATTGCTTCAACCTTGGCTTGATCAACTTCAACTCCTCGCATGAGTAACAACATAGCCAAGAAAGAGACTCGATCCGCAAAAGGTGCACTTCTCAAGGTTACCAAACAAACGAGCATCACGTAAGGCATGAAAAACAAAGACGCAAATGATCAAGATGTTGTTCTAGAGTTCGCTATAAATCGAATATCATCAAAGTACACCACCACAAATTTTCCAATGAAATGGCGCAGAACCTCATTCATTAATCTCATAAAAGTGCTGGGTGCATTAGTGAGTCCAAAAGGCATTATTAACCACTCATACAATCCAAATTTTGTTTTAAAAGCTGTTTTCCATTCATCGCCCAATTTCATGCGAATCTGGTGGTATCCGCTACGCAAGTCGATCTTAGAGAACACAAGAGAGCCACTAATTCATCTAGCATATCATCTAACCTAGGAATAGGATGACGATATCTAATTGTAATGTTGTTAATCGCTTCTACAATCCACACACATGCGCCATGATCCATCTTTCTTAGGAACTAAAAGTACTGGGACAAGACATGGACTAAGAGATTCGCGCACATACCCTTTCTCAAGCAATTCTTGCACCTGTCGTTGTATCTCCTTGGTTTCTTCCGATTGGTTCTCAGATGGTGCACGGTTTGGTAAGGAGGCCCCGGAATGAGGTCAATTTGATGCTCAATTCCACGGATTGGTGGCGTCCGGTGGCACCTCCTTTGGAAAATGTCTATGTTTTCTGCAAAAGATTAATGACAGCAGGAGGCAAAGAAGAGGATGTATCTTCAAATGAAAATAAAGCTTCTTTGCAAACCAAAGCATAGCAAACTTCAGAGCCATCATTCAAATCATTTAAATCAGATTTGGAAGCAAGTAAACAAGCACCCTTTAGTTTAATCTCATCTTTTCACATGAACAGATTTAGACTTGCCCTCTTTATGTTGTACAAATTCCTTTGCTACAACTGATTTTCACTCTTCTCATGTTTTCGATTTTTTCTTTGTCTGGCTCTAGCAACTTCATCCTCAAAATGGCTTCAGGAGACATAGGATGTAATACAATTTTCTTCTCTTTATGCACAAAAGAGTCTCGATTAGTTCTACCATGATGCAAGGTGTCTTTATCGATCGCCATGGTCTACCGAACAACATAGAACATGCTTGCATAGGCACAACATCGCGATCAATATAGTCATGATACGAACCAATGGCAAAGTGCACTCTTACCAATCGTGTTACCTTTATCTTACCGCTGTCGTTAAACCATTGGATGTGGTACGGTGTGGATGTGGGCTTGTTTTCACTCTAGCTTTTGAACCATCTCGTAACTTGCTAAGTTATTGCAACTACCCCATCAATGATGACGCGCATGAGCGCTCCATGACCACACACTTGGTTTGAAACAAATTATGTCGCCGGTTCGTTTCACCTTCCCCATTTGGGCACTCAACACGCTACCAACAACAAGGCTCTCATAATGTTCTCGCATTTTCAAAGACCAATATGTTCTTCTTCCTTCTCATGTCCACTTCGCATGGTCGATGGCAAGCATAGCATATGTCTCATCATCCAAATCACTAGTAGAAGAATACTCACCAAGATCCCGCACAATCAGACACGCTTGCTTGGGCAATCTTTCCTCACATGCCCAAATCCCTTGCATTGTAGGCACCGAATATCCTCGCTCTTCCCGTGGATGCAACGGACGGCGCTCTTGGCGGGTGTTGGTGCCGACCCTTTGTTGCTTGGATGCTCGCGGCATTGGTTTTGTTGGAGGCGTGTGTGGCGGGTTGCTAGTGGTACCTTGTGAAGATGCACGGTTTGGGGCAATCACCAAGTACGTGGATGCCATGATGTAGTCCGACTGCAGAAACATTAGTCCTGCGCGACGCCGCAGACTTCCCTTTCACTTTACAAGCAAGATGGAATAAACGAGTGATAGAATTGTATTCCTTGTAAGCTAATATGTCCCGAATTTCACGGTCACCCTCCCATAAATCTAGCCATAGCAGCTTCCTCTTCTTCCACTAACCCACAACGCAACATGCCTGCTTGTAGTTCCCGATAATATTCTTCTACAGATTTGCTACCTTGTCTCAATTGTCGCAGCTTATGTAATAAATCTCGTGCATAATACGAAGGAACAAATCTAGCTCGCATGATCCTTTCAAAGCATCCCAAGTTTGTGGCACATTGTTTGGGGTCTTATTACGATACTCGCGCCACCAAACGGAGGCAAAATCAATAAACTCACTAGTTGCACTCTAACCCTCTTGTGTTCGTGGAAAATCATAGCAAGCAAATTTCGATCTACGCCTAGTTCCCAAGTGACGTATGCATCGTGGTCATATTTCCCATCAAAAGGTGGCATGTCAATTTGATTGATCCTAGGAGTCATCATGTTCACGCACTGTCGTCGTGGTGGTCGCAAACCCATACCATGGCGGTTGCGGTGTAGTCGTTGTGGCCTATCATCCTCCTCTTCCTCAACTTCGTGTCCGCCGCATAGTCCTCGCTCATTGTCTCCCGCAACGCCGCTCACATGTCCATCACGGGCGCCCACGATCCTCTCCTCAAGTCGCAAGAATGCCGCAAGGAGGTGTTGATTGCGCCCACGTAAACTTCCAACGCGTGATTTTGGTGTTGGTGTCAATTTGAATCGCTCCAATTGACCAAGGCGGTCATTGGTAACACGAACGCCCTCATCAAGCGATCGTGTGAAGCCTCATTTGGCGCCAAGCGTCAGACGATCCCCGTGTGCGAGGTGAATGTTGTCCCCTTTATCGGCTTCCGATCCCGCCATGGTTAGAGAAAACAAAGAAAAAAAGGCTAACACCAAGTAACAAGATTATCCCTATCTACAAGTGGTGTGCTAGTGTCAAATCGCTCACTCTCAACCTGCTCAAACAAGTTCTTACTGTTTTACCAAGCTTTAGCAAGGAGGTGTTGGCAACCAAAGAAGACAAACAACTTCAGAGAGTAGGAGACAACTGTGGAGCTATAGGTGGTGAAATAGCACAAGGAGTAACCTTCACCACGTTAGTCACAGCAAGCTAAATAAACGTTCTACGACGGTACTGCGTGCTGGTCCTAGTCCCGAACCGCATTAGAGACGCGAGCCAAGACACAAACGTCGCCACCAAACGCCCAAAACAAGAAGTTTTTTTTTTTTTTTTTGGGAGGGTCACAAAACTCTCTTAGATGAACTCAGAGACCCTAAAAACAAAATTTGCACAAAGGACTTTTGGCAAAACCAGGTATAAAGGTAATTAAAAGATACTCTCTCTCTCTCGAACTTTGATTTGCAATTGATCTAGTGCGGCTTTTGAAATCAGACTTGCCTTTTTCTTCTCGATTTGGTGCGGCTTTTCTATCTGCACTTGCCTTTTTCTTCTCTCGATTTGGTGCGGCTTTTCTATATGCACTTGCCTTTTTTTTAACTCCTTGATTTGGTGCGCTCTTGTATCTCGCACCGCCTCTTTTTTTATATATATATATATTTGGAAACTGATATTTATTTTGGTAAACACAGAGAATCAAGCGGATTAGTAAACAAAGCAAGGAAATCGGCAACCCAATTTGACCTCCCACACTAGATGAAACAAACTCAACTCCGATCCGATCTACTAATGTAATACGACTCAAATTATGAACGAATCGTGACAAAAACATGACTGAACTCGAAACTCTAAAGGATGAAACTAAAGACCAAAGAACTTGACTCGTCAAGCAACCAGTAAATTCAACAAGCCGAGAACTAAAGTAGCAAAAGCAAGGGCACAAACTGTTTTGGACAAGGGAGATCTAATCGCCTATTTGTTTTTTTTATGGTTTTCTGGACTGTAGGTAAAATAATGGATGGGGAAAAAAAATCTCTCACCGATCAACCTTGAGCTCTGATACCACGTGATAGGAGGATAGGTCCCGACCTTTCGATGAGAGAGGGATAGATTCGATTGGGTGGAAGAAGACGTTGGCGATCCGACTACACCGTCCCCAGACGATGCGCCTTAGCAATCGTTACACCGACTCAAAGTTGTTATTGATCTTGCCGGTGCACGATCAACTCGACCACGAAGGCCTTTGTCCTCGCAAGCAATCAAGAACACGCAAGAACAAGATGAACAAGCATCAAATTATAATTGAAACCACGAGTTCATTCGTAATCACAAAAGAGGGTTTCGATGACAAGTAATTCGGGCGGTTTAGCCAACACGCGCGATTAAGAAGTAGCAACTGCTATCTTTGATCTAAAAAAACCCACCATCTAATGGCAGCGGCTGGCTGTTTTTATTGTGGAGAGGCGCCTAGGAACCCTAGGGTGCAGCCTTAAGTGGGCTTTCCTTGTTACAAGGCCAAAGGCCCACTTTTGACTTGGACTGAAAAAGTGACGCTGCTTGATTGAACGATTCCCGTCAACTCAGAAGGAGTTTGGATGTGATTCCAGATCCGTTGGAAAGTAGACTTGATAAGCTTTCAGTGAAGTACAAGAACGCCCAAAACGGAGTCCGGATGTAGCCGTGGCGGCGAAACAAGTCAGCCCTGTCCTCGAGTCGAATCGAACCGAACTCGCACTTCTCTTCTATCCTTCATCTTGGTTGGTTCCTCACCCAAGTTCCTGAGGCAAAGGACATCATCACAAGAATTAAATAGCATTCCATCCATTAAAATATTCGTATGAAGCCCGAGGAACGAATTCACCTGGTAATTGAGTTGACGTGCGCGAGCTCGAGTAATCGGTCCATGTATTACAGCAACGGGGACCGATTGATGCGTAGGTGATGGATTTGCAGGTGTGGCTATATCCATAGAAGTGATGTCCTCATCATGCTCGGAACCCCCAAAAATTGAAAAACACTATAAGATCATCTCTTCAATATGTAAACTTGTTGATTGAATTGGTTACAATTTTGAAGGTTTTGGATTTTTAATACCTTAGAACTATTTGTACTGTACTTTTAGCAAATTTTAAATATATGTATTGGACTTATGATGTTATAAAATTATTATACAAAACTATAGTTGTACATGTGAAGTGTGCACCTTTGTAAAAAGTTTGCTAGTTCCGTGGCATGATGACTTACAGAAGAAAGAAAAAAAATGCTAGTAACGTATATCGAGATATGCAAGCGCCACATCACCGTATGGAGGTGATCGAACGGCTACAAGCTGAAGTGCATACGCTACAGATCGACCGAGCCCAACAGAGAATAAGTTTCAGTCGAACTGAAAATGGCAGGCAGTTACCCTGTAATCCTAAACGCCCCTGGTCTATTATTGACCATTGCTGCAGAGCAGTTACTAATCTTTTCCTCTCGCCTTCATCTTTCGCCACGATCACATTGCATCCACGGCAAGTAGCCATGGAAGCCTGGAGGCTCGGCATGACGCTCCTGGCCGTGCCGACGCCCGCCCCCGCCGCCACGGACCACGTAGTCGAGGGCTCCATATGGACCATCCCTCCGAGCAGCGGCCTCTACAGCGCTTGGGCGAGCAACAGGACGTTCTTCGTCGGCGACAACCTCAGTGAGTCCCATCATATCAAATGCATGCGTGCGTCATCAAGTAGAGACTAGTAGCATTGTTTCCTCACATAGATGGAGCCAACCATGCATACATCCTTGTGCAGTCTTCAGGTTCGAGATAGGGTTCTACAACGTGGTGCAGGTCTCCAGGCGGGAGTACGAGGACTGCACGACGGAGGACCCTTCAGGACCTTCCACGCCGGCCCTGCCGTCTCCAGCTCGACGCCGCCGGCGTCCGCTACTTCATATGCAACGTCGGCAACTACTGCGCCCTCGGCATCAAGCTGTATGTCACAGTCCAGAATCCACACTAGAATCAATATTTCTTCACGCATCTGAACCGTGCAATTTTGCATGTATCTACAGTGACGTTTGATGCTGGCCATCGTAGCCTGCTGTAAGCCTGATCGATACATTGCCATCTAGCATCATGTCTGCTCAGCATAAGTCAAAAAGTTCGAAGAACACAGACAAGCTTGCAACGGCACAAGGTCATGAAAAATATACAGGAACAATCTTTATGCAGCGAACGAAAAAACATGCCAAACCACAGCTTTGCACAATCAACAGTACTGCATTACACAAAATATTCAGATGCGGAATGGCAATGCCAAATTGCCTTTATAGAAAGCACACTACGAGTCTCACAACAGAGTAAAAGTAGCCAGCTATTCCTGGATAGCATTTTTCAGTTGCAAAGAAAAGGATACAGTCCCGGATTAGGGGGTAAAATCAGCTTCGCTATTTCGTAAATTGCCACAACAAAACCAGGGAGCAATCATCTTAGGTCCAAAAATTTAATGCAAACATTGCAATCATGTTGACTTGTGCAGCAATGACAAGTCCCTAGATGATATACTCCGCTTACTGTTGTGCGCACTGATACTCCGCTTACTGTTGAGCGCACTGCACTCTTTGGCCACCTCCAGGCATGTCATCGTCATCCTCCTCGTATGCCTCCTGAGCAGCATGGGCTTGCTTCCTACGAATCTCTTCCTCAATGTTGTTGACATCATGCATAGTGGTCTCCTCGCATTCATCTAGCTCCATGTCTGTCAGCTGGGTTGCAGGCTTCGGTGGAAGCACAGCCTCAAGAGCCTTGCATTGCTCTGGTGCCAGCGAGTCAGGAACTCCACTGTGAAGTGAATGTAGAGCTTCCCCTTCATGAAAGGCCTCTGGTACATTGGCATTCCTCATCATTTATTGCCTTGAATTGGTCTGCTCAAGTTTATCAAACAAATGATTACCAACAGGTACAGTTGCATAAGTACAAATTTTGTGCTTATGGTCTACAAGGTCTTACCAGGTTTAACAACTTCACCAGGGTTTGACTTAATGAGCAGCTGCCTGTTGTCCAGATGTGTCAGAACAAGTTGAAAACCACAGAGAGCTTCAGTCAGAGATAAGGTGTGCTCATAAAAGAGATCATCACCCTTTCTTTTGAACTTGAGTGGTCCTTCTGCTGGAGGACGAATACAACGTCTCCAGTAACAGTATCAGGCTGCAAGTAAAACACACTTTGATATAGTTTTGGACATCAAACTAAGCTCTACAGACTATCATGCCAGATTGAACAAACATACCGCCTCATCAGCTTCACCAGGGAAGGTGATCTTCTGGTTGTGTTGCATCCCCTTCTCAACATGGACCTCCATAACTTTCGTCTCCTGAACAACCTTCTCACCCTTGCAGCCTGGGCAGCGATCCTTCTCGTTAATGCTCTCTCCAGTCCCCTTGCACTCATTGCAGGGCTGCTGCATCTGCTGTATCATCGAAGGCCCCAGCTGGCGGATAGTCACTTTCATGCCTGAACCCTGGCAGCCTGGGCACCTCATGGAAGCACCAGACTTGGAGCCCTTGCTGAAATAAACAAGTACGTTCAAGAGCAGGATTGTGAAAATGCATGGCTAACAGGGTGACTGGGAATGGGCAAACCAGACTTACCCCTTGCACTTGGAGCAGATGACACTACGAGAAAGAGAGAGCTTCTTTGAGGTACCATTGTAAAGATCTTCTAGAGAAACTTTAAGTGGATGAATCACATCCTCTCCCCTCCTTTGCCTTCTGCCCCTGCTGCTGCCACCACCACCTGTGCACAAAATATACAATGCAATTTACTACACCGAAACAAAGAGTATAACAGAGTTCAACAGTCACACAGGAAAATGGGTTGTCTTCAAACAACACCTCCAAAAGAGGGTCCAAAGAATGATGAGAAGATGTCAAATGGATCAACATGAGCTCCTCCTCCACCCATTCCTTCCTTGAGGGCATCTTCACCATACTGATCATAGATCTCACGCTTCTCAGGGTCACTCAAAACCTCATATGCTTGTGCAAGCTCCTTGAACTGAAATAAAATTAGAACACCACATACAAAAAAAACCAATTAATATTATCGACATATCATGATAAATCAATACAAAAATTTAACAGAACTGAAACAGTATAGAAAAGAAGTGAGATGGTTGCAATCACTAGATGCCATTTGCGTCTTTCCAAGCAGATATCTCATTATGTTAAACAAGCATTTGTCAACTCCATGAGAAACATTCAATAAATTTATATCAAAACTAGCTGGATTATTATAGAAAATAGAAAAAAAATATATCACAAACACACATCTAAAATATACAGCTACTGATAAAGTGACAGAAACATATATCTAACAGTTTTCAAACTGACAAAATACTCCAATCCATCACAGCATTGAACTAAAAATCACATTACCCGAACTAACTTGCCATATTTCCTAATTGAGTCTGCATTACAGCTAATACAGGTGCGGTAGGAAACCCATAAGTTCCACACGGATAAGTCAAACGGCGTGAGCTGTACAAAAATCCAAAAACACATAAGGTACATAACAGAGATAAACAAACCATGGCGATATCCAGAAGGATCATCAAAAGACCCTTTGGCTGAAGAACAGACTGGACCGCTGCATATTATTGTATGTCATCAGCATGGGATTTGGCAATCGATGAGTGAATAACCATCCCACTTGACACCATCAACTGTGGCTTCAGTCATGACCACTTGGACAGCGGTCCAACATGAAATTATCAGCAGGGATCATGCATGACCGATGGACTACATAGCTGTCCCATGTGATAAACTAGCTATAAGATGGGCTTCCATATGATAAGGGGACGTTGCATGACCCACAACACTGCCCTATTGCTGCCATTCCTAACAACTGAGCACAATACATTCCAAGATCCCAATGTATCTGTGGGGTTACACAGAAATTGATGATTGAACATCTTCAGCACTAAGATATGCTTCATGGGGACATCGCAGAAATGTGAAGAATAAGGTATCTTGTCATGACAATATAGCAACACAAACACCATTGTCTAGCAAAGCCGCTGAGAAAAATGAAATATCCCCAGGCAAATCACACAAAATGAATACTATGTAACCACAAAACAAAGTCATTTGCTCATTTCGGCCAATACATCTTGCTTAGTGTTTACTAATCAAGATGCAAAATAACCCTCCCTCTGAAAACATGAAAACAACTTCCTATGAGCGCAAGAACCAGGACAATGTCACGCTTGTGCTAAGAGCACTTACCTTAGGTTTTGTTCGCATCAACAGCCAGCACTTGCAGAAGGCTCTAAGGATTCCTCACACCCTCAAAAGATTACGATGATAATCGCATCACATGAAACGCAACAGGCAAGCAACCCCTGGTGGCCTGCCTGATAATCCACAAATATTAGCACACGCAACGCAAACTACAAATCCCACCAGAACCAGATCAAGAAGCCACATCTAATCCAACACATACCCACATCGTAGATACATGGGGAACAGGGACATCTACACCGACATGAATCCCTGAATCACCCGAAACCTAACACGAACTTTTCGCTCCTGATCTATCAACCGTAACAGATCAAACCAGATCAGTTCGCGGCCGAGGAACCCCAAAAGGTAAACAAGACAAGAAGGCAAGATCTAGTCACCGAACTTGATACGAGCAAGACGGTGGGATCAGACCTTCTCGGGGTCGCCGCCCTTGTCCGGGTGGTTCTTGATGGCGGCCTTGCGGTAGGCCTTCTTGAGGTCGTCCTGGGAGGCGGTCTTGGGCACCCCGAGGATCTCGTAGTACTTGGTGTTGTCGCTCTTCTTGGGCGCGCGCCCGAACATCTTCGCCGGCGACGGGGGAGGGAGCCGGTCGTCGAGGTGGGGAAACCCTAGCTAGCCTCCTCGGCCGCCGCCGCCTCTCCTGCGGGTGGGTGGGAAGAGCAGGAGCAGAGGAGGCGGCCTCGGTCAAAGGTGATGTATGGCCAAGCGGAGTGAGCGAGAGACGAGACGATGATGCCTACTTGGAGTGCGGCGGTGCGGGACGAAATGGGCTTTTGGTGCTCTTGTTGGGCCAGGCCCAACCACAGGCCCCGACGAACCAGGCCCTCGGTCCGGTCTAAACCCGTGCCCATGATCTCCATAACTCATTAATTTATAAGTACGCATGTATATTCTTTTTCCAGATTAGAGCTTCGAAACATAAATATTTACCTTTGCTACTTATAAAAAGAAGAAGCGCGCAGAAGATCGCGGTGGTTGATAGTCCTGTAAAACACTTGCGCCGACATGTGGGGCCTCGACGCGTGCTCCTGTTCCTTCTATCTCTTCCTCGGAGAAGCGGTTGCGGGAGCGCTCGCCTCGTGAAGCTCACTTCCTTCTCTCTCCACCCACGACCCCGTGCCATTGCGGCGTCACCTTTCCTGTTCTCTCCCCTACACCAGTCTTCTTTCTTCCCACGACCCGGGCCTCTTAGCATCAGCTCGTGGCTGTGCGCCAAGCCGCCGGCCAACCTCGGAACACCCACATCGACTGTCGACGGATGATCGATCGAGGGTCGTTTTTCTCACGTCGGCCTTGTCCCTACCACCGTACTCCTCACGTCGTAGCACAACGCTCTCCTGAGGGCCACGTGCCTCTCACAACGTCGCGTTCGCCGCTCTCGGCCCGCTCGCCGCCCGCCACCCTCATGGCTTGCTATATCTACGCTCGCCGAGCTCACGATGGGACCTACACCACCACGGTCGCCCCATGTCGTGCACCTGTTCCTGGTTCTTCTAGCGGGTGGACGCCTTGCACGTGTTCAATGAAAGTGCCTAAGGATATAAACCTCAAAGCTCTACCAAGTTCTGGAGGCGCGATGGGCCTGCATGACTTACGGCTTCCGGTGACTCAGTGGCATGACGAGGCTAGAGGTGAGCACTCCGGCTAGCAGTGGCGGAGCCAGGATTTTTCTATGCCTCGGGCCGAAAATAACTGATTATTACTACTATTAAAGACTACAAACATTTAGATACGACAAAAGAACATGACAAATACACAATTAAAAATAAATTTGAATTCCATACTTAATATTTCAATTAAATATATAAAATGTGTCAAAACAATATAGTATAATGGATTGATAGAAAAGTTAATACATAATTAAGGAAGATTTGATGCATCTAAGATTATCATATTTAGCTTCGACCTCTTCATCATGTATTTAGCAATTAGCAACGTCACATGAATGATCAAGCTCACCAAATCATGACAGCTTTCCTTCAAGAGTATATATTTGCCATGCTCTCTATAGCATCCGAATTGTATGCAAATATATCAATGATCAATCAACATTCTAAAATTAAAATGCAACTAGTACTTATCTAAGATTTGAATGGTTTTCACTACTATATACTGCATAGAGCATGAGTTTCACTTTTGTCCAGAGGAGCTAGATGATCACATAAACAGAGGACTCGAAAAAGCAACCATGGAACAAACATTCATCACACAATTAGAAAATCAATGTTCAACTACAGAGTACAATTTGGCCAATCACAGAGACCATAAATTCACCAATCATCAATTCACGCCACCAATCACCAAAATCATCACTGCTCAACTTATCAACTAGAAATTCACGATTTCACTTTCACCAATCACCATTCACCGTAGAGGCAACAGCAGAGATGAGAGACCACGAGGCCACTAGCCAAACTCCAACTACCGACTTGCCGAGTGCCGAGGAGAGGACTGATGACGCGCCGCGAGGATCTGGGTCGACGGCCGGCGCGCGGCTGGGACACTGAGAGGGCCGAGCGACGGCGGTCAGGTCCATCCATCGCCTCGCCGGTCGGCCGGTCAGCGCCCAACGAGATCTGCGGATCGCGACGCCATGAAAGGCAGCCAAGCAATGAGCAAATAACGCCGGCGGGCGGCAACGGGCGGGTCGAGGTCGAGCGCGAATGGCCGGGGCGAGGGCGGGAAGTGGCGGCGCTTAGTTCAATCGGCAATGGCGCCCGAAAGAGCCGAGCGATGCAAAGGCTCCGTCGGGCGGGCACGGAGTGCCGGGTCGGAGCGGCGGCCGGCCGGCGGGCGGGCGGGCGGGCGACGCGACCTCAGATCGAGCGGCGGCGTGACTGCGTGAGTGTGTCTCTGGCTCGCCGCTCGCGTGATGACCTCGTTCGATTGCCCTGGCCGCTGGTCAAGCTTGGCACAGTGTAAGGCCTGGGGCTCTTGGGCCGGCTGGCGCCTCGGGCCCAAATGAAATATATACAGTGTTTTTCACTGTTATTTGGGCTAGGCCTCGGGCCCAGGCCCCACTGGCCCGAGGCCCAGCTCCGCCCTTGTCGGCTAGGTTTGTTGGTCGGTCAGAGGCATGATCTGAATCAAATCCCAGTCCGACACGAAGCGGGTCGTACCGTGTCGGTACAATACTGTAGCATGGGTTGTATCGGGTCCGAGAACCGAGCACGATGAGCGGCACGACATGACATGACACCGTAGCATAGGTCATACCAGGCCCGATGACCCAGGGCATGAGGAAGAAGCCCAGCATGAAAGTCACTGATCCGCAGAGCTTGAGCACTATGGATGCACCTAGCAGTATGGACGTCACTCTCGTCGCTGACACCTGAGAGAGACGGGCAAGAGGGGAGAGAGAGCTAAGAGAGACGGTGCAATAAGTTGCTCTCTCTCGCCTGTCTCTCTCAATTTCTCTCACCCATCTCTATCAATCTCTCTAGCTACTCTCTCTCAATCTCTCTTGCCTGTCTCCCTCATTTTCTTTCTCGCCTATTGCCCCCTCTCTCGTCGTGTTTAACACATCTCCCTCACTGTCTGTAATTGTTAAAGAATAAATGAATTTTAGTTCTTTTTCTCATAATATTTGTGTTCATTGCCTTAACTCCATGTGTCTCCGGCTCATTTCCTCTCGTCGCAATAGTGCAAATGGGCCGGGTCTGAAACGGCATGGCACGAAGCGCAAATGGGCTGTGTTTGGGCTCGCCGAAGGCGAGCCGGGCTGATACGGCACGGCACGACGGGTACGACGGACCATTGCGACCCGACACGGTTCAGATACGAAGCATGCCGACACAGCATGACGTCCACCTCTAGATGAGGCAGAATTCAATTTTTCGGTGCTATGATGTGGTTATTCGGTGGCATGGCGAGCGGCGGCTCTGCACACTGAACGCCCCACGTGAGCAAAGGAAGGCCGGACAAAAAGGATGCTCGCTGCTCGATCTGGCCGGCGGCGGAGACAACAACATGCCGAAGGTATCTCGAAGGATGCAAAATGCGTTGGGCCTGCTTTGGACAGTCGGAGAATCGGCGGCTGAAGTGAAGATCGGATAACACAGGTATGTTTAACCATTGGGAAATGATAAGGCACGTACGCTCCAAGCAGTCAAAGACATCAAACACTTGCTATTCCGCCACTCCTTATCTATTACTTTATTTTCCTTTTCAACCACTTTCCACCTGTTACACTGTTACTCTTGGTCCACTAGTTCGTCTTTCTCAACCATTCCTCCGTAGCCCATATATAGCACACCAAATCTTTCTCTGATCTCCCGATCCCCACCACGCTTTCTCCGCCCCCACCCTTCGGTGGATAACTGGTGGAGGTCACCGTCGAAGCCTACTCGTACGGTTATACTCTAATACTTTTTTTTACGCAGCTAGCAGCTTTGAAATCGGATTAGAGTTTTGTAAGATAAGACAGGCATAGTCTCAAAAATGAAGAAGATGAATTTTATAGAGAACCAAAATAACAACGTTGAAGCAACCACAATGAGAGAGAAACGTTTGGCGAAGTTGATCGCAAATTCTTTAAACATAACCTCAATAGAGTACAAGAGATTGTTGTTTTCTCACAAACTCTCGAATCTTTTAGGACTCTTGGATCATTGCCCTATACAAGAATCTAGTGCTAAAGAAGAACCTAGCCTCTAATCCTCTCGTGTACCTTTTGCTCTGAATGAGTTGGCTTGTGGCTTCTTGGTTGCTTGGTTTCTCCATAACCACCCCTAAGTTTATATAGCCTCCCTAGTTCTCTCCAAAACAAATAGGAATTCTACTCCTATTAGAATTAAGAATCCTAATCCTATAAGGATTCATCTAGTACACATTTTTAAATCCCAAAAGAGCTAGATATGAGTCACTATATTTAGCAATCTCCATCTTAACTCTTATCCATTAAAGTTATCATGCTCCTCCGAGAACTCGTTCCAAGTCAGCTCCACATTTTTTTTCTTTTTCTTCCCATCTTTGGGAGTGCCCCCACCACAGGGGCTTATGCACATCATCGTAATGTACGTGTTGCTATTCGGGCTTGGCCTCTAAAACCCTCCACCCAAGATCCCTTTCTTTATGTAGTTTGGTTAACCACACTTTCTATTCCTATACACCACTATAGAAATGTACATCACAATCGGTTTTTGCGTCATCACAGTCAGTTTTGGTGACGATACAAAGTCATTAGACAGTGATGAGGAGGCGTTATCACAGTCGATTTTTGCCCGATAGTGATAAATGGTCATCACAATCGGTTCTAAGCCCAGAATCGATTGTGATGTGGTGTGAAACTGATTGTGATGTGGTGTTTGTTCTCTGTACATCCTCCCCAAAATAGCACAGGTTACACATAGTATGCATATCACATTCACAATATATATAGAACACAAACACTTTTCAATATATATATATATATCACATTCGTTCACAATATAGAACACAAACATACTTAACAATCGTACACATATCACATTCACATGATATAATATTGTTTACATATGGACTAGTAGGAGTCTTTCGGGCCTCAAAACCTACCGTCCTCTACTTGAACTTCTGTCTAGTACCACTGGTATATATGGTTTCGTAATTTATTGAGATCTTTGTTTTGTAAGCTCTTGAGGGGATATCGATCTTCTGCAAAATAGAAATAAATGCACTAATTTAAGTTTTAACATTTGTATGTAAAAGACTGAGTGTATTATGCATGTAAATATACCTTAGAGAAAAGATGTATGCCACAGACCAGGATTAGCATGTGATGCATGACGTAGAAGCCGCATAGGTTATCGCACCCCTGTTGATGACATTGTGAACAAAGAAAATCAAATTAAGAGATGAAAAATAGATGTCAGGAAAAATCCTATGCTAAGCACTTGTACCTTGAAACGCTTCCACTCTAGCTGATCGCCTCGTTTGTCATCGTGTCACCCTCCTTCAGCAATGTAAGACAAGAAAGCCCTACATACATTGGAGAGATGCTATTAAGGCAAAAAAATAAACGTAGTTAAATATAAAAAGTGTTAGGTTAGAGGAATGTACTTACTTCTGTAAAATAGGCTTGATTGCGTAGGCCATCGATCTCCTCTCGATCGAGTTAAAAGTGTAGACTTTATTTTCACTCGGAGCGACCAAGGGTAGAACTCAATGGTTGCTTATTAAATGGTATGCAGTGCAAGAAAATAAGTTCATATACGGTTTAAGTGTGTACAAATAATTGAAAGGTAAAGTAGTACTTACTTCTCGTGGTACGAGAATAGAATGAAGTTAATAGTGTTGGGTCGTATGCCCTTTGGTTTGGCCCAAGTCAGCCCGTCGCTGTGCAGCCCAAGTCGCCGTAGGCTCAGTTTCTAGAAGCCTTCACGCCAGCCGTTAGATTGAGATCGTAGGGCCGAGATCGTTGCTGGTTCAAGTAAACCCTAACGTAAGCCAACTGTTGGATCAGGAGCGGATGTCCGCGATTGGCCGTGATGTTTCGGGTCTTAAAGCGTTTATGCCCGTTGGATTTAGACGTGTGTTCCATCGGGATTTTGCCGTGTCATGTGCAAGGAGGACCGTTGGATTGGGACGCGTGGCGCGATTTGGCTTATCATCCCTGATGAGGACTCAGAGTTCGCCGCAGTCACGATTCGAAGTTCTCCGCCATGTAGAGCACGGACGCCGAGGCTTTATAAGCCGCTTTAACCCCGTCGTGAGGATCATCTGTGTTCGCCGCATCTTTCCCCAAGGTTTCGTCGGTCGAGGTGCTTGCATTGCGGAGGAAAGGCTCGCCGGTGTTGTGGTGTTGCACCACCTCGTTTTTTGCTTGGATCTACTCCGTCGCTGCATTTTCGAGGAAGCTGAGGGTCCCCCAGATTCGTCGTGCTGCGTCGCATCAGATTCGCTTGGAAACGTCGCCGTAGCATTGCGTCGACTGCCTTCGTTTTTGTCGCCGGTGAGACTTCGCCGTCCAACGTCGTCGACTTCCCTTGTGAGCTCATGGCCATCCGATTAGTGTATGGGTGGCTCAAATGACACCGCGTGTCGTGACCATGTTGCGCTGTGCATGCTCACTGACGTCACCTCGTGACGTCATGATGACACCATGTTGACCGTTGGTCAAACCACCCATGCACCGGATCTACGGTGAACCAATCTAGATCGGTGGACCACGTCTATGCACTTGACAGGTGTCGGGCCTTGATTGGTCCAATCGGTGATGACATCAGCGCGACGCAATATATAAGTTTTTAGTTTAAAAATAATTCGGTTATTATTGATTTTCTAATTTTTAGATTTTTATGATTTTTGAATCTTTCGAGAGCCTATTCTCCCTCATACGAGCTCCGATTGAGGCGATTCAAATTTATAAAATTTGTAAAATTGAGATCTATTTAATAGTGAATTTTATTTGATTTTTGGAGTTTTTTTCTTTCTATTTTGGTATTTATTTGGCATTCTTTCTCTACACGTGTAGACGTCGAAGTGCTCGGAGCATCCGAGGAGAAATTGTTGACTCAAGACCAAGGTCCAGAGCAAGAATAAGGGCTTTTCTAAGGCAAGTTGTGCTTTGATCATGTCGAACCCAGTTTATAAAATTGCTAAGTTTTTTTACTTTATGCATGTTATTTTATGAGTATAACTGTTTCAAAATAAATTGGGATTTAGCTAATCTGTACAATTGAACTATGCCCTACCTTGTCATTTGTATGCTATGATTAATTATCACCCTATATTTGTTCATTATTAGTTGGTTAATATTAATAATCAACATGGGTTGGTTAGACCGTGTTAGTACGCTTAGCCATGCCACGTTCATCACATGTCTTTTGAGATACCAAAAGTTAATCTTGACTAATGGAATATGGAACATGATTATAAATTGGTGTGTCAGGTATTGTCACACAATGATGTTGAGTTGTATTAACGAGGGATGTCACGCAACGATATTGACCTGTTGATAGTACGTGGTTCTTAGTAATTAACTAGGGTGGTAATCATTTAGATTGGGGCAAGTGGCAAGGGGCAGTGTGTCAAGGTGGACCGAAGGGCAGAGGGTATGTGGAAGTCTTGTCCTAGTCATCTTAAGGACTTAACCTTGCAAGCCTTTGACCTCAGTCAAACATGCAACCACATGTCTGGAATGGGACAGACCTAGCTGATTAATTAGCAATGTTTTAGCTTTGGTACTACCAGTAGCGGTGTGAGTCCCGGGTTTACGAATCAACTCACATGTCACAAGAGGGGACCCCTGTTGTGGGGGTTTAACCCTTCAGTGTTGAAACCTTAGCGGGTAGTACTGAGTTAAGGCAGAGCTTTGTAAAGGCTTTGTCATAATATCTCTGCGGCACACCAAAGGAAGTGTGTTAAAATCGATTGCACAATGAGATGTTCATGTCATGTGGATAAAGCACATAACCTCTGCAGAGTGTAGAATCTATTCGGATAGTCGTGCTCGAGGTATTGAGCAATGCTCTAGAATTATAGTCAAGGGTTAGGTTTTGAAAAATGAAAACTTGGATGGAAAGATTGATGCTGTTGGAAAGTTGAAATATGACTTAGATTGGATGCCATGTTTACTTGAGAAATACTGAAAGTTATTATTTATTGTTATTTGTTTGACTGTCTTTTCAATCTACTTATTGTATTCATTTACAAATGCTACTTTACTGCAAAATAGCCACATCAGCCATTCATTTGGAATAAGCCATGCATATAGTTATGTTAGAATTGCATTCTGTGCACAAATTATTGAGTGCTTTAAGTACTCACCCTTGCCAACAACAAATCACCAGTTGAGGAGTCTACATCAGTTCTTGAGGAGTACCAGGAGGAGACGAATGTTTAGGGTGTGAGCTTTGTCAGTTGCCTATGGTATACTGAGGGGTTATCTACGTTTCCATTCCGTTGCAGTTTAATCTGTTATTCTCAGTTTAGCCTTGCGAAACATATTCATGTAAGTTTGACCATAAGGTCATGCAACGAGTATTATTAATATATGATGTCTTCTATTGTGTTTTCGCTGTGTGTGATTGTGATATTCATCTATGTTAAGCCTGTGTGCACTAGCGTGATCCTGGACTGGTGCAATATACACAAAGGGTCCAGATTTGCATATTCGAGTCCCCCGACAACACGTCTCGATAGTAAGTCAAGAGGGTGTGTATCCAGAAAACACAAGAGAGATGCTGCCGAAATTTTCTCTGAAGTTGTACAACAGCTTAGGAACTTGCCCAAACCAATATCCTCGAACTATCCAACAAACGTGGACAATTCAAGATTATTTGTTTATAAATATGCCATTTCAGCATATTTATAAACAAGCACCCTCGAATGGGAGACATAGGTTACGCAACCTAAACTCTAACATTGAGCATATTACAGCAACAATACATACATGTAAAGTAAAAACCGTTGTAAGGACATTGATCATATCACAACAACAACAAAGACAATAAAGAAATTGTTTTGCTTGTAAGGATAGAGAGTAATTATATTGTGGGTAAAGTAAAAAAATGCTTGTACTGTCTACAGTATGATCACTTGTACAATAATGCTACAGTATAAGCTTGCTCTTATTATCTCATTTGTTCAACATTCCATATAACAATAATGCGATAAAGCATATAAAAACTAATCCCAAATAACAATATGATGAAAATTACATAATTCAGTTGATAGCAAAATGACATAATCAAAGAGATAAAGCATATCATAACTTTTATATCATCTATGTAATGAATCATGTCTTCTAAATAGATTAATGAACAAAAGAGTGTTTTAAAGTGCTCTCAGGTGTTGGGCTGCTTGAAGATTAAATCTTTAGCCTCCTCACCACAAGGTGTAGGGCTACTAGAGAATTCTCTTACCTCCTCTACACGTGGGTCAATAATCACTATTGAACTAAACAATTAACTAAGCAAATGAGGCCTTGAACCCTTACCCTCCTAAATATGCACCACAAAGTATCAATTTCACTGTTCTAAAGATCAAAAATCAGATTATGTACTGTTCGGCCAAGGCTCAAAGCAAGTGTGACAACATGTGCTATGAAACTAAGCATGATAACCAATATGATCAGTGAGTACAATACACATCAAAGGAGAAAGTAATCAAATGATGACTACAAGGGTATTGATAAAGATCAAGTTTAATAAACAGTGAACTACAACAATACTTTTAAGCATAAACAGGAAGTACAACTAATAGTTCAAGGCTTGATTAACACATTCAATTGTTCAGTTCATCAATGACCTATTTTGCATCATAGAGCAAACACAGGTAGCAATAATGTGAGATAGCAATATGAAGAAATACTCACAAATAAACAAGTACTCAAAACTTATTCAGAAGTCAGGGCAAGGCACGACGAATAGCCACTGTCCCAGAAATCCAATTACCGCCATTAGTGCCACGGTTTGGTTGGCTTGGAAGATGGAGATACAATGCCCTCTCCACACAAGTGACACACCAAGTGCAGAGGTGAGCCTCAAATGCAGCATCACAAGAAAGTCCCCAACTCACCGGTCGGTTTCCTTCTCAATCCTTAGAGCTCACAAGCACAAGCCTAGAAGCTCGCAAGCACAGAAGCTCAGGAAGCCTCATACCCCACAGCTCCAGAAACCCTAGAGCACAGGAGCACAGCATCAAGCCATAGGAACCCGACTCTCAGGAAGCCTGCTCAATCCTTGGACCAAGCCTAGACTTCATGGAGGTCTAGATGTTGCCGTACCGTGGGGTGAGGGAAAGACGAGGGGGCGGCGTCGCTCGAGGTGTTGGGAGACGGGAGGCGTGGTGGGGGAAGGCTATGGGAGGGTAGGGGGTGGCTGGTCAGGCGGGCGGGGGCAGGGGGCGATGTGTGGGGTTAGGAAGGGGGTAAGGGCGGCCTGGGTGTTCGGGGAACAGGAAGGGGGCCATGGTCTGGGGCGGTAGGGGGCGGCGGGGTCGGGGAGCAGGGGCCAGCGAGGGCAGTGGCGGCGTGGAGGTGCTGGGTGGTGGCGACATGGGGGAGCAACAGAGTGGCTCGGCTGGGGAAGAAAAAGAGAAAGAGGGAATAAATGGGGAAAGAAGAGGCTTGGTTGGGAGAGAAAAAAAGAGAGGAGGCTTGGCATGTCACGCACATCATAATCGGTTCTCAGGTGAGAATCGATTGTGATGCCATGGATCATCACAATCGGTTCTCAGGTGAGAATTATGATGACATGTACATCACAATCGGTTCTCACTGAGAACCTATTGTGATGTGCCATCTATGCTGAGAATCAATTGTGATGATATGGGAACTGACCTAGATGAAGCGATAGTATTGTACAATTACAATGTTGCTTTTTTTTGGCTTTTCCAGATCAACTGAATGCCCTAATTTTTCCAAGTCTCTTTTCAGTACAGTTCCTGTATAGGTTAGACCCCAAACCTTCAAATCTTTATTTACAATACAAACATTGAAAGACATAGCATTATTTACATTAACGTAGTCAATTTATTTACAATACAACCCTTCTTAACGACCTACACACATGTAATTTATTTCATGTGTGTCGTCGTCACCGATAAGACATGCCCTACCTACAAACGGAGGTATTTCATCGAATTGGTTGTACTCTTCTTCAACTGCGACATTTTCAACTCTAACGATTCGCCTCTTGCCATGAAGGATGACGTGCAACCTTGGATTGGCCGGATCATGCACGTAGAAGACTTGAGTTGTCGAATATCTAAATATGGTATATGTGCGCATAAATCACAGAGCGGGGAATGTTCTAGTAACATACGGAAGTTCTGGATATCTCAGGCCCGGAATCATGGGATAAGATATGCATAGGAAGGGATAACTCTATATCGGGAAAGACTCGATTGGCTTTCCCAGCGAGGAGACCAACATGAGTACGTCGAACACCAACGGTAGTTTGGATACGCTACACAGATCACGCGGCAAAGGACTCCTTATTGACTACGACTCGATTGGAGGCAAGACCATATCGACTATATAAAGCCTGGGGGAGAGACCCTCAGGGGAGAAGAAAAAGAAAGGCGATCCATTATACATTACAAGGAAGATCTCCAGTGAAGATTAGCCAGCCAAAAACACCAAGCCAGAGCCTTGGTGTGTAGAGAGCTAAGGAGCCGGCGAGTTGCATTTCGTCAACCTCTAGCCACAGCCATCCATAGCATAGATACCACCTGCATTGTACTTAGGGCTATACCCCCTTGCTTTGTACATCTTTTGGCTTATACAGCAATCTCCCACACAGGACGTAGGGTATTACTCTGTCAGGAAGCTTGAACCTGTCTACATCGTGTGACTCTGTTTGTGTGCTTGACTCTGCTATCTCGAAGGTACCCGAAGTATAAGTTTATTGTCGATCCCTAACCTTCGATAAGTTGCTTGCTTCGCAAGGATGAATAATTCATCTTTGTAGGCGAGTCTATTAAGATCCAAAAGAGTAAAACCTCTTTTGTCGACCTTCACTCCATGTGGAAGTCTCACCAACTTACATTGGAACAATGGAACTTGGTGTATTCGGTAATCGAGCTCCCAAATTTCTTCGATCATCCCGTAGTAGGAGTCCATTGCGGTTGAGGATCCTCTTTTTGAGTGATCATTGGACAAAGCATCTATACTCACAGCACTGTTTTGAACTATACTCTTTGCGTCTTGACTTTCAGTGTAAAAGGTGTAGCCATTAATATCATTCTCCTGCCATGTCTGTACATTAAATCTTGGTCCATCAGCCAATCATTTGACATCCTCATTGACGGAGACCTTCTCATTTTCTTTGAACCATGTGAGAAATCGCGTGATGGAAAGCCCATTCATTTGTGGATTCTCTTCATGTGATATCAACTTGTGCTGCTCGATGTATTGATGAACTTCTTCATTGTGTTGCAAGACTATCAAGTGTTCTTTATAATACGTATCAAATCGTGGAATCGTTAGTTTGGACCCAATGGTTCATTTTCCACCAAGTTTGCCCTCATGAAGAGATATAGGAACACCAATTGCTTATATTTTACCGAGATAGTCCTCGCAGAACTCAATAACCTCTTCAGTCTCATAACCTTCAACAATACTACCCTCGGGCTTCGATCGATTCCTTATGTATGACTTTAATATACCCATTTATCTCTCGAATGGATACATGTAATGTAGGAATGTAAGTCCACATATCTTAATCTCTCTAACAAGATTAAGAACAAGGTGGACCATGACGTCGAAGAATGACAGGAGGAAATGCATATCAAGCTGACATAGAGTTTGCACCACCTTACTCTGCAAATTGTATAGTACATCGGGATCAATAACCTTGCAAGAAGTCGCATTGAAGAATAACATAACTTCGTGATTTCCAACCTGACATTCTTTGGTAGAATATTTCTAATTGCAACAGGGTGCATTTGGGTCATCAAGACATAATAGTTGTGGGACTTCATACCAAACAATTTCAAATCATCTATGAACACAAGCTTCTTAATATTTGTGGAGTAGCCCGATAGAACTTTAATACATTGGAGACACTTGAAGAGGTATTCTTTCCCCTTCTTGGACAAGGTGTAGCATGAAGCGAAGATGTATGGACCTTTTTCATCCTCCTCTATCACTGCAAGCTTGGGCCTGATTCCCATGTAGACCATGTCGCGGCGAGCATTCACACCATTGTTCTTAACGTGCATGACATAAATACAATGCCGAACATCTAACTCCTTTCAGTATGGTATGTCCCAAAATATCGACCTCTTCTTCCAAACCATCCTAGGACGAACATATTTGTCACTCTTTCCATACTGAACATCGATATTCTCCACACGTGAATATACTTGCGTTCTACTCATAGGCTGTGGGGCCGAACGAACTTTCCTCTTCCCATCAAATTTGTCATCCATATTACGGTATCGATGACTTCGAGGTAGAAATCTACGGTGACCCATGTACACAATTTTCTTGGAATTTGGAAGCCACAAGCTCTCAGTCTCCTCTTTACAAATAGGACATGATTTGGCTCATTTAATCAGAGTTCCGCCAAATTACCAAGGGCCGAAAAATCATTTATGGTGCAAAATATCATAGCCAGTAGGGTGAAGTTCTCTCTTTTGTATGCATTCCACATCGCGACTCCCTCGTTCCACAATTTTACCAAATCCTCAATCAGTGATGCTAGGTACACATCAATATCATTTTTCGGCTGTTTGGGTCATTAGAATAGTAACGACATCATGATATACTTTCGCTTCATACACAACCAAGGAGGGAGATTGTAGATAAACAACAGAACTGGCCAAGTGCTATGACGACTGCTCATATTACCAAATGGATTTATTCCATCGGTACTCAATTCAAATCTTATGTTTTGTCATCTCGGCACCAAACTTCTCATGTTTCTAATCAATGTTTCTCCATTGAGCCGAATCAGCGGGGTGTCTCAGCTTGCCATCTTCCTTCCGATATTCATAATGCCAACGCATCAATTTTGCCTCTTTAGGATTTGCAAACAACCGCTCCAAATGGGGAATGATAGGCAAGTACCACAATACTTTGGTCGGTGCCCCTTTGTTGACCTCTTCACCATCTTGTCTCGGCTCTTACGCATCTCCTTTTATTTGTATCAGGATATACCACAAACTGGACAAACGTACAATTTCTTATGCGCGTTACGGTACAAGATGCAATCATTCGGACATGCATGTATCCTTTCTATTTCTATTCTCATGGGACATAGTATCTTCTTCGCTTTATAAATGCTTGTTCGCAACTTGTTTCCCTCCGAAAGCACATCCGATAGAAGAACTAAAAGTGCATTAAAACTTATATCTATCCAACGATGTTTTGCCTTCAATTCGACAATGTAAGGACCGAACCCAACTTGGTGTATTCCGCTTTGCAACCCAAGAAAAACTGTTTGGCATCGTCTTCTATCAAGCTTTTAAGCTTTTCAAACTCTCTTTCCATATAATTTTCCTCCACATCCCGCAACATTTGTTGTAAATTATCCTCCTCAAACATATCACGCTGCAACTCCTGATCGGGTTTCAGCATGTTTTCATTACATACCAGACGGGTAGTACTTGTCTCCCTATGATGGTTCCAACATGTGTAATTCCTCACGAAGCCACGTCAAATCAAGTGGTCTTCAATTTGAGCTAAGTTGTTAAATCTCTTAAGATTGGTGCAATCAAAGCAAAGATAATACATGTAATTTATACCCCTCTTTACTATGTCTTCTTCTGCAATTTTTTTGAACTCCTTAACACTCATCTGAAATTCAGCACTAACATGGTTTTTCCGATACATCAATTCATCACGATCCATCTGCAATTAAACTACGCACACTAAATTAACAAAAAGCTAGAGCGATAACTAGCTAGCTATTTCGAATATTGAGACATCATTTAATTACCTTTGCAAAATAGAAGACGGGTTCTAAGATGTCTAATTTTACTCCCGATACCTTCTTCCCTAGTTAAGAGCTTTTAATTCCCTAGTTAGGAGCTCTTTTGCCTTGACTACGCTACCTTTAACCTTTCCCTGATCATAGCAATTTGATCTTCAGCTTCTCTGAGAATATCAGGACCAAATACCAAATGGTCTCCTGTCTCATTCCAATTCAACAGAGTACGACAAGCACGACCATACAAAGCCTCAAATGGTGACATTTGCAACTAGCTTGATAACTGTTGTTATAATTGAACTTTGCATACGACAAACACTTATCCCTCGAAGTAGCATAGGCTAATGTACAAGCTCTCAGCATATCCTCGAGAATCTGATTAACTCTTTCCATTTGACCATCTGTCTGCAGATGATACACTGTACTGAAATTCAGACGAGTTCCCATCGCTTCATGCAGCTTGCCTCAAAATCTCGTAGTAAATTGGATACCTCTAACTGACACAATCTTCTTAGGCACTCAGTGCAAATACACAATCCTTGTCATATATAATTCTGCCAAGCAATCTTCTGAGTAGGTAGTCTTCACAGGTATGAAATGAGCAACTTCGGTCAAACGATCAACGATGACCCAAACGGAACCATATCCCTTCTGGGTTCTTTGCAATTCCCAACGCTATGGATCTTATTACTTGTTTGCCTCTTACTTTCACTCAAAAATCTGCACCGGCTATAACAAACTTGTTGATCTCTGATGCATTGCCTTTATTCTCTAACACACATCACACAAAGCAACATTTTCAGCAACTTCATGCTTCATCTTAGGCTACCAAAACCTTTCCTTAAGATCTTGATACATCTTAGCATTTCCTTGATGAATCAAATACTTGGAATCATGAGCTTCTTCCAAAATCAACTACTTAAGCTCCTTCTTGTTCGGTACACAGATTCGACCTTTAAACCGCGTGGTAACTTGCTCATCCACGGTAAAATTCTCAGCTAAGCCTGCATCTTTCTTGGACTTGATTCTGCTGATCTTCTCATTATCCTTCTGACCTTCTCTGATCTGATCTTCAAGTATTGGCTTCACTTCCAGAGTAGCTACAAATCCTTGTGGAACAACTTCCAGCTTCAACTTCTGAAATTCCTTACATAACTCTGGTTGATCACTTGATATCAGCATATTCGCACTATGGTTCTTTCAACTCAAGGCATCGGCTACCACATTAGCCTTCTAAGGACAATGGATTCAAACATTATATTCCTTGATCAACTCCAACCATCTCTTCTGTCTCATGTTGAGATTCGAATGAGTAAAGATATACTTCAAATTCTTGTGGTCCGAACATACCTCACAACTATTTCCAATGAGATAATGACGCCACAACTTGTAAGCATGCACGACGACAGCTAATTCCAAATCATTCATTGGGTAATTCTCTTCATGTGACCTCACTGCCTTGACACTTATGCAACCACCCCACCATTCTGTATCAATACGCATCCAAGACCTTGTCTATATGCATCACAGTATATCTCTAAGGGGTTCTGCACATCTGGCAATACTAACACTGGCGCTGTCGTCAAACGCTTCTCCAATTCTAGAAAACTCTTTTCGCACTGTGGTGTCCACGCAAACTTCTTCTCCTTTTTTAACAACTGTTAAACGGTCTAGCAATCATTGAAAATCCTTCTATGAATCGACGGTAATATCTTGCCATTCCCCAGAAAACTATGAATCCGAGTAACAAACTTCGGTTGCTCACAATGCAACATTGCTTCCACTTTGCTTGAATCAACGGCAACTCCTTTAGCAGTCATCACATGGCCAAGAAATTTCACTTTCTCCTTCCAAAAGTCACACTTGCTAAACTTAGCATACAGCTATTGCTCTCACAATCTTTCTAAAACCAATCTCAAATGTTCTGCATTCTCTTCCTTTGACTTGGAGTAACCATGAATATCATCAAGGAATACTATGACAAACTTGTCAAAATATTCCATGAAAATCTTATTCATCATATTCATAAATTATGCGAGGGCAGTAATCATTCTAGTAGACATAACTGTAAACTCATATTGTCCATATTGTGAAGAAAACTCTGATTTAAGAACATTCTCTGCACGAATCTCTAACTGATGATAACTTGATCGAAGATCTATCTTAGAGAAAACTCCAGCTCTTCTTAACTGATTAGACAAATCATTGATCCTAGGCGACGGGTACTTATTCTTTAATCGTCAATTCATTAAATGCTCGATGGTCGATACCCATCATTAAGCTCCCATCTTTTAAACAGAACAAGCACTCCCTATGGTGACAAACTGGTTCTAGCAAAACATTTTTCTAGCAACTCTTCGATCTGCTTCTTCATCTCAACTAGCTCATCAGTAGGCATTCGATAAGGTCTCTTCACTTTTGGCACTGTACCAGGCACTAACTCAATAGCAAACTTGATCTCTCGATCTGGTGGCATACTAGACAAATCCTCGGAAAACATATCCAAATATTCTCCAACAACTGCACATCTTCTAAGCTGGCAAGTTCCACACTGTTTACCATCAACTGACCATCATGATTTGCAGTCGCCTGAAATTCCATTTTTCCGCCTTCAGGGCTTTTAGCTGACACAACTCTTTGACCAAACTCCAAGACAACCTTATGTCTGGATGACCAGTCCATTTCAAGAGTAGCATCTAGGGTCTGATATCCAATATGGTTCACCAGGAACTTTTCTTCAATAATAAGCAACTTAACTCTATAACATTCTAGGTTAAATCAAGCAATATTGTACTTCCTAGCAACGACAATTCTTCCGGGCTGACAAGCTTCACGAACACCACTGAATTGACCATCATTGCACACGCAACATCTTCAGATGAACCATTAACACAGGTGAATACCCAGGGAAACATCTGACCATTCATTTACTATCAATACTTTTATTTGAACACTTCACATACCAGTATATCACTCATCTCTACTTTATTTCTCTATTAAGGAAATCTTTACATGGAATTCATCACTAATCATTTTCCTTTACAGGTGAAGATATGAGACTTGCACATGGTAAAATCATTGATCTAAATTGCCTCGATTGGCGTTGGCACCAAAGTCTTGAATGGGACGGAGTTGAGATTGACTTGAACCGGCATGGTCGCTTTCTTCTGAGGGCAATTTCTGGCAAAATGCCCAGGCTTGCGGCAGGTATAACAGAGTTTAGGGTAAACTCTCTTTCTTGAGCATTTATTGACCGTGGTAGTGTCTTCACTCAGACGCTTTTACTTCAACTGGTTCTCTGGGCAAACTTCTCTTGCAACTTTACCAATCATTCTTGGTGTTATGAACTTGACTGAGGTAATTTCTGGTATTACCACGACTGCAGGAGATGCTTGTCTTCTCTGAGGGTATTGATTATAATAATGACCTTTCTTGTGACATCTGTAGCACATACGTACCCCTTATTGTGCTTCGTTGGTTGCAATTGTATGCTCATTATTATCTTTCTTGTAATTCAAGGCTGGTTGCTTCATAGGGTATTCTCTAGCCCAATGACCTTCTTCATCACACAAGAAACATGCTGTTGGTGATTGCCACTTACTACTTTTTTGGTGGAGACTGACACAGTCGGAACGATGCATCTGGAGCTCCTCAAATGACTTAGTACTTACAACGGGTGTTCCTCTTCCTTTTGATAGTTCTTGAGCAACTCCGGCTCGAAGATTCTCTCGCTGATTCTGGGTCACGGCAGTAACTATTGGATCCAAGGAACATTGAACTAGATAATGATCTTGACCTTCACAAAGGTAACATGTGATATTACTCATAGGACAATCTCCAGGCGAATGACTTCCTTCACAGCTAGAGCAATTGATTGCATGTTCATCAACAGTATGTCCTATTTCTCCACAGCAATCGCACGCACGATCTTCTAACTTGTTCGGATGACAACACTTCAAAGAACAACGTCCTGATATGGTATAGGGTGCAGGGATAGCATTCTTTTCTGAATTCACTGTGACCAACTGTCATCTGGTGAGGCAAAGGAATGACAAAAAGCAGTAACGAACTCATCCCAAGAGATCTTCCGCAGGGCTTCATGGGCAGCACAAAATTTCTTTCACCGTTCAGCAGCAATTCCCTCCAACAGATAAGAAGCATACATGACCTTCTCGTCACCTTTACACTGAGCAACGTGTAACTTACTCTCAATGGTTTTAAGCCAATCTTCTGCTTCCAAAGGTGAAACATTTCCAAAAAATGTCGGCAGACGAGTCCTTATGAATTCTGATAACCTTGTGTAATAACAGGAATCATTGGTAGCAGCTTGGGACACTCTCTTGACATTGGTTTGGTTGGTCATATTCTGCATTTGCTTCATCATTGCATGCATCAACTAAGTCTGAACAGCTAAGAACGCTCCTAAACTTTGTATATCCATCTGTAGTGGCGATTGATGAACTGATCCATCTTTAAAATTTCCACTGAGTTGTTTATCATTTCCACTTACTTCGTTGTTTCCACAAGTCTAAACCATCTACTTGATTGCTTCACAGGGTTAGGGAAGAGGGAAATAGCATAGGTAAGAAGTAAGAATCCTAATGCAGGGGAGATAGGCTTAACCCAACAACTTAAGCAATAAATATTAAAAACTTGGTATGGTTGCTTACAAAAGCCTAAAAGCTATGCAACACATACTGCACACTCAGCAATCAAGGAAGAACCAAATCAACCTAAGCACACAAAACTACCGTCTATAGGGGTGACACTTCTAACTTAAGAAGATGCGACTCCCACACATGAGTCACAATCGGCTACTCCAAGCCCTGGATCTTCTAGCTTCTGGAACACTTCATCGATCCACTCTTCCTTTAGCTCGACAATTCCATCCTTCATGACCTTTAGGATAGCAACAGAACACTCAGTGCTTCCTCCTATGGTGTGGTATATCGTCAACTACCAGACAACTCAGGTAAGATTTTAACTCAATCTAGCAAGGGAAAGAGAAAGAAATTCCACAGGGAAAAAGAATAGGAGGAGGTAAGTCAAGAACATATTATTCTTTAAGGTTGAGTCTTTATTTAGGAAAATAATTTTGAAGGTCCTAAAGAGACGACCATACTATCTAGGGTCAAGACCTACAGTCAGTATGGCTCTGATACCACCTCTATCGGGACCCAAATATGCAAATCCAGAACCTCTGTCTATACTGCACTAGTCCAGGATCACGCTATTGCACACAGGCTCAACATAGATGAATATCACAATCATACACAGCGGAAACATTATGAAAGACATCATATATTAAATAATACTAGTTGAATGACTTTAAGGTCAACTTACATGACTATGCCTTACAGGGCTGAACAACAAATTAAACTACAGCGAAATGAAAACGTAGATAAACCCCTTAGTATACCACAGGCAACTGACAAGGCTCGCACCCTAAACATTCGTCTTTTCCTGGTACACCTCCTCCAGCATTGGTGTAGGCTCCTCAACTGGTGATTTGTTGGTGGCAAGGGTGAGTACTTAAAGCACTCAACAAGTTGTGCACAGAATGCAATTCTATGTAGTTATGCAAGGCTTATTCCAAAGGAAAAGGCTATTATGGCTATTTTGCAACAAATCAGCATTTATGAACAAATACAAATTTTTAGATTATATAGACAGTAAAACAAATAACAGTAAATAAATAGATTCAGATTTTCTCAAATAAACCAAGTTTCCAATCCTAAGTCAAGTTTCAACCTTCCACATGGCAATCCTGCCATCCCAACCAAGTTTTCTATTTAATTAAACTAACCCTTAACTGTAATTCCCGAGCATTGCTCAATACCGCGAGCATGACTATTCAAATAGATTTACACTCTGGAGAGGTTATGCACTTTACCCACACGACATGATCGTCTCTTTTTGCCAAGATATTGACACACTTCCTTTAGTACGTCGGCGGAGAGATCATGACAAAGCCTTTACAAAGCTCTGCCTTAACCCAGTACTACCCACTGAAGTTTCAACACTGAAGGGTTAAACCGCCACAATAGGGCCCCTCTCTTGCGCCATGTGAGTTGAACCATAAACCCAGGACTCACACCACCGATGGTAGTACCAAAGCTAAAACATTGCAAATTAATCAGCTAGGTTGTCCCATACCAGACATGTGATTGCATGATTGACTCAGGTCAAAGGCTTGCATGGTTAAGTCCTTATGATGATTGAGGCAAGACTTCCATGTACCCTCTGCCCATCGGGCCCACCCCGGTTGGTTACCAAGCACCACGTGCCATTAATAAGTCAACATCGTTGCGTGACATCCCTCGCCACTACAACTCAACATCCTCGTTTGGCAACACTTGACACACCAATTCATATCATGTTCCATATTCCATTAGTAAAGATTAATCATTGATGATTCAAGTACATGTGATGACGTGGCATGGCTAAGCAGCTAACACGGTCTAACCATCCCATGATGATTTTAGTATTAACCAGCTATAATGAACTAATCTAGGGTGACAATAGATCATGGTATACAAATGACAAGGTAGGGTATAGATCAAATTGGTAGATCCCAATTTAAGTTGAAACAATTGTATACGTGAAATAGTATGCAATAAAGTAAAACAATATAAAAATTTTATAAACATGGGTTTAATATGATCAAAGCACAATTTGCCTTATAAAAGCCCTTATTCTTGCTCTGGATCTTGGTCTTGAGTCCATGAATCTTCCTCGGATGCGTTGCACAATTTGACGTCTACGTGAAATGAAAGAGAAAAGCAAATAAACACCAAAACAGAGAGCAAACAAACTCCAAAAATCAAATAAATTCACCATTAGATATATCTCAATTTTACAAATTTTTAGAAATTTGAATCACCTCAATCGGAGCTCGTATGAGGGAGAACAGGCTCGAAGAAGATTCAAAAATCATAAAAATCTGAAAATTGGAAAATCAAATAATAAACTGAATTATTTTTATACTGAAAAATCACATTTATGATATCAGCATGACACCAGCGAAACCTCGGACCAATTTCGTGATGACACGTGGCTTCGGTCCATGCACCCGGTCCACGGATCCGCTCTGGTACACCATGAACCCAACGCACGGCGCTTCGATTCTTGCACTGCCATGCGTCCGCACGCCATTGGCTCATGGGTTGGCGCGATCTGGACAGCATGCTGAGATCCAACGATCATGATCCTAACCGAGCGGTTACTGATGATCGAGCGATGCAGCGTGATCTCGTGCGTTGGGTGATGATCCGACGGTTGGCGAAGCTCGATCCTAGCAATGGAGGCACGACGGCGCGACTTCACCGTTGATGGTGAAGATGACCCTGGTGGCGATGCTCCGGTGCAGGTCCGGTGACTTCTCCAAGGGTATCCGATGCATCCTGGCATGGCGAGCTCGTTGGTGCTACCCACGTCGACAGAGAGTCTTCGGTCGGCGAGATCCAAGCTTCAGAACCCGGCGGCGATGTTCTCAAATAATGGCAAGCTTTAGGGCACGAAGTACGGCGATTCTTGCTAAACGAGTCTGATCAAAAGTTGCGGCGTGAACTGGCGAACCTTGGGGTACTCGCTTCCCCTTTTATAGCCTCGGCAAACGCGCGCAACACATAAACCTAGCTCAATACAGTGGCGGCGGCGGACTCGGAGTCCCGATCAGAGACGACAACTGAGGTCCATCCGATCTGCGATGAACAGCCGAGATTTCTCCAGACGCGATACGATCAGATCCACTCTTTCCAAATCCAACGGACACGATCTAATCTATCCTAATCTAATGCAAGGAAATCTCCACCGCTAGATTTTTCTAAATTGTAACATCCGACGGTTCGCAGGCGCTAGGGTTCCGATCTTCATCAACAAATCCTAGCCGTCCGATGAAAACCAACGGTCGCAGATCTTTCTTCTAAAAAATGGGCCGACGGGCCGCACAACTCCGAGCCGCGCATGAACACAGTAATGGGCTTCGACCCATTACTGTTAAATTGATTTTCCCCGTATTTTCTTAATGAAAATAATTCCATAAATCAACTTAATTTTTAGGCAACAAAAATATAAAAAAAAATCCAAGAAAATTCTCATAAATACTTTGAGACATTTTCAACTCAAATAAAATATTTTTAGCTAAATTTTATATTAACTTTATCTTTATTTAATTAGTTTCCACAAAAGGGCCAATGCACTTAATTTAAAATAAATTCAAATAAAATCCAAATAAATCCAATAAATTCGGAAAAATCACAAAATGCACAAATAACAATAAATAATATTATGAGCAAATTTTGGGATGTTACAATAACTATCCGCATGGAGACATGTGCAGGAAAAACCGCTTGTCCCCAACCAGTTTGCTGGTCGGGGAGGCCATTTCACTGGTCAGAGATAACCAGTGTGAAGCTAGGTTTTGACCATCTTTGACTGAACTGGTTGGAGACCTAACCGTTCGGACAGGGATGTGCTTTGTTTTAAAGTATTTTGGGCCTTATAACTATATACCCATTACCAACGCATAGCCACGAATTATTCTAGAGGACCTAATTACAAAAAGGGTTTTAATCCTTGTCAGTCAGCTCTCAAGTCTTGAGAAATAAAAGTTTATTGATCAAGGCTTTTTGTCTTCTGTGACCTTCATGGGGTTATGTGCCCATTATTTGACTGGTTTGAGCACTGATAAAGAGGAGATCTTTACGATTCTCTTGATAACTGGACTAACACCTGGTCATTTTTAATGCGTGTGATACATAAAGGGGATGGAAACCTCCTTTTGAATTAAAAACAGATTGTTTTTTAAAAAACTCTTTAGTTGTTTCAACTCCTTATCATCTTCCTCTGTTTCTCCTTCGTTAAATATGACGAGAGTATGATCAAGAGGAGATGATGTGGAGTTGAAGTATCTGAAGGAGTTTCTATGGATTTGATGCCTTCGTACTTTCAAACCTCAAGCCTTCTCTTTGTTCTGCAAGCTTTTCATCTTCTGTCCTCTTTTCTACCTTCGTCGGATACGACGGAGTGTATGATTAGGGAAAGGAGGTGAAAAGCTTGAATATCTAAGAGGGAGTTCGAGAATATCAACCACATTTTAGGAAAAATTACTTGATTTTTTTTAATTTCATGTCTTCTTTTAGTTCTTCAGGCTTTTCATCTTCCGTCCTTTTTTTCTTCTCCCGTCGAACATGATGGAGAGTATGATTAAGAAAAGGAGGTGAAAAGTCTGAAGGTCTAAAAGGAAGATCGAAGGTGTCAGTTACCATTTATTGAAAAGCAATTTACTTTTTCTTGGAAACCGAAACGGTGTCCAAAACTGTTACTTATTAGGCTATATAAAGGGGGGTAAATCCGTTGGGATTTCTCACGCCCACACTATTTTCAAGTGTAGAATTTTCTTAAACCCTTTTGCGACCTCTAGCCTTTATCTTCAATCTTTCTTCTTCTTCCCGAATGAAATGGCAATGGATAAGTCCATCTTAACCGAGGGGAGGATTAGGGAATTAGAAGACCAAGGTCTGATCCCTCCTCGCGCAATGCTGCGATAGGACCCTAGAGGGAAGGACACGAAGCTGGTGCCTCAAGATGGGCGCCTCACACTGTTCGCCGCTCTGGTGAGGTTAGGGTTCCCCTCCCAGAGAGTGAATTTTTGGCTGATGTGCTCGATCATTATGAGATTGAGCTGCATCATCTTCCTCCCAACTCTATCCTCATTTTGAGTGTTTTCTCGCATCTTTGCGAAGCATTTTTGGGAATCCCTCCTCCAGTTCATCTTTTTTGCTTATTTTATCAATATACTAAAAATAGTAAGAGTCAAGATCTCTTCGAGAGCGCTTATTTTAAGCTCTAAGATAAAATAGCCTTCCAGTATCCTCCTCTCCCGACCAAACACATGGTGTGATTATCGTAAGGAGTGGTTCTACTCGGAAATTCCCAGGGGGAGCTGTCTCCGATTTACCTGGAAAGTGGCCCCGAGCTGGACAAAAACCGAGATGAAGAGGGAAAAAGATTCACTAGTCCTTACCGAGGAGGAGAAGGACATTGTGAAGATCATCAGAAAATTGGTAAATGGAGCTCTGACGGGGCAGAAGATCGTTTATGATCCTGCTCCATAAGATAAGTCCTTTGAAAAGGTGGTGCCGATTTGCCTGGAGACTGGAAGGCGACCAGGATTCGATGAAGGACGAACCTGGAGGTAAGAATACTCTCCATTACAGACCTCTTTAAATTGATCAAAGGATTGTATTGGAATATATTTTTTTATTGTTTTTTATTTTTTTATTTGTCCTATCAGTACTGACCGCCGAGGAGACCTGGTCGAGAGTTGAGTATATGCTATGCATATCTACTGACAGGTCTAACCTGGCTGTTTTAAATAAGCAGCCATCTAGCCTAATCAGGCAGACAAATGAGTTCATAAATGAACGCATCATGGTAAGTACCAAAATTCTCTCCTTTTTTAATCTAATTGCCTTTTGCAATTGACAATCAAATTTTCTCAAATGCATGGTCGGAAGAGACCTGTCGAGCAATCTAAGGTCTCAGCCTCAGCCCCTCTGGCCAAGAAAATGAAGACCAGGTGTGCTTCGAAGATGGTAGATCCTGCCACCACCAAGACTAGTGCTGATCTGACCAGCACTAGTCAGGCTTTGGTGCCGGTCAGTGTTGTGCGCTCTAAGCGTGTACATGACCAGGCACAAGACAGGAGGGTTTCGTTCGCAATTGGGATTTCCCATTTCGACATCTCCCGAACTTCCCATTTATTCAGGATGAGAGTGAAGACTCAGAGGACAATATTCCTCTGATCATAAGGAGGAAAAGGAAGACATCTGACCTAGATGTTGAAGCGTCTTTGCTTATACTATCCTGGGAAATATATTTAGGACTCCAATGAAGGTATGTAAAAAACTTTTTTATACCTTTATTTATGAGTACTTGTCTTCAAAGTTGTTTTTTAATTTCGGATTATTTGCTCTTAGCCCCCAGGCAATGACTCCTAGTCCTTCTGAAGATCAGGGTGTGGCTGCACAAGTTGGTGCTGAGGTTGAGCCACTAACGACCAGTGAGGAACATACCTTGGTTCCAACGAAAGAGACCGCTCGGATTAGTGTGCAAGTAAACCTTTCCAACACTGAGGGTGAAAATCTTTCGGCTGTTGGTGATGAACCACTGGTCAATCAAAATCCGCCGATCACGGAGGAGGTTGAGCCTCTTCCGGTGACGACAACTGAGGTGGTTGAGACAACCACCGTCATTGGAGAGGAGAATTCTGCTGGTGAGGAGATCGAAGACCGCCCTCCTGCAAACGAAAAAATGGTCATTCCGACTAGTGAGGGAATACCACTTTAAAGGGCGATTATCCAATCAGAGATTTTCTCACTAGTCCCTTACTCTGGTCAATCTGACCAGAGAGATTTTAAGCAAGTTTTTAATGACTTGCAAGTGAAGGTACTTATTTTTTCTCTTCTGGTTCTTCTTTTTTAGGAAAATTACCCTTAACTCATTTTCCTTTTTGCTGTTTTCCAGCATTCTGTCGACTTTTGTAGTCGGCAATGAAATTATGGGGTAGGCGCTCGATCTCAAACTCGAAGGTCACACAAGGTGGATTTTAGATGAGTTCGGACCCTCGGCAATGGAGGTAATACCTAATCTGTGTCTTTGGAATTATGCTGATCTCTTGGATCTGGGGTCGCTCAAAGCGCTATTTGCTCTGGGCGATATGAGGTGTTCTATGCTCTATGGCTCGATTGCTCTATGCTTGGACGATCGGCCCTATGTTGTTGCCCGCCCTCTCCCTTATATAGCGGGGGTGGGGCGGCTTACAGAGTCCTGATCGGTTAAGAGATTACGATCGGTTACAAGATTCTAGTCGGTTATAGGACAGAGTTTACATCTTTATCTACCCTATTAATGACTCGGATTACAACCATATCTATCATATCTAAATATAAGTTCAACTTCCTTTAGGATATGTCCCCTTGCGCACGGCAGCTGGGCCTGACGCGGGGAGTATCTTCTGGGCCTCCCTCTTGGGCCTGTCATGAGGGTACCCGGGTTCTTATATTCCACAGTAGCCCCCGAGTCCTTTGCGATCAAGTTGCCTCCTTCCTGGTTGCAGCCCAACTGAGTCATGCTTCACGCCGAGTGCTTCAGCTTCTTGATCGGCTCCCGACTAGTTTTCCTTTACAACCGAAAGTGCCTGTTGTAGGCAAAGAGATCTTGCAGGGACTCAATAGAGCTCCATGCGTTAAACTTTCCGAGTGGTTCCTAGCCCCATTATTGGAATTACAGCAATCGGCTCATCTTGGGACATCTTGTATCCCAAACGATATCGTAAGTCAAGACGCTTTTTCGCTCAAGGCAAAATTCAGCGCCACTCCTTTAAATTCATTAAATCGCGAAGGTTGTTGATGTCGTTGAAGCGTTAGCTCACACGTCGCATCAAATTTAGTAGCCTGAAATCATGTATATGTCGAACTTAGGCAATGTAAAAACAATTCACTCGGATGTGATGTCCGACTGGTGTATATATAATTTTAGAGTTTTTTACTGTTTTTCCTTATTGATTTTGAATTCATCCGAGTGGTTTGACTCTTTTTGTTTAAGCACTCTACCCGACTAGTCTAGCCCCCGAGCGTTGGGAGTCGGCTCATGGCTCTTTTTCCCAAGCACGTGTTTTGGGTGACTAAAGTTCGCCGTTTATGGGGTCAGAGCTTCACAACTCGGAGTTATCGCACTCGGATTCACTTGCAATCGTAAAGCAAAAGAAGAAAAATACAACTCAGAAAAAGATGTGCGCATACGCACACTATTAGGTGTAGCCCCCGACTTACTGCTTAGTTGTGGGTCAACTAAGTAGCAAGTTAGGAAAGTCAACAATTTTATTTATAATGACATAATTGAGTAAAAAGCGACTTAGCTGCTTTATGCTCCATATGTTGAAGCCGATCATGCCATCTTTGCTCGTGGCGCAGGCAAAGGCTTGTAGATGAGCTGTAGGCGGCGCTCAGGGTGCAGGCGTGGCTCGTGGACGTGCCCAAGGTGGCGCTCGGGGCGCAAGCATGGCTCGTGGCTGTGCCGAAGGTGACGCTCGGGGAGTAGGCGTAGGCTCATGGCTGTGCCGATGGTGGCGCTCGGGGCGCAGGCGTGGCTCTGGCCGTCGCGAAGAGGTGGCCTTCGGCGCGGGCATAGGCTCGTGGCGGCTTGAAAGGTGACTTCGAAGCGCAGCGTAGGCTCGTGGCCGCGAAAGTGGCCCGTGACGAAGGTGGCGACGGAGCGCAGCGAGGCTCGTGGCCGTCACCGAAAAGTGGCGCTTCGAAGCGCGGCGTAGGCTTCGTGGCGTCGCCGAAGAGTGGCGCTTCGGGCGCAGCGTGGCTCGTGGCCGCGCCGAAGGTGGCTCTCGGCGCAGCGTAGGCTCGTGGCCGTCACCAAGGTGGCGCTTCGAAGCGCAGCGTGGCTCGTGGCCGTGCGGCGGTGGCACTCGGGCGCGGCGAGGCTCGTGGTCGTGATGAAAGTGGTGCTCGGGGCGCAGGCGTAGGCTCGTGGCCGTGACGAAAGTGGCGCTCGGGGCGCAGGTGTAGGCTCCGAAGGTGGCGCTCGGGGCGCAGGCGTAGGCTCGTCGCCGTGCCGAAAGTGGCGCTCGGGGCGCAGGCGTAGGCTCGTGGCCGTGCTGAAGGTGGCGCTCAGGGCGCAGGTGTGGCTCGTGGCTGTGCCAAAGGTGGAGTTCGGGGTGCGGCGTGGCTCGTGGCGCCGAAAAGTGGCGCTTCGAGCGCGAGGTAGGCTCGTGGCTATTCGGCGTGGCGCTCGAAGCGGGCGTGGCTCGTGGCGTTCGAAGGTGGCGCCGGCGCAGCGTGGCTCGTGGCCGCGCGAAAGTGGCGCCGAGGCGCCGGCGTGACTCGTGGCCTTGCCGGTTGCGCTCTGGCGTCGGCGTAGCTCGTGGTCGTCGCCGGTGGCGCTCGGGCGCAGCGTACACTCGTGGCCGTCTTTGAAGGTGGCGCTTCGGGCGCAGCGTAGGCTCGTGGCGTCGCGAAAAGTGGCGCTGGGGCGCAGCGTAGGCTCGTGGCCGTGCGAAGGTGGCGCCGGCACAATGTGGCTCGCGGGCGTGCCGAATGTGGCACTCATGGCGCAGCGTAGCTCGTGGTCGTGCGAAGGTGGCGCTCATGGCGCAGCGTAGCTTCGTGGCGTCGTGCGAAGGTGGCGCTCGTGGCGCAGCGAGGCTCGTGGCGTCCGCCGACGGTGGCGCTTCGAAGCGCAGCGTAGGCTCGTGGCGTCCGAAAGGTGGCGCTTCGAAGCGCGGCGTTGGCTCGTGGCGGGCGAAAGTGGCGCTTCGGCGCGGCGTGGCTCGTGGCCGCGCCGAAGTCGCGTCGGGCGCGAGTGCGCTTCACCTACCGCTTTTCCTAATTTTCTTTGAGTTGCGGCGCCGTCACCATGGCCTTGATCTAGGCCACGATCGGGGCCACCGGGCTATCCGATGCAATCATCGGGTCCAGTTTGTCAAGAAGCGTCTTGGAGGCGACGACGTTCTGCATTGGCGTGTGGAAGATGGCTTGATTTCCCAACCTGGATTGCAGGATGTCCTCGCGGACATTGCGGCCACGAGATCGAAGCGATCGCACCTGCACCTCCTTACCCTTACGAAGAAGATCTTCCCCCGCAGCTTCTTGTTCTTCTTGTTGGTGTTGGAGATCGGTCTTCTGCTCTTCTATCGCGAAGATGCCACGACGATCGTAGCAATTCCTCGCGACGCCGACTGGTTTGCCGGCCAAGTCAAAGTGACATATCTAAATATAAGTTCAACTTCCTTTAGGATATGTCTCCTTGCGCACGGTAGCGGGGCCTGACGCGAGGAGTATCTTCTGGGCCTCCCTCTTGGGCCTGTCATGAGGGTACCTGGGTTCTTATATTCTACACATTCACAAGAAATTTTTGACCTGCTATGCCAGCAGGCAAGGATCTTGGCAAAAGCCGAGATAGAAAAAACAAAAAAGTAAGTATAAGCTTTACTTATTATTTTTTCTTCTTTTCTCTTATCCTTTCTATTCTAACATAGCTATTCTGATATAGACAAAAAGAACAAATAAAAGAACTAGAGAAGCAAATCTTGGTGGCTCAAAATACCGCCAAGGGATACAAATTTGATCTTATTGTTGCAAAACATTATTACGAGGACAAAACTTCTAGGCTCCATGAAGGCTTCAAAAGAAACGAGGACAAGGTCCAAAGGCTTTCCGAGGAGTATAAAAGTACTCTTCAGGCAAAGGATTCTGAAATAGCAGGTAAGAATAAGATTCCGACCTACTTATTTTGAACTCAATTTTGTTTGGAAAACTGAAAACCAAAAAACAATTCTTGAAGACTTAAAGAATATAATAAAGGCCAATGAACTTCAACTCTCTGAACGGGAAGAGAAAAGTGAGGTCCAAAGGTCGGTCTTCAAGAGTGAAATCGACAGACTAACTGACCAGCTGAAGATTTTTGCAAAAGATTTGGCCACAGTTCAGAGAGGTAGGAAATCTACTCTGAACTTCATTCTTAAACAGCTTCAAATGATTGCCACGGATTTAAAAGGCAAAAAGATAGAACTTACAAATTCGTCGGTTGTTGAATTGGTCGAGGGGGTAAACGATCAGTTGAAGATCATTGAAAAGAAGATCCCCATCATGGTGCAAACCATCAAAGTATCGCTCCGAGCTTCAATTGCTTCCCAAGTAGGTACCCTCTTCGTAAAGTTGAGGCACTTCTACAAGGACATGAACGAACTAGAGTGACTTGCGCCCGACTTGAAGCTTAGTACTCAAGAAGAGATCAATAGAAAACATGCAGAAGTAGCTTCTGCCGTTGAGACATATATGAGCAATGTAAAGATTACATATAAACAGAATGTATGATCTTATTGAAATGAATGAAAAAAGATCTCTTTTTGTGTCATATTCTTTCTTGTGTTTATTCTGTGCATTTTTTCTAAGTATATCACTAGCCCCTAACTGTTTGTGTACTGAACTACTAGGTGTTCGGAATACAAACAGTTTTATGAGTGACAAATTTCAATGCAGTAAATCGGAGATAAGGTCATGCTAATGAGTTTCAATGCAGTAAGAACTAGCTTACACGAAAAGTTTCTATTAGATGTTATCTCACAATCCTACCAGCAACCTCATACATTGTGCTTAGAGAAATCAGTCAAATAATGAATTTTGTGAATTCCCTGAGGATTATCGGAATAAAGAGAGTGTAGAAAAACAACAACTAAAGAGATGACATATGTAAATGAAAAGAAACCTATTTACACATAGAACCTGCGAAGATGCTGGACATTCCAAGTGTTGGACAAAATTCTTCCATCTTCCATAGCAAGCCGAACAGAACCTGGTCGCGCAATTGATATTACAATAAAGGGACCTTCTCATTTAGGAGATAACTTATTCAAGTTAGACTGATTCTGGATACGCCTTAGAACCAAGTCTCCCATGTTTAATTTGCGTGGTTGTACTATTTTATTGTAATATCTTCTTAGGCCTTGCAGATAGGCTGCTGACTAATCAATGCTTGGTCTCACTTTTCTTCTAAAAGATTGATGTCATCTTCGCGTTGGTCTTCTTGATTAACCTGTTCATAGAGAGAGGTTTGTGTAGATCCTAAATGAACTTCACTTGGTAACACAGCTTCTATTCCGTAGACCAGTTGGAAAGGAGTTTCTCCTGTTGCTCTACTGGTCATCATTTTGATGGCCTAGAGCACAGAGTAGAGACCGTCTACCCAAGTCCCCGAGCATTTGGTAAGACGATCAAATACTCTTTTCTTTATGCCTTGCATAATCTGGCCATTGCTCCATTACTCTGAGGATGAGCTACTGAAGCGTAACAAATCTTTGTGCCTATTTCATCACAAAAATCTTGAAATAGACCGGTCTCGAATTGTGATCTATTATCAGTAATTAGTTTAGTAGGTACACCAAATCTAGCGACTATTTTTCACCAAGAATTTCTTCGCGGCTTGGGCCGTAATAGAAACTACAGGCTCAGCTTTGATCCATTTTGTGAATGTGTCAATTGCAACAAATAGGAATTTGAATCCGTTAGTTTCTCTTGGTAATGGTCCTACTATATCAATTCCCCATGTCGAAAATGGCCATAACCAAGGTATGACTTACAATTGATTAGCAGGTAAATGTACTTGTTGAGCATGAAATTGATATTGCTCGCAATTTTTCACAAGATGCATGGCATCCCGCAAAGCAGTTGGCCAATAAAATCCTTGTCGGAAAGCTTTACCGACCAGCATTCTATATGAAGCATGTGCTCCACACAAGTCCTCATGTATCTCATTAAGCAATATTTTTCCTTACTCCTGGGATATACATCACATGAGAATACCTTGTGAGTCCTTCCTATATAAGGTATTGTCGAGAATTTTGTACATTCACGCCTTTCGAATTAATCTGTATTTTTCGCGAATATCCTCAGGTAGTGTCCCATTTTCTAGATAGGCTTTAAATGGTTTAGCCCAATCTGAATCCTGCTCAAGGACTCTGACCTCTTCACTGGTCGGGGATTGCTCTATGGATATGTCTATAGAAGGCTTAGACAGATATTCAAGAAATACACCTGTTGGAACAGGTGATTGTGAGGAACCCAGTTTTGATAACTGGTCCGCTAAGACATTGTCTTTTCGCGGTATATATTGGACTTCAAAATGACTAAAGTTTTTTTTCCAACTTCTTCACTTCATCCAGGTAGTGAGCCATTACCTCATTGGACGTCCTGTATTCCTTGCTAACCTGGTTTACGACCAATTGCGAATCGTCCACCGCAAGTAGCTCACGGACTCCAAGGGATTTTGCTGCTTGGAGTCCGGCTAGAAGACTTTCATACTCCGCTACATTGTTCATAGCAGGGAAGTGCATCTAGATTACATATTTTAACTGGTCGCCTTAAGGCGTAACCAATACTATGCTAGCCCCCGAGCCTTTTATCTCTCGATAACCATCAAAGTAGAGTTTTCAGTAGTTAGTATTAGTCTTATCCTCTTGTATAGGGAGTTCACTATTCATCCATTCAGCGATGAAATCTGCCAAAATTTGAGATTTTATTGCTGTTCGGTCTACGAAATGGATATCAAATGATCCAAGTTTGACTGCTCACTTAGCAATCCGACCAGTTGCGTCTTGGTTATGTAAAATACTTCCCAAGGCAAAAGATGTTGGTATCGTAATTCGATGTGATTCGAAATAATGTCTCAATTTTCTAGAATCCATTAATAGAGCATAAAGTAATTTCTGAACCTGAGGGTATCGCTCCTTAGGTCCATGTAAGACTTCGCTTACATAATAAACAAGTTTTTGAATTTGATCTCGTTCAATGATTAATACAGCACTGACCACACTGTTTCAAGCCACTAGATATACCAACAAGGGTTCTCTAGGGTTGGGTGAGACCAAGATGGGTGCGCTTTGCAAACAAATCTTTTTGTCATTAAAGGCTTTATTCGCCTCCTCCGACCTGTGAAATTTGTCGTGTTTTCGAATTACCTTAAACAAAGGTGTCGACTTTTGTAGTCGGCAATGAATTTATGGGGTAGGCGCTTGATCTCAAACTCGAAGGTCACACAAGATAAGGGGTTTATACAGGTTCAGGCCCTCAGCGATGGAGGTAATACCCTAATCCTGTGTGCTGGGATTATGCGGATTTCTTAGATCAGATGTTGCTCAAAGCGCAGTATGCTCTGGGAAATATGAAGTGTTCTATGCTCTATGGCTTGATCGGATCCTCCTGTCGTTGCCCGCCCTCTCCCTTATATAGCGGGGGTGGGGCGGCTTACAGAGTCCTGATCGGTTTGGAGATTCCGATCGGTTACAAGATTCTAGTCAGTTAATAGGATAGAGTTTACATCTTTATCTACCCTATTAACGATTCGGATTACAACCGTATCTATCATATCTAAATATAAGTTCAACTTCCTTTAGGATATGTCCTTGCGCCTGGCAATGGGAGGCGACGAGGAGTATCTTCAGGCCTCCCTCTTGGGCTTGTCATGAGGGTACCGGGTTCTTATATTCCACAAGAGCCCCGAGTCCTTTGCGATCGAGTTGCCTCCTTCCCGGTTGCAACCCAACTGAGTCATGCTTCACGCCGAGTGCTTCATTCTTGACGCAGACTTCGACTAGTTTTCCTTCTGGTACCGAGTGCCTGTTGTAGGCAAAGAGATCGTGAAGGACTCAATAGAGCTCCACGTGTTAAACTTTCCGAGTGGTTCCTAGCCCCATTATTGGAATTCTGGCAGTCGGCTCATCTTGGGACATACTGTATCCCAAACGATATGCAGAAGTCAAAACACTTTTCTCGCTCGAGGCAAAATTCAGCGCCACTCCTTTTAAATTCATTCGTTGCCGAAGTTGCTAATGTCGTCGTTGAAGCGTTGGCTCACACACATCGCATCCAAATTTAGTAGCCCTGAAATCATGTATATGCAGAACTTAGACAATGTAAAAACAATTCACTCGGATGTGATGTCTGACTGGTGTATATATAATTTTAGAGTTTTTTACTCTTTTTCCTTATTGATTTTGAATTCATCCGAGAGGTTTGACACTTTTTGTTTAAGCACTCTGCCCGACTAGTCTAGCCCCCGAGCGTTGGGAGTCGGCTCATGGCTCTTTTTCCCAGGCACGTGTTTTGGGTGACTAAAGTTCGCCGTTCATGGGGTCAGAGCTTCATAATTTGGAGTTATCGCACTCGGATTCACTCGCAATCGTTAAGCAAGTCAGGAAAGTCAACAATTTTATTTATAATGACATAATTGAGTAAAAAGCGACTTAGCTGCTTTATGCTCCATATGTTGTCGACGATCGTGCCATCTTTGCTCGGGGCGCAGGCGAAGGCTTGTAGATGAGCTGTAGGCGGCGCTCGTGGCGCAGGCGTGGCTCGTGGTCGTGCCGAAGGTGGCGCTCAGGGCGCAGGCGTGGCTCATGGTCGTGCCGAAAGTGGCGCTCGGGGCCCAGGCGTGGCTCATGGCCATGCCGAAGGTGGCGCTTCGGCGCGATCGTGAGGCTCGTGCCGTCGCCGGCGGTGGCGCTTCGGGCGCAGCGTGGCTCTGGCCGTGCGAAGGTGGCGCTCGGGGCTCGGCGTAGGCTCGTGGCCATGCCGAAGGTGGCGCTCGGCGCGGCGTGGCTCATGGCCGCGCCGAACGTGGCGCTTCGGCGCAGCGTAGGCTCGTGGCCGTGAAGGTATCGCCGGGGCGCGGTATGGCTCGCGGCCGTGCCGGCGTATCGCTCGGGCGCAGTGTGGCTCATGGCCGTCCGCGAAAGTGGCGCTTCGAAGCGCGGCGTGGCTCTGGCCGCGCGAAAGGTGGCGCTCGAAGCGCAGCGAGGCTCGTGGCCGTGCCGAAGGTGGCGCTTCGGGCGCAGTGTAGGCTTCGTGGCCGTCAGCCGAAGGTGGCGCTTCGAAGCGCGGCGTGGCTCGTGGCGTCTTGAAAAGTGGCGCTTCGAAGCGCGGCGTGGCTCATGGCCGTCTGCCGAAAGTGGCGCTTCGAAGCGCAGCGTAGGCTCGTAGCCGTCGCCGAAGGTGGCGCTTCGCAGCGCGGCGTGGCTCATGGTCGTCTGAAAAAGAGGCGCCGGGCGCAGTGTAGGCTTGTGGTCGTCTGCGAAAGGTGGCGCTCGGGGCGCAGGCGTGGCTCATGGCCGTGCCGAAAGTGGCGCTCGGGGCGCAGGCGTGGCTCCTGGCCGTGCCGAAAGCCGCGTGGAAGCGCAAGTGTGCTTCACCTACCGGCTTTTCCTGATTTGTCTAAATTTCGTCCGCCGTCACCATGGCCTTGATCTGGGCCACGATCGGGGCCGCCGAGATATCCGATGCAATCATCGGGTCCAGTTTGTCGAGAAGCGTCTTGGAGGCGACGACGTTCTGCATTGGCGTGCGGAAAACGGCTTGATCTCCCAACCTGGATTGCAGGAGGTCCTCGCAGACATTGCGGCCGCGAGATCGAAGCGATCGCACCTGCACCTCCTTACCCTTACGAAGACGATCTTCCCCCGCAGCTTCCTGTTCTTCTTGTTGGCGTTGGAGATCGGTCTTCTGCTCTTCTATCGCGAAGATGCCACGAAGATCGCATCAATTCCTCGCGACGCCGACTGGTTTGCCGGCCAAGTCAAAGTGACATACCTGAGATGGGTTGGCTCGATCTTTACGGATCGGATCTGGTTTTGGACCCGCATGACAAGCTCTCCGCTACAAGATCTGCGCGAAGTCCGTGTTCCGGCGGAAGGCTGGCCGGAGGCGAAGGTGGCGGCGAATCCACCGATTGTTGCCATCGAGTGCTGTGGGAAAAGATTATAGCGCTTCCCCTACCTAGTGCGCCAACTGTCGACTTTTGTAGTCGGCAATGAATTTATGGGGTAGGCGCTTGAACTCAAACTCAAGGTCACACAAGACAAGGGGTTTATCTGAGTTCGAGCCCTCGATGGAGGTAATACCTAATCACGTGTCTTTGGGATTATGCGGATCTCTTAGATCAGATGTTGCTCAAAGCGCAGTATGCTCTGGGCAATATGAAGTGTTCTATGCTCTATGGCTTGATCGGATCCTCCTGTCGTTGCCCGCCCTCTCCCTTATATAGCGGGGGTGGGGTGGCTTACAGAGTCCTGATCGGTTTGGAGATTCCGATCGGTTACAAGATTCTAGTCAGTTAATAGAATAGAGTTTACATCTTTATCTACCCTATTAACAACTCGGATTACAACCGTATCTATCATATCTAAATATAAGTTCAACTTCCTTTAGGATATGTCCCCTTGCGCACGGTGATGGGCTCGACGGGAGTATCTTCTGGGCCTCCCTCTTGGGCTTGTCATGAGGGTACCCGGGTTCTTATATTCCACAAAAGGCAAACCACGTTCTCCTGATCTTGAAATAAAATGACTGAGAGCATCCATCTGACTAGTTAAACCTTGAACCTCCTTTAATGTAGAAGGTGGTTTTAAAGATTCAATGGCCAAAATCTTCTCAGGATTTATTTCAATACCTCGTGAACAGACAAGAAAACCAAGCAACTTTCCAGAAGAAACAACAAAGACACTTTTTTGGATTAATCTTAATTTCGTGTTTATTCAAATAATTAAAGGTTTCAACCAAGTATGAAAAATGATTAGAGCCAATTTTGCTCTTTACAATGAGATCATCAACATAAGCCTCGATATTACGCCCTATTTGACTATGAAAAGTCTTCTACATGAGTCGCTGGTACGTGGCTCCAGCATTTTTCAACTCGAATAGCATCTTTCTATAGCAGTAGACACCAAACAGGGTTATGAAGGAAGTCTTCTTTTCATCTTCACTTGCCATGCTTATTTGATGATAATCTGAGTATGCATATAGGAAACTCATCAATTCACAGCCCGCTATTGAATCTACCAATTGGTCGATCCGGGGCAAAGGAAAATCATCTTTTGGACAAGCTTTATTTAATTGGTAAAATCAATGCATATGCACCACTTACCGTTTGCTTTCTTGACCATGATACGATTCGCAAGCCAATCAGGATGATCAACTTCGCGTATGAAACCAGCTTCCAAGAGTTTGTCCAACTCTTGTCGGATGGCTTTTTGCCTATCAGGAGCGAATCACTGTAGCTTCTGCTTCATTGGTCATATGCCAGATCGTAGGGCTAATCTGTGCTCTACCACTTGCCTTGGGACCCCAGGCATGTCGGATGGTTTTCACGCAAACACATCTGCATTAGCCTGGAGAAAAGCAACGAGCGTGTCTTCCTATTTGGCATCCATTGATGATCCTATCCGAACAGTTTTTGACTGGCAGTAGGATCAACAGGAACTTGTTTTACCTGCTCATTTGGCTGAGGAGTTGCCTTGAGCCTCTCTGTCTTGTTAGACTTACCGGTCTTTTCTGCATCATTAGCATTACCTAATGGTAATTGATCAACAATTTCAAGTGATTTGTGATAACAATTAAGTGCAGTAAGTAGGTTACCTTGCACATTAATCACACCTTTTGGACCAGGAATCTTTAAACTCTGGTAGGTGTGATGAGTTGCTGCCATAAACTTGGTTAGTGAAGGTCTACCCAGAATGGCATTATATGCTGACTCAAAATCAACAATTTCAAATGAAATTAACTCCGTTTTGAAGTTGTCAGCATTTCCAAAGTGACAGGTAATACTATCTGTCCCATGGGAGTTATTGACGGACCAGGTACAACCCCAAAAAATGGGTTCGTAACAGGTCTTATCTTAGAACGAGGAATTTGCATCTCATCCAAGGTATGAATAAAAAGCAAGTCCAAAGAACTCCCTCCATCAATTAAAACCCTTCCAACTTTGCAATTGCTAATAGTGGGAGAAACTACTAGTGGAAGTTTTCTAGGGACTGACGTACCTTTTGGGAAATCTTGCCTATTGAAGGTGAGGTCGACATCTGACCTTTTGGGGTACTCTGGCTTTCCGGTTCGATTGTCGATGCTGTTGACATCCCTCCATGCAGTTTTAAACTGCCTTTTTGAGGTGTACACAGATGATTTGCCAAATATAACATTGACGTGGTTATTAGGCTTTTGATAGCCCATTTCCTCGTCACCATCTGCATCTTTGTTGCCTGAATCTTCCGGTAAGGTAGGCATAGGACCCTTGCTGGAGTAGAAATCTTCTATGCACTTCTGCCATGTATGGCAGTTTCTCAGGTCATATCCTGATACCCTATGCAACGAACACCAACGATCATTGCCACTAGTCGCACCAGGATTTTTGGAACCAGGCTAGTCGTCCTAGCGATTAGATAACTTCTTCCAAGGCTCCTTCCCCTTGGAGTATGTTGGTCGTTCTGCAATTCCTGCAACTTCACATTGGGCATTCTATTTATTCTTCCTTTTCTTATTCATTCCTTTGCGATCTTCATACTTAGAGACCTTTTTCATCTTCTGGTCCTTCGATATCAGGAGGCCAAGTTGTGGTGGAGCATGGCCTTTATCAACCATTCGATTCCATTAAATAGCCTCATGTGCATCTGAGTATCGGTCTGCCATATCAAAAAGCTCCGGTATGGTAGACAGCAGATGAATGTTGAGACCTTTAGTAAACCTTTTGTAATGGTTAGCCTGCTTGAATTCACTTGAATGCATGAATCACAGAGCTGTCAGATATATTAGGAATGGTGTTGTGTACTTCTACAAACCTTTTAATAAATTGTCGCAAATTTTCGCCAGAAGTTTAGCGAAGACGATACAAATCATCTTCTTTACCAGGCTTGGGAGAGCAACTTTTAAATTATTTAAAATGGCTTGGCACAAATTTTTCCAACTGAAAATGGAACCTTCTGGCTAATTAAACATCCAAGTTCGTACTGATCCTTTTAAAATAGTAGGAAGGTAGTTGGTCATTATCTTTTCATCACCTCTAGCAACCTGGATTGTGGTAGTATAAACCTACAAGAATTCTAATGGATTCTAAGTTCCATCAAAACTGTCCAGAGATCCTGGCTTGAATTTTTCAGGCTAGGTTACGTTTCTAAGCCTAGGGGAGAAAGCTTTACATCCTGTATACAGACCAGAGCGTAATCGTATGTTAGGAGCTTAGTCCATATTTTCAGGAGAACGAGGTCGTCGCTGACCACGGTTAGGAATTTCACCTGGGGTAAGACGTTCAAAGACACTTCTCCATCGTATATCTCCTCTTTGTTGGTGGCTAACGCTTGTTGGCGCTGACTAGACGAGGATCCCTCCACGTGGGATTCGGTCTGAGACTTTGTAGACATTGATTTCGTTTGCAGCTTCTTGCAGATTAGCAGTAATAGACCGTATGACAGTTGCATTCAGCACATCTTCCCCCTCCGTTGGATGATTAAGAATTGCATTTGATAAAATACGGATTCTCTCAATGGGAGTTGTTTGCCATGAACTGCTTTGAGCAAAGTTGGAGTCTCTTGCTACCGCCTGTGGAGATGGTGGCGTAATGAATGTATCTTGACGAGGTTGTCCCCTAGAGACCTGAAATCTCCGTGAGGTGCTCAGTTAATATGGAAATATAAGTGCTTGACCTCATCAACATATCTTTGTTTTTCTGCCATACGCCGCTCATATTCACTCTGAGCGGTTTTTTCAGTAGTTTCTTGAGCTTCGCATTCTTCACGTTCCGCCTACTTCCCATCTATTTTACCGGTGACCGCGCAAGCGCTGAAACCCGAGTAAACATAAGGTGTTATCCCTCCATCTTCATCTGATGAAGGTGTATAATCTAAGCCTTGGAGATGATCTTCCGAAGCTGAATTGCTTAGAAGGTTATTACTACCTTTTGACACATTTTCATTATCAATTTCCATGGAACATGCTTCATAGATAACTTCATCTGAATTTAATGGAGTAATGAGAACTTTACCTTTTGGCGCGTTAGATAATTGTTCTTCTATCTCAACCTCTGCCTCGATCTTTGCCAACTCCACCTTCGAAACATATTTAAAGTAGAAATCACACTTACACTGTTCCTTCGTTGGCTCATCATCAGTAGTGAGATGGGCGTAATCGGCGAGGTCAAACCAATTCTCCTCATCCATTGTAGAGAATTTCTTGATTTTGACATCCGGAGGCCCTCCTTCTAGCGCTAGCTGTCGATATCCAAGACTTTGAGTCCCTTAATCGAACTTACAGAAAATAATAAATCGTGGGCCCCTGGATATCAAAATGGAAATAATGGGAAGAGCTTCTTTATTAGCAAAACGGCTGTCGGGGTTTCGTGTCACCGGCAAGTAAATTTGTAAGTCTAAAGGGCCGCGCTCTCCCTCTCCTTGAATGGTTAGACCTAACGGCCCAGGATGTATACTGGTTCGAGCTGAATGTCCCTACTCCAGTTCGCGTGGTGTTTATCGTATTGCTTTAGGTGCAGAAGACTGCACAGTGTTTACAAGCGGGAGCTAGGAGCTCGAGCACGAGAACGTGTGCTGTCTGTTCGTAAAGGTTAAGAGAAAGGAAGCCTGAGAGACCGTCCAAGAGAGCGTAAGAGAATATGAGTTGTCTCTCTCCTAGAAGACCCTGCCTCCCTTTATATAGTCGGAGGGGGCAGGCTACACGGGAAGTTGAGAGAGGGAAGGGTGAAGATCTCTATACTAGCCCTGACCCTTAGTCTCGGTTGTTGGTCGACCCCCTCTGCTGCCCATATCGGGTTGGTGGGCTCGTCGAGTAGATCAGTCTGCTGCTTCATTGGGAAACAGCGCACCTGCCTTCTGCGGTCCTGACGGGCACTGACGTCATAGTGTGTGACTCTGGCGCTGCTTCAGGAGGGAGCGTATCTCCGTACTGTGCGTGACCGGACGATGAGACTGGAGTCTTGACTTTAGTAGCCTTCGTGCTGCCTTGGGAAGGAGCCACTTGCCCTCGCACGGTCACTTCGAGTGGTTGGGTCCGTAGACCACGTGGCCGATGGCCGACGGAGGCCTGACACCTGGACCTTGGCGGTGATCGCCTCAGTTTTATTAGAGCCGACGGGGAGTCCGACCTATGGCGGGGGTCGGACGCCCCGTTAGGTCGGGGACGACCTTGGAGCAGCTCGTTGGGTCGGGGTTGAATGTCTTTTGTAGACCGGCGAGGCCTTTGGTCGGAGCCGGGCATGGGACGACCCGTTCGTTACTCCGGGCCGCGGGGGTACCCATTGTATGAATACTCGTCAACGGCTGTGACAGAATACACGAATTACAGGATGATTGCAAAATGCTTAATCACATATTACAAGATTCTAATTGCGATTGTGAGAGCAAATGTCTTTAATAGTATGGATTGGCCCCCTATTTATCCTTGATGAAGAGGCGACAGTTGACTTCCAGAAGGGGTGTCGTGTAACTGGGAGACGCCTTCCTGACAAACGGTGTCTTCTCTCCAAAGAGTGCCTTTTCTGGTGATCACTTCCGGGTGGTTATGTGTACCTATCAGATAACTATCTGCACGGAGACATGTACAGAAAAAACCGCTTGTCCCTGACTAGTTTGCTGGTCGGGGTGGCCATTTCACTGGTTGGAGACGACCAGTGTGAAGCTAGGTTTTGATCATCTTTGACTGAACTGGTTGGAGATCTAACTGTTCGGACAGTGATGTGCTTTGTTTTAATGTATTTTGGGCCTTATAACTTATACGCCCATTACCAGCGCATAGCCACGAATTATTCTAGAGGGCCTAATTAAAAACAAGGTTTTAATCCTCGTCACAATCAAGCACACATAAAACTTAACAAAAGTCACAAATGTTGCCGCACTACTTCTGCTACCAATATGCAAAGGACATGTTTAGTTGAGTAAGCCCAACATTATTTTAAGTTATAGAACAAAATTGAGCTAAGCAATCCAGTACTAGCTTAAAATTCAATCAGCATTTACTGTAAGTAAAAAGTTCAACAATAGTATCCCATTGAAACACATTTTTATCACTTGAATATGGCACTGTAAACCATCAACTCGAATCACTATTACAGCCTTAATAAGAAAAAAGAAAGATCACTCCGATATCTGTAATTACATACCCCATTTACTAGAAACAATGGTAGAAAATTAGAACTTAAAGTATGTAAGACAAAAAATAAACCATTAGTGCTAAAGGCAACATCAATTGATTTACCTAAAGCCATCATTTAGCGACCATCGGAGTACATCACCTACAACCATTAAAACAAGATATTTCTGAACAAGATACAGATAATAATAAGTTAGGAGATAAATTAAGTGCCGTCAGGCCCAAATGAGATTAGAGAGTGCTCATCGAGATATCAGACCATCCAATGCCAGTCGGCATCTCTCGCTAGTAAGAGTTTCATCATTCGGTGTAAACAAACCTATTTTCATTGGTGTAAGGATCAAGTTGGCCTAGAGGGGGGGGGGCGGTGAATAGGCAACTTTAAAATTTTTTATAATTATTACGAAAAACTTTTCTCAATAAAAACGCAGAAACGAAAGCAGTTAGAATAAAAGTCCAGAACAACACTTGTTCAAGAAAACTTTGTAAGAAGGGGAATTTCGAAAGAGAAACTATATTGAGAATAAAGAGAAGTAAAAACAAATACAGGAGAACACAATGATTTTTCACCGAGGTTCAGAGATCACTCCTACGTCCTCGTTAGAGCACTTCCTCAGAAGTATTGCTCCACCAAACAGCCAATCTCAATGACTTTTGGTTTTCCACTATCTTGACTCTTTCACTACTCCAGTAAGGTGAGTCTCAAATCTTTCACAGTAATGGTGGTCTTCCAAAATCACTGTTGGATAGGTCGCACCAACAACTTCTCCAACCGTCTAGGAACAGCTAGTTCCAAGAGTAATAGACTATCCACAAGCCCTGTCTATTGATTCAGTAGCTAGATGCAAACTAGACTTAGCTTGGAGCAAGCACTGTAAATATTTAGAATGAGTGTTTGTGATTTTCTGAGTTGAAGCTCAAAACTCTTTGATGGAATGAAACTCAGGAATTCTAAAGATCAAAGAGTTGTATAGGATTTGAATGATGTCAAAGATGTTCAAAATATGAAAAATGTGAATGTGCAAAAGCTCTATGTATTTGTGAACACATGCATTCTATATATAGACCCTGAACAGAAATAACCGTTGTACCAAACTTTTGCCTGTTGGGGTAGGTAGGACGACTGGTCACAAGCTGTTTTTTTGAGTATTTTAAGATATATGAGTCATAGGAGAAATGTACACACACGCCGGACTGAAAAAGTCGGTCCGGGGTACAAGAGATTTGAGAGGCATTGTTGTACTCAGAATGACCCATTTGCGCCGGACCGAAGAAATCGGTCCGTCGTATATGTGAAGAGAGCAGAGGTTTACACTGGCAAAAAGAAGATTTGCGTCGGCCCAATAAAATTGGTCCATCGTGCATATGTTTTGATTTAGCCAGGCAAACTATGTTTACGCCGGACCGAAAAAGTTGGTCCAGCGTACACATGGCTTGTTCTAACTTAGTACCAACGAACAACGTTTGCGCCGGACCGGAAAAATTGGTCCGGCGTACAAGAGTAAATGGCTGGTTTTATCTGAAGTGAGTTATGTTTGCGCCGGACCAAAAAAGTTGGTCCGGCATACACAAGAAAACGGTCCTCTAAACCCTGCAGATTCTTGGTTAAGATTGAGGGCAGAAATCTTAACACTGGACTAAAGAAGTTGGTCTGCAGAGAAGAAGTATTATACGCCGGACTGAGAGAAGACTGGGTTCAAATTGGTCCGGCGTGGACGGTGTACGCTCGGTTGAATTTTATCAAAGATGACTCTTTGCGCCGGACTGAAAAGGTCGATTCGGCGTACATGGTGTGCGCTCGGTTAGAAATTGAACCTTGATTTTTAGCGCCAGATTTCAAAGAAGTTAGTCCACAAGCGACTCCTTTTTGGCTAAAAGAGGGAAGACAAGGATTTTAAAAGAGAAGAATGAAAAGACCTATGCTCCAAGTAATCTTAGTGATTTTGCATATGAACCAAGATCATTTCTTATCAATAATCCCTCTTAATAGTACAATTATTCTAGCTATGTGACTTGAATCAACTCCCAAGTCAAAGCTACAAATAAAAGTCTTAGCCTTGTTCTTCAGGAATAGCATTTGTAAGCTTGTACTAAGTATGCTTCTTGGTCATCAACACCAAAACCTACAAAATAAGTATAATAAAAAGAATAGGGGGCCTAGATGCTCTCAATCTCCCCCTTTTTGGTGATTAATGACAATATTTCTAATTTTATACTTAGAGAACTAGCAAGGTTACTTATTTCTTATCCTGTAGATAAAAGTTAGTCTGATAGAACAAATAAGTAGTTTAAACGACTCAAGTATTTTATACTCCCCCTGAATGAATGCATGAGATGAAATTCAATTAAATTTAGAAACATTCAGGAAAAACAATTTAATACGTGAAGCAGATTCAGAAGCATCAAAAAGATTCGAGAAAAGCAAATGCATAAAGCAAAGTCCATAAAAGACTTGAGTTTCTGTATAACAGATTCTTCTTCTTATATTAAGCTTAGATAGATTACTAAGAGACGAGTTTCTACAGAGAGAACTATTTTGATCTTAGCCCTTTTTAACCAAGATGTTCTTCTCCTCCCCCTTAAACTAACTCAATTTTAACTAAGCTATTCTTCTCCTCCTTTGGCATCAATAGCCAAAAAGGTTACTTCTTGCATTTTGAAAAAGTCTTTTTCAGCATACTTGCCATTCTGGAACTTGTGCTTCTTCTTGGAGGGGAAGACGATGATTGCTCTTGGTCTTTGTCAGAGAGAGGAGTAGCCATAGCTTGATCATGCCAACTAGGATAATCAGGATCACCAGGCTGAGGGTTGAACGTGAGTTCACTGATGTCTTGCTGGACATTTCTGATTAGCTCTTGAGTTTCATCAGACTTATCCAATAAGAGCTATGCAATTTGTTCCTGATTAGATACCAAATTATTTCTAGCATCTTCAGTGTAGTCTCGAAGATAATCAAACATATCTCCTTGCCAATCCAAACAGCTGCCAGTCTTTTCAAAGTTCTTGTATACATTTTGAGCAAACTTGTCAATCTTTGTATCTTGAGCATTCTGCTTTTTGTTGAGATCAGACATTCTGTCCTTGATCACAAGCTGTTCAGTTTTGATCTCACCTATCCACTTCCTCAGATCCCATTGATTGCCTCTGATCATATCAAACCTTTTATAAGTTTCATCCCTGAGATTTGCTTGGTCTTGTTAGATCTTTTGCATCATTTCTTGCTGTTGGTGAATTGCTACCATTTGTTCATTATATCTCTGGGCTGCTAATCTCCTTTCTTCTTTAAAATTTTCTTGAGCATTTATGAGATCAGAATTGTACTGTTGCTCAAAAGATGTGAACCAACCTGGCTGTGAGTCCCACCAAGATGGTTGATGACCATAATCATGTGAAAATTCAGGCTCAGCAAATTCAGAGTGATGAGAATGATGAGAGTCTTCAGAAGATTGCTGAGTGAAGGTTGGCATATGTCCCTGATGTGGCCTAGAACCACCTGCTTCATGTTCATGAACTGCTGGTAGAAATCTTTGAGCTTCCATGAATCTTGCTGCAGCTGCTAGTTCTTGCAGTTTGTGAATTTCTTCATCTTCATGATGAGATTCTGAACTGATATGAATTTCAGTGCCTTCATGTGGGCCAAAAATTTGATGACCAAGACCTTCATAGCCATAGCTCATTACTTGTCGGGACTCGAATTTGCAAATCCGGACCCTCTGTGTATACCGCACTAGTCCAGGATCACGCTAGTGCACATAGGCTCAACATAGATGCTATCATAGTCATACACAGCGAAATATAGCATAACTTCAATAATTAATAATAACTGTTGTCTTACATGAATACTGCCTCACAGGGCTTAATTAAAAAGTATCAATGAGTAGCAATGAAATAAAATAAACGCAGTGGCGCTCGATTCGCCACAGCAACTAACGAGGCTCGGACCTAAGCATTCGCATCCAAGTAATCTTCCTCCACGAAAGGCGTAGATTCTTCCTCTTACGAAGTTGTTGTTGGGGTGAGTACATAAAGCACTCAACAAGTTGTGCACAACAATGCAAGTCTAATATTCTATATGCTTGGCTTAATCCAAAGGAATGGCTAATAAGGATATTTTGCAATAAAGCGACATTTAACAAGGATCTGATAAATAGATTGGAAAGCGAAGAAACAAATACAAGAATTAATAAATTCAGATTTCAAGTAACCAAGTTTCTCAATCCTAAATCATTTTTCACTTTCCATGGCACCTTGCCATCCCAACAAGTTTTTGTTTAACAAAAGTCTAACCCTTAAGCGTAATTCTCGAGCATTGCCCAATACCGTGAGCACGGCTATTCGAATAGATTGTACACTCTGCAGAGGTTATGCACTTTACCCACACGATACAACCAAACACCACCAAGGCGAGTGATCATAACAAAGCCTTTACAATGCTACACCTAGACCCGATCTTTGCTCGCTAAGGTTTCAACACCGAAGTTATTCAAACTAGGTCTGTCCCATTCGGACATGTGGTTGCAAGAAGGACTCAGGTCAAAGGCTTGCAAGGTTAAGTCCTTAAAGTGATTAAGGCAAGACTTCCACATACCCCTGCCAACCCTGGCCCACCTTGGCACACTGCCCCTTGCCACTTGCTCCAATCTAAAATCATTACCACCCCAGTTGATTACCAAGCACCACATGCCATCAACATGATATCACTGTGCGACAGCACATGACACACCAATTCATAAACATTGTTCCATATTCCATTAGTCAAGATTAAGTATCAACATTCGGACACATGTGATGACGTGGCATGGCTAAGCAATCTATGACGGTCTAACTAGCCCATGTTGATTATCAATATTAACCAACTATAGTTCCACATCCTAGGGTGACAAATAGATCATAGCATATAATTGTCAAGGTATGATTTAATTCAAATAGGCATATTATCTAATTCCCAGATTAATTGAAATCATTTATACACATAAAATATCATGCATAAAGTTTAAGAGACCAAATAGCAATTTGGTGAAAATTAGGTGCAACATGATCAAAGCACAACTTGCCTTGGAGTAGGTGTTGGTCTTGCTCTGAGCTTGGGTCTTGAAGCGATGAATCTTCCTCCGGATCACCGAGCAGTTCAACGTCTATGCGAAACGATGCCAAAATAGCAAATAAACACCAAAACAGAGAGCAACCAAACTCCAAAAATAAAATAAAATTCACCAATAAATAGATCTTGATTTTACAAATTTTTAGAAATTTGAATCACTCAAATCCGAGTTAAAATGCAAAGGATATAGCCTTTTGAAGTTTGAATAAATACAGAAAATACAGAAAATAGAATTTCTGATTTTTCTGAATTATTTTTCTATTGGAAAAGATCTTTATTGCAACGCCGACGCCAGCCCGCCCGAGCCAATCGACGACACATCACCTCGGCAAGACGAACCGGTCCACGGAACGCCTCGGTCCACCGTGGACGCGGCTCACGGCGCCTCGCATCACGTGCCCGACACGCGGCGCGCATCGACTGGCTACGACGCCGCCCGTGCCGATGCTCGACACGCGACGTGCATCCACGCGACGATCTGACGGCCACCGATCTACCCCTACGTGTCACTATCCTGACCGCTCATCTTAGATCTAACGGTCCATCTTACCGGAGAGGTTCATTGCTGATGAGGATGACGCGGCGCGATCTGGACGGTTCGGCGAAGATCCAACGGTTGCGCGAAGCTCCGAGACATGGCAGTGGGCTTGCACTGGAGCGGAGGAAGACGACCACCCGAACGGCGTTTCGGCGCGACTCCGGCGAGAAGAAGCGGCAGACTCGACGTGGCACGACGCGAGGAACTCAAATCTGGAACCCTTGCGACGGACGGCGGCTTGACGACGGCGGAACTCGAAGAAAACCACAGCGGCGAAGAGCAAGCTACGGCGAGCTCCTGCGAGGCTACAACGGCGACTCAACGGTGAAGGCTAGCACTGGCGGATGCGCTCTGGGATGGCGATCCTCGGGGTGCGGTCCGCGCTTTAAATAGCCTCGACGAACGCCCAGAAAAGGCAACCCTAAAATCACGCGCGGCGACGCAGAAGCGGCGGATTCGAAACCGAATCGGAGACGATGACTGCGGTCCGTTCGATCTGCGATGAACGGCTATGATTCCCTCGAACGCGATACGATCCGATCCGCTCTTTCCAAAATCAACGGATGCGATCAGATCTTTCCAAAACAACGCAAGGAATCCTCACCGCGCGATCTTGATCCAACGGCCGAAGGCGCTAGGGTTTCGCGAAAGGAGACAACCGTCTGATCTGGATCAAATGGTCCATACGCGAGGCGGCAGGGGAACGGGCTGATGGGCTGCACCGCGATGGTCACAAGACGACAAATCTTTGGGCTTGGCCCAAGATCTTATTCACTCTGATTTTCCAACGCTTTTCGATTTAAAATAATTCCCGAAATTAGATTAATTCATTTAAGGCAATTAAAATAACAGGAAAAATCCAAGAAAATTCTCATAAATACTTTGAAACATTCTGAACTCAAATAAAATATTTTTGACAAAACTTCATATTATTTTTTTATCTATATATAATTAGTTTTCACCAAAGGTTCAATATACTTAATTAAAATAAATTCAAATAATTTCTGGGAAATCCAATAAATTCAGAAAATCACCAAAATGCACATAAGTGAAATTATAGGCCAAATTTTGGGATTTTACAAACCTCCCTTAATGTAATCTCGACTCGAGATTCAAGGTCGACTAGGAATAGGTTTGGAAATTCTATCTTCAGGTCCTCTTCACGCTCCCAGGTTGCCTCATTCTCAGAATGGTTGCTCCACTGAACTCTACAAAATGAACCGACTTGTTCCTTGGTTCTGCGGTCCATGACATCCAAAATTTTCATTGGTTGTTCCTTGTAGGTCAAATCCTTCTGCAACTCAATCTCTTCCATAGGCGCTGCTCACTGGCACCAAGACACTTCTTGAGTTGTGACACATGGAACACATCATGCACGCCTGCCAGCAACTGCGGCAATTCCAACTGATAAGCAACCTCCCCTCGACGGCTCAAAATTTTGAACGGTCCAACGTATCTTGGGGCAAGCTTTCCTTTAGCGTGAAACCACTTAACTCCTTTCAGAGGGGTAACTCTAAGATACACGAAATCATCGGGCTCGAAACTTAGATCACGACGTCGATTATCAGCGTAACTCTTTTGCCTTGACTGCGTGATTTTCAACCTCTCTCTTATCATAGCAACTTGCTCTTCAGCTTCCTTGAGAATATCAGGGCCAAATATCATACGCTCTCCTGTCTCATTCCAATTCAATGGGGTACGACAGGCACGACCATATAAAGCCTCAAATGGCGACATCTGCAAACTAGCCTGGTAACTGTTGTTATAGCTGAACTCTGCATACGGTAAGCATTTGTCCCATGAAGTGGTGTAGGCTAAAGCGCAAGCTCTTAACATATCTTCCAAAATCTGATTTACTCTTTCATCGACCATCGGTCTGCGGATGATATGTCTTTGAAGTTCAAACGCTGCTCCCATGGCTTCATGCAATTTATCCCAAAATCTCGAGGTGAACCGAGTACCTCTGCGACACTATTTTCTTAGGCACACCATGCAAACACACGATTCTCGCTATGTATAATTTCGCTAACCTGGGTCTCTTGAGTAAGTTGTCTTAACCGGATGAAGTGAGCAACTTTGGTCAATCGATCCACAATGACCCATATAGAATCATACCCATTTTGAGTTCTTGGCAATCCGTGATGAAATCCATACCGATTTCTTCCCACTTCCATTCAGGACTTTTAGCGGTTGTAGCAAACCTGCTGGTCTCTGGTGTATTGCCTTAACTCTCTGGCATACATCGCACAAGGCAACGTGCTCGGCGACTTCACGCTTCATATTCGGCCACCAAAACCTCTCCTTTAAGTCCTGGTACATCTTAGCGCTTCCTGGATGAATTGAATACTTGGAACCATGAGCCTCTTCCAAAATCAATCGCTAAGTTCGTCATTTGGCACACAAATGCGACCCTTGAACCACATGGTACCTTGGTCATCCACGGTAAAGTCCTTTGCTAATCCTTCATCCTTTTTAGCCTTGATTCGGTTGATTTTCTCATCATCCTTTTGCCCTTCCCGAATCTGATCTTCAAGCGTCGGCTTTACTTCCAATGCAGCTATGAATCCTTCTGGAACCATTTCCAGTTTTAACTTCTGAAACTCTTTACACAACTCCGATTGATCTTCTTGTACCATCATATTTGCAATGTGGCTTTTACGACTCAAGGCATCAGCCACTACATTAGCCTTTCCGGGATGGTAGTGGATTCCCATGTTATAATCCTTGATCAGTTCCAACCACCTCCTTTGTCTCATGTTAAGATCTGACTGGGTGAAGATATATTTCAAACTCTTGTGGTCCGTATATATCTCACATCTATTTCCAATGAGATAATGACGCCACAATTTCAAGGCATGCACCACGGCAGCCAATTCCAAGTCATGCGTAGGATAATTTCCTTCATGCGGTCTTAACTGCCTTGACGCATATGCGACCACTTTACCCTCTTGCATCAATACGCATCCAAGACCTCTGCCTCGACGCATCACAAGATATATCAAGTCATTTCAACATTAGGCAAAACCAACACTAGGGTCATTGTCAAACGTTTCTTTAATTCTCAAAACCCTTACCACAATCAAGCGTCGTGAAAATTTCTTTTCCTTTTCAACAAGCTGCGTAAGAGGTCTATAATCGTCGAAAATCCTTCTATGAACCGCGATAATATCCTGTCATTCCGTAAAACTTGGACTTGAGTGATGACTTTGGTTGTTCCTAATGCAACACCGCCTCCACTTTGCTTGGGTCGACGGCAACTCCTTCTCGCAGTCATAACATGACCGAGAAATTCCACCTTTTCCTTCCAAAAGTCGCACTTCATCGAATTTAGCATACAATGTTGCTCACGCAGACTTTTCCAACACTAGCCTCGGATGATTTGCATGCTCGCTGCCGGTCTTTGAATACACCAAAATATCATCTATGAACACAACAACAAACTTGTCCAAGTATTCCATGAAAATCGTATTCATCAAGTTCATGAAATATGCCGGCGCATTGTTCAATCCAAAAGACATGACCGTGAACTCATAATGTCCATATCTTGAAGAGAATGCGGTCTTCGGAACATCTTCCGTTCGAATCTTTAGTCGATGATATTCGAACGAAGGCCTATCTTGAGAAAACTCAGCTCCTCTCAACCGGGTCGAATGATCATCAATCCTTGGCAATGGATACTTATTCTTAACCGTCACTTCATTAAGTGCACGGTAATCAATACACATTCTAAGGCTTCCATCCTTTTCCTGACAAACAAAACTGGCGCTCCCCATGGCGACGAACTTGGTCTTATAAAACCTTTCTCTAATAACTCGTCGATCTGTTTCTTCATCTCCACCAACTCATCGGTAGGCATTCGATAAGGTCTTTTTGCTATCGGTGCTGTTCCCGGTACTAACTCAATGATAAACTCGATGTCACGGTCTGGCGGCATATTCCCAGCAGATCCTCTGGAAATACATCTGGATATTCCCTAACTACTGGCACTTCCTCTATGACGACGACTTTCACGCTATTAACCATTAATTGACCCTTACGAACTGATGTCGCTCGGAATTCCACCTTTTCTCCTCTAGGGCTCTCAATGGATACAACCCTTCGACCACAATCCAAAACTGTCTTATGCTTGGTTAACCAGTCCATACCGAGGATAACATCTAAAACTTGGGCATCTAGAATAATCAAGTTCGCTAGGAACTCTACCCCATTAATTATTAGCTTTACCCCCAAACATCCAAGGTTAGATCTTAACTTAGATCCCGGGCTTGACTAGCATCTCACACTTAAGATTTTTCATGCTCAAACCATTTTGGATGCAAAAGCTCGAGAGACAAATGAATGCGAAGCTCTGAATCAAATAATCTTTATTGCAGTATCGAGTTTACAAAACCTTACCCGAGACGACGTCGATGCTTCACAGGCTCCATCGGCGGTGATGTGGTTGACTCGCCTCGAATAGTAGCTTGAGGCGTCGCTCCCGCTGTCCGGCTCCTCGATTCGCTCCCGTCATCGGTGCCTTAGCAGGTGTCGTTCCAAGGTTGAAACGTACTAGCGTGATACCTCCTTTCTGGGGACATCTATTAGCATAATGCCCCAGCTCATTGCAACTGTAGCACCTTCTGGCGGCTGACTGCTGCACTCCTCCTTGAGCATTGTTACCACGAACCGCGCCCGATAACTCGTCCGGTGGTCGCGGCGTAGGTGTTGCTTGTTTACCAGCAGCTTGCGGTTGGAACCTGGCAAACTGTTGTGGGGTCATCCTCATTCGCAGGTGGTTAGGGCGTCCACCTTGGTTTGTCATCAAGCGCTTGCGATTTTCCCCCAGTTCTTTGCGTATATCCTCCAGGATCAAAGCCTTGTTTACCAATTCTTGAAAATCCGGAAAAGTGTGGGTAATTAGCCCCACCTGCACCACGAGTTTAGTCCTTTCATGAAGCGGATCGCTGGCCTTGTCCGTCGCTACGTCCTCGAAGCATAGCGAGCTAGCTGCGTGAATTTGTTCAAGTAATCGACCACGGTTGGCCTCCTTGCTTAAGCGCCTCGAACTCTTCCTTTTCAGTCCATCATCCCTTCCGGTACATGGTGCTGGCGGAAGGCCGTTGCAAACTCTTCCCATGTGATTTCCATGGGTGCTTCATGAGCGACACAATAGTTCTCCCACCATTCTGCATTTGTTCCTCTAGGCGATGGGATGCGTAAAGAACCTTCTCATGGCCTTCACATTGAGTGATGTACGATTTCCTCTCAATGGTTCTCGACCAATCATCCGCTTCCAAGGGATTGACATTTCACGAGAATGTTGGCGGTCGGGTCCTCATGAAGTCCGACAACTTGGAGTAAGGACGAGGCCCGCCATTGTTGTTACGGAAAATGGGTTGTTGATCGCAGCCATATTGGTCATCTGCCGCATCATAGTCCGCATCAAGCGAGTTTTGCTTGAGAAAATCTCCCAAGTTACGCATATCCTTTGGCGGTGCTTGCTGCGGTGGTGCTCCTTCATTGGGATTGTTACCGAGCAGACCACTTCTCGAAGCTCCATTGTTCCGCAAGTGTTCACTATCCGCTTGATTGCTTCTTGGGTTAGGAAAGATAGATGTAGCATAGATAAGATGCAAGAATTTCTAAGGCGGGAAACAGTTAAACTCAACTTAAATAATCTTTATTGATACTTAGTATGGTGCACACAATGCCTAAGGGCTTTGCAACACATACTGCACACTCAGCAAACAATTAAGAACCAAACTAAACATGCAACCTTAACGTCTACTAAAAGGTAAAGACTAACTTAGAGACGCGACTCAACACTCGAGTCTCGACACAACTCTAAAACCGACTCTCACTCATCCACCACCTGGTTGAGGCGATCCGCGCACCGGTGGGTGGCCGGCATGGGTGCGAACCTATCCCGTGACCCTCTGCTGGCTCCTCAGGCTCCCACTCACGCTCCTCTGGGTCTTCCTCTTCTTCTTCTTCTTCGGCGACTCCATCTGACCCCTGGACGACCTGGTCCACTAGCTCCTCGGCCACCTGCAAGGCCTCCTCCAGTTCGCCGATGACTCGGGCTGTTGTGTCACGGGTTTCGAAGCTCTCGCTCGGACACCCTCGGTGTCTCAGACATCGCTCTCGGCTCTGGCGGTGTCCCTCGTGTGCTCCTCACCGGCGATGGCGAACTCGGCAAGGTGTACCGCAGAGCACTCCCCTCCACGATCCGCCGACCTTGCGCTTCGCCTTTGTCGGGTGAAGCCGAACACGGTGTCGCTGGCTTCAGAGGCGTAGTCGGCGCGCATCCGTCGTAGAGCAAGTCCGCACCTCACGAATTCCGCCTCGACGCGAACCTCCGGGTGGTGATGTGGATCGGTCGGTGGTCTCGTCGCACTCTCGAGCGAAGATGGTCAGCTTGCAGAAGAACCCCCGATGCACACCGTTGACGTTCCAGTTGCTTCCTCGGTAGAGCGGACGATCGAAGCCTCCAATTACTTGAAGAACTCTCCACGGCTCCATGGCATAGCCACCTGTCTTGACTCGAGGATGGAAGATCGGCATCTATTCAAAACAAAAGTTTTAATAAGATCTCCACTCAAAGCAACAACGAAAAGAAGATAATTTAGCAAGGATGAGAGTAGAGGGATGAGATAAGCCAAGAGTTTCTTATTAGTCAATTTCACCTTTTCTTTAGAAAATAATTTTGGACACTCCTAAGAGATACCAACTACCTAGGGCCAAGACCTATAGTCGGTATGGCTCGATACCACCTCTGTCGGGACCGAATTTGCAAATCCGGACCCTCTGTGTATACCGCACTAGTCCAGGATCACGCTAGTGCACACAGGCTCAACATAGATGCTATCATAGTCATACACAGCGAAATATAGCATAATTTCAATAATTAATAATAATTGTTGTCTTACATGAATACTGCCTCACAGGGCTTAATTAAAAAGTATCAATGAGTAGCAGCGGAAATAAAATAAATGCAGTGGTGCTCCAGTTCGCCACAGGCAACTGACGAATAAATAGATCTTGATTTTACAAATTTTTAGAAATTTGAATCACTCAAATCCGAGTTAAAATGCAAAAGATATCGCCTTTTGAAGTTTGAATAAATACTGAAAATACAGAAAATAGAATTTCTGATTTCTCTGAATTATTTTTCTACTGGAAAAGATCTTTATTGCGCAACGCTGACGTCGCCTTGGCGAGCCAATCAGGACGACACGCCACCTCGGCGCCTGAGATCGGTGTGCGGAACGACCTGCCGTCCACCGTGGACGCCGCTCGTGCGCCGCCGCATCACGTGCTCGACACGCGGCGCCAGCGATCGATTAGTTCGCGGCGCGCCCGTCGCCGATGCTCGACACGCGGCGTGCATCCACGCGACGATCTGACGGCCACCGATCTACCCCTACGTGTCACTATCCTGACCTGAAAGTGCATCTAGGCACTTATGTTATTTTGGTGATTAATGACAAACACTCATAATGACAATCTATACAATTAAGTAAATGCTTAACTTAGTGCTTAACAAATGACAAACCTCTAATATGATTATATTGGTATGAGACCAACTTGTTATTGCCTAGTTGAGTATCAGTCTCATCTATTTAGAGGAAAATCAAGTGGGATGGTTAAGCAAAGATAAGGTATGCAATTTTGGTATCTATTCTATATTTGTTATTGCATTCCTTTGTGCAAATGCATAGTGAACTCCAAGTAGCATGTTGATTTTATATATGCACATTGGTTCATGTCATATTTATTTGTGCATATATATTCATTTGAGTTCATTATGGTATGCATGTATTAACTAGAGTTAAACTTCATATTGCTATAGATTGACTTGGTGCATGCATGTTTTATTTGTATATCTTCTCATGCAATTCTCTTAGTGAAGTTTATCTAGTGTTGGATCACATATTTACTCTTACTCCAAATATTATTTGCACATGTACAATTCGTGTACATTCTATCATGTGCTTCATTTAAGTAAAGACTGTGATCCTTGCCATGATTTAATTGATTCATCATATTGGCAATTATCTCTCTAGTGCATATAGATCAATTACATATTCATCATGATGTACTTAGTAGAGAACATTTCTTATGTCAAGTGTTTCCGATTATGTTGTGCTTCTTTTATGAAACACTTGTTGTAATCAATTGCTCACAAATATCAATTTGTTCATATCTATTGAGCTTTTGGGACTAATGTCTTTCATAAGTGGATTGGAAAGAATTAGGTCCCGTCTGTGTATGATGACCAAGGTATCTTGGAGGATGATCATTAAGCTAAGGTCAACAAGACGGCGGTGTCACCAAGAGTTGAGGACTAAGTCAAGAGCGACTTGGCGTGGAGATCGTCAGAGAGGATGATCAAGTCAAGGTTGATAGGACGAGAGTCTCATGAGGTGAATCGAGTCGAGTTGGACAAGGCGAAGATGTCATCAATTATATGGTAAAGGTCTTCATGCATCGACATCAAGAAAGAAGACGGCAAGTGGCTATTTCTAGACTTATATTATCTTTGATTTATTTTGAGTCTAAGGATTGCCGTACTATTAAGAGGGATGCGATGTCGAATGACTTTTAGATGTTTCAAGTGCTCAAGTGATCCATCCTTGTGAAACTTAGAAAGAGAGTGGTGTTGGTAGTGCCGGAAAGTAAGGGTTGTAGGTCCCTCTTGGTTTCTTTGTGAAATCTGTGGTTATCCTTTGAGTTTTGGATAGTGAGATCTTGTTGGTTGTGTAGCCCTTGGTCTTAGCTTTTGGTAGAGTCCAAAATCGCTGAAATCGGAGTCCGGAGTCAAAAGTTATGCTCGTTTTCATCGAGCTGCTCAGTGCTGATTCGGACTATCCGGAGTTAGTCCGGACTATCCGGATATTTATCCGGACTCTCCGGGTTGGGTCTCTCTGTTAGCCTTTCTCAGTCAATCCGGAGTATCCGGACTTAAGTCCGGAGTCTCCGGGTTGTGCGCAGCCTGCCCCCAACGGCTAGTTTTTGGGGAGTTCTATTTATAGCCCTTCCTCCCTCTTTTTGAAGAGGCTTTTTGGGTGTGGATTTTTGAGGGGCTGTGTGGGGGGCTTTGAGGGAGCTTTTACCCTTAGATCTAAGTGATCCCCTTGTGAGAAGGGTTGGGAAGAGTTTGGGGAGTGAGTCTTGAGTTGATTGAGCACTTGATTTCATCTCCAAGTTTGTTCTTCGTGAGCATTTGTTACTCTTGGAGGTTGAGGACTCCTAGACGGCTAGGAGGTCGCCTACGAGCCACCGGAGCTTTGTGTGGTTGGCCGTGGGAAGTTTGTGAAGGCCGGTTCCGCCTCCGTAAGGGAAGGAATTAAAGGAGTGAAGACCGCGAGTGCATTTGTGCAACAGGGAGGAAGAGGGTTGAAAGAGACCCGGCTCAAGTGTGACCGAGCCGCCTCAGCGGAGACGTAGGATCCTCAAGGATCCGAACCGGGTGAAAAATCATCGTCTCCAAGTTTGCTTCTTACTCATGCTTTAGTATTTGATTTTGAATCTTGAAATTGCCCGATCTACTCTTTTGTTGTGTTTGGCTCCGGATCTACAATTTTCCTGTGTACTGATAGCTTTTAGATCTTTTGTATTCAAGTAGATTGTTGAAAAATTGCAGGATTTAAAATCTCATTTCGAGGTCTTAAATCGAGTATCGGACTTTCAACCCGGATAGTCCGAACATTTGGAGTATCCGAGATAAGTCCCGGACACTCCGGCTGAGTCCCTCGGATCCAATCCGAGTATCGGACTCGTAACCCAGACGAGCCTCGATATTTTGAGTATCCGGATAAAAATCCGGACACTCGGACTTAGACCCTCGGGAGATTTTATTTAGTCGCAAATTTTTATTCATTGCATTTAGTTACAAAGTTTTTAATTCGCCTATTCACCCCCTCTAGGCGACATCCCCATCCTTTCAATTGGTATCGAGCCTGGTCTCTCTTTTATTAGACTTAACCGTCTAGAGAGTAAAGGATGTCGACTAGAGGATTAGAACACTCACATAATCCACTTGTGCTAGATGGCCAAAATTATGCTTCATGGAAATTAATTATGACTTCTCATTTTAAATCCATGAGCCCCAAATATGGTGGATCGTAGATGTCGGCTTTTCCTCTCCATTGAATGAAGTTGCTCCAAGCGAAGGAGAGAGGAAATGCCTACATCTCGGCAGCTCAAGCTACTAATGTTTTATTTTGTGTTGTGTGCGATGAAATCTTTGATAGAATATGCAATCTCAAGAGCGCTCATGAAATGTGGATAAAGCTTCAAGAACTATTTGAATCATCCACTTCTATTGAGGATTGCACTAAGGAAGAGATGTCGGGAGATGAAACATCAAGCTCCACCTCAAGCTCAAGTGATGAAGAACCGACATCTCCATCAACCTCAACCTCCGCCTCAAGTGACGATGAAGATGCTCTTCCATCACAAATCCGTTGCTTCATGGCGAAAGGTAAGAATGAGGTAAGTGACGATAATGACGATGATGAGCTCACTTATAATGAACTTATGAATTTGCTTGAGGAGCTCAATAAATGTCTTGGAAAGGAGAAAAAGAAATATAAAATTTTGAAGCTTGAACATGAATCACTTCAAAATGATTATAATATGCTTCAAGAAAATCATGAATCCCTCCTTCTCAAAGAAATTCATAAGCCTAAGGTGGATATAGGAATCTCATGTGATTTAATTGATGAAATGTCTTGCTTAAATGTTAATCCTAATATTTCATCAAAATTTGACATATCCACCTCTTGCAATGATTTACCTTGTTGCTCAAATTCAAATGTTTCCACTTCCTCTATGCATATTGAGACTAATCTTGTAGAGGAAAACAATGAGCTCAAGGCCCAAGTCATTAGATTAGAAAATGACTTGAAGAGGTGTGTAAATGGAAAAGTCGTTCTCGACGAGATCTTGAGCAAGCCAAGGGCGCCTCAAGATAAGCGGGGACTCGGCTACATCTCCAAGAGGGAGACTAGCAAGACAAGGCACAACGAAAGACATTCGAAGATCATCAAGTGCTTTGCTTGCAACAAGAAGGGACACTTCGCCTCCGTGTGCCCTAATAAAGTGGAGATCAAGCCACAACCATCAACAATGAGGCAAACCGACAAAGAGCAAGTCAAGAAGAAGAAGAGACGCTCAAAGCCTACTTGCTACAATTGTCGGAAAAAGGGACACATCGGTAAGGATTGTCCCAAAGGTATTACTCCTGAGCCTATTATTGTCAATGATCATTATTTGCTTAGGAAGGACAAAAATGGCAATGTGTTTGCCAAGTTTGTCGATTCTCCCAAGTATTTGCAAAATTATGATATTCAATTGCTTAGGAGAAATGAATCTAGAAATGTGTTTGCTCAAAATGCTAGACTTCCTAAGACCAAGAAAAATCATGTTGATCATGTGCTTAGGAAAAATAACAATAGCAAACCATTTGCTAGATTTGCTAGATCCTCTAAGCCAATGCATAATTTCAATTATCATATGCTTAGAAGAGATCAAACTAGAAATGGTTTTGCAAAATATCATTGCCCTCCTAAGCCTTTTCATAAAAATGCCAATCATTTGCCTAGGAGGAATAATTATTGCAAACTTATTTCTAATTATGTTAGTCAATTCAATAATATCCAAATTAGGCCCATTTGGGTTCCAAAATCTATTGCGACTAACATTGTTGGACCCAACAAGGATTGGGTACCAAAAATCGCCTAAAACATTTTTAGGCAATATGAGATGGATTGGACGTTTGGCTTCTTCAAAAGGAGAAGATGACTTAATCATTTGCAAAATGGAGACAAGCATGAGGATGTTCACTCCAATCATGAACCAATGCCATCTCGGGTAACAAGTATTTAAATTGATTCTTATAGCTTATAGCCTTGTGTAGGTTATATTGCATTTTTCATGAAAATCAATTTAGATTGTTTGATTATATGCTTGCTCATGCTTATTAGTTGTTCTGATTGCAATCTTGAGTAAGTTTGGGATAGTGGCACATTAAGGGGGAGTGCTAAATCATAACCATGTATATTACATCCCTACATGTGCCCATATTTATATAAGTGCAAATATATATTTTCAAAATCAAGCCATTTAGCCAAAAGTCAAAATTTTGTATACTATTAGTATTCTTGTGAAAAACTAATTGCAAAATGTATACAAATGTATTTGAAACGTTTTTCAAAGGGCTTTGGCTTCAAAAAATCTATTTTACAAAGAAAATGAGTTTCATGCCCAAAATCAAGTTTCTAGTATCTTGTTTTGAATTTAAACTTATAATTTTCATAGAATTAAATGTAAAAGGATTTTGAAAATAATTCCAAAAGGAAAAAGCTAGTGTTGGTCATTCTTAACAACTTTCGTGTTCAAATGATTTTCAAAAGACCAACTAATCAAAAGTTATTTGATTTTGAATTCGCCCAAAAACTATACTTGACCAAAAATGGTCATACTATTGCACTTTGTGAGTTTCTTCATTTGGACTAGATCTTGTGTAGTATCTCAGTTCAAAATGATATTTAAGACTCATACACAAAATTCAAATATCTATATCTCATCTTATTCTTCATTTGAATCTTGTGTTGAAATATTTGGATTTGTTTTACAAATAGGTATTTCAAAAGGACCATTTAGGTCAAAAATCAAAATTCATATTTAAAAGGCCCAAATTTGTGAAGAGCCTTATAAAAGTATTCTATTATGTATCTCAATGTTTTACATGCTCTCAAAATAAAAATATATTGAAATCAATTTAGCCCGAAAAGTTTTTGGTTTGAACTAAAATAGCTTATTTAAGCATATTGCTCAAATATTAGCATTCAAGTTGGATTTCATTACAAATCTTGGCTAGAAACCATCTTGACAATCAATTCTAAGCCATGGAAATTGAAATTGCATGAAATCCGAATTGAGTTGTATTTTGAGGCTTTTTATGAAAAACTATTTCCTATTTAACTTGCTTCAAAAAGGGTTAAAAGCAAAATATTTGTTTGAAATGCAAAATCTTATGAAAATAGTCTTCTAAAATGTTTTTAAATGTATTTCAAATGTTTTCAAGTATCTAACCCTTGGTTAGAAGCAAAAAGTCAAACTTTGGTCTAAAAAGGATCTTTGTGATCTTGCTTTTGCATTTAACTTCAAATTTTTCTAAAGCAATATCTATTTGGAGTTTGAAAAAGTGGTCAATACAAAACTTATAGGGTTGGTCATTTTAAGTATTTCTTTAGTTCAAAGTTTTTCCAAACGACCAACCGTTCAAAAGTTATAGCCATTTGAATTTGGCCAAAATCATTCAATTGACCCAAAATAACCCGTTGTTGCATTTTGTGGATTTCGCTATTTGAATTAGATTTATTTGTATATCTTGGATTGAAATAGTATTTCTAAATCATACAAAGCTATGAAAGCTCAAATCTCCATAAATTTCAATCCGGAATGCATTTTGAACATTTGGCGAAAATTCAATTTCTTTTCAAACCCTCAAAGCAAAACTTGGCAGATCTTTTGATTAGAGACTCCTTTTTGGAAAATTCTTTTTGGAAAAGTTTCTTGGGAGTCTAAATAATGTTTATGCTCAATTTCAAATAATTTCAACTTAATTTGAAATAGTTATGCCTTTTTTCTCTCTTTCGATCTTATTTGGCATACTCTCGCATTAAGTTGGATTTTACGATTTGAATGGATTTGATTATGCAAATAGGCTTATAAACATCTCTCTAAATCATATGAAGCCATATAAGTGCATATTACCATTCAAAACTCATTTGGTTCCATTTTGAGGATTTGGTGAAAATCTTAATCTTTTATGTGTTTCATATGCATCTTTCATCATATTTCTTGAAATGAAATTTATTTATTGAAAATCCTTGTTAGAAAACCTTCTCTCACATATGGAGTTCATATCTGAAAATTCTCAAATTTATTTGAACTCATGTGCAAGATTGTTGACTTTATTTGACTTAGTGTCAAAACTAAACCTCCAATGCGTCTAATGACCTATTTTTGATTGGAGAGTGATATTTGAGAAAATACTTTTGGAAAAAGTCTCTTGGATGTTCATGGATCATTTTCGAAAAATCTTATGGCTATTGGACTTCATTTGATCAAGATTTGATCCAAATTCAAAATGTTCAGTTTTAGGGATGAAGCTGAACAACCCAGAGTATCCGGGTAATCTATCCGGAGTATCCGGATTATCCGGACACTCCGGATCAAAAACACCGGAGTATCCGGGTTGTACTGCTCGGCCCAAATTCTTAAATTGCTATCTATACTTTCTTGCAATATCTTGTTCATCCTATTTTTGGGGTTTCTCCTTTGCTCAAATCAATATTCAGTCTTCGTAGCCCTCGAAGAGGACTTCGAGACGGATCTGTTCCGTGTTGATGATTTTTGTATTTGAGCAATGGTTTAAAAGCTATAATCGATTTTGTGCTGCTATTTGCATCTTTTTGAGATTTTAAGAATTTTAAATTGGAATCTTGGCAAGCCTTTCTAGATGAAAACTAAGTGAACTTATTCATTGCTCCAAGATTCAAAGTGGAGCATATCTATTTAAGTTTTCATTCCAATAAAAGTGCATCTTTTGGTTAAGTTATTTTAGAAATTGGATTTAATTGTAACTTAGCCTCAAAATGTTTTCTCTCTTGCATAACTTCGAGTTTATTATGGAAAAGAGAAAATTTCCCTTGTAAGCTCAAGAGTGAGTTTGAATGTGTTTTACTCATTGACGAATACTAATAAAAAGGATACCCCAACAGCCCGAAGCGATGAGCCAGCGGCCTCAAGCATATCTCGACCCATCAGCGCGCGCCCGCCAGCCACGACCGAATCGCTGCATGAGATCACAGAAGACATCCGCTCCCGGCCGCCGAGAAGCGAATCCGACAGACAGCGCTCCCCCCCCTCTTGGCGGGCGGGATCTCCGACTAACCGAACCAAGGTGACGGGACGCCGAGTGCGCGTGTCGAGTCCTCATCGGCCTACCGCCACGTACCCCGAATGAGGTCAATCGGAGCGACTATACAAGGCGGTGGCTCCTTCCCAAGAAGATCGGTGATCGCAGAAGACAAAGCTTCCGGCCCATCAACGATCACGTCTGATCTGCGCACGCTCCTCCTCGGCGGCACCAACGTCACGCACTCGTCGGCGATTCGCAAGGGTCACAGAGGGCAAGTACGCTATTTCGGGAATACCAAACCTCCACGACCACCAAGGCTACCAACCCAAAGATGGGCAAGGCGGGTGGCGACGATCCACGTGACGAAGGGACGGAGCTCCTAGCATAGGTCACCTCGCTCTTCCTCCCAACTCTCGATGTAACCTGCCTTCCTTCTGTATAAAGGAGGCGGGGCTAAACGATTCAAGGAGAGCGAGGCGAGAGGGAGAGGAGACATAAGAACACGAGGAGACTAAGTCATTTAGGGGCCTCGTGCAGAAAAACATAGTGCAAAAAGCAATACAATACGGCCATCCGAATCCGGGTAGGGACTTTCGGCCCAACCGGTATACATCTTGGACTCACGAGTCTAACCATTGAGGAGTGGAACGCGCGACCCCTAGATTTACAAATTTACTTGCGGCGCTCGGCGCGGCGGTTGGCGCGCCCGGTAGGGGCTTGGCGTCTTCATCACCATCTCCGGATTCCATTTATCTTCCCGATGGCATCCACCCATGCGCGGCGGCATGGCACCGGGAACCGGATCCGCCCGGCTCCTCGACCGCCGTCACCCGGCGGAGGAGCTCACGCTTCGTCCCTCGCCTCCCGAGGACAGCGGCGCCGAGAGCAGGCGTCCTCTCCGGCGACCGCTAAGCTCCGGCAGAGCGCCTGCAGCCCCGGCGGAACCCGAGGAGTGCTCTGCCACGGTCGGCGAAAACTCCGTAGGCAGGCGGTGACCATGTCACCCCGTAGGCTCGCGGCCCGGTGGCGATGGCGGCTACCGCGGCCTCCATCCACGAGCTCTTTGGAAGACTCTTCCGGACGTGACTCGGCCCGACACGTACCACGCGCCACGGCAAAGACTCTCGCGAGTGCAACATGGCGGGCACCGTCGATTTGCCGTGGCCCTCGCGGCTGCGGGGCCTCTGTCCGGCGCACTCAGCGCAGGAGGAGGAGTGCCGGTGGCGTCTTGAGCAGCGCTCGGACCCGCGCCGAGCTCCAACAACAGCGTAAAGTTGGAGGAACGAAGCCCGAGCTCGGCCGGCTCGAGCCAACTGGAGCGGGGAGGGCTCGAGGCCCGCATGTGCTGGCGGCAGCAGCGCGCCGGCGTCGAGCACACCCAGCCAGCGGAAGGTCGACGGTCCTCACTTCTCCCCACGCCCGATCAAAGCGCACGCGGCCAATCGCGCCGAGACCTCCCGAGCCGACCGACCCGGAGGCCAAGGCCACCTACCAAAACCTCCGGGCTGGTAGAGCACGCGGCCGCAAAGACATGCACGCCCGGCCCTATCGCTCGGAGCCACCTCGGCCACCGGGCCCGTACTGCTGTCTGGCCGGATGGGTCCGCCGACAGCGTCGCCGCACCGCGAGCCACACCAGCCTCGCGCGCCCGGCGCGCCAACGCCGCCGGTGATGCCTCGACATTCGCGCTACCCTTGAGGCGCGGAGAAAGATGGCGGAGAGGCCGCCCACTCACGGGTTGCGGGCGGCGGCACCACCACCGCAGCCGAGCCCCGACGGCCGGATCTGGACGCGGCGTCGCCGAGATCCGCCAGCGGACTTCCTGCGCGATTCAAGCGCTACCAACATTGCCAAATACACCGGGCCACAAACCTGTGTGTCGGCTCAAGATTATCGGCTCGCATGTCGGCGAGGAACAACGGATGACCTCTTCATCATCAATACCTTCCCATCTACCTCGCAGACTCGGCGAGCACGGCTCGAGTACTTGCCGGCCAAAACCATCGTGGTGGACCGACTTGAAGGCCCTCTTCGCCGGCAACTTCGGGGCACTTAGCGCCACCGAAACTCCTGGGACTGAAGGCTGCAAAGCGGCTGTGGAAACCCTCTGGGACTACATCCGCGGTTTTCCGCTTAGTGCAACGAGCTCCTCGACATCTCCGGCCGAAGTCGTGGGAGCATTCATTCTGGCACCTCCGCAAGGCCTTGGTACACAAACTAGGCCATCTCAAGCCCGAACTACCAAGGAGCTCCTCGATATCGCCACCAACCACGCCTCGCGAGGAGGCTTTGGGGCCATCTTCGAGGAGAAAAGGCTCACCGTAACCCGGCGTCGCGCCGGGTCCCCTTCCGACCGCTCAGAGCAAGCGGAGGCGGACGGAAGCAGATCCGCGAGCCCCAAGTGGTCGCCACCGCCGACCGATCGCCGCCAAGCGGCGGTGCGACCGGCCGTCGCGCCCACCACTTCGAGAAATTGATGGACGCCCGTGCCCAAACCACGGGTTCTCCGTCAACACAATCTGGGGATCTGCGAGGTCGAGGCGTTACCTCTCCGCGTCCCCGCAACGCCGCGTGGCAAGGGAAGAAGCTGCTGCGGCCCGCGAACGCGAGAGAAAAAGCGACGGCGAGTTCCACGAACCCGGCGCGTTTGCCTCATGATCTTTGGAGGACGGCACGCTATGCGCAAGCGCCGGCTCAAGCTCGCTTATCGCGAGGTCCATACCGTCGCGCCATCGTCCCCAATACCTCCGGTGGTCGGAGTTCCCGATCACCTTTGATCGGACCGACCACCCGACCACGTTCCACACCGGGAGATACCCCAGTGGTCAGCCCGTCGTGGGAAGAAGCGCCTTTCAAAGGTGCTCATGGGCTGAGCGGCGGCCTCAACATCCTCTACGTCGAGGCGCTCGACGCTATGGGGATCCGCGCTCAACCCTCCGACCGACAGGCGCCCTTCCATGGCGTCATTCTCGGCAGCGAGCCCATCCACTCAGGCGGATCGACCTACCCGTTACCTTTGGGGAACCAGAAACTTCATGCACCAAACCCTCGCTTTTGAGGTCGTGGATTTCCCGGTTCTTACCATGCCATCTGGGGCGGCCATGTTACGCCAAGTTCATGGCGGTCCCGCCACGCCTACCTCAAGTTGAAGATGCGGGGCCGCGGAGTCATCACCGTGGCATCGTCTTCCGGCTTGCCTACAATCGCGAAGCGCGAAGTTAGAGCTTGCCTCGGCGATCATCGCGTCTGCCGAGCTCGACAACTCGGGAGGAAGCCTCGAATCCGCCCCGAGTCCAAAGCAAGTCGGGCGGGATCCTTCAAGTCGCCGAGGACACGAAGGAGCTTCGCGGTCGATCCCAATGATCGACCAAGACCGTGCGGATCGAACCACGCTCCCGCCAAATAGGAAAGCGCGCCGTCGACTCCTCCGCACCAACAAAGACGTCTTCGCATGGAGGTCCTCCGACATGCCGGGAATCCAAGGGAAGTCGCCGAGCACTCCTTGAGCATCCGACCGGGCTCAAAGCGGCCGCCTGGCTACCGCGCCGCTTCGACGAGGAGAAGCGCAGGATCATAGGGAGGAGATCGCCAAACTTACGGCTGCGGGGTTCAGTAAGAGGTGCGCCACCCGAGTGGCTAGCCAACCTGTACTTGTAAAAAGAAAAATGGGCAATGGAGGATGTGCGTTGACTATACGAGTCTCAACAAAGCATGTCCCAAAGATCCGTTCCTTTGCCCGCATCGACCAAGTCATCGACTCCACGCAGGTGTGAGTCCCTCTTTTTCGGATGCCTACTCGGGCTACCACGATTGCGCTAAGGAGTCCGACCAGCTCGCGACTTCCTTCATCACCCGTTCGGCTCATTACGCACGTTACGATGCCGTTCGGCCTAAAGAACGCGGGCGCTACATACGGCGATGTATGCAAGCGTGCTTCAATAACCGATCGGCCGTAACGCTGAGGTGTACGTCGGCGATATTGTCGTAAAAGCCAAGAAGGCCGACGACCTTGTCGCCGACACGGAAGAGACCTTTGCGAACCCGGCGATTCCGCATAAAGCTCAATCTGAGAAATGCGTTTTGGGGTCCCCAAAGGAAGCTCCTTGGCTTCATTGTCTCGGCGAGGCATCGAGGCCAACCGGAGAAGATATTAGCAATCGCAGGATGGGCCCAATCGGCAACCTCAAGGGGTCCAGAGGTGGCCGGATGCCTAGCGGCTTTGAGCCGTTTCGTGTCTCGCCTCGCGGCGCGAATGCCACTCTGAGCTACTCAAGATATCAGGACCGCTTTAGTTGGACCCCGAAGCTCGGGAGGCCCTCACCGCTGAAGGCCTTCTGTCCCGCCTCGATCCTGGTCGCCCGGCACTGAGGGCGTGTTTCTCTACATCGCCGCCACTACCCAAGTCGTCGTGCGGCCCTCGTGGTGGAAGCGAGCGGAAGAAGGCCGCGAACTTAAGGTACAACGGCGGTTTACTTCATTAGCGAGGTCCTTTCCGAGTCAAGACTCGGTACCACAGTGCGAAGCTACTCTACGCGGTGCTCATTGCGAAGAGAAAGCTCGTCCACTACGCCCGATCGGCACAACATCACCGTGGTGACCACGTCCCGTTAGGCGAGATCGTCGCAACCGCGGCGCCTCGGGAAGGATAGCCAAGTGGGCACTCGAGCTCGGTGACCACGACATCACATCGTCCCTCGGACGGCGATCAAGTCGCGAGCCCTAGCCGACCGTCGCCGAGTGGACGAAACCGGGCACCACGGTGATCGAAGACCAGTCTTGGACAATGTACTTGATGGGTCTTACAACAAGAATGGCGCGGTATTTGGAGTTGTCATCATCTCCCACGCAGGAACAAGCTCCGATCGCCATCGGTGCTTTTGACGCCACCAACAACGTTGCGAGCACGAGGCCCTGCGTCAGCGGTCTCGGATCGCTGCCGACCTCGGTGCTCGCCGACTTACGTCCCACGGGACTCCAAGCTTGTCGTCGACCAAGTCATGAAGGCCGCGAAGCCCAGAGACGCCCGTATGGCCGCGTCTTTTGTCGAGAAGTCGCGAGCTCGAAGCGCGGTTCAAGGGCTTGAGCTTCACCATAGCTACCGCGCTACAATAGCGACGCCGACTACCCGCCAATCGGCCTCGGTGAGAGCCGGTCCCGCCGGGATCTTCGTCTGCGACCTCCTGCGACCTTCCATCCACCGGTGGGCGGTGGCGGCGGTCCCCGACCTACGAAGACGATCGCCCGGCCGCGCGTCGCGCGAGACTTGGCGGGTCGAGCCACGGCGTGCTAACAACCGAGTCCGCCCGAGAAAGCCATTCATAGATCGTTTGACGGACGGGTCGCTTCCTCCCGACCGGCGAGGGGCGGCGCCTCGCCGGCGAGCAAAGTCTTCGTCTGGTCGGTCGGACCTTTACAAAGGAGCCCTCGGGGTCCTCCAAAAGTGCATTCGGCCGACCAAGGAAAACAAGCCGGACGACATACACAGCGGAATTTGCGGTCACCACGCTGCGCCCGATCTACGGTGGGAAAGGCCTTTGGCAAGGTTTCTATTGGTCGACCGCCGTGTCCAGCAGAGCACATCGCACGCCTGCGAAGGATGCCAATTCTTTGCGGCGAGACACATCTGCGGCTCGGGCCTTGCGAGACAATCCCCATCATGTGGCCTTTTGCGGTTTGGGGCTCGATCCGTCGGGCCTTTCAAGAAAGCGCCGGGGCTTTACCCATTTGCTCGTCGCGGTGGACAAGTTCACCAAGTGGATAGAGGCAAGCGGTCGTAGCGTCCACGTCGGCACAAGCGGCCATCTTCTTCCGCGACATAGTCTTTCGATTCGAGTCCCAAACTCCATCATCACCGACAACTAACGCAGTTCACGGGAAGAATTCCTCGAGTTCTGCGATGACTTCAACATCGCGTCGATTGGGCGGCCGTGGCCCATCCAGCGGACCAGCGGCGTGTCGAGCGCGCAAGCGGCATGATCCTTCAAGGGCTCAAGCGCGGATCTTGATCGACTCAAGCGCCGGCGCGGCTGGGCGGCCGAGCTACCCTCCGTCCTCTGGAGTCTACGGACCACGCCGACCGGGCGCCCGGGTTCACACGTTCTTTATGGTATCACGGTCTTGGCCGTCTTGCCGGCGAACACGGAGTATGGCGCCCCAAGGCGCAAGCTTCGAGGAGGCTCGGGGCTCGCCAGACAACAAGACTCCATCGACGGATCGGCGAGGCGCATGACGCGTGGCCGTCTGTGATCGGCGGATATCAACAAGCTGCGGCGTTACCACACGCCCGAGTTCGAGGCGGTCTTTCGATCTTTGGCGACACTGGTCTGCGTCGGTCGGACCGGCAAGGATAAGCACAAGTCGCCACAGGAAGGCCCTTCACCGTCGTGCGAGATCCTCCGACTGGCACCTTTGGCTCAAGGACACCGACGGCGCATCCTTCAAATGCATGGAATATAGAAAAGTTAAGGCGATTCTATCCCTAAACTCTTTTCCTCTTCCTAGCATGCTCTTTACTTTCTTCCTTCCGAGCACACAGTCGCCATGCGACGACTGGGAGCTGCCTTCGCACCCGTTCAGTTGCCCCGATCGGCACTGCGGGTTGATAACCCAACCGACCACAAGGTCCTTCTCGAGCGGTAACCCCTTTGACCCAAGTGCTGACCTCGCCCGTGCTATGGTTGCTAACACTTAGCGGAAGAAGGAAGTACCCAGTGGAGTGACCTTTGGGTCGGCAGGAACACTCCTCCCCCATACGAACTCGGCTATCCCACGCGCTTATGAGGGTGCGTGACCCGGTGGTCATGAGGTCCATCCCGAGCGGTAACCCTCTCAACCCAAGTGTTACGGCCTACGCCCGGTAGCTATGGTTACTAAGTAGCACTTCGCGGAAGAAGGAAGTGCCCGAGTGGAAAGATCCTGCCGGTCTAGAACACTCCTATCCCTCACAAGTCGCCTAACCATTGCATAGCCAAGTCTCCAATCCACCTCGCTCCTCCCAAACGACCCGACCTACGCATAAGTGACCCTGCGGTCCTTAAGGCTATGGTCGCCAAGCCTTCATCCTAAATACGAAAAGGGCGAGGGGCGATTCGGGACTTGATAAATTCAAGATTGTTTAAATAGCGGTCTTTACAATCTAAGAAGGATAAAGCTAACTTTTTTATTCTTCTTGGCGGGCGGCCGATGGCGGCGGAGAGTTGGCTGCCTCGGCTTCGGAGGGCGGCTGCGGCGGATGCTGGTGGCGATCTCGGCGTGCGGCTCGACCAGAGCTCGAACCGGTCGATCTCCTCGTCGATCCGGTTCCCAGCTCGCCGCTCCCCACCACCGCGAGGTCGATGCCGTCGTAGTACGAGATGGTGTTGACGGTAGCCGATGAAACTCAAGCGCGGCACGGTGACCACCGCCTCTTCTACAAGTCCGCACTCGGCCGCCAGCGGGCAAGCAGGCACTCGGGCCTACCCGGCTCCAAGGATGCGATCGCAGACCTCCCGACCGCCTTGCGGAGGCCTCGATTCGGCGCTCAACTCGGCCCGACCGTCCTCCGCAACCTTCAACGCCGCCGGGCCTCGTCACGGGCCACGATCGCCACGTCGCGAGCATCGAAGCCGTTCTGCGCCTCCACGGCGACGCCGATTCTTCTGCGCCTCTGCAGTTGCGGAGATTTTGGATAAATTCATACGTGGGTCGCACCCCAAACTTAATTGAAGAATTGAGACACTTACGGCCGCGAGTTGGTGGTTGCGACTTCCGACTTCAACGCCTCGTATGAAGTCTTGGCTCGGCCGGCTCATACGGCGATCGTCGCTCGGAGCGAACTCGGGCAGCGTCCCCCTGAGCCTTGTTTCGCTCGGTCCGCAGACGTGTTACCTACGTCTGCGCGGTCCCCTCCGCGGCAACGGCGATATCCTTGGCCTCGGTGACCTCCGTCAGGGAGGACTCCAGTTCCGCCACTTTCGCCCTCAAGGCCTCGGCTCCTAGGCGCTCATCATGAAGGGCCTTGTGGCCTCTTCAAATCCTTGGCGGATCACCACCGCCTCCGACCGCCTAATGCCCGTGGCCTCTGGGCTGGCGCGGCTCAAGCGTGCGACCATTGCACTCCTCATTCTGCCACGCCCATTGTGAGGGCCGCTGCGAAACTCAACTTTGGCGACGACGGCGAGCCCGCAAGTCTTTGCAAAAATGTGGACACTCCGTTAGTCGCGCGGAAGAACTATCAAAAATGTGCAACGAGTCGAACTTTTGGTGACCTACAGCGCGTGGTGGACTCCCGACCATCATATCCAAATACGGTGGAAGACTTGAGCAAGAGCGGACCTTCACGGATCGCCTATCTCGCTTCGGCGTCGGTAGCGCTTTGCCGGCGGGCGGCCCACTCGCTCTCCTCGCGACCCATGATGCGGGCAGGGAATTACACCGGCGGCGCCTTCGCTCGCCGTTCGGGCGGGGCGTCGCCGTCAAAGCACCATGGGCAAGGGTGACGAGGTCAACCTTGAAACCCCTCGGCGACTGCGCTGAGGAGCATCGGTCGGCACCTCCCACGGGGAGGGTGGGCACCTCCGTCGCCGGCTCGCCACGATCGGGCGCGATCACGGCGGCGCCATTGTCTCATCCTCGGCAGCGATCACGTCGTCGGTGAGAGTCCCGCCGGCGGCGGAAGTTCTTCTTCGGGCACGACCTCGGGTGGGGCCCCGTCCTCCTCGGCGACCGCGCCCTCGAGCGCTGACTCGCGACCTCCACCGACCGGCCGGGTCACCGAAATCACCGCGCCAAGCACTTGCGGAGCCGATGTGGCACGCCCCACGGTCACCCAGATAGGCGCCTGCGTTGCAAAGATTCAAGAGTCGCTCGCGGCTTTGCAAAAAGAAGAATGCTCCAATAAAAGAAACACTTACAAGGCGGCGGTGCGTGGCACGCGCGCCTCTTTGCCGACCCCGCCAAGGCAAGTCGGCCGGTCGCTTCCCAAGCCACCTCCACCGAGACGCGCACGACGACCGCAGCGCAAGATCACCCCGCTTTGGGATCCGTAGCCACGGGCCGTGATGCCGCCCTCGGCCGAGTCCACGCCGCCGCCGCCGATCGGCGGTCGTGAAAAACCCACCATAGGGGTGGCGGGAGGCACTCCGCCGCTTATCGATGGAGGTTGTCCCCACGGCGGTGGTCTCCGACACATCCTCGCGGCGCCGCTGCGTAGCGCTTACTTTTCTTCCTCCTCCTTTCCTCCTTCCGCTTCTTGCGGGAGAGTCGACCCTCTAGTCCTCGCCGCGGCGCGCGCCGCGCTTCCTTATCCCCGGGGCGGCGCTGGAAGACATCCCCATGAGCCCCTAAGAGGATGCGGGAATGTCGGTCAAGTGCTAAGGACAAAGAAAAGAGAAGCGAAAGGAATTTCACCGGCTTACGGTTGGCGGAAAAGCGCGAGAATGGCTCGGGTGGCCATCCGCGCCACCGTGGTGCTCACCGCCCGCCGCCACCCGGGCCTCCACCTCGACGCGGCCAGCTCGGGTTCGCCATCCTCGCCGGTCGGATGGCCCAGCGTCACGGAGCAGAAGTGCGGCTGTGCACAAGTGGTTGCAGCGCATCCCCATAAAGCGCGCACAACCACGCCCCGGTGAGCCCGCCTCCTTTGAGCCCCGACCGCTCCAAGATCGGGGCCACTTGTTCTTCTCCCTCTTTCGGCGCCCAGGCCCACGCTCCTCCACCATGGGAAGCTCGCGGTGAAACGAGGGGCGCTGCCGGCGTTTGAGCGTAGAACCATTGAACGCCACCCTTGTTGGACGAGGCGGCTTTACCTCAGGTACTCCGTGCTCGACCGGGCGGCTGGAGGGCGAGCCACCGTGGCGCCTTGGCGCTCAGGCGGCCCTTCCTTCGAGCCTTGCTCGAAGAAGTGCCTCCACAACGCCCAGTCGCGGCTCGATCCCCAAGAAGGCTTCGCACGTGATGAAGATGGCGATGTGGAGGACCCCATTGGGGTTGAGATGGTGCACCTCCACCTTGTAATGAGACAGCAGCCGGACGAACGGGTGCGGCGAGGCCAAAGCAGCGCTCGAAGAACGAGGCGGGCACCACGATCGTTGCCCGTGGCTGGGGTGGCAGCCAGTCGGCACCCTCCGGTAGGAAGGTCTGCGGCATGAGGAAGCCCTTCTTCACTAAGCCGAAGCGCCGCCTGTGTCTTGCGCTGAGCACTCCGCCACGACATCTTCACGGGAGACGATCGGAAGGTGAGAAAGAAAGGTCGGGTTTTCTTTCCTTAACTCTCTAGTGCTTTTCTTGTTTGAGGCGAGACAGAGAAGGCAAGAAAGCGTGACCACTCGAAAGCACCCAGGCGTATTTATAGAGGATGAGCGACGCCGGCCAGCGAGCGCCCGTCAAGCGGCGTCGCGACCACCCTCGCTGTCGCGCCCACCGTAACTCCGGGCCAATACCACTCCGCTTTTAATCCCTGTCTTGTCAGGCGACAAGGGCCATAAAGACGCCGCCCCCGAACAACGTGTCCCGTAACCTCTCGGTCTCCGCCTTTAGGCCGGAGCGGTTGCTCCGGGGGGCGCGCGAGAAGCCCATCTGGGCGCCGCGCCCCAAGGCGCAAAAGCTTTGTGGCTTGCGCCAGGGCCCAGCCAGAGGAGTGGGTTCAAAAGGCCTACCCCACGGATGGGTATAAGGCCGCCCCAGCAAAACTTGAGCAAGGGGCAGGTATGAGGTGAGCCCCACGGTGGGCCCTCGGTTAGGTCGGCTGACGGCCTAATCACCTCTACTCGCGTCCGAGACCATACTTCACACTCTCCCGGGAGCTCATCAATGAGCGACAACCGGTGTGCTCGGGTCACGGACGACCTAGAGTCCATACGGATTGAGTAGAGAAAGGTTTTTATGGGTCGCCCACACGCAGGCCGGACACCCTACTGCGGGACCGTCCGCTCGGAAGGGTCCCCTGGGCGAGACCTCCCAGACCCACTCGGACTACCCGCTATTAGCTCCACGAGCACGGCGCTCAAACCAACGCAGTAAACGCGCGCCATCCCCTCCTCCAGTCCCACACCGCGGATGGGTATACATGTGGGATAGACGGCGCCATTCCTCGCAGCTACCCTCGCCCGACGAGGACTCGAGAAGGATGCCCCACGCCCACCACGACGGTAAACAAGCACTCACGTCCAGCCTACGACGGAAGCGAGCACTCACGCCCAGCTACGGCGATAAACGAGCACTCGGACACCCGAACCTCTCAGAGGCATCCGGCCGTCCGCCACCAAGGCACTATCTAGCTACGACGTTAAACGAGCACTCGGACACCAACCTCACAGAGGCATCCGGTCGTCCCGCCACCAAGGCACTCGGACACCGTAACCTCACAGAGGCATCCGGCCGCCCCGCCGACCAAGGCACTCTGACACCGAACCTCACAGAGGCATTCGGTCGTCCCGCCGACCAAGGCACTCGGACACCCGAACCTCACAGAGGCATCCGGCCGTCCCGCCGACCAAGGCGATCGGACACCGAACCTCACAGAGGCATCCGGTCGTCCGGCCGACCAAGGCACTTGACACCGAACCTCACAGAGGCATCCGGTCGTCTCGCCGACCAAGGCGATCGGACACCAACCTCTCAGAGGCATCCGGCCGTCCCGCCGACCAAGGCGATCGGACACCGAACCTTTGAGGCATCCGGCCGCCCCGCCACCAAGGCGATCGGACACTAGAATCTCACAGAGGCATCCGGTCGTCCTCGCCACCAAGGCACCGCTCAGCCACGACGGTAAACGAGCACTCACGTCTAGCTACGACGATAAACGAGCACTCGGACACCGAACCTCACAGAGGCATCCGGTCGTCCCGCCACCAAGGCGCACTCGGACACCGAACCTCACAGAGGCATCCGGCCGCCCCGCCACCAAGGCACCGTCTAGCTACGTTAAATGAGCACTCGGACACCGAACCTCTCAGAGGCATCCGGCCGTCCCGCCACCAAGGCACCGCCCAGCTCTACGACGTTAAACGAGCACTCGGACACGAACCTCACAGAGGCATCCGGCCGTCCCGCCGACCAAGGATCGGACACCGACCTCACGAGGCATCCGGCCGCCCCGCCGACCAAGGCACTCGGACACCGAACCTCACAGAGGCATCCGGTCGCCCCGCCGACCAAGGCACTCGACACCGTAACCTCACAGAGGCATCCGGCCGTCCCGCCACCAAGGCACTTGACACCGAATCTCACAGAGGCATCCGGCCGCCCCGCCGACCAAGGCACTCGGACACCGGAACCTCACAGAGGCATCGGGTCGCCCCGCCACCAAGGCACTCGGACACCGAACCTCACAGAGGCATCCGGCCGCCCCGCCGACCAAGGCACCGTCTAGCTACGACGTTAAACGAGCACTCGGACACCGAACCTCTCAGAGGCATCCGGCCGCCCCGCCGACCAAGGCACTCGGACACCGAACCTCACGAGAGGCATCCGGCCGCCCCGCCGACCAAGGAACTGGACACCGAACCTCACAGAGGCATCCGGTCGCCCCGCCGACCAAGGCACTCGGACACCGAACCTCACAGAGGCATCCGGTCGTCCCCGCCGACCAAGGCACTCGGACACCGAACCTCACAGAGGCATCCGGCCGTCCCGCCGACCAAGGCACTCGGACACCGAACCTCACAGAGGCATCCGGCCGCCCTCGCCACCAAGGCTTTGTCTAGCTACGACGTTAAACGAGCACTCGGACACCGAACCTCTCAGAGGCATCCGGCCGCCTTGCCGACCAAGGCACTCTGACACCCGAACCTCACAGAGGCATCCGGTCGTCCCGCCGACTAAGGCACTCGGACACCGAACCTCACAGAGGCATCCGGCCGTCCCGCCGACCAAGGCACTTGGACACCAGAACCTCACAAAGGCATCCGGTTGTCCTGCCGACCAAGGCACTCGGACACCCGAACCTCACAGAGGCATCCGGTCGTCCCTGCCGACCAAGGCACTGTCTAGCTACGACGTTAAACGAGCACTCGGACACCCGAACCTCACAGAGGCATTCGGTCGCCCTGCCGACCAAGGCGCCGTCCACAACGATTAAAATTAAAGCAAACTCATCGCGAAGACATTGTCGTAAAGAAAAAGAAAATTTAATTATAGGCCAACAGGCTCAAACTTTACACGACTTTACACACAAGCCGCGGATACAAGAGTGGCCACGCACGCACCACAGCAGACTCTACCCACGCCTAGAACCTATCAAACATCCGCGGCGGCATCGGTGGCACCGACGCATCTTCGGTAGGCCCTTGCTCGGTCGACGGGACAGCCGCCGCGCGCTGGTAACACGCCGATGCCTCACGCTGCTCGTTCGGCGACATCGACGCGCCGCACTAACCACGGTCGGCGCCCTTGCGCCATCGCCTCGTAAGGGCCCCTTACCACCTCGAGCCTCAAACGCCTCGAGCCAATACACAATGTAAGCGGCCACGGCTGCGACTTCTTCCTCCCTAAGCTCGGCCATCGCTGGTCGAACTCAGCCCAAAGCTCGCCAGAGTATCTTCTTCTTCCACCGCGACGCCATCGCGAAGCTAAAGACTAGAGGGTGTCTCGAAGCCATTTGAAAGAACAAAAGAAAGAGCTCTCATCCCTTCAAGCAAGCTACAGCGCACACATATATATATATCCGGACGAAGGAGGCTAAGCGCCTCAGAGTAAATGCGGTGCCGGAAAACGAAGCATCCTTCACGTAACCCGGCGATCAAGAAGACGAGCAGCGCGCGGCGCCAAACTATACTCGGCATGCGCAACGAGGCGAGTAAAAGCCCCGGCGGTTCAAATGCCCCGGCCAAACTCCGGGACAGCCGCCGGATCCAACGGCACACCGACGGAAATAGCTTAACCGGATCGGTTTGGACCGACCGACCTGTGCCCGCCACCACTTTCGCCCAAGTTCAACCCCAACCGACCGCCGAAATCGCTCGGAGTTCGGGGCTCGACGAATACTAATAAAAAGGATACCCCAACAGCCCGGCGACGAGCCGGCCTCAAGCATATCTCCCCAACGAGGCAGCGCGCCGCCCACGCCGACCGATCGCTGCGAGATCGCAAGACATCCGCTCCCGACCGCCGGGCAGCGATCCACTGCATACAGCGCTCGACTTCTCTTGGCGGGCGGGATCTCCGACTCAACCGAACCAAGGTGACGGACGCCGAGTCTTCGCGTGTCGTCCTCATCGCCTACCGCCACGCACTTCGAATGAGGTCAATCAGAGCGACTATACAAGGGCGGTGGCTCCTTCCCAAGAAGATCCGTGATCGCAGAAGACAAAGCTTCAAATTTCATCAACTACCACGTCAAGATGAGCGACGCTTCCTCCCGAGGCAGCACCAACGTCACGCACCTCGACGTCAGCATTCGCAAGGGTCACAGAGGGCAAGTACGCTATTTCCCGGGGAATACCTAACCTCTCTGACCACCAAGGCTACCAACCCAAAGATGGGCAAGACGGGTGGCGACCGGTCCACGTGACGAAGGACCGAGCTCCTAGCATAGGTCACCTCGCTCTTCCTCCCAACTCTCGATGTAACCTGCCCCTTCCTTCTGTATAAAAGGAGGCAGGGCTAAACGATTCAAGGAGAGCGAGGGCGAGAGGGAGAGGGAGACATAAGAACACGAGGAGACTAAGTCATTTAGGGGCCTCGTCTGTAAAAACATAGTGCAAAAAGCAATACAATACGCCATCCGAATCGGAGTAGGGACTTTCACCAACCAAGATACATCTTGGACTCACGAGTCTAACCATTCAGGGAGTGGAACGCGCGACCCCCTAGATTTACAAATTTACTTGCCGGCGCTCGAAAACGCCGACACTCATTGTCTCTCTTACAAGTGGATGACAAGATTAAATTTGAATGAGTTTCAAATATTTTCATTGTCAAGTGGTGTAATAAAATCTTCAATTGATATCTTCAAGTTGTTTTTAAAATTGCATGCAAAGAGTATTATCTTGTATATCATCTATATCGTGCATGTTGTACTTAGACATTATCAAACTAACTTGGGTCAAATTAAAAGATATTTGTTCCTAAATCGTGTGCTTGTCTATTGATGTTCAAGGTATTGGAAAAGGGTCATCTTCGACGGTGGGATGAAGGAAATGGAGAGGAGCTCCATAGTACGAGGATCTAAGACCGGGCGCGGTGATCATGACCAATTCGAACATGCGGTGGACAAGAATCGACAAAGGGACGTGTTTCTTTTCTGACCATATTCAATAATGTCTGTGCACACCATTATGCTAAATTGTGTTATTCTAAATGGTGTTGTATCTTTCAATTGGTATGATTAATTGGTATCTTTCAAGAGGTATCCTCTAATCCTAAATTGTTTCGAAGTGTCATCTAACTTGCATTCGGCATTATCAAGAACTAAAAGGTACATATGGGTGACACATTGCAAAGAGGTATACCCTTGATAAGTTTATGAAATTCTTGACATGAAAATGCATCTTACTTATACAACCTTGATTCATGATCTTGTATACATCTTGTGATCATATAAGCAATTCCTTCTTGTGTAATCTTCTTTATATGATCTTGATGGTTAGAATTTAATTTGATCATTAGCATGTGCTTAAGTTATATAAATTTGCTATATGATCTTGATGTTTAAACAATATGTGAAATCATATTTGTGTGTCATGTTTAAGCATCACTTATATCCTGTGAATCATGACTTCTTTAATTTGGTATAACTAGAAAAATCTATTACCTAAATCTTGAAAATAATTGGTATCATACCTTGCCTAGATTTAGGGGGAGCTTAATATTATTGTCCTATTACTAGCTCCTTATTTTTTTTTCCCTAATCTTTTTATTGAGTGTGCAATCAAAGGGGAGAACAAATTTTATTGAATAAACAATAAGAATCTTTTAAGCACCTTTTTGGGATTAATGACAAAAGGGGGAGAATTTATGGATTTATCAATTGTCCCCAAATCGATTGACAAAAAGGGATGATTTGTAAGTATGATCTCTTATTGTATCTTTATGCTTGTTTTAATACTAAAATATCTTAATATTGTCATTTGGTGCAATTGATAATAGGTTTGTCATAAATCACCAAAAAGGGGGAGATTGAAAGTGCATCTAGGCACTTATGTTATTTTGGTGATTAATGACAAACACTCATAATGACAATCTATACAATTAAGTAAATGCTTAACTTAGTGCTTAACAAATGACAAACCTCTAATATGATTATATTGGTATGAGACCAACTTGTTATTGCCTAGTTGAGTATCAGTCTCATCTATTTAGAGGAAAATCAAGTGGGATGGTTAAGCAAAGATAAGGTATGCAATTTTGGTATCTATTCTATATTTGTTATTGCATTCCTTTGTGCAAATGCATAGTGAACTCCAAGTAGCATGTTGATTTTATATATGCACATTGGTTCATGTCATATTTATTTGTGCATATATATTCATTTGAGTTCATTATGGTATGCATGTATTAACTAGAGTTAAACTTCATATTGCTATAGATTGACTTGGTGCATGCATGTTTTATTTGTATATCTTCTCATGCAATTCTCTTAGTGAAGTTTATCTAGTGTTGGATCACATATTTACTCTTACTCCAAATATTATTTGCACATGTACAATTCGTGTACATTCTATCATGTGCTTCATTTAAGTAAAGACTGTGATCCTTGCCATGATTTAATTGATTCATCATATTGGCAATTATCTCTCTAGTGCATATAGATCAATTACATATTCATCATGATGTACTTAGTAGAGAACATTTCTTATGTCAAGTGTTTCCAGTTATGTTGTGCTTCTTTTTATGAAACACTTGTTGTAATCAATTGCTCACAAATATCAATTTGTTCATATCTATTGAGCTTTTGGGACTAATGTCTTTCATAAGTGGATTGGAAAGAATTAGGTCCCGTCTGTGTATGATGACCAAGGTATCTTGGAGGATGATCATTAAGCTAAGGTCAACAAGACGGCGGTGTCACCAAGAGTTGAGGACTAAGTCAAGAGCGACTTGGCGTGGAGATCGTCAGAGAGGATGATCAAGTCAAGGTTGATAGGACGAGAGTCTCATGAGGTGAATCGAGTCGAGTTGGACAAGGCGAAGATGTCATCAATTATATGGTGAAGGTCTTCATGCATCGACATCAAGAAAGAAGACGGCAAGTGGCTATTTCTAGACTTATATTATCTTTGATTTATTTTGGGTCTAAGGATTGCCGTACTATTAAGAGGGATGCGATGTCGAATGACTTCTAGATGTGTCAAGTGCTCAAGTGATCCATCCTTGTGAAACTTAGAAAGAGAGTGGTGTTGGTAGTGCCGGAAAGTAAGGGTTGTAGGTCCCTCTTGGTTTCTTTGTAAAATCTGTGGTTATCCTTTGAGTTTTGGATAGTGAGATCTTGTTGGTTGTGTATCCCTTGGTCTTAGCTTTTGGTAGAGTCCAAAATCACTGAAATCGGAGTCCGGAGTCAAAAGTTATGCTCGTTTTCGTCGAGCTGCTCAGTGCTGATTCGGACTATCCGGAGTTAGTCCGGACTATCCGAAATTCGGACTATCCGGACATTTATCCGACTCTCCGGTTGGGTCTCTCTGTTAGCCTTTTCGGTCAATCCGAGTATCCGAACTTAAGTCCGAGTCTCGGGTTGTGCGCACCTGCCTCAACGGCTAGTTTTTGGGAGTTCTATTTATAGCCCTTCCTCCTCTTTTGAAGAGGCTTTTGGGTGTGGATTTTTGAGGGGCTGTGTGGGGGCTTTGAGGAGCTTTTACCCTTAGATCTAAGTGATCCTTGTGAGAAGGGTTGGGAAGAGTTTGGGAGTGAGTCTTGAGTTGATTGAGCACTTGATTTCATCTCCAAGTTTGTTCTTCGTGAGCATTTGTTACTCTTGGAGGTTGAGGACTCCTAGACGGCTAGGAGGTCGCCACGAACCACCTGAGCTTTGTGTGGTTGGCCGTGGGAAGTTTGTGAAGGCCGGTTCCGCCCCGTAAGGGGAAGGAATTAAAGGAGTGAAGACCGCGAGTGCATTTGTGCAACACGGAGGAAGAGGGTTGAAAGAGACCCTGCTCAAGTGTGACCGAGCCGCCTCAACGGAGACGAGGATCCTCAAGGATCCGAACTTCGTGAAAAATCATCGTCTCCAAGTTTGCTTCTTACTCATGCTTTAGTATTTGATTTTGAATCTTGAAATTGCCCGATCTACTCTTTTGTTGTGTTTGGCTCCAGATCTACAATTTTCCTGTGCACCGATAGCTTTTAGATCTTTTGTATTCAAGTAGATTGTTGAAAAATTGCAGGATTTAAAATCTCATTTCGAGGTCTTAAATTCGAGTATCCGGACTTCAACCCGGATAGTCCGAACATTTCGAGTATCCGAGATAAATCCGGACACTCGGCCGAGTCCTCGGATCCAATCCGAGTATCCAGGACTCGTAACCCTGACAATTGAATATTTCGAGTATCCGGATAAAAATCCCGGACACTCCGGACTTAGACCCTCGGGAGATTTTATTTAGCTGCAAATTTTTTATTCCGCTGCATTTAGTTACAAAGTTTTTAATTCGCCTATTCACCCCCCCTCTTGGCGACATCCCCTGTCCTTTCATGACCGCTCATCTTAGATCTAACGGTCTATCTTACTGGAGAGGTTCATTGCTGATGAGGATGACGCGGCGCGATCTGGACGGTTCAGCGAAGATCCAACGGCTGCGCGAAGCTCCGAGACACGGCGGTGGGCTTGCACTGGAGCGGAGGAAGACGACCACCCGAACGGCGTTTCGGCGCGACTCCGGCGAGAAGAAGCGGCAGACTCGACGTGGCACGACGCGAGGAACTCAGATCTGGAACCCTTGCGACGGACGGCAGCTTGACGACGGCGGAACCAAAAGAAAACCGCAGCGGCGAAGAGCAAGCTACGACGAGCTCCTGCGAGGCTACAGCGGCGACTCAACGGCGAAGGCTAGCACTGGCGGATGCGCTCTGGGATGGCGATCCTTGGGGTGCTGTCCGCGCTTTAAATAGCCTCGGCGAACGCCCAGAAAAGGCAACCCTAAAATCACGCGGCGGCGACGGCAAGCGGCGGCGGATTCGGAAACCGAATCGAAGACGATGACTGCGGTCCGTTCGATCTGCGATGAACGGCTATGATTCCCTCGAACGTGATACGATCCGATCCGCTCTTTCCAAAATCAACGGATGCGATCAGATCTTTCCAAAACAACGCAAGGAATCCTCACCGCGCGATCTTGATCCAACGGCCGAATGCGCTAGGGTTTCGCGAAGGAGACAAACGTCCGACGGATCAAATGGTCCATAGCGAGGCGGCGGGAACGGGCTAACGGCTGCACCGCGATGGGTCACAAGACGCACAAAGATCCGGGCTTGGCCCAAGATCTTTATTCACTCGATTTTCCAACGCTTTTCAATTTAAAATAATTCCCGAAATTAGATTAATTCATTTAAGGCAATTAAAATATCAGGAAAAATCCAAGAAAATTCTCATAAATACTTTGAAACATTCTGAACTCAAATAAAATATTTTTGACAAAACTTCATATTATTTTTTTATCTATATATAATTAGTTTTCACCAAAGGTTCAATATACTTAATTAAAATAAATTCAAATAATTTCTGGGAAATCCAATAAATTCAGAAAATCACCAAAATGCACATAAGTGAAATTATAGGCCAAATTTTGGGATTTTACAAACCTCCCCCCTTAACAGAATCTCGACCTCGAGATTCAAGGCTGACTAGGGAATAGGTTTGGAAATTCTATCTTCAGGTCCTCTTCACGCCCCAAAGTTGCCTCATTCTCGTAATGGTTGCTCCATCGAACTCTACAAAATGAACCGACTTGTTCACGGTCTCGGTCCATGACATCCAAAATTTTCATTGGTTGTTCCTTGTAGGTCAAATCCTTCGCAACTCAATCTCTTCCATAGGCGTCGCTCACTGCACCAAGACACTTCTTGAGTTGTGACACATGGAACACATCATGCACGCCGCCAAAGAATCGCGGCAATTCCAACTGATAAGCAACCTCCCCTCGACGGCTCAAAATTTTGAACGGTCCAACGTATCTTGGGGCAAGCTTTCCTTTAGCGTGAAACCACTTAACTCCTTTCAGAGGGGTAACTCTAAGATACACGAAATCATCGGGCTCAAACTTAGATCACGACGCCGATTATCGCCAGAACTCTTTTGCCTTGACTGCGTGATTTTCAACCTCTCTCTTATCATAGCAACTTGCTCTTCAACTTCCTTGAGAATATCAGGGCCAAATATCATACGCTCTCCTGTCTCATTCCAATTCAGTGGGGTACGACAGGCACGACCATATAAAGCCTCAAATGGCGACATCTGCAAACTAGCTCGTAATCGTTGTTATATTGAACTCGCATACGGTAAGCATTTGTCCCATGAAGTGGTGTAGGCTAAAGCGCAAGCTCTTAACATATCTTCCAAAATCGATTTACTTTTTCTCGTCGACCATCGATTGCAGATGATATGTCAGGTCAAGTTCAAACGCTGCTCCCATGGCTTCATGCAATTTATCCCAAAATCTCGAGGTGAACTGAGTACCTGCATCGACACTATTTTCTTAGGCACACCATGCAAACACACGATTCGCTATGTATAATTCTCGCTAACCGGTCTCTTGAGTAAGTTGTCTTAACAGGGATGAAGTGAGCAACTTTGGTCAATCGATCCACAATGACCCATATAGAATCATACCCATTTTGAGTTCTTGGCAATCCGTGATGAAATCCATACCGATTTCTTCCCACTTCCATTCTCGGGACTTTTAGCGGTTGTAGCAAACCCGCTGGTCTCTCGTGTATTGCCTTAACTCTCGCATACATCGCACAAGGCAACGTGCTCGCGACTTCACGCTCATATTCGCCACCAAAACCTCTCCTTTAAGTCCCGTACATCTTAGCGCTTCTGGATGAATTGAATACTTGGAACCATGAGCCTCTTCCAAAATCAATCGCTAAGTTCGTGCATTTGGCACACAAATGCTAACCCTTGAACCACATGGTACCTTGGTCATCCACAGAAAGTCCTTTGCTAATCCTTCATCCTTTTAGCCTTGATTCGGTTGATTTTCTCATCATCCTTTTGCCCTTCCCGAACTGATCTTCAAGCCGGCTTTACTTCCAATGCAGCTATGAATCCTTCCGAACCATTTCAGCTTTAACTTCAAACTCTTTACACAACTCCGATTGATCTTCTTGTACCATCATATTTGCAATGTGGCTTTTACGACTCAAGGCATCACCACTACATTAGCCTTTCCGGATGGTAGTGGATTCCCATGCTATAATCCTTGATCGCCCAACCACCTCCTTTGTCTCATGTTAAGATCTCGATGGGTGAAGATATATTTCAAACTCTTGTGGTCCGTATATATCTCACATCTATTTCCAATGAGATAATGACGCCACAATTTCAAGGCATGCACCACGGCAGCCAATTCCAAGTCATGCGTGAGGATAATTTCCTTCATGCGGTCTTAATCGCCTTGACGATATGCGACCACTTTACCCTCTTGCATCAATACGCATCCAAGACCCCGCCTCGACGCATCACAAGATATATCAAGCCGTTCAACATTAGGCAAAACCAACACTAGGGTCACACAAACGCTTTAATTCTCAAAACCCTTACCACAATCGGCCCGTGAAAATTTCTTTTCCTTTTCAACAATCGCGTAAGAGGTCTCGCAATCGCCGAAAATCCTTCTATGAACCGTGATAATATCCTCGCCATTCCCGTAAAAACTTCGGACTTGAGTGATGACTTTGGTTGTTCCTAATGCAACATCGCTTCCACTTTGCTTGGGTCGACTAAGAACTCCTTCTCGCAATCATAACATGACCGAGAAATTCCACCTTTTCCTTCCAAAAGTCGCACTTATCAATTTAGCATACAATTGTTGCTCACGCAGACTTTTCCAACACTAGCCTCGGATGATTTGCATGCTCGCTCGGTCTTTGAATACACCAAAATATCATCTATGAACACAACAACAAACTTGTCCAAGTATTCCATGAAAATCGTATTCATCAAGTTCATGAAATATCGGCGCATTGTTCAATCCAAAAGACATGACCGTGAACTCATAATGTCCATATCTTGAAGAGAATGCGGTCTTCGTAACATCTTCCGTTCGAATCTTTAGCTGATGATATCCTGAACGAAGGTCTATCTTGGAGAAAACTCAGCTCCTCTCAACTGGTTGAATGATCATCAATCCTTGGCAATGGATACTTATTCTTAACCGCACTTCATTAAGTGCACGGTAATCAATACACATTCTAAGGCTTCCATCCTTTTCTCGACAAACAAAGCGGCGCTCCCCATGGCGATTTAACTTGGTCTTATAAAACATTTTCTAATAACTCGTCGATCTGTTTCTTCATCTCCACCAACTCATCGGTAGGCATTCGATAAGGTCTTTTTGCTATCGGTGCTGTTCCCGGTACTAACTCAATGATAAACTCGATGTCACGGCCCCGCGGCATATTCCCGGCAGATCCTCCGAAATACATCCGATATTCCTAACTCATCGCACTTCCTCTATGACGACGACTTTCACGCTATTAACCATTAATTGACCTTACGAATCGATGTCGCTCTAATTCCACCTTTTCTCCTCTAGGGCTCTCAATGGATACAACCCTTGACCACAATCCAAAATCGTCTTATGCTTGGTTAACCAGTCCATACCGAGGATAACATCTAAAACTTGGGCATCTAGAATAATCAAGTTCGCTAGGAACTCTACCCCATTAATTATTAGCTTTACCCCAAACATCCAAGGTTAGATCTTAACTCGATCCCGGGCTTGACTAGCATCTCACACTTAAGATTTTTCATGCTCAAACCATTTTCGATGCAAAAGCTCGAGAGACAATTGAATGCTAAGCTCTGAATCAAATAATATATTGCAGGTGTATCGAGTTTACAAAAACTTACCCAAGACGATGTCCGATGCTTCTGGCTCCATCGGCGGTGATGTGGTTGACTCGCCGAATAGTAGCTTGAGGCGCCGCTCCCGCTGTCGGCAGCCTCGATTCGCTCCCGCCATCGGTGTTTTAGCAGTGTCGCTCCAAGGTTGAAACGCATCTTGGCGTGATACCTCCTTTCTCGGGACATCTATTAGCATAATGCCCCACCATTGCAATCGTAGCACCTTCTCGCGGCCGATCGCCGCACTCCTCCTAAGCATTGTTACCTCAACCGCGCCCGATAACTCGTCCCGTGGTCGCGCGTAGGTGTTGCTTGTTTACCGCCAGCTTGCGGTTGGAACTCGCAAACTGCTGTGGGGTCATCCTCATTCGCAGTGGTTAGGCGCCCACCTTGGTTTGTCATCAAGCGCTTGCGATTTTCCCCGATTCTTACGATATCCTCCGTGATCAAAGCCTTGTTTACCAATTCTTGAAAATCCGGAAAAGTGTGGGTAATTAGCCCCACCGCAGCCTCGAAGTTTAGTCCTTTCATGAAGCGGATCGCTCGCCTTGTCCGTCGCTACGCCCTCGTAAGCATAGCGAGCTAATCGCATGAATTTGTTCAAGTAATCGCCACCGTTGGCCTCCTTGCTTAAGCGCCTGAACTCTTCCTTTTTCAGTCCATCATCCCTTCCGGTACATGGTATGGCGGAAGGCCGTCACAAACTCTTCCCATGTGATTTATGGGTGCTTCATGAGCAAACACAATAGTTCTCTCACCATTCTCGCAATTGCTCCTCTAGGCGATGGGATGCGAAAGAGCCTTCTCATGGCCTTCACATTGAGTGATGTACGCTTCTCTCAATGGTTCTCACCAATCATCCGCTTCCAAGGGATTGACATTTCACGAGAATGTTGGCGGTCGGGTCCTCATGAAGTCCGACAACTTGGAGTAAGGACGAGGCCCGCCATTGTTGTTACGAGCGTGGGGTTGTTGATCGCAGCCATATTGGTCATCTCGCCGCATCATAGTCCGCATCAATCGAGTTTGCGCATGAGAAAATCTCCCAAGTTCGCATATCCACCGGCGGTGCTTGCCGCGGTGGTGCTCCTTCATTGGGATTGTTACGAGCGAGACCACTTCTCAAGCTCCATTGTTGCCGCGAGTGTTCACTATCCGCTTGATTGCTTCTTGGGTTAGGAAAGATAGATGTAGCATAGATAAGATGCAAGAATTTCTAAGGCGGGGAAACAGGTTAAACCTAACTTAAATAATCTTTATTGATACTTAGTATGGTCACATAATGCCTAAGGGCTTTGCAACGACATCGCACACTCAAAGAAACAATTAAGAACCAAACTAAACATGCAACCTTAACATCTACTAAAAGGTAAAGACTAACTTAGAGACGCGACTCAACACTCGAGTCTCGACACAACTCTAAACCGACTCTCACTCATCCAACCACCCTGGTTGAGATCGATCCGCAGCGTGCACCGGTGGGTGGGCGGCATGGGTGCGAACCTATCCCGTGACCCTCTGCTGGCTCCTGCTCCCACCACGCCTCCTCTGGGTCTTCCTCTTCTTCTTCTTCTTCTTCTTCTTGGCGACTCCATCCGACCGGACGACCTGGTCCACTAGCCTCGCCACCGCAAGGCCTCCTCCGATTCACGATGACTCGGGTCTTTGCACACGGGTTTTCAAGCTCGCTGACACCTCGTGTCTCAGACATCGCCTCCGGCTCCCGAGCAAAGGTCCCTCGTGTGCTCCTCCGGCGATGGCGAACTCAAAGAAGGTGTACCGCAGTAGCACACCCCTCCACGATCCGCCGACGCCGCACACTCGCACCGTCGGGTGAAGCCGAAACACGGTCGCTGGCTCAGAGGCGAGTCGTGGCGGATCCGTCGAGAGCAAGTCCGCAGCCTCCAATTCCCGCCAGACGCGAACCTCCGTGGTGATGTGGATCGGTCGGTGGTCTCGCCGCACTCTCGAGCGAAGATGGTCACTGCGTAAGAACCCCGATGCACACCGCTGACGCCCAGCTTGTTTCCTCAGAGCGGACGATCGAAGCCTCCAATTACTTGAAGAACTCTCCACGGCTCCATGGCACAACCACTGCCTTGACTCAAGGATCGAAGATCGGCATCTATTCAAAACAAAAGTTTTAATAAGATCTCCACTCAAACGGCAACTAAAAGAAGATAATTTAGCAAGGATGAGAGTAGAGGGATGAGATAAGCCAAGAGTTTCTTATTAGTCAATTTCACCTTTTCTTTAGAAAATAATTTTGGACACTCCTAAGAGATACCAACTACCTAGGGCCAAGACCTATAGTCGGTATGGCTCGATACCACCTCTGTCGGGACCCGAATTTGCAAATCCGACCCTCCGTGTATACCGCACTAGTCCAGATCACGCTAGTGCACACATGCTCAACATAGATGCTATCATAGTCATACACAAATAAATATAGCATAATTTCAATAATTAATAATAACTGTTGTCTTACATGAATACCGCCTCACAGGCTTAATTAAAAGTATCAATGAGTAGCAATGAAATAAAATAAACGCGATGGCGCTCCAGCTTTGCCACAACAATCGATTTAATAAATAGATCTTGATTTTACAAATTTTTAGAAATTTGAATCACTCAAATCGAGTTAAAATGCAAAAGATATCGCTTTTGAAGTTTGAATAAATATTGAAAATACAGAAAATAGAATTTCGATTTCTCAATTATTTTTCTATTGAAAAGATCTTTATTGCGCAACGCCGACGCCACCGCCCGAGCCAATCGAGGACGACACGCCTCCTCGGCGCATGCAGACCGGTCCACGGAACCGCCTCGTCCACCGTGGGACGCGCCTCACTGGCGCCGCATCACTTGCCCGACACGCGGCGCGCGATCGATCGGCTGCGGCGCCGCCGTGTCGATGCTCGACGCGCGCGCATCCACGCGACGATCTAACGGCCACCGATCTACCCCTACGTGTCACTATCCTGACCGCTCATCTTAGATCTAACGGTCCATCTTACCGGAGAGGTTCATTGCTGATGAGGATGACGCGACGCGATCTGGACGGTTCGGTGAAGATCCAACGGTTGCGAGAAGCTCCGAGACACGATGGCGGGCTTGCACCGGAGCGGAGGAAGACGACCACCCGAACGGCGTTTCGGCGAGACTCCGGCGAGAAGAAGTGGCAGACTCGACGTGGCACGACGCGAGGAACTCAGATCTGGAACCCTTGCGACGGACGGTGGCTTTACGACGGCGAAACTTGAAGAAAACCGCAGCGGTGAAGAGAAAGCTCCGGCGAGCTCCTGCGAGGCTACAGCGGCGACTCAACGGCGAAGGCTAGCACTGGCGGATGCGCTCTGGGATGGCGATCCTCGGGGTGCGGTCCGCGCTTTAAATAGCCTCGACGAACGCCCAGAAAAGGCAACCCTAAAATCATGCGGTGGCGACGGCAAGCGGCTGCGGATTCGGAAACCGAATCGGAGATGATGACTGCGGTCCGTCCGATCTGCGATGAACGGCTATGATTCCCCCGAACGCGATACGATCCGATCCACTCTTTCCAAAATCAACGGATGCGATCAGATCTTTCCAAAACGACGCAAGGAATCCTCACTGCGCGATCTTGATCCAACGGCCGAAGGCGCTAGGGTTTCGCGAAAGAAAACAGCCATCTGATTTGGATCAAATGGTCCATACGCGAGGCGGCGGGGAACGGCCGACGGGCGACCGCGATGGGCGTGCACGCGACAAAGGTCGGGCTTGGCCCAAGATCGCTCACTCTGATTTTCCAACGCTTTTCGATTTAAAATAATTCCCAAAATTAGATTAATTCATTTAAGGCAATTAAAATATCAGGAAAAATCTAAGAAAATTCTCATAAATACTTTGAAACATTCTGAACTCAAATAAAATATTTTTGACAAAACTTGATATTATTATTTTTATCTATATATAATTAGTTTTCACCAAAGGTTCAATATGCTTAATTAAAATAAATTCAAATAATTTCTGGGAAATCCAATAAATTCAGAAAATCACCAAAATGCACATAAGTGAAATTATAGGCCAAATTTTGGGATGTTACATTACTTCTGTAGGAGTATGTGAGGGAGCTGGAGAAAAATATTCCTGAGTATGATAGCTATAACTTGGAGCTCCACCAGCATTGCCTGAACTAGCATTTTTCTCGGTATCTTCTTGAGCACTTGCTCATGTATTGCTGGAAGTGGTGGAGTAGGAAGTCTAGCTGGCCTTTCTTCATCAGTTGTTGGCTTGGGCATCTTGTATTATTTGGGTCGACAATTGAAATCCCTATCCATTTCGTTTTGAGAAATGATTCCTTGAGCCACAGCATTTGAGTGATTTGCATGGCAAAAGAAAGAGGGCTGCCCATTTTTCTGTAAATAGCTTCTTCCATCTCTCCAAAGATGTAATCTATCAGATCAATGGGTTGTCTTAACAAGATCAAATGTAGCAGCCATGCAAGACATGGAGTTATCCCCTCCTTGTATCCAGTCTTAGGATAGATTGTATGCCTTAGTATCAGGAGCAGAGCTTTTGCCTCAACAGATAGGTACTTAACCCTATTTGCATTAAAACCAGTCTCATTGATGTCACTGTAAATATGAGCTAAAATCTGTAAATCTGGCATATCACCAACTTGTCTCCATCTATTTCCAGGAAACATCCTATCATGAATCCTAGTTCTGTTTAGCAGTGAACTTGAGGCTCCAATAGCAATTTCAAATTGAGGTGATCTCACTTTTCTCTTTTTCCCATCAATAGTAAACAAAATATAGTGCCTATTCTTGTTTAAAAGCAGAGAAGCATAGAATTGCAAAATTCTATTTTCATTCCAAGCTGGCCCAGCAAAATACATAAGTGCAGCAAGTCTTGGTGTTGATCTGACATAGTCCAATATTCTGTTTGAGACTAGAACAGAGCTAATTTGGTTCCAATCTACATATTGATACTTACACAAAGCTGACAAGAGTTTGCCACTCTTCTTTTTCCTGTTCTTGTAGCTTAGATATATGTTTTTCTAGAGGGGTGTGATGAATTGTTTATTAAGGGTAGGTCTATCAAAAGGAAACCAAACCCTTTCTGGCACCCATCTAACAGTTCTTAATTTCTTTCCACCCATAGAGGCTAACTCATGCCCAACAATCAAGTCAACTTCATCACAAAGTTTTATTTCTTCATCAGAGGACAAATCTGCACTAGGCTCATAGTCACTATCATATGAAGAAGAGGGGGAATTAGGTTGCACTGGTTGTTTATCCCTCTTTGATGGTTTAGAGGTTACTTTCTTTATTACTCCACTAGATCCCTGGGCTTCACTGGATCTGTCTGTTTTGGCTTTCTTTTTCTTTTTGACTTTATCAGCAATTTTTCCAAGAAGACTTCTTTTGTCAGGATTATCAGAACTCATCTTGACCCAGACTTCTTTTTTCAAGCAGAAATACTAAGCTGACTTTGATGGAAAGCAGAGGCTGATTACTAACAATGCCAAGCGCGAGAATTTGAAGAACAGCCTAAGTAACAGAAAAAGGACCTTAAGAGATGATTTCTAACTAGGGTTTCGATCAAAAAGAAGAGATAAGATTGAAGAACTTACAAGACCTTAGTCGCAGAGGCTTGAGCAGATTGAACACCGTTGCCAAACACCCGTTCAGGATGAGCTTCGGTGTGAAGAGAATGTGCTCAGGAGTTTTGCGAGAAGATTGATGGAGATGAACTTTGGTCAAAAAGTATTTTGGTGAGGAGCAAGAAATTTTGAGAAACTTCTAAAGAAGAGGACAGTATAAATAGGACGGATTTTCAAGAGCAAAAGCCGCAATAAAGGCAATACAAACAAGCATAGGAAAGTAACGACTGCAACTGTCGTACTTTGAGGAGGTCTCTTTATGAAAGAGTAGTTGGGACTGTAACCAGGGAATCCAAGAATTTAGTTACCAAATTTGGACAGTTTTAGCAAAGATAAGCCCTAAGTAGATAAGATTTTGACGTGAACAGCAGAGATAAGAAATTTAGAAGATTGAGATCAAAACGATTTGAAAAAGATAAGGCATAGATGACAGAGCTATTGTCGATGCATACTGGATCGCTTTTTAGTCTCATACGATCGAAGTCTCGATGGCTTTCCATCTGCATCGGACCGATAAAATTGGTCCGCCGTAGTTGGAAAACACTCGGTTTGGTTTTAAGGCAACAGACTGAGGTGCATAGACATAGTTCTGAAATGAAAATACAAAAATAACTAATTGAAGATTTTCTGAGATCTCCTTCCTTTAAAAAAACACTCAAATCTGTAGAGGGATCTTAGTATAATCTTTAATATAACAATTAATCAACCAATAAACTTAGAAGGTTTTAAGAAGGGATATATGAGCCTTAATTTTTCATAAGAGCATGAGTATGATTAACTCAAGCTCAAGAAAGAGATAACTCATGTGCTGAATAGTTTATGTTTTCTATTTTTGAACAATATTTCCTTCTAAAATTTATTTAACCTAACGACTGTGTTTTAGGGAAGTGTAATATAGTATGAAGGAAAGATAAGAATTTTTAGTAGCAATTTATAGTATTAAGTCTTTTTTAAGAAAAATTCATTTGAAAATTAATCTCATAGTTACATCAGCACTGATAATTGCTTTGTTCACATAAAGATAGCAAGATATGAATGACAAGCAAACTTGACTCCCCCTTAATGTGTCACTCCAAGAATTAGGCAATATTTGAGAAAGCAAGAATATTCAGTTCATTTCTTAATTTTGAAAATCTAGCCTCATCAAGTTGTTTAGTGAAAATATCAGCCAACTGATCTTCAGTCCTTACATGGCTAAGCATAGTGTCACCTTTAGCAACATGATCACGTATAAAATGATGTCTGATTTCAATATGTTTAGTTCTAGAATGCTGGACTGGATTGTTGGCAATTTTCACTGCACTTTCATTATCACACAATAGAGGCACATTTTCAAATATAACATCATAATCCAAAAAGGTTTGTTTACTAAAACGAATTTGAGCACAACAATCGCTCATAGCTACATATTCAAATTTCAGTAGCTTGAGAGTGCTATCAATTTTGCTTCTTAGAACACCAAGATACTAAAGATCTTCCAAGTAATGACAACCCCAAAAGTGCTTTTTCGATCAATTTTGCAACCGCATAGTCGTAATCAATAGCCAAGAAGTTCAAAAGAAGCACCTTTAGGTACCACAAATCAAACAAGGAGTATGTTTTAAGTATCTGAAAATCCTTTTATCGCACTAAGATGCACTTTAGGTGCAGCTTGAAATCTAGCACACATGCATACACTAAACATGATGTCCGCCTAGATGTCATAATACAAGAAGGAACCTATCATAGATCTAAACAATTTTTGATCAACAGACTTACCTCCCACATCTTGATCAAGATGTGTATTGATTGCCATAGGAGTTTTGATAGGCTTGCATTCTTCCAGATTAAATCGCTTGAGAAGGTCTTTAATATATTTCTCTTGTGAAATGAAAGTCTCTTCCTTTAATTGCTTGACTTGAAACCCCAGAATGAATGTAAGCTCTCCCATCATTGACATTTCAAATTCTCTAGCCATTTGATTACTAAATTCCTTGCATAGAGACGGATTAGTACTTCCAAAGATAATGTCATCAACATAAATTTGGCAAATCATTAATATACTATTGAAATCTTTTAGAAATAATGTTGGATCAACCTTGCCAATTTTGAAATTCTTTTCTAGTAAGGAGTCTCTAAGGAGCTCATACCAGGCCCTGGGGGCTTGTTTTAGACCACATAGAGCCTTAGACAACTTATATACATGATTGGGAAACTTTATATCTTCAAAACCAGGAGGTTGTTCAACATAGATAGTTTTTTCAATGATTCCATTAAGAAAAGCACTTTTAATATCCATTTGAAAAATAGTAATATTGAAATGACAAGCAAAGGCTAGAAGGAACCGTATGGCTTCAAGTCTAGCTACAGGTGCATATGTTTCTCCATAATCCAGACCTTCAACTTGAGAGTACCCTTGAGCTACCAGCCTTGCTTTATTTCGAGTGACCACACCACTTTCATCTTGTTTATTTCTGAAAACCCATTTTGTTCTAATAACATTATGATCTGAGGGTCTTTCCACTAAGTTCCAGACTTTGTTTCTTTCAAAATTGTTGAGCTCTTCTTCCATTTCCACAATCCAATCAGCATACTTTAAAGCTTCATCAACTGTCCTGGGCTCAACACATGAAATAAAAGAGTAATGTTCACAGAAGGTTGCTTGTCTAGAACGAGTTTGAACCCCCTTACTAAATTCACCAATAATTTGATCCACAGGGTGATCCTTTGTAATTGTGTGATGACTCTTTATGAAGTTTGGTCCTCCATCCTTCTTTTCTTCTTCTTCGAGTTGAGATCCATCTTGAGGTACTGTGGACATTGTCGGTTGATCATCTTTGTTTTCTTCAGGCTTGATCTCACCAATTTCCATTTTGTTCATTGATTCTCTTAGAGATTCTTCACCTACATCATCTAAATTCTCATGCTCACCTTGTGAGCCATTGGATTCATCAAACTTAATATCATAGGTTTCTTCTACTAAACCAGTTGTGTTATTGAAAACTCTATAAGCTTTAGATTTAGAAGAGTAACCTATCATGATACCTATATCACACCTCTTTTGAAATTTACCTAGGTGTATTCTCCTTTTGTAGATGTACACCTTGCATCCAAATACACGAAAATATGTGATATTTGGTTTTCTTCCTACAAGAAGCTCATATGGTGTCTTCTTGAGAAGTCGGTGAAGATAAAGCCTGTTGATTGCGTGACATGCAGTGTTGATGGCTTCAGCCCAGAATGCATCAGAAGTGTTATACTCATCCAACATAGTTCTTGCCATTTCTATGAGAGTTCTATTCTTCCTTTCAGCCACACCATTATGTTGAGGAGTGTATGTGGCTGAAAGTTCATTCTTTATATCTAACTCATCACAGTATTCAACAATGTTAGTATTGACAAACTCAGTGCCATTGTCACTTCTGATCTTTTTAATAGGGAAGTCAAATTCATTTTGAGCCCTTTTTGCAAAAGTTTTAAAAAAAAATCCAACTTCACTTTTGTTTGGCAAAAAGAATATGTGGGACCCTAGATTTACTATCTAGAATCCCCTGTGTATTTCTGTACTAGTCCCAGATCAACGCTAGTACACACAGTTCACAGTGATGAATCATAACCGAAAAGCACGAATTGAAAAGATAAATACTGAGTACAGGCCGAAAAGCTATTATTACAAAACCAGGTCACATGACCTTAAGTTTACAGCAGCGGAAATAAGAAGCAAAATGGTAAAGCCAATAAACACCACAGGCAGTCGACTGAAAGAAACGTGCGCCTAGCTCTCTGGATTGTCTTCATTGTACTCCACATCGTAGAACTCACCGTCATTCGTAGCATCTTGGAAAGCTTCGATTTAAAGAATTTATTGTAGCATGTGAGTACAAACGCATCAAGAAGTCTAGGAAATATGCAGATGCAAGGCCTTCCAAAGATGGCTTAATATGGTTCTTTTGCACAAAGCGAGATTTAACAAACATTATTAATAATAATTTTCACAAAGCAGTTTTAACAATTATTTGTACAATTGAAATTATTTATAACTCTAGTGAAGGTTCCAACCACCAACACTAGTATACAGGCTCTATCCGCCCAATTTAAAAAATCTTGTTTAACCATCACATGACTCCATCCATCATGATTCAAAACAGGTTCCAACCACCTGACTGGCTCCAGCCGCCAGGAATACATCCGAAAGTTCTAACCACTCCCAGATCCCAAAACAACAATTTTTAAAACCAAAAACAAAGTCTACCAATATTTAAGCATTCTTTGCTTGCCCTTGACCGTAGGCACGGCTATTCGAATAGTTTTACACTCTGCAGAGGTGTACAGCTTTACCCACAAGACATGATCGTCTCTTGTTGTCATGCGCAATAAGCACACTTCCTTCGGTGTGTTGGCAGAGAGATCATAACAAGGCTTTTACAATGCAATAATCTAACCCGACTCCACCCGCGAGGTTTCACCACCGTTAGGGTTCCATCCACCCAAAGACAGAAGCCCTCTGCGCTGCGTGTGGGAAAAACAAACTTGCCTCCATCCCAAGACTCACATTCCACCATCCGTGAGTCTAAGTAAAATTATTACAAATTATTCAACAAGTCATACCCATTTAGACATGTGGTTGTACGGTTGTGCTTAGAATGGACAATCACAAGCGCCTGTCCTTAATTTAACTTGGGCTAAGAATACAACCAAAACCAAGGCTCCATCCGCACCCGCCAGACAAACCGATTCGCCCAAGTCTAAATTATTTTCATTTTCATTTTGCAAATACAGCGGCATACATATTGCCACAACTTTTCAAATTCCCAATTTTTCACAGTTTCAAAGTAACCCATCCATAGGTATTTGATCGACTTTGCATTTAAACACATCTAGCGCTCTAAATAAAATATATCATAACATATTATTATAATGACATATCACAGCAACCTAGGGTTACAACAGTCAAGGATTTCAATATCAAGGTGGTAATAACAATTGGGATTAACTACCAACCTAAATTTAATATCATCTTTTAAATAAATAGCGATGCAAATTGTAAAACATTGTAAAGCATTTATAAAACATGGGATCAACATGCGTCATGGAGACTTGCCTTTGTTGATGAGGAGGGAAGGGTCGCTCGGCAGATCGGCACTTTCTTCGGCGACGGCGACGGCTTCTTCGACTACGCGCAAAACGGAGCGACCAATAAATAAAAGAAAACAAATAAAATCTAAAAATTATAAAATTAGTACTAGAAGAAAGAGCTTGAATTTAGATGAATTTAGGAAGAAGAGTGAGGTCAATCAGACTTAAGATGATAGAGATCGGATATTTTGAATTCAAAATTTGACCTTTCGCCGGGCTTAGAGAAGAAATGGTTGCCGACGGAGATCCTATGAGAATTTTTAAAATATGATTTTACCAGATGTAAAGGGCACTCGGAGGAAGGTCTAGTAAAAATTTGAGGACAAATGGAGGTCGGGAGCAGCCGGGAGAGCTCACCGAAAGTTCGCCGAAGTTCGGAAAGAATGGCTTGCACAGGGAGATCTGGTGGATTGATTGGAAAAAATCCAAGCTGAGGATGTGAGGAATGAAAAGGGGAACTTGGGGTTCAATTTATAGGACATTCAGACCAGCGGATCGTCAGGAAACGCTTGCCGAAGTTTTTGCTGGAATAGTAACCGAGATCGCCGGATTAAATGAGGGAAACGGATGAATTGAATGCGGGTCGGATACTGTAGTAATGTCGTACTGTAGCTGACGGATCGGGTTATAATGAACAGTAACCAAATTTATTAATTCTGAAAACAATTAATTTTCCACTAATAATTCATATTAAATCCGAAAATTAGCAAATAAATTTTATTAAATATGGGAATTTGAAGAGATACCAGTTTCAGTAATAAAAGTATAAATAAATATTTTTAAATAATATAAAATTACAATTTATAGCACAATAATTAATTTTTAAATGTTGAAAATTAAATAGGCTTGGGAAAAATAGTAGATAGGTTCTAAAAATTCTGGGAAAAATCTCAAAAATACTTTAGAATATTTTAAACCTAATAAAATTGGTTTTGGAATTTTTAGAGAATTATGGAATTGGATTTGAATTTTGGATATCCAAATGAAAATGGAATTTCCGGATGTGAATTGAATAAATTCCATTTTTGGATGGAAAGGAATGCCAAGTTAACTAAAACTCCGAAGAAAACCCAAATCCTTGAATTAATTAATTTTAATTAATTTTTGGCCAAATCACTAAAAAAAAATGGGATGTGACAGAATACCCAAGTGAATCTGGAGAAATCATCCACAATTACAAGACAGTATGAGTTGCCACCTATACTTGCATATGAGGTAGGGCCAAAAACATCCATATGCATAAGTTCTAGAGGCCTAGTAGTGGACATGATATTTTTTGCATGATGAGGATTAGCTACTTGCTTGCCTGCTTGACAAGCACTACAAGCTTATCATTTTCAAATTTAACATCCTTTAGGCTCACTACTAGCTCATTTTTTGAAAAGCTTTTTGAGATTAGACATGCCTACATGCCCAAGTCGTCTGTGCCAAAGCCAACCAAGTGAAACTTTAGCAAGCACACAAGTTGAAATGCGTGAGGAGTTAGAATTAAAGCCAACAAGGTAGAGATTTTGAAATCTGAAATCTTTAAAAATAAGCTTTCCGTTTTTGTCAAGAACTGTTACCCCATTAATTGAAAAGATACAGTGAAAACCTAAATCACAGAGTTGAGCAACAGACAAAAGATTAAAATTTAAAGAGTCAACTAGTAGCACATTTTCAATAGAGTGATCATTTGAGATGGCTATCTTACCATTTTCTTTTACCTTTCTTCTGCTGTTATCTCCAAATGTAATCTTATGACTTGGATCACTCTCTTTTTCGACTGAGGTGAATATCCTTGGTGTGCCGGTCATATGTTGTGTGCAACCACTGTCAATAACCCAATGTCGGCCACCACTCTTGTAGTTCACCTAAAACATGGTCATTTCTTGATTTTAGGTACCCAAATACTTTTGGGTCCATTAGTGTTAGTCTGAACAATTTTGGGTCCAAAAGGATTAGTAAGTAAAGACTTAGGCACCCAAATAGCCTTAAGATTTTTTTCTAGATTAGAGGGGCCAACATATCTAACATTCATTTTACCCCTAAAATCCTTAAACAGCATATAATGAGCATCAACCATGCATCTTCTATTAACCTTAGCATATGGAGCATGTGCAAATTTACGCTTTATAGAAGCATGATTGTAGTTATGACAATAATAAAGATTGTCCTACTTTTGATAAAATTTATCTTGGGTTTTAGCTGATCATTCTTTCTGGGCACAGATTTGGCTTTATAACCTAATCCCTTTTTACCCAGAACAGTCTTTTGCTCCCCAAGAATTTTATCAAGAGTAGCACTGCCAAGGAAGCATTTTTCTAATCCTTTGCCAAATTTAGCTACCTTGGATTTTAGCTCATTGTTTTCTGTTACGAGTTCTTTAACATACAAAGCATTTTTACAATTTTTTCCACATATGCTAGATGTGCTAGGAATAATTATTTCATCAGACAGCAAGTCACAGCTAATTGAAACGTTACAAGATTAACATTTTTAGATTTGCTACTCTGCATCTCATTATCAACTTCTAGCTCACAATATTTATTTAGCGCTTCATCATGATCTTTAACAAGTTGCATGTGAGTTATTTTCAAAGAATCATGAGAGACAGTAAGACAAGCATGATCAGTATTTATAACAGATTGAGCAAGTGAAAGTTTTTCATGTTCTTCTATAAGCTCATTTTGACTAATTTTTAGCATGTCATACTTTTCATGCAAGACCTTAATGTCAGATTCAAGAATTTCAGCTTTAGCAGTAAGCACATCATTCTTAATCATTAAGCTAGAAGCATTTTTCTTAAGAGTTTTATCTTTAGCTGTTTTGACATATAAAGCATCATTAAGCTCTTTAATGATCTCTGCTAGCTCTTCATAAGAGGGAGAATCATTTACCTTCTCTTCATCGTTCCTGGCCATGAGGCATAGAGGTAGGGAGGGTGAAGGTGGTGTGGACTCATCCAGAGCAAGCCCTGCTAGTCCCTTGGACCTTGGCTCTTCTTCATCTGATAAGGAGGAGGATTCTTCACTCGAATTTTCTTTATCAGTGACCCATTCACCAATGTGTGCCTCCTTCTTTCCTTTCCTCCAATGTTTCTTGGAGTAGCTTTTCTTGTGATGACTTCTCTTGTAGCTTCCTTGAGCTTTTTCTTCGTCATTGTCATCCTTGTTCTTGCTTTTGCCCTTCTTGATACTCTTGTTTGGGCAACGGATAGCTATGTGTCTTTTCTCATTGCACTCAAAGCAAATAATGTTAGAGAAAGGGTTTCTTTTTGAAGAATGATTAGAGGATTTACCCTTGACATTTACCCTTCTCATGATTTTGTTTGCTGATCTCATGAGTAATGCCAATTTTCTTACATCTTCGTCCTCTTCATAGATTGTATCTTCTTCTTCATCAAATGAATCTTGAACTTTCTCCTTGGCCTTGAGAGCAATGGATTTCTTCTTGGTCTCAATTCCATCACCCAAGGTAAGCTCATGAGCTGAAATCTTGCCCAGTAGCTCAGTGGGTGTGAGCTTCTTCAGATCGCCACTGTTTGACAGATAAGTGATCAGACTATGATATGCTCGTGGTAAAACTCTGATTATTTTTCTGCACACTTCAACATCATCAACTTTAGTTCCTAGTCCTTTAAGCTCATTTACAATAGGATTTAATCTAGAGAACATATCATTTGCATTTTCATGAGGGAGCATGTTGAATTGATCAAATTTTTCTCTGACAACAAAATAGTTTTCCTCTTTTACATCAGAGGTTCCCTCATGAAGTTCTTGAAGAGTAGTCCAAATATCATAAGCAGTTGACAAATTACTGACTCTATCAAAAACTTCAATGCTAAGGCAAAAAAAGATAGCATTTCTAGCCTGAGCATCATATTGCAAATTTCTTATTTCTCCAGGTGTGGGTTCTGAGGATGAGGATTGCCCTTCAGGTATGACACATGGAGGCAAAGGTTTTTCTGTAACCCTCCACACATCATAACTTACGGCTTCAAGATAGCACCTCATCCTGATTTTCCAATAGGCATAATTTGTGCCATCAAAAATAGGAACTCTTCCTACACTAACTATAGCTGATCCTATACCCTCGGCCATTTTAACCCAAGCTGTTAAGCTTAAAAGGGTGACCTCGCTCTGATACCACTTGTAAGGATCAAGTTGGCCTAGAGGGGGGTGAATAGGCAACTTTAAAACTTTTTATAATTATTACGAAAAACTTTTCTCAATAAAAACGCAGAAACGGAAGCAGTTAGAATAAAAGTCCAGAACAACACTTGTTCAAGAAAACTTTGTAAGAAGGGGAATTTTAAAAGAGAAACTATATTGAGAATAAAGAGAAGTAAAAACAAACACAAGAGAACACAATAATTTTTCACTGAGGTTCAGAGATCACTCCTACGTCCCCGTTAGAGCACTTCCTCAGAAGTATTGATCCACCAAACAACCAATCTCAATGGCTTTTGGTTTTCCACTATCTTGACTCTTTCACTACTCCAGTGAGATGAGTCTCAATCCTTTCACAGCAATGGTGGCCTTCCACAATCACTGTTGGATAGGTCGTACCAACAACTTCTCCAACCGTCTAGGAACAGCCAGTTCCAAGAGTAATAGACTATCCACAAGCCCTGTCTCTTGGTTCAGTAGCTAGATGCAAACTAGACTTAGCTTGGAGCAAGCACTCTAAATATTTAGAATGAGTGTTTGTGATTTTCTGAGTTGAAGCCCAGAACTATTTGATGGAATGAAACTCAGGAATTCTAAAGATCAAAGAGTTGTATAGGATTTGAATGATGTCAAAGATGTTCAGGATATGAAAAATGTGAATGTGCAAAAGCTCTAAGTATTTGGGAACACAGGCATTCTATATATAGACCCTGAACAGAAATAACCGTTGTACCTAACTTTTGCCCATTGGGGTAGGTAGGACGACAGGTCACAAGCTGTTTTTTCGAGTATTTTAAGATATATGAGTCATAGGAGAAATGTACACACACGCCGTACTGAAAAAGTCGGTCCGGGGTACATGAGATTTGAGAGGCATTGTTGTACTCAGAATGACCCATTTGCGTCGGACCGAAGAAGTCGGTCCGTCGTATATGTGAAGAGAGTAGAGGTTTACACTAGCAAAATGAAGATTTGCGTCGGCCCAATAAAGTTGGTCCGTCGTGCATATGTTTTGATTTAGCCAGGCAAACTATGTTTGCGCCGGACCAAAAAAGTTGGTCCGCGACACATGGCTTGTTCTAACTTAGTACCGAACAACGCTTATGCGCGGATCAAAAATTGGTCAAGCGCATAAGAGTAAATGGTCGGTTTTATCCAAGTGAGTTATGTTTGCGCGGACCAAAAAGATGGTCCGTGTACACAAGAAAACGGTCCTCTAAACCATGCGATTCTTGGTTAAGATTGAGGCGTAAATCTTAACACCGACTAAAGAAGTTGGTCCGCAGAGAAGAAGTATTATACGCCGGACTGAGAAAAGACTGGGTTCAAATTGGTCCGGCATGAACGGTGTACGCTCGGTTGAATTTTATCAAAGAGGACTCTTTGCACCGGATCGAAGGTCATCCCGCAGACATGGTGTGCGCCGTTAGAAATTGAACCTTGATTTTAGAGCGATTTCAAAGAAGTTAGTCTACGTTTACCTTTTGGCTAAAAGAGGGAAGACAAGGATTTTAAAAGAGAAGAATGAAAAGACCTATGCTACAAGTAATCTTAGTGATTTTGCATATGAACCAAGATCATTTATTATCAATAATCCCTCTTAATAGTACGGTTATTCTAGCTATGTGACTTGAATCAACTCCCAAGTCAAAGCTACAAATAAAAGCCTTAGCCTTGTTCTTCAGGAATAGCATTTGTAAGCTTGTACTAAGTATGCTTCTTGATCATCAACACCAAAACCTACAAAATAAGTATAATAAAAAGAATAGGGGGCCTAGATGCTCTCAATTGGGTAACCATAGCCATATGAAAATAGTGCCAAAATATCCTGTAGTAAAAAGATAAACCTCCACATGGTAAAAAGGTAAAGATGGCACATTTAAAAAGGGTAGGAAGCCAGATCCTCCCTCAGTCCATTCTCAGCCAAATCCACCCAAACATAGCCAAACCATCAGGAACAAGGCCAAAGACAAGACCAGGAGCAAGGCCAGAGCAAGGAAGCCAGAACCCAAACCCCAAGTCCAATCTTCAATATCTAGAAGCCACCGAGAGCCAGCACTCCCCCACATCCAACCTTCTTCCCCAAATCCACCAAAGCAAGCAACAAACCAAGCTTCAGTCGGGACTGAACCAGGAGCAAGCCAACACCTTCAAGCAAAACCAGGGGTGAACTAGAGCCAACCAAGAGCCGGTGGAAACCAAGAAAAGGGTGCAGGAGCCACCGACCGAGAGTCCTTTTTTCCCAGCCAACCAAGGAACAAGGGCCACCAGTATCTCATCATCCCAAAACGACCTCATATCGATCAAACTCACTTCACTAGGTATGCCACACAAACATTCTTTTGAATGACACATTAGGGACCCCGAAATTCATCTCGGAAGAAATGAAGATGGTTAGTAGTAAGGATGTGAGCATAGTAGGGTTTCAGAGAGCGGCCTCACTAGAGGCGGCGCCGTGCATGCCCAACGATCTCCTCACGCTCCCCGATGTATGGGTGGTCTCCAGGTGTCGTCACGACACCGCCATTCTATAGCGAATCAACCTATAATCATCATTAACCAGTAAAGATGCTAACATGGAAAAACTAGACAACATCTAGATCGGTGAACACCATAGTGGGAAAAAGGGGAAAGGGTGGCATCACATCAGGGCTTCGATAGACCCGGCATGAGGCAGCATCGAGGAGCCAAAACCGGTGGGGGTCGACAAGGAGGAACCGGGTGATGCGGCCCGGGGAGGAGTCAAGATGGCATGGTCTAGAGAGGTCGAGCCCACGGGTGGCGGAGCGAAGCGCGCAGGAGGAGGTTGGGCGGCGTCGGCGCGAGAGGGGCAGCGAACCGGCGGTGGCATGAGGAAGAGAGAGGGGAATGATGGAAGAGGAATGGGGAGAAGAGAGGATAAGAATGACCGGGAAAAGAAGAAAAGAGAAAAGAAAAGAAGAATAAAATAATAATAATAAATGTATCAGCATAAAGACTAATATGATCCGGTGCTAAGTAAGAAATTAAAAACTGCTAGTAACCACCGTAATGGTTAAAATAAGGATAAACCACACCTAGGTAGATGCACAACTTAAATTAAAATACGCCAAGTTAAGATGCGATAAGTTAAAATATCCCAAACTAAAATATGCCTAGTTAAAAGACGTCAAATTAAAATTTCTCAAATTGAAATACATAGTATACACGTATCAATTTAATAGAAGTAAGGAAAATTTTGGACATCATAAAACACTTAATAATTTGGTAGCCATCAGAACTATAGTTTCCATAATTTCAGGAAGTAAATCAAATTCGATAGGAGATCGCAATCAGAACCCACGTGAGGAAACTTATTTCCACACCAATTCAAGCAAGCATCTCTTGACCATATTTGTAGTAATTTCTAATTAAATATATTTGGTTATACTTATTATCACTGATGCATTGGAACAACTCTTTTCAAGAAAAATCCTAAATCGGAAGCTATTGGAAAATGGATATTGTGAATTGTTGAGGTAGTGATTGATGATGTACTGGGAATGGCTTGTCCAACGAATGGAGCCGGCAACATATATATGTATGAGGTGGGTAGAGAGTGCCTTTGAGAAGGGTATCGCCGGTGGGGCTCTCTACATAGGCTAGAATATAATGATAAAGAACTACACTCGGGTAATGAGCCATAATTTCGTATCAATTATAGTGTGTGGAAACAACCAGAAAATGTTGTCCTATGAAGATGTTATGATCTCCACATTGGGTATGAATAGATAACTAAGAGTGAGAAAACGGATAGACCGGAAGGGCTGGTGAGAAACACGATTTTGGAACTCAGCAGTGGTTGATGATTTCGAGGCGCTATATTTAAATGCATGAGATGAGTACCACTGATGTACATTGATATCAGGGTACAACTAGAATGATGCGAGTGGGTGGGGAACATTGGTGAAGGACACCACGGCTTGTCAGCTGCCAAGGTTGGAGATCTAATATCTGAGTAGCGATAAACATTTTGGGTTCTCAACTGAGGTTGGGTTCACTATGGGTAAAGTAGTACAAACCTGCGCATGGTCAAATTATGAATTCATTCCTGTCTCCTAGATTGGAGGCTACGGAAGCTAAATGGCCTCATATATGAGTATTTGTAACAATTTTAAAAATTAAAATCAGAAACACACTTTTTCATAATAAAACCCTATTTTTTCGAAATGGATTTGAGAAAGAAATGTTCATGAGATGGATGAGGGAAAAGTTCATATGATGTATTTTTTTATTAATGCTTGCTAAGTATTTTGTACTCACTCTTGCTTAATTCCCCCTTTGCTTAGATAACAATCCTTATGGGCTCTCCTACGAGGTGTGGGGTGAGGATCACCTGCAAGATCAGGGTTACGAGGAGGTGGAGAACTACAAGGAGGATTAGGTGGAGTAGTGGACTATACGGCAGTGACCGTCGATCCACTAGGTACTTTAGTGTCTATGTATATTGTCGGGACCCGAATTTGCAAATCCGGACCCTCTGTGTATACTGCACTAGTCCAGAATCACGTTAGTGCACACAGGCTCCACATAGATGCTATCACAGTCATACACAGCGGAATATAGCATAACTTTCATAATTAATAGTAACTGTTGTCTTACATGATTATTGACACACCGGGCTTATAAAAGAAATAGCAAATAAGCAAAGAATGAAAAATAAATAAGCGTAGTAGCTCCCCCACCACCGCAGTAACCGACGAGGCTCGAACCCTAAGCATTCGTGATCCATATAATCCTCCTCCATGAAAGGCGAGATTCTTCCTCTTCAAGTTGTTGTTGTTGGGGTGAGTACATAAAGCACTCAACAAGTTGTGCACAACAATGCAAGTCTAATATTCTATATGCTTGGCTTAATCCAAAGGAATGGCTAATAAGGATATTTTGCAATAAAGCAGCATTGAACAAGAATACAGTAAATAGATTGAAAAAAGTAGTAAAATAAATACAGTAATTAATAGATTCAGCATTTCTGAAGTAACCCAAGTTTCCAATCCTAAATCAATTTCCACTTTCCATGGCACCCTGCCATCCCAACAAGTTTTTGTTTAACAAAAGTCTAACCCTTAATCAGTAATTCCGAGCATTGCCCAATACCGTGAGCACGACTATTCAATAGATTGTACACTCTACAGAGGTTATGCACTTTACCCACACGATACAACCAAACACCACCAAGGCGAGTGATCATAACAAAGCCTTTACAATGCTACACCTAGACCCAAGATCGCTCGCTAAGGTTTCAACATCAAGGGTTAAACCACCACAACAGGCCCCTCTTGCGCCATGTGAGTTAATCCGTAAACCCGGACTCACTATTCACCACGACAGCATTCAAAATCTAGGCTTCACAAATTATTCACTAGGTGTCCCATTCCGCATATGTGGTTGCAAGAAAGACTCGTGTCAAAGGCTTGCAAGGTTAAGTCCTTAGAGTGATTAAGGCAAGACTTCCACATACCCCCGCCAATCTCGCCCACCTTGGCACACCGCCTCTTGCCACTTGCCCCAATCTAAATCATTACCACCCCGCTTGATTACCAAGCACCACGTACACCAACATTTTAATCTAGTTGTGTGACCTCCTCGCCACGACAACTTGATAGCACTGTGTGACAACACATGGCACACAAATTCTTAAACATTGCTCCATATTCCATTAGTCAAGATTAAGTATCAACATTCGGACACATGTGATGACGTGGCATGGCTAAGCAATCTACGACGGTCTAACTAGTCCCATGTTGATTATTAATATTAACCAACTATAATTCCACATCCTAGGGTGACAATTAGATCATAGCATAAAATTGACAAGGTGTGATTTAATTCAATTAGGCATATCATCTAATTCCCAGATTAATTGAAATCATTTATACACATAAAATATCATGCATAATTTAAGAGACAAAATAGCAATTTGGTAAATTTTGGTGCAACATGATCAAAGCACAACTTGCCTTGGAGTAGGTGCTGGTCTTGCTCTGAGCTTGGGTCTTGAAGCGACGAATCTTCCTCCGGATCTCCGAGCAGTTCAACGTCTACGCGAAACGATGCCAAAATAGCAAATAAACACCAAACCAGAGAGTAAGAAAACTCCAAAAATAAAATAAAATTCACCAATAAATATATCTTGATTTTAAATTTTTTTAGAAATTTGAATCACTCAAATCCGAGTTAAAATGCAAAAGATATAGCCTTTTGAAGTTTGAATAAATACTGAAAATACAGAAAATAGAATTCCCGATTTTCCCGAAATATTTTTCTAATGAAAAAGATCTTTATTGCACCACGCTGACATTAGCCCTGACTCGGACCAATCGCGTGGTGACACGTCGCCTGGTCCATGGACTCATTCCACGGAACCGCCTCGGGTTCACCGTGGACGCGGCCCACGGCGCCTCGCGCTCGCAAGACGCCACGCTGGCGACGCCAGATCGGCTGCGACACCGCCGGTGCCGATGCTCGACACGCGCGCGCGATCCGGCGATGATCCGATGGCTACCGCCTAACGCACACGCGGCGCGATGTCAACCAAATGTACTCGATCCAACGGTCCACGCTACCCGAGCCGCTTCATCAGACGGCGACGTGGCACGATTTGAGACGCCCACTAAGATCCAACGGCCGTCCGAGCCCGAGACGAAGATGGTCGAACGCGCGCGCCTTTCACCGGGGCAGAGGAAGACGACCACCCGAACGGCGAACGGAACGACTCCGTCGAGGAAGAAGTAGCGGCTCCGACACAGATCGACGCGACGAGTCTGAATCTAGAACCGGTACGGCGAACGGCGGCTTGACGGTGGCAGAAAAGGCGAGAAAGCTAGCGGCGGTGCTTGCGCAACTACGGTGAGCTCCCGAGCGACGACGGCGGTGAAACAAGCGAAGATGCTAAGCAGGAAGGTGCGCACTGAGGTGACGATTGTTGGGGTGCGAGCGGCAGCTTTTATAGCCTCGACATGCGCGCAGGGAAGGAAACCCTAAGCAATCCGCGGCGAAGATGGTGCGCGGCGGCGAAACGGAAACCGGATCGGAGATGACGACTGACGACCGTCCGATCCAAGATGAACGGCCACGATTGATTCCCGAGCGATACGATCCGATCCGCTCTTTCCAAAACCAACTGGTGAGATCTAAACTTACCAAAACAACGCGAAGCGATCCCGACCGCTTGATCTCGATTCAACGGCTCACGCGCTAGGGTTTCGCCGAGGAAAGAGGACCGCACGATCTGGTCCAACGGTCCACACGCTGGCGCGGTGGCGAATGGCGAAATTTGGTCAAGGGTCGTGACAACATTGGTCACACAAGACAAAGGTCGGGCTTCACCCAAGATCGCTCATGATTTTCAAAAGCTTTTTGATTTAAAATAATTTTTGAAATTAGATTAATTCATTTAAGGCAATTAAAATATCAGGAAAAATCCAAGAAAATTGTCATAAATACTTTGAGACATTTTGAGTTCAAATAAAATATTTTTGGCAAAACTTTATTTTGACTATGCATATATTTAATTGGTTTTCTCAAAGAGGCTAATTACTTAATTCTCAAAATAAATTCCAATAAATCCAGAAAAATCCCAATAAATCTCAAATTGCATAAATGACAATAAAATAACACTTAAAGCAAAAATTAGGGTGTTACATATATTAATTATGTTGTACTAAATATTATGTATGACCTTGTATTAATGGACTTGTAGCCATACGTGGCAACGTATTATATAAGTTTCTATTTTAGTCTCTTACTATTGTCCTACTACAACATTGTGAACACAATGTATTAACTGATAAAGTGTTGGGTGACCCCGATATTTTGTTAGCTAATATGCTAATATCAGTGTAATTACCTCAGAGTTGTGGCGGTGTTACTGTCGTTACCCTAGGTTAATTATGCGGGTCATCACAGGTGGTGTCAGAGCAATAGTTATGAGAGCCACGCAAATAAATAACTAGGGACTAGTAGGGAACCTAAGGGAAAGGATTTCACTGGCCATATGACACTATGTATACTGTAACTCTCATCTTATCAAATAATAGTAGTTATTCTAACTTTGATGTTTTGCTGATATTAATTAGACCACCAATACTGATTAGAACCTTTTTGCAAGATGTCGCGCTATAGGATCCCGTTAGTCTGCTATGGCAGATGATGCAAGAGCTAGGTGGGGGACGCCTAGAGTACTTCTAGGAGGTGCACGGGGATGGGTCTATGCGCAGGGTCGGGGTAACTATTACAGGTATACCTGCACAGCCTAGCTACTATGTCAAGCATACGACATTGTGGCAAAGCTCAGACTATTTCTTACCTCTCCAGGATGTCGCTCGAAAGGCGATAATGGCTCTTAGGACACAGTTTAGAGGACACCTGAGTGACTCTTCTTTCGGCCACTTACTTGCCTTCATTCCTGGAGTCACTAGCGACCCACCATCCATTCACCCTAGCATAGCTAGTACTAGTGAGACTTCAGGAGCTTCAGCTAGGAGGGTCACTGGCAACTACATGATGATAGCCAATACCATGTACTGTGAGGGCCTGAATGAAGCCTTAGATAGAGCTGAGGGCCACTCCTTCCACTGGCGACAGTAGCTTAATATTGTCGAGATGGAGCGGAACCTCCTGGAGACAGCACTCCAGTACCTTGCACCCCCAAACACCTCTACTGAGCTGACCACTACTGTCTCCACACCTCCCACAATACCTCCACTAGTTGCTCACCCAATGCCCACAGCCTCAATACCCACTACTACACCTTTGTCCCTGAGGCAGGCGTTCCTTTCTCTCCATAGGTCCCAGTAGTACCTACTGCCACCTATTCCTTACCACCACGTAGGAAGGCTTCATACCGCACTGCTCGTGTGGGAGTACACCCCGGACCTAGCACAGAGGCATCACACTTGACCTCTTTCTTAGAGAACCTAGGTTAGGGTATGAGTAGGGGTAGCTAGTATCAAGAGGGAGAGGAGGATCCAAAGGAGGCTCTGGAGGAGTATTATTGGATGGGTGTTGGGATTTATTTGTTGCATCGAGATTATGTGTTGCATGCCATGTAGTGAGACATTAAGCATGAGACTGTTGTTTAACTATTTTTACTTTATGATAACTAACTATTCATAACTGCATTTCTAAAAATTGCATTTCATTATGTTTAAAATTTTTATATATGATAATAGGTTAGATAGGTTCATTTAACCGATGATTTATGCTTTTACTTGTTTTAGAGACCAGATGTAATGTGTATATATGTGTGTATAAATAGCTAAATAAAGCAAATAGAAATAGGGCTTAATGTTAGGAAATATTCCCAAACACATGGTCCATGGCGTGCTTGGATGCGTGGATCTAAGCGTGGCTCGAGAACATAGTCTCGAGGGGTTCTGGGTGCCCGAAAACTCAGGTTTCTTTATCATTCTGGGGTACGGCAATGACGGAGCGTGGCAGTAGGCATGCATCGGAGCTAAGGGTGACGATGGCATTTTGAACGACTCGGTGAGGGAGATGAGCAACAACTAGGAAAAATGGAAGCAATGAGGGATGACTAAGTTTTAGACGCAATCAGCGATGGCTTTGTGGTGAGATGAGGGGACTCTACTCATTGAGAACTCCCGGCTCCACAGGAAAAGATGTGAATAAGATAGATGGCGGTGGCTCGTGTTGGATGCTGTCTTCGATTTGGAGGAGACAACATAGGGCTTCGAGAAGGTAGCTCAAGGAAGGCAGTAGCATAGGCTTTTGCAGGTGTGCACTGTAGAGCTACAGTATCAGAAGCTCTCTCTCTCCATGGCTGTCATGCAGTGTGTGGAAGATGAAGGGTCACGAGTGGGCCTGGCTGTCAGCGACGGAGGGAGAAGGGAAGGCAGACTCGGCGGGGCATCTTCACATGGAGAAAGATGAAAAACAAGGGTGGTTATGGGAGAATGGCACGCGGGATGGAGATGGGCTGGAACAAGAACTGGGCTAGGCCAGGAGGAGAGAAATCGGTCCATGGATAGAAACAGATTTATAAAAATATTTTCTAATTGATTTAATCACACAAAACAGGATTATTTTTTTAAAACTAGCAAACCAAATCCAAAAAATATGAAATTTTTGAAGGGTCTCTAGATTATTTAGAACCCAAAGCAATTATTTTCAAGCACTTTTCAAGTGTTAATTAATTTTTAAAATTCAAAAACAGCGTCTAAACAATTAGGAAAACTTTTTCTTTAATGCAAAAGATTTTGAAAAGGCAAGAATGTGTAGAAAGGAGATTTTGGAACTCAATTAAATAACTTTAGGAATTTTAGGGCATCACAACTTAGCACCATGTCTGACGTTGTGTCCGTCATGGACACGATGACGAATTCGGATCACACTTTAACAAATCTCCATCTTTAAAACGAATTCGCTCCTATAGCCAAAATAATAAAATCTCCTCTAGTCTTCATCAACAAACTTTGTGTCTCCAAAGTCCATCGGACTAATCTTCAACAAGAAAGACCAAAATAGTCTTGTCCAAACACTTCTTGTGATACAAAATTGAGCAACCACTAGCCGGTGCAAGCACATAGCTATCAACAAAGTAGACGAAAAAATTTGGATCTTCAATAATTCATTATCCCAACAAAGTCGAAGTCTGTGTAACTGACTTCCTAATCCAAATGCTCAATCATCAAAACTGGCATAAGTCAAGACATCACCTATGGTGTTGGATAAATAGTGAAGAACTCATCTCATGGAATTTTTCATGCTCCGTCTGGAACACAAAACTTGGCAAACAACACTCATTGAAAGATCAACTTGAATGGGTGCCATCACATACATCAAACTGTCGTCTAAAAAGTAAATAAAATCCATGATATGGTTCAATCTACTAATGTAAAACCATCTGAATGAAAGGAACTCTCATGCCGTTAATAGAGTAGAAATTGTAATAGACCCTTCATATAAGCTATGACAACTAGACAAACATTGTAATATCCATGCAAAAACAAACTCCTTGCACTTAAAACCTTCATCTCAAATTGAAATTTGTGACAAAACCTTCACTTTCAAGCAGTAGAACTCTAGAGAGTATCATGCTAGCTGCCACTGGTGTCATCAAACTTCTGAAATTGAATGTTGCCAAAGCCTCTATAACGGTTGTGTAAGCAATCTAAATTTGCAACGTATCCAAATGGTGATTGAAACACCAAATTCAATTGTCCCTGTAGCTTTGATATTTTCCAATGTCTCTTCGATCAAGCGTATCCCAAATGAACTCAATAACAATGTTGTATTCAAAGTCTGCAACTACACCTTAGACTCCTCATATGCAGATCTTACCACAACCCATAGAAGATGATAGATCATCGAAGAAATCACTAGAGATTTATCCCACGTGGATGCTGCTAATAATAAACACAACGCCTAAGTTGTAGTGTACTCCACCTCCAACAAAAGCATGCAAAACAATAGACCCCAATGACACAGTCTCTTGATGGGAGACGAAGATCGTCGATGAAGATGGCGTAGGACGGTTCCTGGGCATTGTGCTCGATGGCACAGGCGATGATACTAGTGGATGAGTGCTAGAATAGTCGCCAAGATAGAGTGTATGTCAACTCTCAATATGGTGTGGATCGATGTCAAGTAGGAGTTGAGTTGGGAACAGAGTAGAGGCAAGTCGAAATTACCTAATTAGAGTTGGGAATAGAGTCGAGATGAGTTGAAATCATCTAATTAGAGTACAATCTCGGTACACATCTACATACGTGAAACAAAACATCATTGGAGGCTTCCTGCTAGGCTTGTTCATGTGCACCCATAAACGCCAAAATTACAAAAATCACAAACCGATTGTCTGATGCCTAGGGTTTCAATGCGTGCTATCTTGTTGTTGCCTTCTTTTTTTTTCTTATCCCAATCGAATGGCTTCCTCGAGTTTTGGTCGGAATCGACCTTTTGAATCACGCAAGGCTTGTTACACCACTCTTCAATGCAAGGACCTAGCAACAGATGTGTAGTGTGCTGCTCTGGATGGCTGGTTCTCTGTTCCTTGCGGGCTTGCTGGGTGTAGACTTAAATAACCGAAGTTCGACATGCTATCACCGACACCTTCTGATACAGCCTACTTCCTAGTTTCTTGCACTTTTACGAAGGCACATCTACTCAAGACTGTATTAACTCTCTTTATTACTCTTTAGATGGTGTTTCTTACTCAAGTTTATGGAAATAAATGACATTGAAAATAGCTAAAAGGGAGGGGCATATAAGGAAAAAAATGGTAAGAAGTCACCTCGAAATGGTAGAATGATATGTCCTTAGAAACAAAATTTAAAAGCTAGAAAGACATTTATTTAGGAACGAAGGGAGTACTTCATTTTGGCGAAACCATTTCTTCGATGTAGCAGAAAAACAATGAGTTGCCGAGTCGTCAAGATGAAGCGACGTGACCAATTCGATGGCTGCCTTTGAAACCTTGACACTGAAATTGTCGTCGTGCGTTATCGTGGAATCGCGCAATGGCCGCTCCGAGCATCGAGATTGCTCCTTCCGAGGTAGTAGCTTGCACTCTAACCCAAAGCTTTGATATCACTTGTTACAAAAACTTATCACAAAAATAGTAGATGAGGGGAACGAGATATATGAATTTAATGTGAAAAACCTTTTGGGGAAAAGGCATAGACGCACGAAAGCGAAATATCGCTTTATAAGGAGAGATTACAAGCACGTAGAACTTCGGTGTATGTAAATCGTGTGACTACAGGGTACATATATAGACTAACGATTAGAATCTGAAGAAGGAAATTGAATCAGAGTCCGATACATCGACTGTTGCCACGTCTGACATGGCTAGCACATGCATCGCTTGGCACCATGTCAAACGCTGTTTGTAGCATGGACATGATGATATCATTTAGATCACAAATGATATATTTGCAGCCAGTAAGATTGAAGGTTGTCCTCCTTGCCGACCAAGCATGCTGTTAATCTGGCTTCGGTGATGAACTGATGGTTTATTTGCGTTACAGTGGAAGATGGAATATTGTGCTTTGAGCAAACTCATGAACAACCCTGCAAGAAATCAAGAATCAAGAGTTGATGCCATCAGGTATGTCACACGATATATGCAACCCATATTTGTTGTCCTATTTTATTCATCGATCGCTAGATATTCTTGCTTATGTTCTGTGGATTGCTCAAATAAATTATAAGATATATGCCACTATAAAGTTTTTGGTTCTGAGATATGCCACTATAAAGTTCTGCTCTCGAGCAAAATTAGAGAAACACCATTATAGAAAAATTTAGACAACAATACCACTGACCTCTTCCTCCACCCCTGCCATGCCCCACCTCTTTCACCTCTCCTATGGCAGCCACCACCATCACTCTATCTCTCTTTTGCCTTTCATCTCTCTTAGATGAATTGTTTTAGGAAATATCATCATAAGATCGAAATTGAGACCAAAAGAGGTAAGACAAGTCAATTAAACCAAGAAGAAAAGTGCCTCAAATCTGAAATCTCATAGGCAACATCAAGATCAAACAGAGCAGTGACCAAAAACTCATGTAGATGCGGATACTAACTAAGATTAAAGAAGAATCAAGCAGGGAGGGTAGATAGACTCTACTGTCGCCGCATTTCTTCCCATCCTCTGTCACTGCCATTGGTGACTCCTTCAACCGCCGCCCCCAGCCTACCTCCCCTGTGGCTCCCGGAACTACCCCCGGCGCCTTCACCACTCGCCGCGCCTCCCCCACCACCTCTGCAGCCGATGGCACCTCACCATTACTACTCCTCGCTCACCATTGCCGCAAGCCCCACCCACCTTAAGTCGTCCATGCCATCATCGCTGTGCCGCAATCCATCCTCCTCCGAGACTGCTACTGGTGGTGCCACCACCATCTCGTCAGCCTTGTCATCCACCGTTAAGTCGTTGCCTCTCCCTCCCGCTATACCCTAGGTTCCCGATGATACCTTCCCCTAACCCGTGAAAACCATAATCCTAACCTCACCATCGTTCGCCACCGCCGGCGAAGGAGAAGAGGTGAAGTGCGTGTGGGGGAGAAGAAGGAAGGTGGCGCAGGATGTGGTAGCCCATGGGAATTGTTCACGGTTCTATCCCAAACCGCTTGACCCACCCCGCTTTTGCAGTTTTGTGTACAGGTTGGGTCTACATAAAACGTTGAAACCGTTAAGAAACAAGGGAGGCTTGCTTGAAAGAAGAACACGGGATGGTGCGGCCATTGCGGCCATCATATCCACTAGCTGAGCAATCACACGGCTTGTGCGAGGTAGTGGCGCTTCGAAGAGAAGCTAAAGTGGGTTAGGGAGCAGGATCCAGGTGAGGATGACAAGCGGGCGGGAGCCATGGACAAAGACGAGCGCGGTGTGATAGCCTAGCGGAACGAGGCGGTGGCGACTCAGATTTTGGGGCTAGGCGACACATTGGGGTCGAGAGGGGAAGTTCAGGCAGAGGCTGATAGCTCGCGGTGTTTGCTGGAGTTTGGAGGGAAGGTTGCGATGGCTGCAAACGGCGCCGCTGCAAGATAGAGCCGGAGCTCGAGAAGAGTGGAGGCGGTTTACTCAAGTGGTAGCGATGGAGCTTGAACATGAGCCATGGACTCCAATAGCTATGACGACGCTGCTTGCTTTGCTTGGTTGAAGAAAATACGGAGACAAGCAATGCCCATTGGCTAGTTAGCTTCGTATGTCTTTGGCTAGGCCAACTACCAAAGGCAGAAAGCAACCTATTCAACCCGTGTAACCCGCTAATCCTAAACCGCCTAATCCGGTCCTTGTTAGGCTAGGCCGAGTTTCCATGCTAGCCTGCGTTAGGGTACGAATCAAAATTACTTTGATTACAATAGCTAATCATTTTAAAAATTAAATTTAATCTATTTTGAACAAAAAAATATTAATGAAGCTCAGTTCGTTAGTGACTCGGTAGCTTGAATTTGAAATAACCACTTAATTTATAAATAAAATAATTTTATATAGAATTATATCAATTTAAAATATAATAATAACTTGTTAAGCTTGATAATCAAGCACGAGGTGAACTAAGCGGACGGAGGTGGAGCTAACAGCAGGGTTTAAAATGCCGATGAAAACCAATGGTTTTAAAACCGGCCGCGCCGAGTTTTCTCTAAGTAAAACCGCTCTAAAACCGCTCGATGAATAGTAAATTTAAAAATTTTGAAGAAATTTCAGAAAAGTGTCAAAAAATTTGAAATTTTTTGTGCAGTCCTGAGACCATCCTAATGATTGTATAAAATTTTGAGATTATTATCGACACGACATTTTTAAAAATTCGACAAAGGATACTGTCACAATATACGCTCTTTAGTTTTTATTTTCTAGGGGCACAAAATGAAGTCTAATATTTCTTAAACTTTTTTGTGATGTTATAACTTATTTAAAATGATTATGTAAAATTTTCGTAAGATGATCGATATGTGTATTTTTAAAAATTCAAAGTGATATTATCATCAGATATGCTCTTCTATTTTTGATTTTATATAGGTACTAAATGAAGTCTAATATTTTTTAAAATTTTATTACATAATACTTTGGAACTATTTATGGTTACATTAAATTTTCAGAATATAAAAAATCTTTTAAATATTTATAAAAATCTGACAATATCTTTGTTCCTCTTCCTTAATTGCTGTTTTGGATTTTTTAGAAGTAACAAATGATTTCAAAAATTATTTAAATTTCTCTGAGGTGTTTTATAGATTAATTGGGATTTTATGTAATTTTTTCAAATTTTTTTGTATTTTTTTCAATTTTTGCTTTCATTTCCACCATTTTTCCTTCGTCGTCGGTTTTGATTTAAACCGACCGTTTTCGAGCTTTTCGACCGGTTTTCGCTTTTTTGAATTGGTTTGACCAATTGCTTGACTTTCGCAAACCGATCGGTTTTACTGACTTCGACCGTTTCGCGAAAAACCGGTGCCGAGCAATTCTCGAAATTCAGTTCGAAAACGAAATTGTTAACCCTGGCTAACAGTTGCGGTAAAGGATTATAAAAAACAAAACATTTCAGAAGGGCTTGGAGGCAACTGTTATCTCCTCGATTTGCGACCATCTTTTTCCCCCAAAAAAATTTCCTTCAAAGAAACGAAAAGGGCTATAAAGGGGAGAAAAAAAAAGAATCGAAACCCAAAGGCAGGAAGAACGAAAGAGAGGGAGAGGACAGGACAGGAGAGCGAGGGGAGGGAATGGTCTCGACCCTCCCGTCTTAGGCTCTCATCTTCGCTGCTGAGGTGAGCCCCAACCCGTGCGATGCCAAGAATTACGCATTCTTGGGGCATTTTGCTGAGCGACTCTTGGCTGTTTGTTCGTCTTTTGGGATTTTTGGGGTGCGAAGTTCGTCCAATTTTGGGACCCGATTGAACGATTGATGGGCATGTTCTTGGATGTGGGTCGCATTCTTTCTGGATTTTGGGATATTTTTTTTTACCGTCGGAGCTATTCTTGCTTCTGTTGGTTCGGTTGCGTTGTGCCTGCTTGGGGATAGGATAAATATACGTGTGTTCGATTCTTGGAATTCGATTGCTATTTTTGTTTGAAAAAACTGCGGAGTTTCGAGCCAATCTGTGTGTATGCTCATCATTGCTGCTTGCATTTTTGCAAGAATTTTGATAGTGTTATAAAAAGGTTCCATTTCTAGAAATCTTTGCCCCTTTTTGGTTCTGTTTGGCCAAATGTTGTTCGATTTTGTTGGAAATGGTGTCAGAATCCATTTTTTTTTTGTTTCCTTTTGCAGCACTGGAGATTTTGGTGCTCAAAGCTGATTTCTTTTGAGAGTTAGCCATGCCTCCTTTTGGTTTTTTTGTGTAAAGTTCTGATGAATCTTGTAGCTACTTGCTTCCTGGGTCTAATGTTTGGTGTCCTATTGTTGAGCAATCAGTATATCTTGCGTTTTGTACTTTTGTGTCTCCTGCAAGTTTCGAATTTTTTATTTGAACTGCATCTCATTCGGGACTTGTTTCTGATTTTTAGTCGATTGATGGCTGCGCTCATGAAACACGAAAGTCTGCCACATTTTGCACGAATTTTGCAACGTCTCTGAAAGTGCATTTCTCTTATTTTTCTGGACTACATGTGCGTCAGTTGCGTACTTTGATACTAGTCTATACGGTGCTTATTTTCAAGTGATCTGATGGAGAGTTCTTCAATTTCAATCTGATGTGCAAAATAATTTATGCATTGACTATCAATTATGTTTCTGTGCAGCATTAGCTGTCAGCATTTTGGTTTCTTCACTGGTGTTGTATACTTTCAGTTCTCAGTGAGAATGCCAACCACCAGATGAAGGAATGACAGAATATTTTTGGTTGCTTTCAGCTGACCTTATCATATTAGTTAGGTTCTTTATTGGACTGCCATTAATCATTGACTTTGATAATTTGTGCTAGTTATGCTTACTTCCATGGATCACGGTTCATGTGAAGACTTCTGAATATTTTGATTCTTGTTTCAGCGAGTTGCCTGTGGTAGCTTTTACAGAAGTACATCTATACGTTGCTTGAAATTCTGGCAACTGTGATGTTGAGTTTCTTGGTTTTATGCTATACATCCTCTTTGTTCTTTTGCTTTAGTTTTAAGCAGAAGGTAGCTTTACTTCATCAGCACAGTAAACATTGCAATATTCTAAATGCAGGTCTTTGGTCAGTGAACTAGAAGGAAAGGTTGGGTTATCATGGGTATTTCATCCAAGTGGATTAAATCACTGGTTGGCATAAGAAAGCAAGAAAAGGGGCAAAATTCAGAAAAGCAAGAAAAGGCACAGAATGCCGAGAGCAGTGAAACTGTAAGTCATGGTATTCACTTATATTTTGTATGGTGTAATTTCATTGAATGGCTTATAATAATATTTTGGTCGACTTAACCATACTCTGAAGTCTGAAGCAATGATTATTTTTTGACTTTTCTTTTCATTTTCTTCTTTTATGAGCATAACTTGATAGGTGCATATGCATCTGGTTTTTGTCTCTCTCTGTGGGACATGACAAATCTTAAAGAATGAGCAAAACTGCAAAGGATTAGATGGTTTACCAAAGCTGGTTCGTCGGATGCCTCACAAGTGCTGTTGTTGACATGTCTTTGGCACAGACTTGTTGCTCAACAACTCTGTTTCATTGTCAACAGTGCTAAATAGAGATATTACATGTATTCCAATTTTCAATTAACAATACAGAATAATATGGAACATGAAGAAAATCATTGTTAACATTATTTAGCAAATGTTTTGGGTTGCTCACAATATGCCGTTACTGCAAAAATGCCTCTATCCCCTCACCTACGAGAGAAAAGAAAGATAAAAAAACATATTCGAATAAAGTTGTCATTGAGCACTTGAGGCATGTTTTAGTTTTTAATGATTAACTTGTCTGTCAATGATGGATAGATGATTGATTTGTGCGCAACTAGATGATTGCGTTGTCCTTTATTCAATAAGTGAACTTCTCATTCTTTTTTGAAATATCTTATTTATTTTACTTCTCAAGGTTAGTATGTGAATGTGACAAAACTTATGGTATGAGTATATATGTATTCCAGTCTTTCATCCGCCTTGCACAAAGGTGTTGCTTTGTAAGCACGAATTTCTAACTAGCAGAGTACATTACTATGTTTTAATTTGTCGGAATATCTTCCTACTTGACTTATTAGTTTTCACTGATGTACTTCCCCACATTAAGTCTTAACTGCTGCTTTTTATTGGCCTGTCTTGCCATCATGACAATGTATCATAAATATTGTAGAGGAGCTCTTCTACTCAATCACTACACAAACGGAAGCATTCTCTAGATCCTGAAGGTGCACTTGCAGTACAAAGTGAACAATCAACTGATGACACCAATACACAGACGATTTCAAATTTCATTTCTTCAGAAAGTACATTACTTGAAGTACATGTCTCTCAGACTGAAGATCATACTAGAAAAGAGGATTTGGCTGCAATAGTTATACAGTCCGAGTTTCGGGCATTCTTGGTATGCTATCTTTGAAGTCCGTTATGTTATATAACTGATAGAATCTTTTATTTGCTCTGCCATGTAGAGAATATGATGTTGCCAAACAATGAATGCGCTTGTATTCATATTTCAATTATTTATCCAACTAAACAACTTGGAAATTGTCAGAAAATACGATAAGGGCAAGCTGTGCTATATGCGAATTAGATAAGCTAAGAAAATAAAAAAAATTACTAATAGGAGGTCCTACTTAATTATTTGATAGTCAGGAAAAAAACATCGTGAAACTGAATCTTCTTGCCCTGAATTAAAATTATCCAGATAAAAAATTGTTTGTGTATAACCATGCATGGGTTAAAGAAGCTATGGATTTAGTAAAATATTTTAGCTCATGATTTTCAGGCATCCATCATATTTCTCTGGTTCTGACGTTTTGATCTTTCGTGTTGCATCCATACTTACCAGGCTAGACGGGCTTTACGAGCATTGAAAGGAATAGTGATACTGCAGGCCCTAGTTAGGGGTCATATTGTAAGAAAGCAGACAGCAGAAACACTTCAGTGTATGCAAGAGCTGGTAAGAGCCCAAGCTCGTGTCAGAGCAAGACAAGTTCGTGTTGCTTTAGAAAATCAAGTGGCACGGAAAAGGGTTCCTGAACAAGATGATCATGAGAATAATGCTCGAGAAATTGAGGTAGGCCACAAAATCCTGTAGAAGCGAATATTCTATGCTATGTATCATTTAGTTCCATAAATTACATTGTTCATTTGCTTAGGACATACAGGTAACAAGAGCAAGTCAATCATATTTTTTTTATAAAAGAAATGCAATAAAATACACTGAAAATTATAAAGAGCATCCTATGAGTTTTGTTGCATCCTTTTGGCGTGTTAAATTTAGTTATAAGTGTTCGGTTGAAGGGTGGAGGTGGGAATGGTACTACACATGCCATCAAGCTGAAGACAGTGCATCTTCTGACTTGAACTGTACCTGAGTTAGGGTTAGGGAAAATATCTTATTAAGGGTTGTCTTGCTCTTAATATTCAATTTTTGTGTGTTTATCCAGCTGAATGCTGTGAGTGAACAATGTTTTTTCTTCAAGCCTTTGATATTCCACTGAGAATTGAAATAAGCCACTGCAGCAATAAAACATTCAGGACCTGTTGGACCTGGAGATCGTTATCTATTGTTATTTGGTCATCAGTTGGTTTTTCAAGCATGGAAAAATAGAGCAAGTCATATATGAGCGGGATAAATTTGTTTCTCGGCTAAACATTGTTTATGCGATAACATTCTTCACTTCTGCAACAACAAATGCAGGAAGGCTGGTGTGGCAGTATTGGTTCCATGGAAGAAATGCAAGCTAAAGTATTGAAAAGGCAGGAAGCTGCTGCCAAGCGTGAGAGAGCAATGGCTTATGCTTTAACTCATCAGGTAATTTTCAAGGGTACACCTACTGTTTACATCAACTGATTGAGACTTGTTAAGTGAGGTTAACTTGATGATCTAGCACCAAAAGGTTTGTTGAATGTGCACTTGATTATAGTCTATTAGTGTTTTTGAATCGTGGATTCGCGGGTTGACAGCCAAAATTTTACTAGTGTACTATAATTTTTAATTTGAACTGAGTCCCACAGCAAACTATTGATAGCATTTGAAAATGATTTTAAATTATAAATGACAATTAGCGCACTAAAATCATTATGTTGTGTTTTTCTCTTGGTCAGCGGCAAGCTGGTTCCAGGCAACAGAAACCTACGAGTCTGCAAGGACTCGAACATGATGATAGCCATTGGGGATCAAACTGGTTAGAGAGGTGGATGGCTGTGCGTCCATGGGAGAACAGGTTACTTGATAATAATGCCAAAGAGAGTACATCAATGTGTGATGATAAGCAGGATGAGGAAACAAAGTCTCAGATCACACCAAAGACCAAAGTGCCAGTTTCAAGTACTCCTAATGGTCCGAGCAAGGAGAAAGGTGTAAACCATAAAAAGTCATATTCTGATGTAAGTTGTACTTTATTTGGGAGATCGGCCAGTACACTTCCTTCCACCTCTTTGTGGTCATCCAAACAAAAGTTGAAGTTGTCAGATGAAGTTTTTGATGAAGTCAGCTCCCAGCCAACAGATCTAGCTTCTCTGCCTGTGTGCAACCCAAAAGAAAGGCCCGCACAGGTGAATACACCTGCCAAGAAGCGGCTATCCCTGCCAAATAACGGTAAACACACAATAGTCACAACTCTTCCAGCCTCTCTGTCGTTTGTAGTATACATGCTTGCCTCCTAGAATGGTTTCTTGTCTTGTTTATTGGCAGTCATTCAGCAAACTGTGGACACTATTTGTAGCCCTTTTTTCCAAAAGGACCAATTAGAACCATAGTATTACAGAATACCAAGTGGTGTATCCTACAACACATTTTTTAGTTTATCTTTTGTACAATAAATTAGTGGTTGAAATTCATTTATCCCCCATATTCCCTTAGCAAGCCTTAGTAATCTGCTTACGAAAACTTTTTCCTGCAAGAATTTTGTAAAGATCTTTGAAGTAAGAAGCTAGCTGAGCTTTGCCTTCTATCCCCTCTCACCCTGATTATTGTATGATCTGCTTACCAAAACTTTTTCCTGCAAGAATTTTGTAAAGATCTTTGACGTAAGAAGCTAGCTGAGCTTTGCCTTCTATCCCCTCTCACACTGATTATTGTATGTTTTTCATGTTATACATAAGTATAGAAACGCACTTGTTATGCATCTTCCCTTTTGCTGTCATGAAATTTCTGTGAAATCAACAAATCCATTATCCAGCAAGTATTTATGTTTGTTATGTGTGTGTGCCCTAACAGTTGGTGGGGGAGCAAGAAAGGGGCCAATCAATAAAAATTCGATGAACCGATCTGCCAATGCTAGGTCTGATCCGAAACCACGGGCAAGCACTCCTAACCAACCTGGGAAGCAAGTTGAGTTACCAAAATGATAACACATTTCTGTTCCAACCTGACTCGGGTAAGCCATAAGCCGCTCTTGGTGTGTTGTTGTCCAGCAGAGCATGCTACACCTGTGTACATAAATTTTCCAGAAAATTTCTGCATCTTGGTTGCTGGTGTGTTTCATATTCCTGTTGTGCGATTTTGTGGGTGTTGTTGTGCCATCTTCTCTTTCCTATTACCCATTTACCCTTATTTTCCTTACATTTTGCCCTCCTGTATGTTGTTCTAACTGCTAAAAGAAGGAATTGTATTGTATCTGAAAACTATTGCCCTGTGCTGTTGTGCACCCTTCTTTTCTTTCTGATGACAAACACGTGCACTCCTTTTTTATTTATTTAACCTTCGCTGCATTGATTTGATCGATGCCCCATTGATAACATGTTAGCAGATGCACGCCCACATATTTTAAAACCAGTGTATTTTAGGAGCCATACTTTCTGAATGCTATTTGGGATTACTGGCATGTGGGGTATTTTAGGAGCCATGCTTTCCTTTAAAATACCTTTGCTCCAGCTTTGCCTCATGGAGAGGCCAGCCATATTTATTCTCTGCTTGATGGGGCCGTACAAATTAGTAGTATAAACAGACAGAGTGTGTTTGGTTTAGTATCTCTGCTGCTGTCTATGATTGAGCTCACCTTTGCCACCTTTATCAAGTGTGTGGAAGTTTCTTGTGAATTGTGATCCTGCTTTTGCAAAGCACCAGCCTCTCATGGTACTATTACATCTTTGGGTACAATCATGCAGGTCAAAGCTGCAATGTTTGCAGATTTGTGTATGATTGAATTGAACGTGATAAAGCCTAAAGGTGAGCTCGCCGTTGGGCGCCACTGGGAAGTGAAAATTGCCTTTCTTTGACCCTCCCAGCTTTGTTGAGATCATGTGGTGTGTCGTCATGTGTGCATGCATGTGTCCTGTCAGGGTTCCAAATATCGACGATAATCGCCATTTTCACGTGTATCGGGGCGATTCAGGATTAAAAATCGGAACTTTTTTTTAAAATAATACATTTTTTTATTCAAATTGCAAAAGTATACCACGATATTAAAAATTGCAAAAATATACCTTTATCGCCCTTTGAACGGGCGACAGGGCACTTGTCGCCCTCTAAATGGGTGATTTTGGCACTTGTCGCCCTCTGAATGGGCGACATGTCCCTTTTCCTGTAGCTAGTTTTTAAAGAAAATCATAATTTTTTCATATGATCTTGGATAGAGGTGAACTTTATATGAAAATTGTAGCTCTCGATGAGATCTACAACTTTGGTATATAACTTTTTTTCATTTGAATCCATTTGGACTACCAAAAACGAGATAGAAGTTTCAGATTTAGTTTAGATCTGATTTTTAGATCTGAACTTTCCATCCTATTTTTGGCCATCTAAATGAATTCAAATTAAAAAAAAATTGTATACCAATGTTGTAGATCTCGTCGAGAGTTACAATTTTCATATAAAGTTCATCTCCATCCGAGATCACATGAAAAAGTTATGATTTTCTTTAGAAAAACTGACTACAGAAAAGGGGACATGTCGCCCATTCAGAGGGCGACAAGTGCCAAAATCGCCCATTCAAAAGGCGACAGAGGCTACAGAGGCCTCTGTCGCCCGTTCAAAGGGCGACATATGTATATTTTTGCAATTTTTTGAGATCGAGATATATTTTTGCCATTTAAATAAAAAAATGTATTATTTTAAAAAAAATTCTTAAAAATCGCTCGGTAAACCTGTTAAGTTCAAATTCAAATTTGAAAAAGTTGGTGAAATTTATCAAGAAGTGTTAATTTTTTTGAATTTTTTGTGTGCTTGTTAGGGTTTCAAATATCGACGATAATCGAGCTAAAATCACGATTTTCACGTGTATTCGGGCGATTTGGGATTAAAAATCGCTCGGTAAACCTGTTAAGTTCAAGTTAAAATTCAAATTCAAAAAAATTGAAGAAATTTATCAAGAAGTGTTAATTTTTTAATTGTTTTATGTGAGGTCCCGGAGTAATGCTAATGAATCTAGATCATTACCAGACCTGTGTATTTTTTAAAAAATTTAACAGTGCTACTGTCTTTGTATATGCTCTTCGGTTTTTGATTTTCTAGGGGTATTAAATGAAGTCTAATATTTCTGAATTTTCTTGTGTGACATCCTGAGGAAATTATAATGATTATGTAAAATCTCCAGATGATGATAATACTTGTGTATTTTTTTAAAACAATTCTGACAGTGCTACTGTCAGAATATATTCTCTCCGGTTTTTTATTTTATAGAGGCAGTAAATGAAGTCTAATATTTCTAAAAAATTTATTACATGATCCTTGGTCACTAATTATGATTCTATTAAAATTTCAGAACATGATCAAGCTTGTAAATTTTTATAAAAATCTGATAGTGTCTTTGTTCTTTTCATTAATTGCAGTTTTTGATTTTTCAGAAGCACTAAATGAATTCAAAAATTGTTGAAATTTCTCTGAGGTGTTTTATAGACTAATTGGAATCTATTACGAGTTTCTGCAATTTTTTACAGTTTTTTTTCCAATTTTCCTTGAGTGTGCCGAAAATCGAATAAAATCGCTCGAAAATTGGTCGATTTTTTTATTTTTTCGACAAAGTTTGATCGCCTATTTCAAAATTTTTGACTTCGAACACATTCGATTTCTACCGGTTTTCGGAAAATACTGTTTATTCAAAAATAATAATAATCGTGATATCGGTATTTGTAACCCTGGTCTTGTCTCTCTCTCCCAATTCCAAGCTGAGTTTACATGGTGGATGGTGCATGCAGTTTCGGCTCTTTACCTCAGTAAATTCGTTTTGAGGTTAGAGAACAATGCATAACATATCATGGCCTGATTTATGAATGCAGAATTATGTGTTGGTCTTGTTTGTGGGATGGACTTGTAGGTTCTGAACCAGTAAACGTTGGGTGACGGCCTGCCATTAGTCAAGCAGACATGCGAGTCCAGAGCTCATGTCTTCGACTAATTGAGATCTCAGATACAGTGATGCCACAGTGACAAGTGCGTCCTAATAGATTACCGCGTTACTTTCACGCGCTGACGAAAAGCTTAAGCTGTTATGAAACAGTGATCATGCTACCCATACTCGAAAAGACAAGGTAAAACATACCATGTACTACTGGTTGGTTATCACTGTGGGTGGGTATTCGGTTTTTTCGATTTGATTTAAAAATATTTTGGTTTTTGAAAACTATAAACCGAACCAAGCCGAATAAATTCAAAAACCGAACCGAATTAATCGAAATATTCGGTTAATTCGGTTTTTGGTCAACTGAATTATTAGAGTGACAAACCAAACCAAATCAAGCTCCTAGACCTAGATCCAAATCCCTCCTCAATCCGCCTCCACCCCCGGCTCGATCCGCTGTGGATTGTCTCCGCAAGCCATGACGTCGAGTCTTGGGGGCTCTGGTCTCTAGGGGCATAAAATCTTGCCTGCTCTGGAGCTAGCCACAGCCGTGTCGATCTGTCTTTGATATGAGCTGCTTGAGTTAAAAACAGAGACAAGAATGGGCACATGCATAGAAGTTTCCTTTTCACTCTTGTATTTGTCATACACAGTACCCATGATGTCGAGTCTCTTTTTCTCTCTTTCCAGAGGCCTATCCTTTTGCACAATTTTTACGAGACGGCCCGAGATTATCTCAGATCAAATACACAAAATTGCAATGGTAGAAAGTTACAACTTACAGATCGAAATTCGATCGATGAATCGCGAATCCCTTGGAAGGAGGACGGAGACGAGGCTTGGAGGCCGTAGATCCCTTGGAAGGAGGATGGAGACGAAACCCTAGAAGCCGCGTGAATCAGGTGGTCTGCAGGGACAGGACGCGAGCGGAGGCCGAGGTCGCTGGAGGACACGGATCCCTTCGAAGGAGGATGGAGACGAAGCCTGAAGGCCGTAGATCCCTTCGAAGGAGGACGGAGATGAAACCCTGGAGGCCAAGCGAATCAGGATTCAGGAGGTCACCAGGGATAGGACACGGCTGGGTCTGGAGGTCTCGCCGGAGCTAAGGTTCCGTGGCTCGTGAGGAGGCAGGCGATTGGGGAAGGCGGTGACGGGTGGTTTATTAGGGAACGTGGTTTATTAGGGATGGGTGGTTTATTCGGTTTCTAGCGGTTAAAAACCGAACCGAAACTTGAAAACCGAATACCACTAAAATAAACCGAGCAGAAAACCGAAAACAAAAAAAACCGAAAAATCAATTAATTCAGTTCAGTTTTTTGGTTTTGGTTTATATGTGCCCACCCCTAGTTAGCACTAGGTCAGATGATCAGTAGCGGTAAACTTACCGTGGGCAAGAATCGCAGGAGGAATCCAACGTGTTTTTAACTGCTACTTCCAATCTTTGACGATGGTCCCGACTCCCGACCAATAGGATCGTGGAAATATGGGGTGCATGCCATGCGGCCCATGCCTCTGGATCCTGGCTGACCTGATCCGGATTGGATCTATCCATCGATAGGTTCTTGTGCTGTTACAACACTGTTGGATCAAGGTTGATCTAACGTGCCATAGCATCAAGATACAATGCATTAATACAGTGCTTACTATAGTGGCAGAGCTGCTATGGTATTCTCCGGCCAGCACCATAGAAGATTTGGGTCATTACTTTTTAATCAAACAGTCCATCTACGGTGGCTCACTTTCACAATCTCACTTATCACTGATTTATTATGGTGTGTCCGTGCCTCCACCGTGATAGTGGTAATCTCTACGGGTTAATACTCCTAGCCTATTGGTACGGCAACGTCTTTTCTTTCTTTTTCCTTTTAATACGAGATTGACCTAGCTCGAATCTTATATGTCAGGGGAAAAACATATCAACGGATGCGATTAAAAGGTGGCACTTAAACTCTCTAACTCGCGCGTAGATGGAAGTTTAGTGACCCTGCTCGCATGAGTAAAACCCCAATTGCATTGCATTGCATTCTTGCTGAATTTTTCTTTTCTTTTCTTTTACATAGAGAAAGAGAGCTCGTAGTATCTTCTCCCATTTGGAGTTTTTGGACAAGTAATCCTCTGACTTTTAGGGTCAGTCCAAAACACCGAGTATGTCTCGTTGTTCTTGGCATTTGCAGTATTTTATTGTACGGTACAAGTACTACCTACCCATACTTGACGCATCGCCTGCTCTTACAGTCTACGTAAAGAAGCTTTGTGTCCACGCATGACTAGATCTGGGGCTTTGCCGCGCGAAATTAGGAAGAAACGTTCCGAGCATTTTAGCACTAGCGTCCCCGATGATTGCTTCGCAACAAAAGTTTGATCAACTAGACAACTACATGGGATGATGAAAACAAATATTGTCGCAGCAGCGCAATATAATTGAAAAGAGGCTCGTTTGGATCGTGGGAATCACGTAGAGATCGCGGAGGATTTATATTACTAAAATTTAGAGGTGGGCACTCGGGTCGGGCTTTTTTGGTTGGCCCAAGGCACGGTGGGCACGGTTTTGTTCAAAGCCTGATCTAGCATGAAGTGGGCCATGCTGTGCTAGCATGACACTGTAGCACGGATTGTGCCGGGCCCGAGAATCGAGCACGATGGGCTACACGACCTGACACAACACTGTAGCACATGCCGTGCCGGGCCCGATGACCCAGGGCATAAGGAAGAAACTCAACATGAAGGTCACCGACTCGCAGAGCATGAGCGCTATGGACGCACCCAGCAGTATGGACGTCACCCTCGCCGCCGACACGTGAGAAAGATGGGCAAGAGGGGAGAGAGAGCTAAGAGAGATTGAGAGACGGTGCAAGAAGTTGCTATCTCTCACTCGTTTCTCTCAATCTCTCTCAGCTCTCTCTCTCACCCGTATCTCTCAATCTCTCCCTCTCTCGCTCGTCTCTTTCAATCTCTCTCGCCTGTCTCCCTCACTTTCTTTCTCGTCTATTGCCTCCTCTCTTGCCCGTGTTCAGCACATCCCCCTCGCTCTCTGTAACTGTTCAAGAATAAATAAATTTTAGTTCTTTTTCCCATAATATTTGTGTCCATTGCCTTAACTCCATGCGTCTCCGACTCCTTTCCTCTCGTCGCAATAGTACAAATAGGTCGGATCAGGGCCAGCACGGCATGAAACGCAAATGGATCGTGCTAGGGCTCGCCAAAGGCGAGCCGGGCCAGCACGGCATCGCACGGTGGGCACGACAAGCCGTCGCGGCATGGCACGGTTCAGACACGAAGCACGATGAATCTGTACTAGGCCGGTCCGGTATGACACCCACTGTCGGGACCCGAATTTGCAAATCCGGACCCTCTGTGTATACCGCACTAGTCCAGGATCACGCTAGTGCACACAGGCGCAACATAGATGCTATCATAGTCGCATACAATAAATATAGCATAAACTTCAATGATTAATAATAACGTTGTCTTACATGAATAATGCCTCACAGGCTTAAATAAAAAGTATCAATGAAAAGCAATGAAATAGAATAAACGCAGTGGCGCCCCGATTCGCCACAGCAACCGATGAGGCTCGGACCCTAAGCATTCGTGATCCATATAATCCTCCTCCACGAAGGGCGAGATTCCTCCTCTTCGAAGTTGTTGTTGTTGGGGTGAGTACATAAAGCACTCAACAAGTTGTGCACAATAATGCAAGTCTAATATTCTATATGCTTGGCTTAATCCAAACGAATGGCTAATATGGCTATTTTGCAAGAAAGCAAAGATTTAACAAGAATATAGTAAATAGATTGGAAAGCAAGAAACAAATACAAGAATTAATAAATTCAAGATTTCGAAGTAACCAAGTTTCTCAATCCTAAATTATTTTCCACTTTCCATGGCACCTTGCCATCCCAATAGGTTTTGTTTAACAAAAGTCTAACCCTTAATCTGTAATTCTTAGCATTGCCCAATACCGTGAGCACGGCTATTTGAATAGATTGTACACTCGCAGAGGTTATGCACTTTACCCACACGATACAACCAAACACCACCAAGGCGAGTGATCGTAATAAAGCCTTTACAATGCTACACCTAGACCCAAGATCGCCGCTAAGGTTTCAACATCAAGGGTTAAACCACCACAACAGGCCCCTCTTGCGCCATGTGAGTTAAACCGTAACCCGGACTCACTATTCACCACGACAAGATCAAATCTAGGTTTCACAAATTATTCAACTAGGCTGTCCCATTCCGCACATGTGGTTGCAAGAAGGACTCAGTCAAAGGCTTGCAAGGTTAAGTCCTTAAAGTGATTAAGGCAAGACTTCCACATACCCCCGCCATCCCAGCCCACCTTGGCACACCGCCCTGCCACTTGCCCCAATCTAAAATCATTACCACCCCACTTGATTACCAAGCACCACATGCCATCAACATTTCAATCTAGATGTGTGACCTCCTCGCCACGACAACTTGATATCACGGTGCGACAAAGACATGACACACCAATTCATAAACATTGTTCCATATTCCATTAGTCAAGATTAAGTATCAACATTCGGACACATGTGATGACGTGGCATGGCTAAGCAATCTATGACGGCCTAACTAGCCTGTGTTGATTATTAATATTAACCAACTATAATTCCACATCCTAGGGTGACAAATAGATCATGGCATAAAATTGGCAAGGTATGATTTAATTCAAATAGGCATATTATCTAATTCCAGATTAATTGAAATCATTTATACACATAAAATATCATGCATAAAGTTTAAGAGACAAAATAGCAATTTGGTGAAAATTAGGTGCAACATGATCAAAGCACAACTTTCCTTGGAGTAGGTGCTGGTCTTGCTCTGAGCTTGGGTCTTGAAGCGATGAATCTTCCTCCGATCACCGAGCAGCTCAACGCTCACGCTAAACGATGCCAAAATAGCAAATAAACACCAAAACAGAGAGCAACCAAACTCCAAAAATAAAATAAAATTCACGAATAAATAGATCTTGATTTTACAAATTTTAGAAATTTGAATCACTCAAACCGAGTTAAAATGCAAAAGATATAGCCTTTTGAAGTTTGAATAAATCTGAAAATACAGAAAATAGAAAAACCGATTTTTCCGAAGTTATTTTTCTATTGAAAAGATCTTTATTGCGCAATGTCGACGCCAGCCCTGGCCCGAGCCAATCAGCGCCGACACGCCACTCGGCGCATGCAGACCGGTCCACGGAACCGCCTCGTCCACCGTGGACGCGGCTCACGGCGCCTCGCATCACGCGTTCGACACGCGGCGCGCATCGATCGGTCGCAACGCCGCCGAGCCGATGCTCGACACGCGGCGTACATCCAGGCGATGATCCAACGGCTAACGCTCTAACGCACACGCGGCGCGATCTCAACCGAACAAACTTGATCCAACGGCCGATGAAGCTTCCCGACGAAGATGGCAGCACGGCGGCGGTCTGGCACCGGAGCGGAGGACGATGACCTCCCGAACGGTGTTTCGGCGCGACTCCAGCGAGATGAAGTGGCTACCCCGATGCGGCTTGACGCGACGAGCCCGGATCTGGAACCGATTCGGCGAACGGCGGCTTGACGGAGACGCAAACTAAAGAAAACGACGCGGCGCTATTTAAAAATCGCGGCGAGCTCTCATCGCACGGGCGACGGCGACTCGACGGCGAAGGCTAGCATCGGCGGATGCGCTCGGGATGGCGATCCTCGGTGCGGTCCGCGCTTTAAATAGCCACGGTGAACGCCGTAAAAGGCAACCCTAAAATCACGCCGCGCGGCGGCAGCGGCGCGGATTCGAAACCGAATCGAGACGATGATCGCGTCCGTCCGACCGCGATGAACGGCTACGATTAGATCCGGCGATACGATCCGATCCGCTCCTTCCAAATCCAATGCGGGCGAGATCTAAACTTACCAAAACAACGCAAGGAATCCTCACCGCGTGATCTTGATCCAACGGCCAAGGCGCTAGGGTTTCGCGAAGGAGACAAACCGTCGATCCGATCCAACGGCCACACGCACGGCAAGCGGCGCGGTTGGCCGACGGCCGCACCGCGATGGGCGCAGACGCACAAAGTTGGGCTTGGCCTCAGATCGCTCCAAGATTTTTCAAAAGCTTTTGATTTAAAATAATTCCCGAAATTAAATTAATTCATTTAAGGCAATTAAAATATCGTGAAAATCCAGAAAATTCTCATAAATACTTTGGGACATTCTGAGCTCAAATAAAATATTTTGGTAAAACTTTATATTAACTTTATCTATATATACATTTAGTTTTCACTAAAGGTTCAATATACTTAATTAAAATAAATTCAAATAATTTCGAAAATCCAATAAATTCGTAAAATCACCAAAATGCACATAAGTGAAATTATAGGCCAAATTTTTGGGATGTTACAAACCTCCCCTTAATGTAATCTCGACCCGAGATTCAAGGTGGCTAGGAATAGGTTTGAAATTCTATCTTCGTGTCCTTTTCACACTCCCTGTGTTGCCTCATTCTCGTAATGGTTGCTCCATCGAACTCGCAAAACGAATCGACTTGTTCCCGGTCCTGCGGTCCATGACATCCAAAATTTTCATTGGTTGTTCCTTGTAGGTCAAATCCTTCGCAACTCAATCTCTTCCATAGGCGCTCGCTGCCGCACCAAGACACTTGTTGAGTTGTGACACATGGAACACATCATGCACGCCGCTAGCAATCGCGCAATTCCAACCGATAAGCAACCTCCTCGACGGCTCAAAATTTTGAACGGTCCAACGATCTTGGGGCAAGCTTTCCTTTAGCGTGAAACCTCTTAACTCCTTTCGAGGGGTAACTCTAAGATACACGAAATCATCGGGCTCAAACTTAGATCACGACGCCGATTATCGCCAGAACTCTTTTGCCTTGATCGCGATTTTCAACCTCGTCTTATCATAGCAACTTGCTCTTCACTTCTCGAGAATATCAGGCCAAATATCATACGCTCTCTGTCTCATTCCAATTCAAGTGGGTACGACAGTGCACGACCATATAAAGCCTCAAATGGCGACATCGCAAACTAGCTCGTAATCGTTGTTATAATCGAACTCGCATATGGCAAACATTTATCCCATGATGTAGTATAGGCTAATGCACAAGCCCTTAACATATCCTCCGTAATTTGATTTACCCTTTCGCTTGACCATCACTGCGGGTGATATGCCGTCGTCAAGTTCAAACGTGTTCCCATGGCTTCATGCAATTTATCCCAAAATCTCGAGGTGAATCGGGTACTGTTCGACACTATTTTCTTTGGTACCCCATGCAAACACACAATTCTGGCTATGTATAGTTCTGCTAACCGGTCTCCTGAGTAAGTTGTCTTGACTCGAATGAAGTGAGCAACTTTGGTCAGTCGATCCACGATAACCCATATAGAATCATACCCACTTTGGGTTCTTGGCAACCCGGTGATGAAATCCATACCGATTTCTTCCCATTTCCATTCTGGAACTTTTAACGGTTGTAGTAATCCTGCAGGTCTCTGGTGTATTGCCTTAACTCTCTGGCATATATCACATAAGGCAACATGCTCACGACTTCACGCTTCATATTCGCCACCAAAACCTCTCCCTTAAGTCCGGTACATCTTGGCGCTTCCTGGATGGATTGAATACTTGGAATCGTGAGCCTCTTCTAAAATCAACTGCTTAAGCTCTGGTCTGTTTGGCACACAAATACGACCCTTGAACCACATGGTACCCCGGCCATCCATAGAAAAATCTGCCGCTAATCCTTCATCCTTTTTAGCTTTGATTCGGTTGATTTTCTCATCATCCTTTTGCCCTTCCCAAACTGATCTTCAAGCGTCGGCCTTACTTCCAAAGCAACTATAAATCCTTCCGAACCATTACCAATTTTAACTTCTGAAACTCCTTACACAACTCCGATTGATCTTCCTGTACCATCATGTTTGTAACATAGTTTTTACGACTCAAGGCATCAGCCACTACATTAGCCTTTCCTAGATGGTAGTGGATTCCCATATTATAATCCTTGATCGGCCCAACCATCTCCTTTGCCTCATGTTAAGATCTGATTGGGTGAAGATATATTTCAAACTCTTGTGGTCGATATATCTCACATCTATTTCCCATGAGATAATGACGCCACAATTTCAAGGCATGCACCACGGCAGCCAATTCCAAGTCATGCGAGGATAATTCCCTTCATGCGGTCTTAATCGCTTTGACGATATGCGACCACTTTACCCTCTTGCATCAATACGCATCCAAGACCTCGCCTTGATGCATCACAAGATATATCAAAGCGTTTCAACATTAGGCAAAACCAACACTGGGGCTGTTGTCAAACGCTTTAATTCCACAAAACCCTTATCACAATCTGACGCCCATGAAAATTTCTTTTCCTTTTTCAACAATCGCGTAAGAGGTCTCGCAATCGTCGAAAATCCTTCTATGAATCGGCGATAATATCCTGCCATTCACAGAAAACTTCGGACTTGAGTGACAGACTTTGGTTGTTCCTAATGCAACACCGCTTCCACTTTGCTTGGGTCGACGGCAACTCCTTCGCAATCATAAATGACCGAGAAATTCCACCTTTCCTTCCAAAAGTCGATTTATCAATTTAGCATCTGGTTTGCTATGCACGCAGCTTTTCCAACACTAGCCTCAGATGATTTGCGTGGTCTGCTTCGGTCTTTGAATATACCAAAATATCATCTATGAACACAACAACAAACTTGTCCAAGTATTCCATGAAAATCTTATTCATCAAGTTCTCCGAAAGACATGACCGTGAACTCATAATGTCCATATCTTGAAGAAAATGCGGTCTTTGGAACATCTTCCGCCCGAATCTTTAGTTGATGATATCCGGAACGAAGGTCTATCTTGGAGAAAACTCCAGCTCCTCTCAACTGGTCGAACAGATCATCAATCCTTGGCAACGGATACTTATTCTTAATCGTTACTTCATTAAGTGCACGGTAATCAATACACATTCTAAGGCTTCCATCTTTTTTCTTGACAAACAAAACTGGCGCTCCCCATGGCGACGAACTTGGTCTTATAAAACCCTTTTCTAATAACTCGTCGATCTGCTTTTTCATTTCCACCAACTCATCGGTAGGCATCCGATAAGGTCTTTTTGCTATTGGTGCTGTACTGTACTAACTCAATGACAAACTCGATGTCACGGTGCCGCGGCATTCCTGTAGATCCTCCGAAATACATCCGATATTCCTCGACCACCGCACGCCATCTATGCCGACGGCTTTCACGCTATTAACAATTAATTGACCTTACGAACCGATGTCGCTCGAATTCCACCTTTTCTCCTCTAGGGCTCTCAATGGATACAATCCTTTGACCGCAATCCAATATCGTCTTATGCTTGGTTAACCAATCCATACCGAGGATAACATCTAAAACTTGGGCATCTAGAATAATCAAGTTCGCTAGAACTCTACCCCATTAATTTTTAGCTTTACCCCAAACATCCAAGGTTAGATCTTAACTCGATCCCGGGCTTGACTAGCATCACACACTTAAGATTTTTCATGCTCAAACCATTTTCGATGCAAAAGCTCGAGAGACAAATGAATGCGAAGCTCTGAATCAAATAATACCGCTGGTGTAATCGAGTTTACCAAAACTTACCCAAGACGACGCCCGATGCTTCCCGGCTCCATCGGCGGTGATGTGGTTGACTCGCCTCGAATAGTAGCTTGAGGCGTTGCTCCCGCCTGTCCGGCTCCTCGATTCGCTCCCATCATAGGTGCTTTAGCGGTGTCGCCCAAGGTTGAAACGCATCGCGTGATACCTCCTTTCTCGGGGACATCTATTAGCATAATGCCCCACCATTACAATCGTAGCACCTTCCGCGGCCGATCACGATTCCTCCTTGAGCATTGTTACCTTGGACCGCGCCCGATAATTCGCCCCGTGGTCGCGGCGTAGGTGTTGTTTGGTTTGTTAACGACTTGCGGTTGGATCTTAGCAAACCGCTATGGGTCATCCTCATTCGCAGTGGTTAGGCGCCCACCAGGTTAGTCATCAAGCGCTTGCGATTTTCCCAAGCTCCTCGCGCTTATCCTCCGTAATCAAAGCCTTGTTTACCAATTCTTGAAAACTGGAAAAGTGTGGGTAATCACCCCACTTGCGCCCCGAAGTTTAATCCTTCATGAATCGGATCGCTTAGCCTTGTCCGTCGCCACATCTTCGTGGAGCATAGCGAGCTAATCGTGTGAATTTGTTCAAGTAATCACCACCGTTGGCCTCCTTGCTTAAGCGCCCAATTCTTCCTTTTCAGTCCATCATTCCTTCCGCACGTGGTATTGGCGAAAGGCCGTTGTAATTCTTCCCACGTGATTTCCATGGGTGCCTCGTGAGTAGCACAAGAGTTCTCCCACCATTCTCGCACTGTTCCTCAAGCCGATGAGATGCATAAAGAACCTTCTCATGCCCTTCACATTGCGTGATGTACAACTTCCTCTAAGTGGTTCTCAGCCAATCATCTACTTCCAAGGGGTTGACGTTGCCCGAGAATGTTGACGGTCGGGTCCTCATAAAGTCTGACAATTTGGAATAAGGACGAGGTCCGCCGTTATTAATCTGAGAAGCGGGGTTGTTGATCGCAGCCATATTGGTCATCTCACGCATCATTATGCGATCAACCGAGTCCGCAATGAGAAAAGCTCCCAAGTTTCGCATATCCTTTGGTGGTGGTGGTGGTGCTCCTTCGTTGGGATTGTTGCCCGGCGCAGACCACTTCTCAAGCTCCGTTGTTGCTTGCGGGTATTCACCATCCGCTTGATTGCTTCTTGGGTTAGGAAAGGTAGATGTAGCATAGATAAGATGCAAGAATTTCTAAGGCGGGGAACAAAGTTAAACCCAACTTAAATAATCTTTATTAATACTTGGTATGGTTGCTTACAATGCCTAAGGGCTTTGCAACACATACCGCACACTCAAAGAAACAATTAAGAACCAAACTAAACATGCAACCTTAACGCCTACTAAAAGGTAAAGGCTAACTTAAAGACGCGACTCAACACTCGAGTCTCAACACAACTCTAAGACCGACTTCACTCATCCACCACCTGGCCGAGATCGATCCGTGCATACACCGGTGGGTGGTGGCATGGGTGCGAACCTATCCTCGTGACCTTCTGCGGCTCCTCGTGCTCCCACTCACGCTCTTCCGGTCTTCTTCTTCTTGGCGGCCTCATCCGCCCCGGACGACTGGTCCGCTATCTCCTCGCTACCGCAAGGCCTCCTCCAACTCACCGATGACTCGCCACGGCGTCACGGGTCTTTTGAAGCTCTCGCCCGCCACTCAACGCCACACTGCCTCCAGGCTCGCGCAGATGTCCTCGTGTGCTCCTCCTGGCCGTGGCGAACTCAGCGAGGTGTACCGCATGGCACACTCCTCCACGATCCGCCGATTGGTACGCCGCACCGTCGGGTGAAGCCGAAACACGGTGTCGCCAAGCTCGAGGCGTAGTCGTGGCGGATCCGTCGAGAGCAAGTCTAGCGCCTCCGAACTCCACTCGTAAGTGAACCTTCAGCGGTGATGTGGATCGGTCTCGTGGTCTCGCCGCACTCTCGAGCGAAGATAATCAGCTTGCGTAAGAATCCTCGATGCACACCGCTGACGCCCAGCTTGCTTCCTCAGAGAGCGGACGATCAAAGCCTCCAATCACTTGAAGAACTTTCCACGGCTCCATGGCGTAGCCACCCCGCTCGACTAAAGATCGAAGATCGGCATCTATTCAAAACAAAATTTTGAATAAGATCTCCACTTGAAACGGCAACGAAAAGAAGGTAATTTAGCAAGGATGAGAGTAGAGGGATGAGATAAGCCAAGAGTTTCTTATTAGTCAATTTCACCTTTTCTATAGAAAATAATTTTGACACTCCTAAGAGATACCAACTACCTAGGCCAAGACCTATAGTCAAGATGGCTCGATACCACCTCTGTCGGGACCCGAATTTGCAAATCCGACCCTCCGTGTATACCGCACTAGTCCAGATCACGCTAGTGCACACAGCGCAACATAGATGCTATCATAGTCGTACACAAATAAATATAGCATAAACTTCAATGATTAATAATAATCTGTTGTCTTACATGAATAATGCCTCACGTGGCTTAAATAAAAAGTATCAATGAAAAGCAATGAAATAGAATAAACGCAGTGGCGCTCCATTCGCCACAGCAACCGATGAGGCTCGGACCCTAAGCATTCGTGATCCATATAATCCTCCTCCACGAAGGGCGAGATTCCTCCTCTTCGAAGTTGTTGTTGTTGGGGTGAGTACATAAAGCACTCAACAAGTTGTGCACAATAATGCAAGTCTAATATTCTATATGCTTGGCTTAATCCAAACGAATGGCTAATATGGCTATTTTGGCAAGAAAGCAAAGATTTAACAAGAATATAGTAAATAGATTGGAAAGCAAGAAACAAATACAAGAATTAATAAATTCAAGATTTCAAGTAACCAAGTTTCTCAATCCTAAATTATTTTCCACTTTCCATGGCACCTTGCCATCCCAATAGGTTTTTGTTTAACAAAAGTCTAACCCTTAACTGTAATTCCCGAGCATTGCCCAATACCGTGAGCACGGCTATTCAATAGATTGTACACTCGCAGAGGTTATGCACTTTACCCACACGATACAACCAAACACCACCAAGGCGAGTGATCGTAATAAAGCCTTTACAATGCTACACCTAGACCCAAGATCGCCGCTAAGGTTTCAACATCAAGGGTTAAACCACCACAACAGGCCCTCTCTTGCGCCATGTGAGTTAAACCGTAACCCGGACTCACTATTCACCACGACAAGATCAAATCTAGGTTTCACAAATTATTCACTAGGCTGTCCCATTCCGGACATGTGGTTGCAAGAAGGACTCAGTCAAAGGCTTGCAAGGTTAAGTCCTTAAAGTGATTAAGGCAAGACTTCCACATACCCCGCCATCCTCGCCCACCTTGGCACACCGCCTTGCCACTTGCCCCAATCTAAAATCATTACCACCCACTTGATTACCAAGCACCACATGCCATCAACATTTCAATCTAGATGTGTGACCTCCTCACCACGACAACTTGATATCACGGTGCGACAAAGACATGACACACCAATTCATAAACATTGTTCCATATTCCATTAGTCAAGATTAAGTATCAATATTCGGACACATGTGATGACGTGGCATGGCTAAGCAATCTATGACGGTCTAACTAGCCTGTGTTGATTATCAATATTAACCAACTATAATTCCACATCCTAGGGTGACAAATAGATCATGGCATAAAATTGGCAAGGTATGATTTAATTCAAATAGGCATATTATCTAATTCCTGATTAATTGAAATCATTTATACACATAAAATATCATGCATAAAGTTTAAGAGACAAAATAGCAATTTAGTGAAAATTAGGTGCAACATGATCAAAGCACAACTTGCCTTGGAGTAGGTGCTGGTCTTGCTCGAGCTTGGGTCTTGAAGCGATGAATCTTCCTCCGATCACCGAAAGGCTCAACGTCTACGCTAAACGATGCCAAAATAGCAAATAAACACCAAAATAGAGAGCAACCAAACTCCAAAAATAAAATAAAATTCACCAATAAATAGATCTTGATTTTAAAATTTTTTAGAAATTTGAATCACTCGAATCCGAGTTAAAATGCAAAAGATATAGCCTTTTGAAGTTTGAATAAATATCGAAAATACAGAAAATAGAAAACCGATTTTTCCGAGTTATTTTTCTATTGAAAAGATCTTTATTGCGCAATGTCGACGCCAGCCTCGCCCGAGCCAATCAGCGCCGACATCGCCACTCGGCGCATGATGACCGGTCCACGGAACCGACTCGTCCACCGTGGACGCGCTCACGGCGCCCGCATCACGTGCCCGACACGCGGCGCAGATCGATCGGTCGCAACGCCGCCGAGCCGATGCTCGACACGCGGCGCATATCCAGCGATGATCCAACGGCTAACGCCTAACGCACGCGCGCGCGATCTCAACCGAACAAACTCGATCCAACGGCCGGATGAAGCTTCCCGACGAAGATGGCAAAGACGGCGGCGGCTCGCACCGAGCGGAGGACGACGACCTCCCGAACGGCGCTTTGGCGCGACTCGGCGAGATGAAGTGGCTACCCGATGCGGCTTGACGCGACGAGCCCGGATCTAGAACCGATTCGCGAACGGCGGCTTGACGGAGACGCAAACTAAAGAAAACGACCGGTGGCGCTATTTAAAAATCGCGGCGAGCTCTATCGCGACGGGCGACGGCGACTGACGGCGAAGGCTAGCATCGGCGGATGCGCTCGGGATGGCGATCTCGGTGCGGTCCGCGCTTTAAATAGCCACGGTGAACGCCGTAAAAGGCAACCCTAAAACACATCGCGGCGACGGCAGAAGCGGCGGCGGATTCGAAACCGAATCGGAGACGATGATCGCGTCCGTCCGACCGCGATGAACGGCTACGATTAGATCCGGCGATACGATCCGATCCGCTCCTTCCAAATCCAATGGCGAGATCTAAACTTACCAAAACAACGCAAGGAATCCTTACCGCGTGATCTTGATCCAACTACCAAGGCGCTAGGGTTTCGCGAAGGAGACAAACCGCCCGATCCGATCCAACGGCCACACGCACGCAAGGCTGGTTGGCCGACGGCCGCGACCGCGATGGGTCACAAGACGATAGTGTCGGGCTTGGCCCAAGATCGCTCCAAGATTTTTCAAAAGCTTTTTGATTTAAAATAATTCCCGAAATTAGATTAATTCATTTAAGGCAATTAAAATATCAGGAAAAATCTAGGAAAATTCTCATAAATACTTTGGGACATTCTGAGCTCAAATAAAATATTTTTGGTAAAACTTTATATTAACTTTATCTATATATACATTTAGTTTTCACTAAAGGTTCAATATACTTAATTAAAATAAATTCAAATAATTTCTGGAAAATCCAATAAATTCAGAAAATCACCAAAATGCACATAAGTGAAATTATAGGCCAAATTTTTGGGATGTTACACCCACCTCTACTACAATGCACCTACTATCATTCTTCAGTTTTAGTCGGTCCTTTTGTTTCCTTTTTCTTTCAAAAATCCGGAGTCATGAGCACATGCCATTTTTCACCAACCTAATTGGTTAAAAACAATCAAAATAAAAATCAAGTGGCCTTCTAGTTGTCGATCTTAAATGGAGTATACAAGATGTTAAATATGGTGACATATATAATCTTTTAGGAAATAAAAAGGTATGCTAGATGAAAGGATTTATAATTTCTTTTGGAATAGGAATCCTACTTGCTTTGAATGAGGACCAAGGGGGCTATATGTCGGGACCCAGATTTGCAAATCCGAAACCCTCTGTGTATAATGCAGTACTCCTGAATCACGCTAGTGCACATAGTGAAAACATAGATGAAAAGAGGCAGATTATTATTAAATAAAGCATCAGACCTTATGATCAAAGTTTACACCACTATACCCTAAGGGCGTAAGAAACAAATAAACTATTGCAGAGGAAAAGAGAACTTGGGGCTCTGCAAATAAAAAAGGCGCGGATGCGGCTAGGGTTTCAAGCGCGGCGTGAGCTGGTCATTGGGCTGGCGCTGGTATGGCGGCGGCCGAGCGGATGCGCGGAAATGGGTCGATGGGCCAAGGCAGCAGGCTGGGCCATAGAAGATTCGGCCCGAGGAGTTTTTATAAAATGAAAACATTTTCCGATTTGATAAATTTCTAGAAATTCAAACAAAAGCAAATAAATTCAAATAAATAGCAAATAAATTCAGAAAAATCTACAAAAAATATAGAAAAATTCCTTGAATCACAATGAACCCAACTACGACTGAAAATCTTTTGTTTCATGTATAGTTTAGTCAAATTAAATCCTTTTATTAATAGAAAATTCAAATTAAGCTTGATTAAGTTGGGAAAAATGCAAATGGTTCAATTTTCAAATTCAAACATTCCAAAACTCAAATTTTGGGATGTTACAAACCTCCCCCCTTAAATGGAATATCAACCCCGAGATTCAGGCTGGCTATAGAAGAGGCGGGGAAACTCGGGCTTCAAATCTTCTTCTCGCTCCCATGTAGCTTCCTCTTCTGAATGATGGCTCTACTGGACGTTGCAAAAACGGATGGTCTTGCTTCTCGTGATACGTTCTGCAACATCTAAAATCTTCACTGGTTGCTCCTTGTAGGTAAGATCCTCTTGCAAATCAATGGCTTCCAACGGCATTTGTTCCTCTGGCACACGCAAGCACTTCTTTAACTGTGATACGTGGAACACGTCATGGATTCCAGCAAAAGACTAAGGCAACTCAAGGTTATAAGCAACCTCTCCTCTTTGTTCCAATACTTTGAACGGTCCAACATATCTAGGGGCAAGATTCCTTTTACTTGGAATCTCTTAACTCCTTTGAGAGGGGTAACCTTAAGATAAACATAATCATTAGGCTCGAAACTCAAATCTCGACGACGATTATTTGCATAACTCTTTTGTCTGCTTTGAGCTATCTTCAACTTGTCTCGAATTAGCTGAACTTGCTCTTCAGCTTCTTGCAATATGGCAGGGCCAAACAATTGTCTTTCTCCAGTCTCCTTCCAGTTGAGAGGGGTTCTGTACTTTCTTCCATATAAGGCTTCAAATGGCGATATTTGCAGACTGGCTTGATAGCTATTGTTGTAGGAAAACTCTGCATAGGGTAAACACTTGTCCCACTTAGCAACATAAGTTAAGGCACAAGCTCTCAACATGTCCTCAAAAATCTGATTCACACACTCAGTCTGTTCATTTGTTTGAGGGTGATAAGCAGTACTGAACCTGAGATGAGTTCCCATGGCATCATGCAGACTCTGCCAAAAACGAGAGGTAAACTGGGTTCCTTTATCAGACACTTTCTTAGGCACTCCGTGAAGATTGATAATCCTTGACATATACAATTCTACCAATTTATTTCCTGCATAGGTAGTCTTAACCGGAATGAAGTGAGCTACCTTAGTCAATCGATCCAGTATTACCCAGATTGAGTCATAACCTGCTTGGGTCTTAGGAAGTCCAGTAATAAAATTCATACCAATTTCTTCCCACTTCCACTCTGGAATCTTCAATGGCTATAGCAATCCTGCTAGCCTTTGATGCTCTGCCTTGACCTTCTAGTAGACATCACAAAGTGCAACATATTCTGCAATCTCACGCTTCATGCTGGGCCACCAATACCTCTCTTTAAGGTCTTGATACATCTTGGTACTTCCAGGATGAATGGAGTATAAAGTCTTATGCACTTCTTTGAGTATCAACTCCTTAAGCTCTTTCTGATCTGGTACGCAAATATGATTCTCATACTAAACGGTACCTTGTTCATCTTCAGTGAAACCTGAGGCTTTTCCTTTCTTCATATTGCTCTTAATCTTCTTGATATCGGTATCATCAACTTGTGCTTCTCGAATTTTACAACAGTGGCTATCGGCCACAATTCAATATCTCATTAAGTCAATATTAAAATTATTCAACATGTGATATGAATCCCATCGTATAACTGAGCAGGTCTAAGCATAGGTACGATAACCCAGTGTTGGTAATATGATCATGTCCAACTAGTAATGTCCCACCCTAGGGTTAACAACAGATGCATGGCATCCCAATAATCAAGGTGATATAATGACAACTAGGTATATAGCTATTCCCATGAAATAATCATCGATACACAAATAGCATGCAATTGTATAAAACAAATTACTTTGTAAACATAGGATCAATATGATCAAAGGTTACGACTTGCCTTGCTGATCTAGTGTTGAATCTTGGTCTTCGAAGTCTCTGTTTGCTCTCTCGGAATTAGCGTCTACCGAAAAAAAGAAAGCAATGAATACAAATAAATACCAAACAGAGACTCAAACAAGCTCAAAATTGAAAATAAATAGCTCTGGAAGGTAGAGCTCGATTTTAGAAAAATTTAGAAACTTGAATTGGCTCAATCGGAGTTCGTATGAGAGAGAACGAGCTCCTGTAAAATTATATCAGAGAAAATGGAAAAAGATAATTTCTGGAATTATTTTTCTAAATGAAAATCCTTTTATTGCACAATGTTGACGCACGGGTGATGCGTGGGACCCTCGGTCCATAGACCGAGTCCATGGGCTCGCCTGGTCCACGGTGGACCAGGCTCATGGGAATAACGCTAGGGCTAACGCGGGGCTGACAAGGCGGCGGCGATGCACACGTGGGCGCTGACGCAGGCGGCTACGTGGACGACCACACGTCGCGCATCCAATGGCTTGACCAGATCGGTTGGCAAAGAAACAAAGACACGGCGATGAAGACATGGCACGATCTAAAGCGCTGTCGGGCGATCGAACGGCCAAGGCAACTGCTCAGCTTCGCACGGTGGCGCTGAGGCTTGAGCTCGCCGTCACCGAAGAAGACGACACGGGTTACGGCGAACCAGTACCGGATCGGCTCTGTTCGGTGTGGATTCGGAAGAGGAGGTTCGGGCGAACTCGAGGAAGCGCACGGCTGCGGCGGAGATGCACCGGAGCGGCGGATCAACGGAGAAGAAGGGCTCGGACGGCGACGGAACTTCGGCGAGCTCGCGCGAAGCGACGACGTCGGCTTGGGCAACGGGTGCGGTGGAAAATAGCGCACGTAACACGAGGACTCCCTGGGGTATTTATAGCCTTGGGAGGCATTGCGCAGCACGGATGCCAAAAGCGGCGCAGATGTGGTTAGGGTTTCGGGCGGCGACGCGAGCGGCTGGGCTGCGCGCGGGCGAAGCGGGCCGAGTGGACGTGCAGAAATGGGCCGATGGGCCAAGGCAGCGGGCTGGGCCACAAAAGATTCGGCCCGAGGAGTTTTTATAAAATAAAAACATTTTCCGATTTGATAAATTTCTAGAAATCCGAACAAAAGCAAATAAATTCAGAAAAATCTCCAAAAAATACAGAAAAATTCTTTGAATCACAATGGACCCAACTACGTCTGAAAATATTTTGTGTGATGTATTGTTTAGTCAAATTAAATCCTTTCATTAATAGAAAATTCAAATTAAGCTTGATTAAGTTGGGAAAAATTCAAATGGTTCAATTTTCAAATTCAAACATTTCAAAACTCAATTTTTTGGGTAGTTACACTATATAAACTCATAGGGTGGTCATGAAGAACCTAAGCAACCAAGAAGCCAGAAATCAACTCATCTAAAGCAAGAGGTATACGGGAGGATTAAAGACTAGGGTATTGTTTGGCACTAGATTTTTGTGCAAGGTTAAGATCTAAGGGTCTTAAAAGGTTCGAGATGTTTGTGAGAGATTAACAATCCCTTGTACTATATTGAGGTTGTGCTAAAGAATTTTACAAGAACCCTAGAATTTTAGGAATTAAACTTTAGGGAATGAGAATGCAAGGAGATCCAAGAGAAAAGGAGGGGGAATGAAACCTTGAATCAGTAGATCGAGGAGGAATCAAGAAATTTGCAGAGATCTTGGGGATTTGAGAGGAGAAGAGAGAGAGGAGAAGAAAATGAGAACGGAGGTGTTGGTTTGGGCTAAGGGAGGAGAAATAATCGGTTAGACCGCATGGAAAGGCAGGGGTCGGTTGTAACCGACTCATGCGGTGCTACCGCCTGCCGGTCGGTAGTACCGCTCCTCCGGTGCTACCGCACAAAGGCCGGTAGCACCGCCCCTGACAGGCTGAAAAACATCCTAAAAGCTCAATTGAATTGAAATCGCTCGTGTGTTCACATATTTCAATGAAAAACATATTTGAGCACTTCAATTCGATAATCAATCAAGAGGGCAACTTTTTCAAATAGTTTTTATTAAAGTAGACTTTTTTTGATCGAAAAGGATTTATTTTGAAAATTGGATGCTTGTCAAGAGAGAAATCAACAAATTTGGCATATATGAGTTTGAAAATACCTTTTGGGAGACTAGATATGATAAAAATCTAGTTCCAAGGTTTTTACTCACAATGTGCATTAAATAGGTTAGTATAGATAAAATTTTGGATTATGTGGAGATTTGAGAAAAACAAGATTTTGACCAAAGTATTTTGAGTTATTTTCAACATAAAGGAATTTAATTAAAGTAAGTATTATCCAAAAGATGAGATTTACATATTTATTCTTTTGTAAATGAAGATTTTGAAGAATTAATGCCTTAAGCATCAAAGCAGGATAATTTCAAATATTTTGACCTAGTATGGTCTAAAGTCTTCCTTTTTGAAAAGTATTTGCACTTATTTGATGTTTTCACATTTTAGGGATGTAATATACATACAAATGGTATAATACTCCCCCTTAATGTGTTGCTCATTAAAATGATAGAAAAAACAACACCAAATAGAAGAATCAATCATGGTGCATGCTTTCAAGCCACATTAGAGATATCTATGACATTTAACTCATTCCTCAATTTGCAAAAACGAGCTTCATCTAAGGGCTTGGTGAGAATATCCGCTAATTGATCTTCGGTTCTAATGTGACTAATCACAATATCACCTTTACTCACATGATCTCTAAGAAAATGATGACGGATATTTATATGTTTGGTTCTTGAATGCTAAACCAGGTTGTTAGCTATCTTAACCGTGCTTTCATTATCACATAAAAGAGCCATACTTCTAAAATTTATTCCATAATCTATTTGCCTCATCCACAATAATTGAGCGCAACAACTACCAGCGGATATATATTCGGCTTCGGTGGTGGATAGGGCTACGGAATTTTGTTTCTTGGAAAACCATGAAACAAGGGATCTACCTAGAAATTAACAACTTTCTGAGGTGCTCTATCTATCCACTTTGCAACCCGCATAATACAAATCCGAATATCCAACTAAATTAAATTTAGTACCTTTAGGATACCATAAGTCTATATTTGAGGAATGCTTTAAATATCTTAGAATTCTTTTAACATCCACTAAATGGCACTCTTTAGGAGAGGCTTGAAAACGTGCAAACATGCAAACGCTAAACATAATATCAGGCCTAGATGCGGCAAGATAGAGAAAACTACCGATCATAGAACGATAAAGCTTTAAATCTACCGGTTTACCTCCCTCATTGAGATCAATATGCCCGTTGGATGCCATGTGAGTCTTGATAGGCTTTGCGTCCTCCATGCCAAACCTCTTGAGAAGATCCTTCACATACTTGGTTTGGCTCACGAATGTCTTATTCTTGAGTTGTATGATTTGAAGTCCAAAAAGAAACTCAACTCCCTGATCATGGACATCTCAAACTCCCTAGACATCATATCACCAAATTCTTTGCAAAAATCTTCATTAGTAGAGCCAAATATAATATTATCAACATAAATCTAACATACAAAGAATTCTCCATCTATTACTTTAGTGAAGAGTGTTGTATCAACCTTCCCAATTTTAAATCCCTTTGAAAGAAGAAAATCTCTAAGCAGCTCATACCATACTCTAGGAGCTTGTTTGAGATCATATAATGCCTTAGAGAGTTTGTATACGTGATTTGGGTGTTTAGATTTCCAAAACAGGGAGAGTGTTCAACAAATACCAACTCGGATATTTATCCATTTAAAAATGCACTCTTCACATCCATTTGAAATAACTTAATATCAAAGCAAGATGCAAATGTAAGCAATATTCGAGTGGCTTCTAATCTAGCCACGATTGCAAAGGTTTCACCAAAATCAAGTCCTTCAATTTGTGTGAAACCTTTTGCTACTAATCTTGCCTTATTTCTTACCACAATACCGTTCTCATCTTGCTTATTTCAAAATACCCATTTTGTATCGACGACGTTGTGATCATTAGGTCTTTCGACTAGCGCCCATACATCATTCCGGGCGAAGTTGTTGAGCTCTTCATACATTGAGTTCACCCAATCCGGATCATCTAATGCCTCATCTACATGAGAGGGTTCAAAAGAAGACACAATGGGGTAATGTTCACAAAAAGAAGAGACACAAGATCGAGTTTGAACACCCTTACTAACGTCACCCAATATTTGATCTATTAGATGATCCTTAGAGATTGCATGATGGACTCTTTGAGGTAAAGGTTGAAGTTGATGATCGTCCTCCTTCTCATCCACGTCAATTGGTTGAGCTTGACTTAGCATTGCGGAAATAGATGGTTCGACTTGAGTGGATGAGGGTTGATCTTCTTTGTCTTCCTTCGGCTTGATGTCTCCAAGCGTCATGTTCTTCATTGCTTGTCTCAAGCCTTTATTACCTACATCATCCAAAATTTCTTGCTCTTCTTGAGAGCCATTAGTCTCATCAAACTCAACATCACACTTCTCTTCAACTAAACCTTTGGTTTGGTTGAAGACACGGTAAGCCTTACTATTTGAGGAATAATCAAGCAAGAAACCAATATCACAACGACTTTGAATTTGAAAGCCAAATACCCTTTTTCAAAATATAACACTTACAACCAAAAATGCGAAAATAAGAGATGTTCAGTCTTCTTCCAATGAGAAGCTCATAGGAAGTCTTTATCAAAAGACGATGCAAATAAAGCCTATTTGTTGCATGGCAAGCGGTATTTATGGATTTCGCCCAAAAGCTATCGGGAGTACCATATTCATCAAGCATAGTTTTTGCCATTTCAATTAATGTTCGATTTTTCTGCTCTACAACTCCATTTTGCTCCGGAGTGTAGGTGGCGGAAAGCTCATGTTTTATCCCATGTTCATCACAATAATATTTGATTATTGTATTCTTGAACTCGGAACCATTATCACTACGAATTTTCTTTATTTTAAAATCAAATTCATTTTGAGCCCTTTTTGTAAAACTTTGTAAAATACCGGAGGCTTCGAATTTGTCCTCTAAGAAGAATACTCAAACGTATCTTGAGTAATCATCTACAATGACTAAACAATAAGAATTGCCCCCGATGCTCTTGTAGGTTGTTAGACCAAATAAATCCATATGTAAGAGCTCTAATGGTCTAGATGTGAACATGATACTCTTTGAAGGATGAGAACTAGCCACTTGCTTATCGACTTGGCAAGCACTACAAAGTTTATCTTAGATGATTACGTGTATCTTAGAGTTACCCCTCTTAAAGGTGTTAAATGGTTTCATGCTAAAGTGAAGCTTGCGCCAAGATATGTTGGTCCATTCAAGATCTTAAGCTGTCGAGGACAGGATGCTTATCTGTTGGAGTTGCCGCAGTTATTGGCAGGAGTGCATGATGTGTTCAATGTGTCACAGCTTAAGAAGTGCCCCAGAGTGCCAGTAGAACAGACACCGTTAGAAGCAATTGATCTGTAGGAAGATTTGACTTATAAAGAGCAGCCGATCAAGATTTTGGATGTGATGGAGCGCAAGACCAGAAACAAGTCAGTTCGCTTTTGTAGAGTTCAGTGGAACGACCATTCAGAAAGTGAATCAACATGGAAGCGTGAAGAGGATTTGAACTTAGAATTTCCTAACCTATTCTCTAGTTAGTCCTGAATCTCGGGGTCAAGATTATATTAATGGGGGAGGTTTGTAACATCCCAAATTCTGCTGATTTTTGGATTTTGAATCTTTCGAGAGCTCGTTCTCCCTCATACGAGCTTTGATTGAGGTGATTCAAATTTCTAAAAATTTATAAAATTGATATCAATTTAATGGTGAATTTTATTTGATTTTTGGAGTTTGTTTGCTCTCTGTTTTGGTGTTTATTTGGCTTTCGCTCTTATTTCTTGTAGACATTGAATTGTGCGAAGTATCCGAGGAGAATCCGTCAACTCAAGACCAAGGTCCAGAGCAATAATAAGGGCTTTTCTAAGACAAGTTGTGCTTACCTATTTGGATAGCCGTGCTTGCGGTATTGAGCAATGCTCGGGAATTACAATTAATGGTTAGATTTTCTAAAATGAAAACTTGGTTGGGATGGCAGGATTGCCATTGGAGGTTGGAAACTTGACATAGGATTGAAAATCTTGGTTTACTTGAGAAATGTTGAAATTACTTATTACTGTATTTTGTTTTACTATTTTTACAATCTACTTAATGTATTAATTTACAAATGCTGCTTTATTGCAAAATAGCCATGATAACCATTCTTTTGGAATAATCCTTGCATATAGTTATATAGAATTGCATTTGTGCACAACTTGTTGAGCGCTTTCAAGTACTCACCCTGGCCAACAACAAATCACTAGTTGAGGAGTTCACACCAATGCTGGAGAAGGAGTACCAGGAGGAGACCTTGTTTAGGGTGCGAGCCTTGTCAGTTGCATGTGGTATACTTAGGAGTTTATCTACGTTTTCATTCTGCTGCAGTTTAATTTTATTATTCAACCTTACGAGGCATAGTCATGTAAGTTGACAATAAGGTCATTCAATTAGTTTTATTTAATATATGGAGTCATTTATTATTTACCACTGTGTATGATTGTGATATTCATCTATGTTGAGCCTGTGTGCACTAGCGTGATCCTGGACTAGTGCGTTATACACAGAGAGTCCGAGTTTGATATTCGGGTCTCGACAAGTCATTTTGCGCTTGTGATCTTTACCCAATTTCTTTAGCTTGTCTTCTAGAATTATAGACTTGTTGACTAACTCTTGAAAATTAGGAAAGTTATGGGTATTCGAACTCACTTGAAAATCGGCGTGTAGTCCCTTCATGAAGCAAGACTGTCTCGCTTTTTCTGTCAGAACATCTTCTGGAGCATAACGTGCAAGCTGTGTAAACTTATTCTTATATTTCGCCACTGACTGACTTCCTTGCTTAAGTGCCCTAAATTCCTCTTTCTTCAACTCCATCATTCCTTCAGGTACATGGTATCGACGAAAAGTAGCAGTAAACTCCTCCCATGTGATCTCATGTGGGGCTTCATGGGCAGCACAGTAATTCTCCCACCAATCAGCAGCATTTCCTTCCAACTGATGTGAGGCATATAGCACCTTCTCATTTCCTTCACACTGGGTAATGCACAACTTCCTCTCAATGGTTCTGAGCCAATCATCTGCTTCTATAGGGCTAACATTTCCAGAGAATGTTGGCGGATGTGTCCTCATAAAGTTTGACAGCTTGGAATAAGGACGAGATCCATTGTTGTTGGCTTGAGTTGCATTGTTGACGGCGGCTTGAGTTGTCATATTCTGTATCGCTGCATCGTAGTCTGCATCAACTGCGTCTGAGCAACAAAGAAAGCTCTCAAGTTCTGCACATCTACTGGCGACAACTGTTGAGGGAAAACTTCATCATTGGGATTGTCATTGGATCGGATTCCACCTCTGACTTTGTTGTTTCCACGAGTCTGCACCATCTGCTTGATTGCTTCACAAGGTTAGAGGAGAGGGAAATAACATATGTAAGAAGCAAGAATCATAATGCAGGGGAGATAGGTTTAGCCCAACAACTTAAGCAATCAATATTAATAACATGGTATGGTTGCTTACGTAAGTCTAAAAACTATGTAACACATACTACACACTCAGCAATCATGAAAGAACCAATTCAACCTTAGCACACAAAACTATCGCCTACATGGGCGACACTTCTATCTTAAGCAGACACGACTCCCATACATGAGTCTCAACCGGCTACTCCAAGCTCTGGCTCTTCTAGCTTTGGAAACACTTCATAGATCAACTCCTCCTTGAGTTCAGTGACTTCTTTCTTCACAGCCTTCAGGGTATCAGCAAGGCACCCAATGCTTTCTTATAAGGTGTGGTACTTCGTTAACTACTAAAGACAACTATGGTAAGATTTTCAACTCAAATCCAGCAAGGAAAAGAAAAATAATTTCAGCAAGAGGAAAGAATAGAAGAATAAGATAAGTCGAGAACTTATTACTCTTTCAAATTAAAATTTTCCTTTAGAAATAATTTTGAAGGTCCTATAAAGACGACTAGACTATCTAGGGCCAAGACCTACAGTCAGTATGCCTCTGACACCACCTCTGTCAGGACTCGAATATGCAAATCCAGACCCTTTGTGTATATCGCACTAGTCCAGGATCACGCTAGTGCACACAGGCTCAACATAGATGAATATCACAATCATACACAACGGAAACATATAATAAACGACTTCATATATTAAATAATACCTGTTGAATAACTTTATGATCAACTTACATGACCATGCCTCACAAGGCTAAATAGAATAACAAGTTAAACTGCAGTGGACTAAAAACGTTGATGCCCCTCAATATACCACAGGCAACTGACAAAGCTCACAACCTAAACATTCGTCTCTTTCTGGTACTTCTCCAACACTGATGTAGATTGTTCAACTGGAGCTGTTGTTGTTGGCAAGGGTGAGTACTTAAAGCACTCAACAAGTTGTGCACAGAATGCAATTCTATATAACTATATGCAAGGCTTATTCCAAAGGAACGGCTAACAAGGCTATTTTTGTAGTAAAGCAGCATTTGTAAATGAATACAGTAAATAGATTGCAAAGACAGTAAAACAAATAGCAATAAATAATAATTTCGACATTTCTCAAGTAGACATGGCATCAACCCTAATAAGTCAAATACCAAACTTCCATTAACATCCAACCTTCCCATCAAAGATTTCATTTTATAAAATCTAACCCTTCACTGTAATCCCTAAGCATTGCTCAATACCGCGAGCACGGCTATCCGAATAGATTTTACACTCTGTAGAGGTTATGCACTTTACCCACATGATACAACCAAGCACCACAAAAGTGAGTGATCATAACAAAGCCTTTTAGAAACTTTTATCTCAACACTGAACCTCCCGTATGCCGTACACTATCCCTTCCCTCATCTGAGGTGAAGGTTAGGACTGAAATATCGTTGGATTGATGTGTGACACCACATCCTCCGCTATAACCGTACTTCTATGTAAGCACGCTTCTATGTGATTATCCACCTGAGGTATCACATGTGAAGATATTGGTAACCTACTTAGTTAGGTCTGTCCCATTCCAGAACATGTGGTTGTATGATTGACTCAGTTCAAAGGCTCGCAAGGTTAAGTCCTTAAGATGACTAGGGCTAGACTTCCACATACCCTTTGCCCTTCGGCCCACCATGGCATACTGCCCCTTGCCACTTGTCCCAATCTAAATTATTCACCACCCCAGTTGATTACCATGCACCACGTGGCATCAACAAGTCGACATCGTTTTGTGATATACATCTCTGCAACTCAACATTGTTGTGTGACAGCACACGACACACCTTTCATAAACATGTTCCATATTCCATTAGTCATTATTGAGTTTGACGTTTCCAAAAAAAACATGAGATATATGTGGCACAACTAAGCAAGCTAAAATTGGTCTAACCAACCCATGTTGATTATTATATTAACGAACTAGTAATGAACCAATCTAGGGTGCTAATAGATCATGGCGTACAAATGACAAGGTAGGGTATAATTCTATTAGGTAGATTAACTAATTCTCAATTTAATTTGAAATAGTTATACACATAAAATAACATGCAATAGTGTGAAGACAATATATCAATATTGTAAACTGGGTTCAACATGATCAAAGCACAATTCGCCTTAGTAAAGCTCTTATTCTTGCTCTGGAACCTAGTCTTGAGTTGACGGATCTTCCTCGGATGCGTCGCACAATTCAACGTCTACGTGAAATGAGAGAGAAAGCCAAATAAATACCAAAATAGAGAGCAAACAAACTCCAAAAATAAAAAAATTCACCATTAAATATATCTCAATTTTACAAATTTTTAGAAATTTGAATCACCTCAATCGAAGCTTGTATGAGGGAGAACGGGTTCTCGGAAGATTCAAAAATCTAAAAATCAGAAAATTGGAAAATAAAATAATAAACCGAATTATTTTTAAATAAAAAAGGTTATTATTGCGCCATGCTGACGTCAGCACAGCCACAGGCCAATCAGAGCTAGACACGTGTCCCTCGGTCCATGAAATTCATCGGGAACACGGGGGACTTAGTCCACACAGATCTAGCTCCCTGACTCGTGGATCGTGTGTCACGGTGACTCGGTGCTAGCACAGCGCTTACGCGACCTGCCACGCAATCGCCACATCTTCTCCACATCGACACCGAGCTAACCTGGCCATCACATCTACAGACTCACCTCAACGCCGCCAATCTTTTCAAGCAATCCGATCTCTTGTGCAGGCATTGGAACAATGGCGACGTATGCTTCTTCTCTAGTGACGACAGCCACCACAGGGATCGGCTTCTCCTGGAGAGTTTCGGCAGATCTAAAGGGCACACTAGACGTAACTCGAGATGGCGATTCCAACATGACTAGTCTTGAGCTCTATCTCCCACTATCGACGGTGAATCAGCTCTATGAAGCTCTCGACGGTGCTCGATGTTCTTTGCAAAATTCGACGAAATAGCAGCGTAAAATCTCCAATTGATCTATGGTTTTGGGCGTGGACGAACTTGCGCAGCCAAGGCGCTCCTTAAATACCCCTAGAAGTCCGCACTTTACCTGCTTCCCACACGGTGCCCATGGCGAACACGGCACGAATTGCCCGAGTTCTAATCGGTGAAGACGATGCAGGATGCGCATGTGGCAGAACGGACGGGCTTGATTCGCTATGATGCAGCCAAATCCAATATGTCTACGGAATCCAATGGTTACGGTTAGCTGGTGAACCGATTCAATACACAACAACTTCCACCGTTTGATTAAGATCCGACGGTCAAAAATCATTAGGGTTTTGTCGACGATCGGGATCGCCTGACCGCAAGAAGAAGGGGGGAGTGATGTAGGAGTGGAACCCAAGATCGTGCTCGCTCGGAAGGGGGACTCTGATCACCGCTAATGGTGAGAGAAAGAGAGTGGTTGATGCGAGGAGTTATACTGGTTCGAGCCTCCAATACAGGTAATAGCTCTACTCCAGTCTTGCCCGGAGGCGAAAGGTAGACAATGATGTTCTGTGGTTGAATGCAAGAGATGCTCGAGCCGAGGCCGAGCACTGGTTCTCTGTGTCATGTCCTTGCACATCTTTTCCCCGCGCAGGGGGGAAGTTTTTATACCTCTATTGCTGAGCTCATTACAGAAAATGGTCGAGCGAGATTCATGGGGGAGTGGCACCAGATCCGGACCTGATGCGCAATGAAGCATGGCAATAATGGCGCTAGGAATCGTTGCCCACGATCGCCTTAACTCAACCTTTTAAGGCCCCTCGTTGACTCAGTAACTACCGACTTCCGCAATTCAACCGAGTCTTCCGAGCTTGCCCTCAATAGCGAGCTGGGCCCTTGGTCAAATGAGCTTGGTCCTTGGTCGAGCGAGCTTGGGCCTAGTGGGCCATTGCCTGCGCGGGGGAACCAGTCCCAAACAGCTAGCCCCTGAGACTCAAGCAGTGATCCTGAAGCTCGGGATGACCTTGAGTCTGATGACCTGGAGAAGGGGGCGGTTCCCCAGCCGGGCTTGGAAATGCTCAAGCTCAAGCCCGGGTTTAGACCGCACGGAGATCCATGGCGCGGTCGAGCCCGAAAACGCTCGGACTTCGACGCCACGGTCTTTGGGCGGAGAAATTGGAGGAGTAACTCACGGAGCTTTGAATCCTGTCGCAGGAACCGCGGCGCTCCTTTTGAGGCATAACTGGCGCTAGCTTCGACGATCGGGCCCTTTAAATCCCAAACCATCGCCTTCCTCAGAGGATTCCCCAAATCCTTCTTGCGCTGAACCCTAGTGCTCCTTCATCTCCCTAACTCCCCTTCACAATCTTCCCCCATCGACCAAAACTCAGCCGAAGCCCATGGCCAAATTTGGGAGGAGCATGATGACATTGGAGTGGATGAAGGAGCTCGAGACGCTGGGGATGCTAGACACAGCGACATGGCGGCTGCCAGGCGAGGAAGTCGAGCCGCAGCCCTAGGCGGAGGAGCTCGTCAGCACCGAGCAGTACATGCTCTTCGGTCTGCGGACGCCGGAGAGCGACTTCGCAGTGGCGGTTCTCGCGCAATGCGAGATTGAGTTGGTCAATCCGGTACCCAACTCCATTCTTCTTCTTTTCATCTTTTTGCATTTGTGCGAGGGGTTCCTGGGAATTCCCCCAACCCCCTCGCTCTTCTTCCGCTTCTATTCCTTGTTTCACACCTCAAAGGACCCCGTGGTCGGGTGTCTCTACTTTCGGCTGCGAACGGGGCTTCCTTACACCTACCCCCAATCCATGCTCGAGATTTCCTTGGGCCATGGACCGAGAGTTGGTTCTACCTGAAGAGAGGTGAAGGCGGCGTGCTCGCGTACAACGGGACTCCTGTCGATAGCAAGCACCAGACCCCCGACCCTGAAGACTTGGCAGCAGACTAGGAGGCCATCGCGGACATCCACATCTGCTCGACGTGCGGTCTCACTGGCCAGGCCATCGCCTACGATTTCTTGCTCAATCGGGTGTTCCCTCTGAGGAAGAGGGTGCACCCGTTCTTCGAGATAAAGGGGAATGACGATCTCACCCAGGAGAGTCCACACGGTAAGACCCCTCGAGCTCGAGAATGCTCAAGCTTGGCCGAGCGCTAACTGACAACTCCTCTTTTCCTCAACAGCTCCGCCAGAGTCCTAGATAGCGGCGAGGATGTTCGAGATGTTCGGGAAGGCGGCGTTCAACTACACCAGGATGACCCCATCCCCAAGAATGTGTTGGGGCGGAGTAGCGAGGTAACTCATCTCGCGTAAAGGTCGAGCTCGGAAGTGCTCGAGCTCGTACTAACTTTTGCTCATAATTGTAGGACCATGGGGAGCTCTTGGACACGGCGAGGCGGATGCTGTCGCTGCCTGGAGCGAACAAGAGCAAGAAAGCGGCAAGAGGTCGGCCCCAAATGCCCTGGGGACCAGTGTCCCGAAGAAGTAGCACATTGAGTGGGGCGACCGTACAGTGGTAAGCCATCTCGATCGAGTCCGGTAATGCTCGAGCTCAATCTCTCGGTTGTTGCTGTCCCTGACCATCCTTCATCTCTAACAGTAATAGAAGGCAGCGGCCACCGCGAGGACCTTAGACTCAGGGGCGACACCGAAGTCCCCATCACTGGCGCCTGCATACTGCCGCAGGAGCCTGAGCCCCCACAGTTGCGAGGTCACGCAGGCGCCCAGAGAGGGGACGCCCCTGCCGCCATGGCAGAGGAGGGGCACCAAGATCCCCAGTGCCCCTCCTCGAGGTGGTGGCTCATGATCCAGGTATGTGTGATCTTTTATCCCTTTTAGGTCATAGCATAGGTTCCCTTTCTTCCCTTGCTTAGCAGTTTTCCCCGCCGTAGACCTCGAGCACTCGCTCGCGCTCATCGCGTCATCGGGAACACCTCGATCGCTTTGAGCACCATAACACCCGGGGTGCAGCGACGGTTGCGTCTGGTCGTCGGCGACCATTGACCATGATCGTTGTCCAGGGTGAGTCCGAGGACGAGGACAACTTCCTCCTGGTCCACCGCCCTCGCTCGCGGCTGGCCCAAGTCATTGCGGGAGGTGGAGCCGAAGGCGCCTTGATCGTCGAAGTCAGGGTCAACGGGGACGAGCCCAAGGTCGGGGCCGCTACGACCGGCGTGGCCGAGGCTTCTGAGGGTGCGGTTGAGGCGTCGACCACTGCGATCGTCTTCGAAGTCCCCGCGGATCAACCAGGTAGGACAACATTTCTTGTCCCCTTATGTTGTAACGTTTTCCCATAATCTAATCTTTTCGCTGCTCTTCCCTGGGTTCTTAGTCTCTCCAACCGAGCTGAGGTCCAGGCCTGCCAAGGTGGTCTGGGTCGAGGCTTCGACAGGCGGGACTAAGTCCGCGTTAGTGGGAGCCAATGTAGCCTCCTCGTCCTCGATAGGGGGCCGCGACGAGCTAGAGACGGCTGGACTAGGCGACAAGACCGCCAGGTCTCTCCGTCGTGAGTTCGAGGGCCGGCTCAGTCAGTTGAGTAAGCTCATAATCATCCATCTTCTTAATTATCGCATGAATTCTCTTGGTTTTTGTAGGCGGTGAGCCTTATTGCCCAGGGACTCCAAGGTCTACGCGGGCACATTGCCGAGCTAAAGGCTGTCCTCGATATGGTGTTGGAGCGAGAGACCCACATCGCCCCACTCGAAGAGACCCTGCTGGTCGAGCAGGAGGAGGTGGAGTAGAGGACTGTAGCCCATGCCGCCGAGCTTGCCCAAGCCACTGCCACTAAGCGCGAGAAGGCTGTCGAGGCCCTTAAAGCCGAGCGCGTGGGGGGCGGCTAAGACCCTCGAGGCCGAGCGTGCGAAGGCGATTGAGCTCCTTGAAGCCACGCGGGCGAGGGCGGCCGAGGCCCTAGAAGGCGAGCGTGCGACGGTGGAGGAGCTGTGGAAGCAAGTCGCGGAGCAAGCTGCTACCCCAGCGAAGGCCTCCACCTAGCTCGAGGCCAATGTCACCGAGCTCGAGGAGAAACTGGGGCGGGTGGCCAGGATGGGAAAAAACGCCCTGGCTCAACTCCAAGACGAGCGCAATCGGGTGAGGCGCACCGCCTTCAAGGCGAGCTCTCAGCACTGAGGGTGAAGATCGCCAAGCTCGAGCATGAGAAGCTTGCCCGCGACAAGGAAGACCTGTAAACAGGAAAAATACCGAGGGACAAAAATGTCTGCGCCTCCTTGTAAATATGAATTAGTCAATAAAAAGTTTTTTGGTCGAAAAATGAGTAGTGCAGTACTCCCTTGTCTAGCCCCCGCTGCGGTCTAGGCCGAGCAGCGTCGGCCTTGGGCACAGTTTGTGGGAGTAATAATGAAGAGGAACGCGGTATGCTACACTAGCACAAAAAAAAACTACCGCGAAACCAGAAAGCTACTCGCAAGAAGGGAATCATAGATAAGATTACCACTAGACGCGCAGTTGCGGAATCCATCGCGCGTCGATGTAGTGGATCGTCCTCGTCTTGCCGTGGATCGTCCTCCCACGCCGCAGTCGCAGCAGCGTCACCGCAGTAGTCCACACGTCCAGAGATGGAACGCCGCGGCGTCGTGTGCAAGCACTGGTCGCTCGGCAGGCAGCGAGAGGAGTAGGCTAGGGTTTCGAGTGAATCACTCCTAAACCGTGGGAAAGCACACCCGCGCCTCTCCTCCTCCCTCCTTATATAGCCACGAGATGAAACCCTAAACTAGGGCCCATCGTGCTAAGCCCACGAGGTTCATTAATTACGGATCCAATCCAAATTAATGCGCCCCACCATTAAGTGTGTGACCTCGCAGGTTTCACGACGCTTGACGTGGATTCGAAAACTCCTTTTCAATCCAATAGTTGGTAGTGGCTTCTTGCAAAGTATGCCAACTCCCAAACATACTATGATCAAATCGGATGTAACCTATCAAAAGTACTCATGTAATAATCCCTTTGCCAAGTATATGAAGATTGATCTCAAGGCAGAAGCATGTCATCCTTTAATGATTCAATCCATCTCTCGTATCCGTGATATATTAATAAGTTGTGATTGACTCTCAATCACGGCATGGCCATGCACTTCCTTAATCATATCACACGAGTGGCCTTGTCATATATCTCCGCTTCATTTGAGTGGCAAATTCCATCTTGATCGCTCAATTCCTCTCGCACGCTTCATAGTAAACATGAAAGCTACCTTTATAACTATCCGGTTAGGAAGTAGTGTTTGATAGCCCCAAAGAAAACTATTACACATGTAGGGAATATGACAATCTCAGTGTCTAAGGATCATACATCTACTAGGTATGAGATACACTGATGACACATAAGAATGAAACATTCTCGCAGTTGTCCCATTATGGTCTATCTAACCCATGTTCTTCAACATGTGTCCACAATGTATAGATGATATCTCCATATCCCATGATCTATGAAGCATGATCATCGATCACTACATGTGCCGATCTATTCATCGTTGTCCTATACGATGACATCCGATCGTAGATATTTATCGAATTACATCATTAAGTAAAGAGCTTCATAAGCAAGTCACATACTTGTTGATCAATACAATGATATACATTCATTGGACCAATAATCATATTATTATTCATAAACATAGTCATGTTACAATCATTTAAATGATTGCCTCAAGGGCATAACACTAACAATCTCCCACTTGCACTTGAGTCAATCAATTAAGTATCTAATACCAATAGACCTTGTGTGCGCCTCATGCTTAGGTCGTGGCAAAGTGGCTTTGTCAACGGATCACCACATTGGCTTCGTGATGTACTTTGCATATTCTCACGCCACCTCTATCCACAATCTCGCGAATAAGGTGAAAGCGACGGAGTATGTGTTTAGACTTCGATGTGATCTAGGCTCTTTTGCTTGTGCAATGGCACCACTATTATCACAATAGATGTCCATTGACTAGAGGCACTAGCGACCACACCAAGCTCGTGATAAACTTCTTAATCCACACAGCTTCTTTTGCGGCCTCCGGCCGCAATGTACTCCGCTTCGTCGTAGAGTCGCCACCGTGTTTTGCTTGGAACTCTTCCACCATCGCTTCCTCTATTAAGTGTAAACACAAACCCGGATTGCGATCGAAAATCATCTTTGTCACTTGGAAGCTTGCATCGGTGTAACCCTTTGCAACCAGATCTTCCTCACCTCCAAAAACAAGGAACATACCCTTAGTTCTTCTCAAGTACTTCAGGATATTTTTACGGCTATCCAATGACCATCACCAGATCCGCTTGGTATCCGCCGTGACACTTAGAGCATATGAGACATCCGGCGTGTACAGATCATGGCATACATAATAGACCCAATAGTGAAGCATATGGAATCTTGCTCATCCTGTCTCGCCATCGATGTCGAAGGACACCGATTCTTGCAGAGATCGATGCCATGTGACATTGGCATGAAACCTCTCTGGATTCATGCATATTGAACCTTTTCAATATCTTGTCAATGTACGCTTCCGATTTAATCCAATTAACCTTTTGATCTATCTCTATAGATTTTCATGCCCAAGATATAGCATGCTTCTCCCAAGTCCTTCATTGAGAAACTCCTTTTCAATGAAGTCTTAACATCTTCAAGCATAGGAATGTCATTCCCGATCAATAATATGTCATCGACATACAAAATCAGAAATACAAGTGCGCTCCCACTAGCCTTCTTGTAAACACAAGGCTCTTCTTCATTTTTGATAAAGTCAAAACCTTTGACTACTTCATCAAAACGAATGTTCCAACTCCGAGATGCTTGCTTTAACCCATAAATGGATCTTTGAAGCTTGCATACCCTTTTAGCATATTTAGGATCAATAAAACCTTCAGGTTGTATCATGTATACATCCTTAGAAAGATTCCCATTAAGGAATGCTGTTTTGACATCCATCTGCCATATTTCATAATCAAAATATGCAACAATAGCTAAAATGATCCTGACAGACTTGAGCATGGCTACCGTGAGAAAGTTTCATCATAGTCAACTCCTTGAACTTGTTTGAAACCCTTTGCCACCAACCGTGCCTTATAGATCTGAACATTTCCATCTACGCCTATCTTTTCTTGAAAATCCATTTGCACTCAATGGTTTTTACACCATCGGAGAGTCACCAAGTTCCAAACTTGATTGTCATGCATGGATTGAATTTCGATCTCATGGCTTTAAGCCATTTTTCTGAGTTTGGGTCCATCATTGCTTCTTCATAAGTCGTGGGCTCATCATTGTCCAACAATAATATGTCACTCCCATATCTTATAGGTACATGACGTGGCCTCCCGACCTACGTGGGGTGGAGTCTCTTCCACAAAGTTGTACAACACTTTGTACATCTTGTGAAGGTTCAATGGTAGCTTGAACATATTCATGTGATTCTCGAACTTCATCAAGATACACATCACTCCTACTGATTTCTTTTGAAAGAAACTCTTTCTCCAAAATACACCATTTCGAGCAACAAAACTTTGTTCTCGTTTCTTTGTAAAAGTAATATCCTTTTGTTTCTTTAGGATACCCCACAAAAAGCATTTTTCTCGATTTAGGTGTGAGTTTATCGATTGTAAACGCTTTACATAAGCCTCACAACCCCATATCTTGAGAAATGACAACATAGGTCTTCTCCCACCCATATCTCATATGGCATCTTCTCAACGGATTTTGATGGGACCCTATTCAAAGTGAACGCAATTGTCTCTAGAGCGAAACCCCGAAGGATAATGGCAGATCTGCTTGATGATCATTGACCGAACCATATCTAATAAAGTTCGTTACGCTGTTCGACACGCCATTCCATTGAGGCGTTCTGGCGGAGTAAGTTGCGAACGATTCCACATTGCTTTAGATGATCACCAAACTCTTGGCTCAAGTATTCGCCACCACGATCGGATCGTAAGTGTTTTATTGTTTTGCCAAGTTGATTTTGTACTTCGCTCAAACTCTTTGAACCTTTCAAAAGTTTCAGATTTATGCCTCATTAAATAGATATATCCATATCTCATCAAGTCATCGGTAAAAGTTACAAAGCATCAAACCCACCCCTAGCAATGAGCTCATTGGTCCACATACATCCGTATGTACTAGGGCCAATAATTCACTTGCTCTCTCACTAAAAACCGTGAAAGGGCTTTTGTCATCTTGCCAAGTAAACAAGATTCACATATTTCAAATGATTCAAAATCAAATGAGGTTAGAAGTCCATCACCATGGAGCTTTTTCATGCGCTTCTCATTTATATGACCTAAGCGACAATGCCACAAAAAGGTAGGGTTCAAATCATTAGGCCGATGCCTTTTACATTAATATTATAGATGTGTTTTTCTTCGAGTTCAAGGACGCATAACCCATCCACCATGGGGCAACGACCATAATACATATCATTCAAAAATATCGAACAAACAAAGTTCTTTATTCTGAAATCATAACCTTCATGTTCCAAACAAGAAGATGAAATAATGTTTCTACTCAAAGATGGAACAAAATAACAATTATTAAGTTCTAAAACTAACTCAAGGCAAATGCAATGGGTATGTGCCAACAGCAAGACCAAAGAACTCTTGCTTTATTCCCACGCCAAGATCCACTTCTCCTTTGCCAAGTCTCTACTTTATTATCACCGCAACGAATTGCAAATGTGAGCAACCGAACCGGTATCATATACCCATAAGTTGAGTGAAGAAGTAGCAAGATTAATTTCTATAACATTAATACCAAGTGGAAACCACATTTCCATTCTTCTTATCTGCCAGTACTTTGTCGGGACCCGAATTTGCAAATCCGACCTCTGTGTATACCGCACTAGTCCAGATCACGCTAGTGCACACAGCTCAACATAGATGCTATCATAGTCACACACAAATAAATATAGCATAAACTTCATTAATTAATAATAACTGTTGTCTTACATGAATAATGCCTCACAGGGGCTTAAAAAGAGTATCAATGAGAAGCAATGAAATAGAATAAACGCAGTTGGCGCTCCATTCGCCACAGCAACCGACGAGGCTCTGACCTAAGCATTCGTGATCCAAATAATCCTCATCCATGATCGGCGAGATTCTTCCTCTTCAAGTTGTTGTTGATGGGGTGAGTACATAAAGCACTCAACAAGTTGTGCAAAATAATGCAAGTCTAATATTCTATATGTTTGGCTTAATCCAAAGGAATGGTTAGTAAGGGTATTTTTGCAATAAAGCAAGATTTAACAAGAATACAATAAATAGATTGGAAAGCGAAAAATAAATACAAGAATTAATAAATTCAAGATTTCAAATACACCAAGTTTCCAATCCTAAATTAATTTTCCACTTTCCATGGCACCTTGCCATCCCAACAAGTTTTTGTTTAACAAAAGTCTAACCCTTAATCAGTAATTCCGAGCATTGCCCAATACCGTGAGCACGGCTATTCGAATAGATTGTACACTCGCAGAGGTTATGCACTTTACCCACACGATACAACCAAACACCACCAAGGCGAGTGATCATAACAAAGCCTTTACAATGCTACACCTAGACCCAAGATCGCTCGCTAAGGTTTCAACATCAAGGGTTAAACCACCACAACAGGCCCCCTCTTGCGCCATGTGAGTTAAACCGTAACCGGGACTCACTATTCACCACGACAAGATCAAATCTAGGTTTCACAAATTATTCACTAGGCTGTCCCATTCGCACATGTGGTTGCAAGAGAGACTCAGTCAAAGGCTTGCAAGGTTAAGTCCTTAAGGTGATTAAGGCAAGACTTCCACATACCCCGCCAAACCTCGCCCACCTTGGCACACCGCCTTGCCACTTGCCTCAATCTAAAATCATTACCACCCAGCTTGATTACCAAGCACCACATGCCATCAACATTTCAATCCCGATGTGTGACCTCCTCGCCACGACAACTTGATATCATTGTGTGACAACACATGACACACCAATTCATAAACATTGTTCCATATTCCATTAGTCAAGATTAAGTATCGACATTCGGACACATGTGATGACGTGGCATGGCTAAGCAATCTATGACGATCTAACTAGCCCATGTTGATTATCAACTATAATTCCACATCCTAGGGTGACAAATAGATCATGGCATATAATTGACAAGGTATGGTTTAATTCAAATAGGCATATTATCTAATTCCCAGATTAATTGAAATCATTTATACACATAAAATATCATGCATAAAGTTTAAAAGACAAAATAGTAATTTGGTGAAAATTAGGTGCAACATGATCAAAGCACAACTTGCCTTGGAGTAGGTGCTGGTCTTGATCTGAGCTTGGGTCTTGGAGCGACGAATCTTCTTCCTGATCACCGAGCGGCTCAACGCCTACGCTAAACGATGCCAAAATAGCAAATAAACACCAAACCAGAGAGCAACCAAACTCCAAAAATAAAATAAAATTCACCAATAAATAGATCTTGATTTTACAAATTTTTAGAAATTTGAAACACTCAAACCGAGTTAAAATGCAAAAGATATAGCCTTTGAAGTTTGAATAAATATCAAAATACGAATAGAATTTCGATTTTTCCAATTATTTTTCTATTGGAAAAGATTTTATTGCGCAACGCGACGTCAGCCCGACTCGGACCAATCAGCGCCGACATCGTCGCTCGTCCATGGACTCGGTCCACGGAACCGCCTCGTCCACCGTGGACGCGCCCACGGCGCCCGCACCACGCGCCCGACACGCGGCGCAAGATCGATTGGTCGCGACGCCGCCGCGCCGATGCTCGACACGCTGGCGCGCGATCTGCGCGACGATCCGACGGCTAACGCTCATCGACACGCGGCGCGATCTCACCCGAACAACCCCGATCCAACGGTCACGCTTACCCGAGCCGCTTTTATCGCAGACGGCGGCGTGGCTCGATCCGATGGTCCGCCGAGATCCGACGGCCAGGCGGGTTCGGCACGGCGATGTCGCGGCGGCGCTGAGTTCCCGGAGACGAGGACGACGACGACCAGACGGGCGTTCGCTCTCGCCGGCGACGAAGAGGTAGTCGCTCGGTGCGGCTCGACGTGGCGAACCCGAATCGAACCCACACGCCGAACGGCGGCTTGACGACGGCGAACGGCGAGAAACGAAGCGGCGGCGCTAGAAAACTACGGCGAGCTCTCGGGGCTAAACGGCGGTGACTCAACGGCGAAGGCTAGCATCGGCGGATGCGCGCTGGGATGAGGAACCTCGGTGTGCGGGTCGCGCTTTTATAGCCTCGGCATGCGCGCTAAAACGGCAACCCTAAATCACGCGGCGGCGGCGGCAGCGGCGACGGATTCGAAACCGAATCGGAGACGAAGGTCGATACCGTCCGACGGTAACGAGCGCCGAGATTAGATCCGGCGATACGATCCGATCCGCTCTTTCCAAAATCAACGGCGAGATCTAAACTTACCAAAACAACGCTAAACGATCCCGACCGCCGATCTCAATCCAACTACCGAAGGCGCTAGGGTTTCGCGAAGGAGACACCGTCCGATCTTCATCCAACGGCCACGCCGCGAGGCGGCAGCGCAGCCGATCGGGCCGCGACGTCGATGGGTCAAGACACGACAAGATCGGCTTCGCCCAAGATCGCTCACTCGATTTTCAAAAGCTTTTGATTTAAAATAATTCCCAAAATTAGATTAATCTACTTTAAGCAATTAAAATATCAGAAAATCCCTAAAATTCTCATAAATACTTTGAGACATTCTGAGCACAAATAAAATATTTTTGGTAAAACTTTATATTAACTTTATCTATATATATTTAGTTTTCACAAAAGGTTCAATATACTTAATTAAAATAAATTTAGATAATTTCTGGAAAAATCCAATAAATTCAGAAAATCACAAAAATGCACGTGAGCGAAATTATAAGCCAAATTTTGGGATGTTACAAACCTCCCTTAATGTAATCTCGACTCCGAGATTCAAGGTCGACTAGGAAATAGGTTTGGAAATTCGACTTCAGATCCTCTTCACGCCCCGTGTTGCTTCATTCTCGTAATGGTTGCTCCATCAACTCGCAAAGCGAATCGACTTGGTCCCGGTCTTGCGGTCCATAACATCCGAGATTTCGATTGGTTGCTCCTTGTAGGTCGATCTTTCGCAATTCAATCTCTCCCAAAGGCGTCGCTCACTGCACCAAGACACTTCTTGAGCTGTGACACATGGAACACATCATGCACGCCGCTAGTGATGCGGCAATTTAATCGATAAGCAACCTCCTCGACGGCTCAAAATTTTGAACGGTCCAACATATCTTGGGGCAAGCTTCCTTTAACGTGGAACCTTTTAACTCCTTTCGGAGGGGTAACCCTAAGATATACGAAATCATCAGTTCAAGCTCAAATCACGCGCCGATTATCGCATAACTTTTTGTCTTGATTGCGCGATTTTCAACTGTCTCTTATCATGGCAACTTGCTCTTCACTTCCTTGAGAATATTAGGGCCAAATATCATACGTTCCCTGCCTCATTCCAATTCAATGGGTACGCAGTGTGCACGACCATATAAAGCTTGAATGGCGACATCCGCAAACTAGCTCGTAATCGTTGTTATAATCGAACTCGCATATGGCAAACACTTATCCCATGATGTAGTATAGGCTAATGCACAAGCCCTTAGCATATCCTCCGAATTTGATTTACCCTTTCTGCTTGACCATCATCTGCGGATGATATGTCTTTGAAGTTCAAACGCTGCTCCCATAGCTTCATGCAATTTATCCCAAAATCTCGAGGTGAACTGGTACCTATATCGACACTATTTTCTTTGGTACACCATGCAAACACACGACTGCTATGTATAGTTCTGCTAACCGGTCTCCTGAGTAAGTGGTCTTGACTGGAATGAAGTGAGCAACTTTGGTCAATCGATCCACGATAACCCATATAGAATCATACCCATTTTGAGTTCTTGGTAATCCGGTGACGAAATCCATACCGATTTCTTCCCACTTCCATTCGGGACTTTTAGCGGTTGTAGCAAACCTGCTGGTCTCTGATGTATTGCCTTAACTCTCTGGCATACATCGCACAAGGCAACGTGCTCGGCGACTTCACGCTTCATATTCGGCCACCAAAACCTCTCCTTTAAGTCCTGGTACATCTTAGCGCTTCCTGGATGAATTGAATACTTGGAATCATGAGCCTCTTCCAAAATCAATCGCTTAAGTTCTAGTCATTTGCACACAAATGCGACCCTTGAACCACATGGTACCTTGGTCGCCCACGGAAAGTCCTTTGCTAATCCTTCATCCTTTTAGCCTTGATTCGGTTGACTTTCTCATCATCTTTTTGTCCTTCCCGAATTTGATCTTCGAGCATTGGCTTCACTTCCAAAGCAGCTAGGAATCCTTCTAAAACTACTTCCAATTTTAAATTTTGCAATTCTCTGCATAGCCTGATCGTCCTTCCGCACCATCATATTCGCCACGTAGCTCTTGCGACTTAAGGCATCGGCTACCACATTTGCTTTTCCTGATGGTAATGAATTCCCATGTTATAATCCTTGATTAATTCCAACCATCTCCTTTGCCTCATATTGAGATCGATTGAGTGAAAATATATTTCAAACTCTTATGGTCCGTATATATCTCACATCTATTTCCAATGAGATAATGACGCCACAATTTCAAGGCATGCACCACAATGACCAATTCCAAGTCATGCGTAGGATAATTTCCTTCATGCGGTCTTAATCGCTTTGACGATATGCGACCACTTTACCCTCTTGCATCAATACGCATCCAAGACCCCGCCTTGACGCATCACAAGATATATCAAGTTATTTCAACATTAGGCAAAACCAACATTGGGCTGTTGTTAAACGCTTTAATTCCTCAAAACTCTTATCACAATCAAGGCCCATGAAAATTTCTTTTCCTTTTTCAATAATCGAGTAAGAGGTCTAGCAATCGTCGAAAATCCTTCTATGAACCGCGATAATATCCTCGCCATTCCCGTAAAACTTGGACTTGAGTGATGACTTTGGTTGCTCCCAATGCAACATCGCCTCCACTTTGCTTGGGTCGACAAGAACTCCTTCTGCAATCATGACATGACCGAGAAATTCCACCTTTTCCTTCCAAAAGTCGATTTATTGAATTTAGCATACAATTTGTTGCTCACGCAGCTTTTCCAACACTAGCCTCGGATGATTTGCGTGCTCGCTCGGTCTTCGAATATACCAAAATATCATCTATGAACACAACAACAAACTTGTCCAAGTATTCCATGAAAATCTTATTCATCAAGTTCATGAAATAGGGCGCGATTGGTCAATCCAAAAGACATGACCGTGAACTCATAATGTCCGTATCTTGAAGAAAATGCGGTTTTGGAACATCTTCCGTCCGAATCTTTAGTTGATGATATCCGAACGAAGGTCTATCTTGGAGAAAACTCGGCTCCTCTCAACGGGTCGAATGATCATCAATCCTTGGCAACGGATACTTATTCTTAATCGTCACTTCATTAAGTGCACGGTAATCAATACACATTCTAAGGCTTCCATCCTTTTCCGACAAACAAAATCGGCGCCCCATGGCGATTTAACTTGGTCTTATAAAACCTTTCTAATAACTCGCCGATCTGTTTCTTCATCTCTACTAACTCATCGGTAGGCATCCGGTAAGGTCTTTTGCTATTGGTGCTGTACTGTACTAACTCAATGACAAACTCGATGTCATGGTCCGCGGCATTCTGGCAGATCCTCCGAAATACATCCGATATTCTTTGACCACCGCACGCCCTCAATGCCGACGGCTTTCATGCTATTAACCATTAATTGACCCTTGCGAACCGATGTCGCTCGAATTCCACCTTTTCTCCGTAGGGCTCTCAATGGATACAACCCTTCGACCACAATCCAATACCGCCTTATGCTTGGTTAACCAATCCATACCAAGGATAACATCTAAAACTTGGGCATCTAGAATAATTAAGTTCGCTAGGAACTCTACCCGTTAATTATCGCCTTTACCCCAAACATCCAATATTAGATCTTAACTCGATCCTCGGGCTTGAACTAGCATCACACACTTGAGATTTTTCATGCTTAAACCATTTTTAGATGCAAAAGCTCGAGAGACAAATGAATGTGAAGCTCTGAATCAAATAATATCATTGCAGTATCGAGTTTACAAAAACTTACCCAAGACGACGCCCGATGCTTCCTCGGCTCCATCGGCGGTGATGTGGTTGACTCGCCTCGAATAGTAGCTTGAGGCGCCACTCCCGCTGTCCGGCTCCTCGATTCGCTCCGTCATGGGTGCCTTAGCAGTGTCGTTCCAAGGTTGAAACGATCGGCGTGATTCCTCCTTTCGGGACATCTATTAGCATAATGCCCCACCATTGCAATCAGTAGCACCTTCTCGGCCGATCACGACTCCCCTTGAGCATTGTTACCTTGGGCCGGCCTCGATAACCTTGTCCCGATGGTCGCGTGCGGTGTTGTTGGCTTGTTAACGACTTGTGGTTGGAACCTAGCAAACCGCTATGGGTCATCCTCATTCGTAGGTGGTTAGGCGCCCACCGGGTTAGTCATCAAGCGCTTGCGATTTTCCCCAAGCTCCTTGCGCTTATCCTCCGTAATCAAAGCCTTGTTTACCAATTCTTGGAAATCGGAAAAGTGTGGGTAATGTCCCCACTTGCAGCCTCGAGTTTAGTCCTTTCATGAAGCGGACTGTCTAGCCTTGTCCGTCGCTACATCTTCGTGGAGCATAGCGTGCTAAGCGTGTGAATTTGTTCAAGTAATCACCACCGTTGGCCTCCTTGCTTAAGCGCTCAATTCTTCCTTTTCAGTCCATCATTCCCTCCGCACGTGGTAATCGCGAAAGGTCGTTGCGAACTCTTCCCACGTGATTTCCATGGGTGCCTCATGAGTAGCACAAGAGTTCTCCCACCATTCTCGCATTGTTCCTCTAGCCGATGGGATGCGAAGAACCCTCTCATGCCCTTCACATTGTGTGATGTACAACTTCCTCTCAATGGTTCTCACCAATCATCCGCTTCCAAGGGGTTGACGTTGTTCGAGAATGTTGGCGGTCGGGTCCTCATGAAGTCCGACAACTTGGAGTAAGGACGAGGCCCGCCATTGTTGTTCTGCCTTTCAATGGGTTGTTGATCGCAGCCATATTGGTCATCTCACGCATCATAGTGCGTGATCAACCGAGTTTGCGCAATGAGAAAAGCTCCCAAGTTTCGTGATATCCATTGGCGGTGCTTGCTGCGGTGGTACTCCTTCATTGGGATTGTTGCTCGAGCGTAGACCACTTCCCAAGCCCCATTGTTGTCGCGAGTGTTCACCATCCGCTTGATTGCTTCTTGGGTTAGGAAAGATAGATGTAGCATAGATAAGATGCAAGAATTTCTAATGGGGAAACAGTTAAACCCAACTTAAATAATCTTTATTATTATTACTTGGTATGGTTGCTTACAATGCCTAAGGGCTTTGCAACACATACCGCACACTCAAAGAAACAATTAAGAACCAACTAAACATGCAACTTTAACGCCTACTAAAAGGGTAAAGGCTAACTTAAGAACGCGACTCAACACTCGAGTCTCAACACAACTCTAAGATCGACTTCACTCATCCACCACCCCGGCCGAGATCGATCCGGCATACATGGTGGGTGGGTGGCATGGGTGCGAACCTATCCGTGACCTCTGCTGGCTCCTCGGGCTCCCACTCACGCTCTTAGGGTCTTCTTCTTCTTCTTCTTGGCGACCTCATCCGGCTCCGGACGACTTGGTCCGCTATTTCTCGGCCACCTGCAAGGCCTCCTCCACCGCCGATGACTCGCCGCTACGTCGCGGGTCTTTGAAGCTCCCGCTCTGCCACTCTCAACGCCTCACACGCTGTCTCCGCTTCTGCGCAGTTGTCCTCAAGTGATCCTCCTGGGCGGTGGCGAACTCAGCAAGGTGTACTGCAGAGCACACTCTCCTTCCACGATCCGTCGACGCTGGCACGCTCGCACTGTCGGGTGAAGTCGAAATACGGTGTTGCGAAGCTCGTAGGCGTAGTCGTGGCAGATCCGTCGTAGAGCAAGTCTAGCAGCCTCCTGAACTCCAGCCTCGTAAGTGAACCTCTGGGCGGTGATGTGGATCGGTCTGGTGGTCTCGTCGCACTCTCGAGCGAAGATGATCGACTGCGTAAGAACCCCGATGCACACCGCTGACGCCCAGATTGCTTCCTCGGTAGAGCGGACGATCAAAGCCTCCAATCACTTGAAGAACTCTCCACAGCTCCATGGCATAGCCACCCTGCCTTGACTCGAAGGACTGGAAGATCGGCATCTATTCAAAACAAAATTTTGAATAAGATCTCCACTCGAAACGGCAACGAAAAGAAGGTAATTTAGCAAGGATGAGAGTAGAAGGATGAGATAAGCCAAAAGTTTCATATTAGTCAATTTTACTGTTTTCTTTAGAAAATAATTTTGGACACTCCTAAGAGATACCAACTACCTAGGGCCAAGACCTATAGTCAGTATGGCTCTGATACCACCTCTGTCGGGACCCGAATTTGCAAATCCGGACCCTCTGTGTATACCGCACTAGTCCAGGATCACGCTAGTGCACACAGGCTCAACATAGATGCTATCATAGTCACACACAGCGAAATATAGCATAAACTTCATTAATTAATAATAACTGTTGTCTTACATGAATAATGCCTCACAGGGCTTAAAAAGAGTATCAATGAGAAGCAATGAAATAGAATAAACGCAGTGGCGCTCCATTCGCCACAGCAACCGACGAGGCTCGGACCCTAAGCATTCGTGATCCAAATAATCCTCATCCATGGTAGCGAGATTCTTCCTCTTTCAAGTTGTTGTTGATGGGGTGAGTACATAAAGCACTCAACAAGTTGTGCAAAATAATGCAAGTCTAATATTCTATATGTTTGGCTTAATCCAAAGGAATGGCTAGTAAGGGTATTTTTGCAATAAAGCAGGATTTAACAAGAATACAATAAATAGATTGGAAAGCAGTAAAACAAATACAAGAATTAATAAATTCAAGATTTCAAATACACCAAGTTTCCAATCCTAAATTAATTTTCCACTTTCCATGGCACCTTGCCATCCCAACAAGTTTTTGTTTAACAAAAGTCTAACCCTTAATCTGTAATTCCGAGCATTGCCCAATACCGTGAGCACGGCTATTCAATAGATTGTACACTCTGCAGAGGTTATGCACTTTACCCACACGATACAACCAAACACCACCAAGGCGAGTGATCATAACAAAGCCTTTACAATGCTACACCTAGACCCAAGATCGCCGCTAAGGTTTCAACATCAAGGGTTAAACCACCACAACAGGCCCCTCTTGCGCCATGTGAGTTAAACCGTAACCCGGACTCACTATTCACCACGACAAGATCAAATCTAGGTTTCACAAATTATTCACTAGGGCTGTCCCATTCCAAACATGTGGTTGCAAGAGAGACTCAGTCAAAGGCTTGCAAGGTTAAGTCCTTAAGGTGATTAAGGCAAGACTTCCACATACCCCCGCCAAACCTGCCCACCTTGGCACACCGCCCTTGCCACTTGCCTCAATCTAAAATCATTACCACCCAGCTTGATTACCAAGCACCACATGCCATCAACATTTCAATCCCGATGTGTGACCTCCTCGCCACGACAACTTGATATCATTGTGTGACAACACATGACACACCAATTCATAAACATTGTTCCATATTCCATTAGTCAAGATTAAGTATCGACATTCGGACACATGTGATGACGTGGCATGGCTAAGCAATCTATGACGATCTAACTAGCCCATGTTGATTATCAACTATAATTCCACATCCTAGGGTGACAAATAGATCATGGCATATAATTGACAAGGTATGGTTTAATTCAAATAGGCATATTATCTAATTCCCAGATTAATTGAAATCATTTATACACATAAAATATCATGCATAAAGTTTAAAAGACAAAATAGTAATTTGGTGAAAATTAGGTGCAACATGATCAAAGCACAACTTGCCTTGGAGTAGGTGCTGGTCTTGATCTGAGCTTGGGTCTTGGAGCGACGAATCTTCTTAGGATCACCGAAAGCGGCTCAACGCCTACGCTAAACGATGCCAAAATAGCAAATAAACACCAAACCAGAGAGCAACCAAACTCCAAAAATAAAATAAAATTCACCAATAAATAGATCTTGATTTTACAAATTTTTAGAAATTTGAAACACTCAAATCCGAGTTAAAATGCAAAAGATATAGCCTTTTGAAGTTTGAATAACATCAAAATACGAAAATAGAATTTCGATTTTTCTCAATTATTTTTCTATTGAAAAGATTTTATTGCGCAACGCCGACGCCAGCCCCGACTCGGACCAATCAGCGCCGACACGCCGCTCGTCCATGGACTCGGTCCACGGAACCGCCTCGTCCACCGTGGACGCGCCCACGGCGCCCGCACCACGCGCCCAACACGCGGCGCAAGATCGATTGGTCGCGACGCCGCCGCGCCGATGCTCGACACGCGGCGCGATCTCGCGCGACGATCCGACGGCTAACGCTCATCGCACACGCGGCGCGATCTCACCCGAACAACCCCGATCCAACGGTCACGCTTACCCGAGCCGTTTTATCGCAGACGGCGACGTGGCTCGATCCGATGGTCCGCCGAGATCCGACGGCCAGGCGGTTCGGCACGGCGATGTCGCGCGGCGCCGAGTTCCCGGAGACGAGGACGACGACGACCCAGACGGCGTTCTGGCTCCTGCCGGCGACGAAGAGGTAGCTGCTCCGGTGCGGCTCGACGTGGCGAACCCGAAACTGGAACCCACACGTCGAACGGCGGCTTGACGACGGCGAAACGGCGAAAACGAGCGGCGGCGCTAGAAAACTACGGCGAGCTCTCGGGGCTAAACGGCGGTGACTCAACGGCGAAGGCTAGCACTGGCGGATGCGCTCTGGGATGAGGAACCTCGGTGTGCGGGCTGCGGCTTTTATAGCCTCGGCATGCGCGCTAAAACGGCAACCCTAAATCACGCGGCGGCGACGGCAAGCGGCGACGGATTCGGAAAACCGAATCGAGATTTATACGATACCGTCCGACGGTAACGAGCGCCGCAGATTAGATCCGGCGATACGATCCGATCCGCTCTTTCCAAAATCAACGGCGAGATCTAAACTTACCAAAACAACGCGAAGCGATCCCGACCGCCGATCTCAATCCAACGGCCAAGGCGCTAGGGTTTCGCGAAGGAGACACCGTCCGATCTTCATCCAACGGCCACGCGCGAGGCGGCAAATGGCAGCCGATCGGGCCGCACGTCGATGGGTCAAGACACGCACAAGATCTTGGGCTTCGCCCAAGATCTTTATTCACTCGATTTTCAAAAGCTTTTGATTTAAAATAATTCCCAAAATTAGATTAATCTACTTTAAGCAATTAAAATATCGGGAAAATCCTAAAATTCTCATAAATACTTTGAGACATTACGAGCACAAATAAAATATTTTTGGTAAAACTTTATATTAACTTTATCTATATATATTTAGTTTTCACAAAAGGTTCAATATACTTAATTAAAATAAATTTAATAATTTCGGAAAAATCCAATAAATTGAGAAAATCACAAAATGCATATGAGCGAAATTATAAGCCAAATTTTGGGATGTTACAAACCTCCCCTTAATGTAATCTCGACCGAGATTCAAGGTCGACTAGGAAATAGGTTTGGAAATTCGACTTCAGATCCTCTTCACGCCCTGTGTTGCTTCATTCTCGTAATGGTTGCTCCATTGAACTCGCAAAGCGAACCGACTTGGTCCTGGTCTTGCGGTCCATAACATCCGGATTCTCGATTGGTTGCTCCTTGTAGGTCGATCTTTCGCAATTCAATCTCTCCCAAAGGCGTCGCTCTACTGCACCAAGACACTTCTTGAGCTGTGTGACATGGAACACATCATGCACGCTTTGCTAGTGATTGCGGCAATTCTAATCGATAAGCAACCTCCTCGACGGCTCAAAATTTTGAACGGTCCAACATATCTTGGGGCAAGCTTCCTTTAACGTGGAACCTTTTAACTCCTTTGGAGGGTAACCCTAAGATATACGAAATCATCGAGTTCAAGCTCAAATCACGGCGTCGATTATCGCATAACTTTTTGTCTTGATTGCGCGATTTTCAACTCCGTCTCTTATCATGGCAACTTGCTCTTCACTTCCTTGAGAATATTAGGGCCAAATATCATACGCCTCCCTGTCTCATTCCAATTCGGGGTAGTGCAGCGAGCACGACCATATAAAGCTTCAATGGCGACATCCGCAAACTAGCTCAGTAATCGTTGTTATAATCGAACTCGCATATGGCAAACACTTATCCCATGATGTAGTATAGGCTAATGCACAAGCCCTTAGCATATCCTCCGAATTTGATTTACCCTTTCTGCTTGACCATCATCATGGATGATATGTTTGTCTTTGAAGTTCAAACGCGTTCCCATAGCTTCATGCAATTTATCCCAAAATCTCGAGGTGAACTGGGTACCTCTATCTGACACTATTTTCTTTGGTACACCATGCAAACACACGACTCTGGCTATGTATAGTTCTGCTAACCGGTCTCCTGAGTAAGTGGTCTTGACTGGAATGAAGTGAGCAACTTTGGTCAATCGATCCACGATAACCCATATAGAATCATACCCATTTTGAGTTCTTGGCAATCCAGTGACGAAATCCATACCGATTTCTTCCCACTTCCATTCGGGACTTTTAGCGGTTGTAGCAAACTCGCTGGTCTCTCGATGTATTGCCTTAACTCTCTCGCATACATCGCACAAGGCAACGTGCTCGCGACTTCGCGCTTCATATTCGCCACCAAAACCTCTCCTTTAAGTCTGGTACATCTTAGCGCTTCTGGATGAATTGAATACTTGGAATCATGAGCCTCTTCCAAAATCAATCGCTTAAGTTCTAGTCTGTTTGGCACACAAATGCGACCCTTGAACCACATGGTACCTTGGTCGTCCACGGTAAAGTCCTTTGCTAATCCTTCATCCTTTTAGCCTTGATTCGGTTGACTTTCTCATCATCTTTTGTCCTTCCCGAATTTGATCTTGAGCATTGGCTTCACTTCCAAAGCAGCTAGGAATCCTTCTAAAACTACTTCCAATTTTAAATTTTGCAATTCTCTCGCATGATTCGATCGCCCTTCCTGCACCATCATATTCGCCACGTAGCTCTTGCGACTTAAGGCATCGGCTACCACATTTGCTTTTCCTGATGGTAATGAATTCCCATGTTATAATCCTTGATTAATTCCAACCATCTCCTTTGCCTCATATTGAGATCGATTGAGTGAAAATATATTTCAAACTCTTATGGTCCGTATATATCTCACATCTATTTCCAATGAGATAATGACGCCACAATTTCAAGGCATGCACCACAATGACCAATTCCAAGTCATGCGAGGATAATTTCCTTCATGCGGTCTTAATCGCCTTGACGATATGCGACCACTTTACCCTCTTGCATCAATACGCATCCAAGACCTCGTCTTGACGCATCACAAGATATATCAAGTTATTTCAACATTAGGCAAAACCAACATTTGGAAATTTGTTGTTAAACGCTTCTTTAATTCCTCAAAACTCTTATCACAATCAAGCGCCCATGAAAATTTCTTTTCCTTTTCAATAACCGAGTAAGAGGTCTAGCAATCGTCGAAAATCCTTCTATGAACCGCGATAATATCCTGCCATTCCCGTAAAACTTGGACTTGAGTGGCGGACTTTGGTTGCTCCCAATGCAACACTCGCCTCCACTTTGCTTGGGTCGACAAAGAACTCCTTCTGCAATCATGACATGACCGAGAAATTCCACCTTTTCCTTCCAAAAGTCGCATTTATTGAATTTAGCATACATTTGTTGCTCACGCTGACTTTTCCAACACTAGCCTCGGATGATTTGCGTGCTCGCTCGGTCTTCGAATATACCAAAATATCATCTATGAACACAACAACAAACTTGTCCAAGTATTCCATGAAAATCTTATTCATCAAGTTCATGAAATAGGTGGCGCATTGGTCAATCCAAAAGACATGACCGTGAACTCATAATGTCCGTATCTTGAAGAAAATGCGGTTTTGGAACATCTTCCGTCCGAATCTTTAGTTGATGATATCCGAACGAAGGTCTATCTTGAGAAAACTCCGGCTCCTCTCAAGCGGTCGAATGATCATCAATCCTTGGCAACGGATACTTATTCTTAATCGTCACTTCATTAAGTGCACGGTAATCAATACACATTCTAAGGCTTCCATCCTTTTCCCGACAAACAAAATGGCGCTCCCCATGGCGATTTAACTTGGTCTTATAAAACCTTTCTAATAACTCGTCGATCCGTTTCTTCATCTCTACTAACTCATCGGTAGGCATCCCAGTAAGGTCTTTTGCTATTGGTCTTTGTGCGGTACTAACTCAATGACAAACTCAATGTCATGGTCCGCGGCATTCTGGCGGATCCTCCGAAATACATCCGATATTCTTTGACCACCGCACGTCCTCAATCCGACGGCTTTCATGCTATTAACCATTAATTGACCCTTGCGAACCGATGTCGCTCGAATTCCACCTTTTCTCTGTAGGGCTCTCAATGGATACAACCCTTCGACCACAATCCAATACCGTCTTATGCTTGGTTAACCAATCCATACCAAGGATAACATCTAAAACTTGGGCATCTAGAATAATTAAGTTCGCTAGGAACTCTACCCGTTAATTATCGACTTTACCCCAAACATCCAATATTAGATCTTAACTCGGATCCCGGGCTTGAACTAGCATCACACACTTGAGATTTTTCATGCTTAAACCATTTTTAGATGCAAAAGCTCGAGAGACAAATGAATGTGAAGCTCTGAATCAAATAATATTGCAGGTGTCTCGAGTTTACCAAAACTTACCCAAGACGACGCCCGATGCTTCACGGCTCCATCGGCGGTGATGTGGTTGACTACGCCTCGAATAGTAGCTTGAGGCGTCACTCCCGCTGTCCGGCTCCTCGATTCGCTCCGTCATGGGTGCCTTAGCAGTGTCGTTCCAAGGTTGAAAGCGACCGGCGTGATTCCTCCTTCGGGGACATCTATTAGCATAATGCCCACCATTGCAATCAGTAGCACCTTTCGGCGGCCGATCACTGACCCCTTGAGCATTGTTACCTTGGGCGGCTCGATAACCTTGTCCCGATGGTCGCGGTGCGGTGTTCTTGGCTTGTTAACGACTTGTGGTTGGAACCTAGCAAACTATTGCGGGTCATCCTCATTCGTAGGTGGTTAGGGCGTCCACCGGGTTAGTCATCAAGCGTTGCGATTTTCCCAAGCTCCTTGCGCTTATCCTCCGTAATCAAAGCCTTGTTTACCAATTCTTGGAAATCGGAAAAGTGTGGGTAATCACCCACTTGCGACCTCGAAGTTTAGTCCTTTCATGAAGCGGACTGTCTAGCCTTGTCCGTCGCTACATCTTCGTGGAGCATAGCGTGCTAAGCGTGTGAATTTGTTCAAGTAATCACCACCGGTTGGCCTCCTTGCTTAAGCATACAATTCTTCCTTTTCAGTCCATCATTCCTCCGCACGTGGTATCGCGAAAGGTCGTTGCGAACTCTTCCCACGTGATTTCCATGGGTGCCTCATGAGTAGCGAAGAGTTCTCCCACCATTCTCGCATTTGTTCCTCTAGCCGATGGGATGCGTAAAGAACCCTCTCATGCCCTTCACATTGTGTGATGTACAACTTCCTCTCAATGGTTCTCACCAATCATCCGCTTCCAAGGGGTTGACGTTGTTCGAGAATGTTGGCGGTCGGGTCCTCATGAAGTCCGACAACTTGGAGTAAGGACGAGGCCCGCCATTGTTGTTACGCTCGTGACGGGTTGTTGATCGCAGCCATATTGGTCATCTGCGTGCATCATAGTGCGTGATCAACCGAGTTTGCGCAATGAGAAAAGCTCCCAAGTTCTCGCATATCCTTTGGCGGTGCTTGCTGCGGTGGTACTCCTTCATTGGGATTGTTGCTCGGCGTAGACCACTTCCCAAGCCCCATTGTTGCCGCGAGTGTTCACCATCCGCTTGATTGCTTCTTGGGTTAGGAAAGATAGATGTAGCATAGATAAGATGCAAGAATTTCTAAGGCGGGGAAACAGTTAAACCCAACTTAAATAATCTTTATTATTATTACTTGGTATGGTTGCTTACAATGCCTAAGGGCTTTGCAACACATAACGCACACTCAAAGAAACAATTAAGAACCAACTAAACATGCAACTTTAACGCCTACTAAAAGGGTAAAGGCTAACTTAAGAACGCGACTCAACACTCGAGTCTCAACACAACTCTAAGATCGACTTCACTCATCCACCACCACCTGGTGAGACCGATCCGGCATACATGGTGGGTGGGTGGCATGGGTGCGAACCTATCCCGTGACCCTCTGCTGGCTCCTCGTGCTCCCACTCACGCTCTTCCGGGTCTTCTTCTTCTTCTTCTTCGGCGACCTCATCCGGCTCCTGGACGACTTGGTCCGCTATTTCCTCGGCTACCTGCAAGGCCTCCTCCAGCTCGCCGATGACTCTGGCTGCTACGTCGCGGGTCTTTTGAAGCTCCCGCTCTGCCACTCTCAACGCTTCACACGCTGTCTCCAGTTCTTGCGCAGTGTCCCTCAAGTGATCCTCCTGGGCGGTGGCGAACTCAGCAAGGTGTACTGCAGTAGCACACTCTCCTTCCACGATCCGTCGTATTTGCACGCCGCCACCGTCGGGTGAAGTCGAATACGTGTTCTGGCGGCTCGAGGCGTAGTCGTGGCGGATCCGTCAGAGAGCAAGTCTAGCGACCTCTGAACTCCGGCCTCGTAAGTGAACCTCGGGCGGTGATGTGGATCGGTGCGTGGTCTCGCCGCACTCTCGGCGAAGATGATCAGCTGCGTAAGAACCCCGATGCACACCGTTGACGCGTTCAGATTGCTTCCTCGGTAGAGCGGACGATCAAAGCCTCCAATCACTTGAAGAACTCTCCACGGCTCCATGGCATAGCCACCTGCCTTGACTCGAAGGATCGAAGATCGGCATCTATTCAAAACAAAATTTTGAATAAGATCTCCACTCAAACGGCAACTAAAAGAAGGTAATTTAGCAAGGATGAGAGTAGAAGGATGAGATAAGCCAAAAGTTTCATATTAGTCAATTTTACTGTTTTCTTTAGAAAATAATTTTGGACACTCCTAAGAGATACCAACTACCTAGGGCCAAGACCTATAGTCAAGATGGCTCGATACCACCTCTGTCGGGACCCGAATTTGCAAATCCGACCCTCTGTGTATACCGCACTAGTCCAGATCACGCTAGTGCACACAGCTCAACATAGATGCTATCATAGTCACACACAAATAAATATAGCATAAACTTCATTAATTAATAATAACTGTTGTCTTACATGAATAATGCCTCACGGGGCTTAAAAGAGTATCAATGAGAAGCAATGAAATAGAATAACGCAGTGGCGCCCGATTCGCCACGAGTGCAACCGACGAGGCTCGGACCCTAAGCATTCGTGATCCAAATAATCCTCATCCATGATGGCGAGATTCTTCCTCTTCGAAGTTGTTGTTGATGGGGTGAGTACATAAAGCACTCAACAAGTTGTGCAAAATAATGCAAGTCTAATATTCTATATGTTTGGCTTAATCCAAAGGAATGGCTAGTAAGGGTATTTTTGCAATAAAGCGAGATTTAACAAGAATACAATAAATAGATTGGAAAGCGATAAAACAAATACGATAATTAATAAATTCAGATTTTCGAAATACACCAAGTTTCCAATCCTAAATTAATTTTCCACTTTCCATGGCACCTTGCCATCCCAACAAGTTTTTGTTTAACAAAAGTCTAACCCTTAATCTGTAATTCCGAGCATTGCCCAATACCGTGAGCACGGCTATTGAATAGATTGTACACTCTGCAGAGGTTATGCACTTTACCCACACGATACAACCAAACACCACCAAGGCGAGTGATCATAACAAAGCCTTTACAATGCTACACCTAGACCCAAGATCGCTCGCTAAGGTTTCAACATCAAGGGTTAAACCACCACAACAGGCCCCTCTTGCGCCATGTGAGTTAAACCGTAACCGGGACTCACTATTCACCACGACGAAGATCAAATCTAGGTTTCACAAATTATTGACTAGGTTGTCCCATTCGCACATGTGGTTGCAAGAGAGACGGGTCAAAGGCTTGCAAGGTTAAGTCCTTAAGGTGATTAAGGCAAGACTTCCACATACCCCGCCAAACTGGCCCACCTTGGCACACCGCCTTGCCACTTGCCTCAATCTAAAATCATTACCACCCCAGTTGATTACCAAGCACCACATGCCATCAACATTTCAATCCCGATGTGTGACCTCCTCGCCACGACAACTTGATATCATTGTGTGACAACACATGACACACCAATTCATAAACATTGTTCCATATTCCATTAGTCAAGATTAAGTATCGACATTCGGACACATGTGATGACGTGGCATGGCTAAGCAATCTATGACGATCTAACTAGCCCATGTTGATTATCAACTATAATTCCACATCCTAGGGTGACAAATAGATCATGGCATATAATTGACAAGGTATGGTTTAATTCAAATAGGCATATTATCTAATTCCCAGTTAATTGAAATCATTTATACACATAAAATATCATGCATAAAGTTTAAAAGACAAAATAGTAATTTGGTGAAAATTAGGTGCAACATGATCAAAGCACAACTTGCCTTGGAGTAGGTGCTGGTCTTGATCTGAGCTTGGGTCTTGGGCGACGAATCTTCTTAGGATCACCGAAAGCGGTTCAACGCTCACGCAAACGATGCCAAAATAGCAAATAAACACCAAACCAGAGAGCAACCAAACTCCAAAAATAAAATAAAATTCACCAATAAATAGATCTTGATTTTACAAATTTTAGAAATTTGAAACACTCAAATCCGAGTTAAAATGCAAAAGATATAGCCTTTTGAAGTTTGAATAAATGAAAATACAGAAAATAGAATTTCGATTTTTCGAATTATTTTCTATTGGAAAAGATTTTATTGCGCAACGCCGACGCCAGCCCCGACTCGGACCAATCAGCGCCGACACGTCGCTCGTCCATGGACTCGGTCCACGGAACCGCCTCGTCCACCGTGGACGCGCCCACGGCGCCGCACCACGCGCTACCGACACGCGACGCAAGATCGATTGGTCGCGACGCGCGCCGCGCCGATGCTCGACACGCTGGCGCGCATCTGCGCGACGATCCGACGGCTAACGCCCATCGCGACACGCGCGCGATCTCACCCGAACAACCACGATCCAACGGCCACGCTTACATTTGTTTTATCGCAGACGGCGACGTGGCTCGATCCGATGGTCCGCTGGAGATCCGACGGGTGTCGGCTTCGGCACGGCGATGTCGCGGCGGCGCTGAAGTTCCCGGAGACGAGGACGACGACGACCCAGACGGCGTTCGCTCCCGCCGGCGACGAAGAGGTAGTCGCTCGGTGCGGCTCGACGTGGCGAACCCGAATCGAACCCACACGTCGAACGGCGGCTTGACGACGGCGCAACGGCGCGAAAACGAAGCGGCGGCGCTAGAAAACTACGGCGAGCTCGGGGCTAAACGGCGGTGACTCAACGGCGAAGGCTAGCATCGCGGATGCGCTCGGGATGAGGAACCTCGGTGTGCGGGCTGCGGCTTTTATAGCCTCGGCATGCGCGCTAAAACGGCAACCCTAAATCACGCGGCGGCGGCAGCGGCGACGGATTCGAAAACCGAATCGAGACGAAGGTCGACAACCGTCCGACGGTAACGAGCGGCGAGATTAGATCCGGCGATACGATCCGATCCGCTCTTTCCAAAATCAACGGCGAGATCTAAACTTACCAAAACAACGCTAAACGATCCCGACCGCCGATCTCAATCCAACGGCCAAGGCGCTAGGGTTTCGCGAAGGAGACACCGTCCGATCTTCATCCAACGGCCACGCACGAGGCGGCAATGGCAGCCGATCGGGCCGCACGTCGATGGTCAAGACGCGACAAGATCGGGCTTCGCCCAAGATCTTATTCACTCGATTTTCAAAAGCTTTTGATTTAAAATAATTCCCAAAATTAGATTAATCTACTTTAAGCAATTAAAATATCGGAAAAATCCGGAAAATTCTCATAAATACTTTGAGACATTACGAGCACAAATAAAACATTTTGGTAAAACTTTATATTAACTTTATCTATATATATTTAGTTTTCACAAAAGGTTCAATATACTTAATTAAAATAAATTTAGATAATTTCTGGAAAAATCCAATAAATTCAGAAAATCACAAAAATGCACGTGAGCGAAATTATAAGCCAAATTTTGGGATGTTACATACTTTTCGCAGTTCCGTTTTCAATGCCCTGATTTCTTGCAATAGAAGCATTGGGTATCAGGTTGAGGGCCAACTTTAAACTTCTGAAGCTTAGTTTTGAGGCTTGCGATCTCATCTTGAGCCTTGCCCTTGCCCTTGCCCTTGCTCTTTCCCGTTCCCCCAGCCTTAGCCTTCCTCTTTTTGAAAGCAGTTGTTTTCTGAACCATCATCACATGATTGGGTTTTTTCTTAATGCTTTCCTCGGCAGCCTTGAGCATCCCATGTAGCTCGGTTAGGCTCTTCTCCATGCTATTCATATGAAAATTCATAATGAATGGCTCAAAGCTCTCGGAGGCGTAGACCGGAGAATAACATCTGTGGCCAAACCGAGGCTAAGGGAAACTCAAGTTTTTCCAATCTCCCAATGTAACCAATCATCTTGATCACATGAGGATCGACCGGATTGCCTTGACCGACTTACAAGCAAATAAAAGCTTTGAGATACCATACCTCTCAGCTCTTGCTTGATTCCCAAACATGCCCTTCAAGCCCACAATCATATTGTTAGCATCCTGGTCCTCATATTGCTTTTGGAGCTCAGATCCATGGTGACTAGCATGAGACAGCTGACCTCTACAGAAGCATTAACATGCTTTTCATATTCAACCTTTAAATTGCGGGCAGCATTTTCGGCTGGTTCATCAGGAATTGGATTCTCTAGAACATAATCCTTCTTTTCATGCTTGAGAACAATTCTCAGGTTGCGATACCAATCAACAAAATTAGTTCCATTCAGTTTTTCCCTTTCTAAAACCGATCTCAAAGCAAAACCAGGTGTAGCAGGAGTAGGAGAAGGTGCCATTGAACTACAACAAAAACATGCAAAGATTCTAAGCACTATGTTTATGTAAAACTTTTATTAAACTTTTAATTAAAGACACTTCTATTTTATGTCCCTTTATAGACACATAGTGAGTATTCAAGATCCATATTCATCAAACACTAGTGAGCTTTGGCATCCTTGCTAGAAATTTAATGACATAGGTAAGCAACACCTTTGCTAATTACATCATATGTAACTCTTGTTTGTTGAGTATGAAAACAAGTAATGAATGCCTCCATCAACTTGACTCATGGCCAGTCAACTCGCCCCAAGGGCTCACATGAGGGAGGAGCACTTCCGTATTCGGGTGCCAATTAAGAAACCTGCCTCATGTGTGTTTCCCTAGACACCACTTGTCTTGTATAGGTTCCTTCATTCTGAAATCAAATCCCAACCACTTATGTCCTCAAGCCCAAAACCGTTTTGATAGCTTGATTAAATCTACCATTGTTATGCGTGATGTGTCCAACACATCCCTATCATCTATTGAGATAGCCATTGATATACTACTTTGGCGGTCATATCAATAACGATCTAAATTCTTGATAGGTGCAACAATTGGATGGACAATTTGATTTAAAATTTTTAACTATAGGGATGAACAAAGATTACTATGAACATGGCATCACATGCAATGAGCATAAAGAAAATAGCAAGGATTAAACACACATCCACAGAAAATCAAAATAAGCTGTGAAATAGCATGGCCCTTAGCATTAAGATCTCCATCATCATGCTTGTTTGTTCACCTAGCCACCTTGCTTGATTTGTTCACCTAGCCATCTTGCTTGATACCATCGTCTTCATCATTATGGATGCAACTCCTTACAACTTTTGATAATGAATTTTACATGAGGGTTTGAAGCATCACAAGTCGACACGCAGGTCGTTATACAATTTAAATAGCTTTATGGCTTGACACGGCACGCAGGCTATGTGGAAATTACATGCATCACATACACATAGGCCATACCATTTCACATAATTCCCTGCAAAAACGAGTTAAACAAAAGCAACCCTACGACTCCGGGGTCCAAGGGGCAGCGCCCCTGGCCGATCAGCGGGCGGGTCGAGGGCAGCGCCCTTGGAAATTTTTTTAGAGGCATGTCTTCTGACATTGAAAAACACCCTCAAAATTTCCACGGATCAACCAGATTGACCCAATCTGATCTAACATGATTGGCTTGGTCCCATATGGATACGTTTCAGAAACCCTGATGGCGGTAACCCGACCGGTAAGGGTAACGTCGTACCATGAACGGACTCACCCAAATCAATATTGAATCTGTTTGCGCTTACCATGGATCAACCAGATTGACCCAATCCAACTCAATCAGATTGGCTTGGTCCCATATGGATACGTTTCAGAAACCCTGATGGCGGTAACCCGACCGGTAAGGGTAACGTCGTACCATGAACGGACTCACCCAAATCAAGATTGAGTCGGTTTGCACTTTCCTCAATCCCTAAACCGATCGATCTCATCGATGGCTGCCGTCACCAATTCATCACATGAACTAGCTGAACATGTAATAGATCTAATCTACTAACCTTACACACCATATGTGCAACATCCAGATCACAAAACTATACGAGATGGCTCTGATACCACTGAAGAGGAACGCGGTATGCTACACTAGCACAAAAAAAACTACCGCGAAACCAGAAAGCTACTCGCAAGAAGGGGATCATAGATAAGATTACCACTAGACGCGCAGATTCGCGCGTAATCCTTCGCGTCGATGTAGTGGATCGTCCTCGCCTTGCCGTGGATCGTCCTCCCACGCCGCAGATCGCAGCAGCGTCACCTTGATAGTCCACACGTCCAGAGATGGAACGCAGCGTGCGTCGTGTGCAAGCACCTGGTCGCTCGCAGGGCAGCGAGAGGAGTAGGCTAGGGTTTCGAGTGAATCACTCCTAAACCGTGGGAAAGCACACCCGCGCCTCCTCCTCCCCTCCTTATATAGCCACGAGATGAAACCCTAAACTAGGGCCCATCGTGCTAAGCCCACGAGGTTCATTAATTACGGATCCAATCCAAATTAATGCATCCCACCCATTAAGTGTGTGACCTGCGCAGGTTCACGACGTTTGGGCGTGGATTAGGAAAACTCCTTTTCAATCCAATAGTTGGTAGTGGCTTCTTGCAAAGTATGCCAACTCCCAAACATACTATGATCAAATCGATGTGAGAACCTATCAAAAGTACTCATGTAATAATCCCTTTGCCAAGTATATGAAGATTGATCTCAAGGCGAGAAGCATGTCATCCTTTGATGATTCAATCCATCTCTCATATCCGTGATATATTAATAAGTTGTGATTGACTCCTCAATCACGGCATGGCCATGCACTTCCTTAATCATATCACACGAGTGGCCTTGTCATATATCTCCGTTTCATTTGAGTGGCAAATTCCATCTTGACTGCTCACTTCCCTCTGCACGTTTCATAGTAAACATGAAAGCTACCTTTATAACTATTCGGTTAGGAAGTAGTGTTTGATAGCCCCAAGGAAAACTATTACACATGTAGGGAATATGACAATCTCGGGTCTAAGGATCATACATCTACTAGGTATGAGATACACTGATGACACATAAGAATGAAACATTCTCGTAGTGTCCCATTGCGGGTCTATCTAACCCATGTTCTTCAACATGCGTCCACAATGTATAGATGATATCTCCATATCCCATGATCTATGAAGCATGATCATCGATCACTACATGTGCTGATCTATTCATCGTTGTCCTATACGATGACATCCGATCAGAGATATTTATCGAATTACATCATTAAGTAAAGAGCTTCATAAGCAAGTCACATACTTGTTGATTAATACAATGATATACATTCATTGGACCAATAATCGTATTATTATTCATAAACATAGTCATGTTACAATCATTTAAATGATTGCCTCAAGGGCATAACACTAACAAATAAGTCGTAGCTGTCGAGGTCGAGCAACGTCGACCTTGAACACTTTTATTTCGACCTGATGAGTTGGTTAGCATCTCCGAACTGTTAGGGAGGCCTGTAAAAGACTTAAGGTGAAGTCATTTAGTAGCAATAGCTATGCTCCTTGTGCGAGGGAGGTCGAGCTCGGCAATGCTCAAGGGTGAACTCGAGCGCACAAGGGGCCTTAATGCGCTCGTGTCGGGTTCGGGAGCACTCCAGCCCGACCTTTGCATGAAGTATGCATGTTTGCTCGAAGCCGAGCGCGGTTTCTGGTCCAAGTCCTACTACAGGGGGGAGTCGTGATGCGATTAGGATCGACTTACTGCTAGCGTGGCCCTTGGAGGTGAACTTTGAGATCGCGACGCTCAGATCGAGGCACAAAAGATGCAAGGAAATGTAAAGGGGACACAATCATGGATAATAAAGAAGAACTTTTATTACCAATTAAGGTAAGAGTGTTACACATAAAATTTTCGGAGCTGGTCGATGTTCCATGAGTCCGTGAGATCTCTACAATCGGGCATCGCCAGTCGATAAGCTCCCGTGCGATCTGCTGAAACGACACTGTAGGGGCCCTCCCACTTTTGGGATAACTTGTTGGTGTTGGTCGAGCCTGAATTCGTCTTAAGGCTAGATCCCCAACTAGGAGCTCCCTAGGTCAAACCGATCGAGACGCATGCCTGTGAAGTGCTTGCAGGTAGTGCGTTGATCATAGCAGTGCATGGCTCCTTACTTCTTTCGCTAGGGCAAGGTCGAGAGATCGCTTTTGCTCGAAGTCGACTTGGTTGACCAAGCTGACCCTAGCGGAGCCCAGCGTGACCTCAGCAGGCAGGACAGCTTCAGCACCGAACACGAGCTAGAAAGGGGTGGATCCCGTCGCTCGGCTGGACGTGGTGTGAACAGACCAGAGTACGGTGGGAAGCTCATCCACCCAGGACCGGCCGTATTGTTCGAGCTCATCAAAGACTCGCCTCTTGACGCCCTGGACGATCTGTCCGTTGGCGCACTCAACCACTCCGTTGCTCTGTGGGTGGGCCACTGAGGTGTAGCAGACCCTGGTGCCCATGTCTTCACAGTATTCCTGGAATAGCTCGCTGGTGAACTGCGAGCTGTTATCGGTGATGATCCTGCACGGGACTCCGTACCTTGTGACCACGAGCGAGTGGAAAAACTTTACGGCTGCTCAGGCGGTGATGGCCGAGACTGGTTCAGCTTCGACCCACTTGTTGAAGGTATCAATGACGATGAACAGGAACTTCTTCCCCCGGCTACTTGAGGGAAAGGACCAATGATGTCAAGACCCTAGGTCGAGAATGGCCAGGCGAGTGGTATGGTCTGGAGGCCATAGGCCAGCTGGTGTGATTTTTGGGTATGGAATTGGCAGGCTCGATAGGTGCAAACGATGTCTCGAGTGTCCTGCAGCGTTGTTGGCCAGTAGAATCCCATGCGGAACGCCTTACCGACCATGGCCCTGAAAGAGGAATGCGCACCGCAGAAACCCGAATGGATGTTGTCGAGCAGGTACTTACCTTCCTCCGGGGTAACACACTTCGATAGAACACCCAGAGTGCCCTGACGATAGAGTTGCTTGTTAACGAGCTTGTATGAGCTCGCTCGGTGCCTGATTCTGCTCCTCTCAGCCGGGTCATCCGGGAGCTCACTCCGGTCGAGGAACTTGGCAATCGGCTTCATCCACGAGGGAACACTCTCGAGGAGGGCGACCGAATCTTCTTGATCGGTGATGGAGGGTGTCGCCAAGGTCTCGAGGATGACATCAGCGGAATCTCACCACCAGACGACCCGAGCTTGGATAGGAGGTCAGCGCTGCAGTTATCCTTCCTGGGCACGTGCTTGATTTCCATGTTTTGGAACCACTTCTCCATCTTCCGCACCTCGGCAAGGTACCTGGCCATTGAGCCCTCTGAGCACTGGTAGTATTTGTTGTACTGGTTGACGACGAGCTGGGAGTCGCCCTTGACGACCAATCGGCGCACACCCAGCGACTTGCAGGCTCAGAGACGCCAAAAGGGCATCACACTCTGCCATGTTATTAGTTGCGGGAAAATCGAAGCGAATCACATACCTCAGTTTGTCCCCCCGGGGTGTAATGATGAGGATGCCAGCCCCGAGTGCTCGAACGACCTGGAGCCATCGAAGTACATCCTCGAGGGCTTCTCTTCCTCGACCTCAGGCTCGAGAGTCGATTGCGATGCCTACTCGACCACGAAGTCGGTGAGCGCTTGCGATCTAATGGCGGTGCGTGCTACAAATTGTATGCCGAATTCTGCCAACACCATGGCCCACTTAGCGATGTGACCTCCGGCTTCTGGGTTCCTTAGGATCTCGCCGAGCGGGAATCCGCTCGGGATAACCACTGTGTGCGCTTGGAAGTAGTGCTGGAGTTTGCGCGAAGCCATGAAGAGGGCATAGAGAAGCTTCTGGACCTCGGGGTAACGCTCCCTTGGTCCATGAAGTACCTCGCTGACATAGTAGATTGGCTGCTGCCGACCGTCGCGCTCGGCCACCAGGACAGCGCTGACAGCCTGGGTCGTAGCAATGAGATAAAGCAGCAGCGTTTCTCCCTGCCGCAGGGTCGTGAGTAGCGGTGGGCTCGAAAGGTATGCTTTCAGCTCATCAAAGGACCGTTGAGCTTCGGGTGTCCATTCGAATCCCCCGTGCTTGCGCAATGCCATGAAGAACAGTAGTCCGCGCTCACCGAGCCTTGAAATGAACCGACTGAGAGCGGCCATGCGATCGGTGAGGCACTGGACCTGTTTTGTTGATGTCGGAGGAGCCATCTTCTCAATTGCCTCGATCTTCTCTGGGTTCGGGCCGACTCCCGAGCCCCCGATCATGTAGCCAAGCGCTTTTCCCAAGGTAACGCCAAACACGTATTTTTCAGGGTTGAGCTTGATACCATGCTTGTTCAGGTTGGTGAAGGTCTCCGTGTAAGGTCGAGGATGCCAACTAGAGGGGGGTGAATAGGCGGCTTTAAAAAAAACTTTCGCTCTACTAATTTCTATAAAGCAATTCACCCCTTAATTACCCCTATGCCAAAACCTTATCAATAAAAATGCGGAAGCGATAAACTAAGGTTTTGACAATTAAAGCCTAAATCAACTAGGCTCACTATGTGCACTAACTAATTATGTCTCTAACAAAAAGCAATTCTAAAGACAAGCAATCAATCAATTTAATTCTATGAATGTAAATTGCTTGAATATAAATAAAGAGAACAAAGCAAGCACAAGAGACACAATACTTTTTACCGTGGTGATCGGAGACTTGCCGGTCTCCCCTAGTCCACGTTGAGGTTAGCCCAAACACATTGGACCGGCTCCATGAATTGAGCACCCAACTCGAATCCACTAGATGTAGTTTTTCACGCTTTCGCGTAGGCTCAACCCGAACCTTCACAAACTTCGTCGGGGCTTCTCACAACCTTGAGAACTCCCGCGCACGACGCTCTACGCCGTCTAGGAGTCGGCAACCTCCAAGAGTAACAAGCCGAATCCTCTCGCTTGAACTTCACCAAGCACAACACATGTGCTTCCGGTGATCACCAAGTGCAACACATGCACAAGGATCCTCCTCAAGTGCAACACATGCACAAGAGACTCTCAATCCTCTCCTAATTGCAACACATGCAATTAGAGGCTCACACTAGCTCAAGAAGCAAATGGGAGAAGGCAACACATGCACACAACTCCTATAAACACCCAAAAGCTCTAGCACATAGCCAACCTACTGCCCTTGCCCCCCAAGGCCTCCTTTTATAGCCTCCAAGCCAAAACTAGCCGTTGGGGGGAAATTCTTGGCAAAACCAGAATTCCCGGTGCTACCGCCCTACTGGGACCGGTAGCACCGGCCTCCTCGCCAACGGCTACAAAACTAGCCGTTGCAGGATTTCGGTGTAGTACCGCCAGCCCGGGAGCGGTGCTACCGACCGCTTAAGGCGGTAGCCGGCCTCAGCCGAACTCAAAACACCTCCTCTGGATTTTCCACACCGCCGAGGAGCGGTTGCACCGGACATCCGGTGCTACGGCCTACCATGGCGGTAGCACCGGACCGCTGATCGCCAAAAACATCCCTCTCTGGATTTTCCACGCCGGAGAGGCGGTAGCACGGACTTTCGGTGCTACGGCCAAACTATGCAGTAGCACCGGACCCGGTGCTACGGCCTACAGGTGATGACGACGGCCTCGGGAGAAAACACCGTTTTCACAAAACTTTTCTCCAAACCATTAAAGATATTCTTTGAGCTATGTGAGGATCAACACATGATCACAATACTATGCAAAACACATTTGCACATGTTAATCACATACTCCAAAGAATCTCATTAAACACAACTTATTTGCAAAACACATTTGCAAATATCAAAACCAACTAACGAAAACACATTTCGTAAACAACTCAAGATCTATTTGCAAAACGTATTAAGCAAATCAAACCCGAGTCTATGAGATTAATCCCCCTAGCCATGTGAAGGTCAACACAAGACCCAGTCAACTTGCAAACACCCGTTGCAAGCCCTACTCACATGCTCTCGGGATTCCGGACCCATAGACCTCGGTTTATTCGCACAACAAACTTGCAAATACACATTTAAACCAATTTAATGCTTGAGCATTGTTCTTTGCAACACCTGCAAAAACCTAGCTCCAAGCAATACCAAAACATGAGCTCTCTATTTGCAACACATGCAAATCTCTAGCACCATGCAAGCAACCACAACAAATATAAGTGCATGAGTTCTCTATTTGCAACACATGCAAACCTCTAACTCCATGCAACCACTCTAAACCAAATTGCTTGAGCTCTCTCCTTTTGCGACACATGCAAAACTTAGCTCCAAGCAAAAACCAAATCAAATAAGATTCAAATAAGATGCAAGTATGAGCACCCTTATTTGCAACACATGCAAATACTTAGCTCATACAAAATCCAATGCATAAGCTTCACCCATTTGCAACACATGCCAAATGGTTAGCTTCATGCAAACATCAAACAAGAGAGTGAGCTAGAGTGAACCGGATCGAGTTCATCAACACATGATGAAGCTCAAGCTAAAAGACTCAACCCCTCTGAATAGTACGGCACCTAACAAGCAACCCGGTCTCACAACCAAACACGGAGACCGGTAAAGACTAGGAACACATCCTTAGCCCTAGCTAGTTATACCTTTGCCACACTTGATCCACTTGGAGCTTTTATGATTTCCAATCATCTTCTCTCCAGGATCACCTCTTCTTCTTCTTCTTGGTCATCAACGCATGATGAACCTTCTCTAGCCCTTCTCTTCACTTGGGATCACCTCTTGAAGCTCATCAACACATGATGACTTCTTCTTCCCGATTCTTCATCATCTTGGACTTAACCTACTTCACAACTCATGGAAGATGTTAGTCCAACAAACACGGTTGTCTCAATCATCACCGCACTCCATTAACACATAATGGATGCCTCCAAGATCGATTGAGCACAACCCTAATCAATTGAATGATTAATTGTGTCTTGAGTACTTTGATGCAACTAATGCTTTATTGTACTCAAGAACTTTTCGCTTGTCTTTAATCAACAAGGAAACACCATCAACACATGATGAAATGTTCTTTGATTGATTGAGAGACAATCGAACTCAATTTAAACTTATTTAAATTGACATGAGTATATAACTACACAAGTCATATATACTCAAAAGATTGTTTCAAGGTCTTGATCCTTTATATTGTATGACAAGAGGACATGGATCAATACAATTGAAACATCAAGTTAAATTATAAACTCCCCCTAGATGTGTGCATTCATGTATATATGAATTAGGAACATAATGCACATATTTGGACTAAAGCAACGGAAGAGTTCATACTTTAACTTGAATTCTAAGTATGCATATATATAATATAATGAATACGAGTGCATACCTTAGGTTTTCCATTTTCCATCCAAGTATGAGACTAATAAGAATAAGACTTAATAAAACATGTTAGTCTCATAATGATTTGATTTGTCATTAAACAATGATTAAACATTAATATTAAACCAATCACCAAAACCAATAGAGCTTGAACTTACAATCTCCCCCTTTTTGGTGATTGATGACAAATCCTACATTAATTGCTCATTTGGATGAAAAACAATTTATGAAGGGGTTTTGAAACTTAAAGATCGAGTATTACAAATAAAATTTCCAAAAGCATATCCCCTTTAAGCTCTTTACCACTTATAAAAACCATTTATAAAAAACTAAGCTCTAATACCAATATAAGCTCTAATACCACATAACTTAGCTTTAATACCACTTAACTTATATTGCTTAACCAAACCAAGCACTCATATCACTTATAAAGTTTTAACCAATGAGAATCGAGTGCACACATCAATTTCTCCCCCTTAATAGGCATTAAACTCAAAGATCCAAATGAGGGAATTAAGCTCATAGTAATTCTCCCCCTTTTGGCATTAAACGCCAAAAATGGAAAACCAAACCAAAAGGAGGTTGTACCACTTGAAAATATCGAGGGTTAAGCATTACTTCGGAGATCATATGTCAAATTAAAAAGAGTATAGAGCTTGGTAAGAGAAGCAATCGAATATAGTTATTTGAAATGAAATAATTCTCCCCCTTTTTGGTCATAAAATGATTTGAAATGAAATCATGCGACCATTGCAAGGAATTTTGGTTTTAAAGAATTAAGGCCAATGTTTTTGTAAACTTTTGAAATATGACCTAAAAGAGTAAACCATTTTTAGAAGGAGGCCATATTTAGAGTTAAATCTCAAAATGATTATTTGAAACACATTCAAATAAAACTCCTCATTTTATTAGGCTATTCAATGAATTCATCATGACTCACTTGAAGAGTCCATAATTTGCCTAATATGACTTAAACAAGGAATTTTTCTAAAAGAAGGCCTGATACCAATTTTCTAATAAGATTTTCAATGAAATTACTTAAAAGAAATCTTTTTGAAGAAGCATCACTTGTAGTACTACTTTAAGGAGAATAAGAAACTTGTACCACTTGTAATGCTTACTTTTCACATTATACCACATATAAATATTTTTCAAGTGATACTATATGAAAAAGATACCACTTGAAAGATCATTAAAACATGAGGTACCACTTGAGAAAGAAAGATATCAATGAGAAAAATCTCAAGAGACATTGCTTGAAGAAACACTTGTAAGATAAGCAATGTCAAATGAACCATTTTAAAATAAAGCATTTTCATTTAAACTCAGCTTAATATGAATTTATCCCCGTTAGATAATTCAATCATACAAAGGATCTCACACAGAGAGTCCTTGAGAGGTTGAACTTACAATTAAGCTTCAAATGGGAAATTAATCCATATGAGTCTGAGATATCATTAAAATTCATAAAAATGCATGAGGGGTATAGGTGGATACCATTTGTAAGAATTTATAAAACAAAGAAAAGTTGGTACCACTTGATAGAAATCAATACCCCTTAATTTTCTCAAAGGTTTGGAAAAAATTTGAAGGTATCAGAGCAATAACATTAGAGATACCATTTAGAGATAAATGCACAAAATTTGATTAAAATAAGCTCCCATAAGGTTCAAGAGTTGAAGCATGGAGCTATTAGCATTTAGACATTTACAAGTTTTGGTTTTGAAATGATATTTCAAAAGACCCCAAAAGGATACTACTTAAAATATATCAAGGAAAACTTAATGCATACCATTTGAAACTAAGCCAAATAATTTTCAAATGATTTGAAATTTTGTAAAAAGATACTTTGGGATCATAAGAAGCTTTTCCAAAAAGAATTTTGAAGAAGGAAACTTCATTCAAAAGATATCCTGAATTAATTTCAAAAGTCGAAACTTGAGCAGATCTGCGGGGCGGTACTACCGCCATTCGGTCTTGGTACTACCGGCCGCCGGTCTACCGCCATTCAGGTGCGGTAGTACGGGATCGATCTACTACGGTTTAGAGCGGTGCAACAGCTCGACAGATGAAAAACTAAATTTTCGCAATTTTTTGCAAAAATAATTCAAATGAAGTCCAAATGATTTGAAAATTTCCAGAAATAAACTTTGGACTATTTATAATGTTTTACAGGAAGAATTTTTGAAAAAAGAATTTTATTTTGAAAGATATGGCAAATTGTGCTTTGAGGCATGAAAATGAGATTAACAAACATAAAGGGCCTCAAGGTGCAATTTTAATTTCGGATTTCATAAAAATTGAATCCTCATGGCTTGTAGGATTTGAAATACTTTTAGAAACCATGATACCATTTGAAAAGATAATGAAATCCATTTCGAAAGCCAAGATTGAGCAATATGCTTAAATAGGCTATTTTGGGTGAAAACAAGAATTTTGATCAATTTTGATTTCAACATAAAATTTTCATTTTGAAAGCTTGTAAAACATTTGAAATACATATTAAAGTACTTTTACAAAGCTTTTTACAATTTTAGGCCTTTTAAACATAAGATTTGACTTTTGACCGAAATGGTCCTTTTGAAATAGTCATTTGTAAAACAAAGCCAAATGTTTCAACACAAGATTCAAATGAAGAATAAGATGAGATATAGAGATTTGAATTTTGTGTATGAGTCTTAAATATCATTTTGAACTAAGATACTACACAAGATCTAGTCCAAATGAAGAAACTCACAAAGTGCAACAATATGACCATTATGGGTCAAGTATAGTTTTTGGGTGAGTTTCAAAATCAAATAACTTTTGATTGGTTGGTCTTTTGAAAATATTTTGAACACGAAAGTTGTTAAGAATGACCAACACTAGGTTTTTCGTTTTGGAATTATTTTCAAAATCATTTTACATTCAATTCTATGAAAGTTATAAGTTTAAATCCAAAACAAGATACTAGTAACTTGATTTTGGGCATGAAACTCATTTTCTTTGTAAAATAGATTTTTGTGAAGCCAAAACTATTGGAAGACCTTTTGAAAGCATTTGTATATATTTTTGAACTAGTTTTCAAAAGATTACTAATAGTATACAAAATTTTGACTTTTGGCTAAATGGCTTCATTTTGAAAAATATATATTGGCACTTATATAAATATGGGCACACATAGGGATGTAATTTACATGGTTATGATTTAGCACTCCCTCTTAATGTGCCACTACCCCAAACTTGCTCAAGATTTCAATCAATACAATTAACAAGCATGAGCAAGAATCATAAGCAAGCAATTTAAATTGATTTTCATTAAAACGTAGCTTAACCTACACAAGGCTAGAAGCTATAAGAATCAATTTAAATACTTGTTACCCGAGATGGCATTGGTTCATGATTGATGTGAATGTCTTCAAGCTTGGCTTCTTTTTGCACATGATGGAATCATTCTTGATCAAGCCAAAGCTTCCAATGCATCTCTAAGCACCTACAATTCTTTTAGGCACTTTTTGGTACCCAATTTTTGTTGGGTCCAAGAATGTTAGTCACAATAGATTTAGGAACCCAAATGGCCCTAACATTTATAGTATTGAGTGAACTACCATGACTAGCAATGGGTTTGAGATTATTATTACTCCTAAGCGAATTATTTGCATTGTAATGAGACGGCTTAGGAGGTCTAGTAAAATTCACAAACCCATTTCTAGTTTGATCCTTTCTAAGCATATGATGATCATTATAATAAGAATGCTTAGAGGATCTAACAAATCTAGCAAATATTTTGCTATTGTTATTTTTCCTAAGCACATGATCAACATGATTTTTCTTGGTCTTAGGAAATCTAGCATTTTGAGCAAACACATTTCTAGATTCATTTCTCCTAAGCAATTGAATATCATAATTTTGCAAGTACTTGGGAGAATCGACAAATTTGGCAAACACATTGCCATTTTTGTCCTTCCTAAGCAAATAATGATCATTTACAATAATGGGCTTAGGAGTAGTACCTTTGGGACAATCCTTACCGAAGTGTCCCCTTTCCCGACAATTGAAGCATGTCACGCTATTTGGCCCTCTCTTGACCGATTTGACTTGCTTCTTGCGGTGTGCCTCTCCAATGGTGGTGTGGACTTGACTTCCACTTGATGAGGCGCACGGAGGCGTAGTGGCCCTTCATTTTCTTCTCCTCTTGGAGATGTAGCCGATCCTCTCTTGTCAACCAACTTTCGTTGATTGCTTAGAATGTTGTCGAGGTGACCTTTCCTTTGTAGCACTTCTCTAAGTCACTTCTCAATTGAGTGACTTGTTCCTTGAGCTCTTTATTTTCCTCTACAAGATTAGTCTCACAAGACATAGAGGAAGTAGAAGCAATATTTGTATTTGAGCAACAAGGCATATCAATTGAATTATTGCAAGAGGTGGACATGTCAATTTTTGATGAAATAATAGGATTGACATTTAAGCAAGGCATTTCATCAATTAAATCACATGTAATTCCTATGTCCACCCTAGGCTTAGTGAGTTCTTTGAGAAGGAGAGATTCATGATTCTCTTTAAGCACATTATAATCATTTTGAAGAGAGTCATGTTCAAGCTTTAAAATTTTGTATTTTGTTTTCTCCTTCCCAAGATAATTATTGAGCTCCTCTAACATATTCATAAGTTCATCATAGGAGGGCTCATCATCCTCATCACTATCACTTACCTCAATTTTACCTTTAGCCATGAAGCAACGAGTTAACGATGAAAGAATTTGTTGCTCGTCATCACTTGAGGCGGAGGTTGAGGTTTCTTCATCACTTGAGATAGAAGTGGAGGTTTCTTCTACCGATGTCCTATCCTCAAAGCAATCATCGCTTGTTGATGTGGATAATTCAAATAATTCTTGAAGCTTGATCCACATTTCATGAGCACTCTTGAGATTGCATATTGAATTAAAAATATCTACGCTCACAAAACTAAATAAAGCATTAATAGCTTGAGCGTCGAGATGTAGGCATTTCTCTTCTCCTTTAGTTGGAGCAAATTCATTCAACCGAAGAGAAAAGCCCACATCTACGATCCACCATATTTTGGGGCTCATGGATTTAAAATGAGATATCATAAATAATTTCCATGAAGCATAATTTGAGCCATCAAAAATATGTGAATCGGTGTAGTGCACTAAACCACTAGTCGCCATCCTTTACTCTCTAGACGGTTAAGTCTAATAAAATGAGAGACCAAGCTCTGATACCACTTGTAAGGTCGAGGATGCCGACTAGAGGGGGGTGAATAGGCGGCTTTAAAAAAACTTTCGCTCTATTAATTTCTATAAAGCAATTCACCCCTTAATTACCCCTGTGCCAAAACCTTATCAATAAAAATGCGGAAGCGATAAACTAAGGTTTTGACAATTAAAGCCTAAATCAACTAGGCTCACTATGTGCACTAACTAATTATGTCTCTAACAAAAAGCAATTCTAAAGACAAGCAATCAATCAATTTAATTCTATGAATGTAAATTGCTTGAATATAAATAAAGAGAACAAAGCAAGCACAAGAGACACAATACTTTTTACCGTGGTGATCGGAGACTTGCGGTCTCCCTAGTCCACGTTGAGGTTAGCCCAAACACATTGGACCGGCTCCACGAATTGAGCACCCACCTCGAATCCACTAGATGTGGTTTTTCACGCTTCGCGTAGGCTCAACCCGAACCTTCACAACCTTCGCCGGGCTTCTCACAACCTTGAGAGCTCCGCAAGACGACGCCCACGCCGTCTAGGAGTCGGCAACCTCCAAGAGTAACAAGCCGAATCCTCTCGCTTGAACTTCACCAAGCACAACACATGTGCTTCCGGTGATCACCAAGTGCAACACATGCACAAGGATCCTCCTCAAGTGCAACACATGCACAAGAGACTCTCAATCCTCTCCTAATTGCAACACATGCAATTAGAGGCTCACACTAGCTCAAGAAGCAAATGGGAGAAGGCAACACATGCACACAACTCCTATAAACACCCAAAAGCTCTAGCACACAGCCAACCCATCGCCCTTGCCCCCAAGGCCTCCTTTATAGCCTCCAAGCCAAAACTAGCCGTTGGGGGAAATTCGACAAAACCAGAATTCCGGTGCTACCGCCCTCATCGGGACCGTTAGCACGGCCTCCTCGCCAACGGCTACAAAACTAGCCGTTGCAGGATTTCCGTAGTACCGCCAGCGGGAGCGGTGCTACCGATCGCTCGGCGGTAGCACCGCCTCAACCTCGTTGCACCGGCCTCAGCCGAACTCAAAACACCTCCTCTGGATTTTCCACACCGCCGGAGGAGCGGTTGCACCGGACATCCGGTGCTACCGCCTACCATGGGCGGTAGCACGGACCGCCGATCGCCTAAAAACATCCCTCTCTGGATTTTCCACACCGGCCGGAGAGACGGTAGCACGGACTTTCGGTGCTACCGCCAAATCATGGTAGCACCAACCCCGGTGCTACAGGCCTTACTGTAGGCTGATGACGACCGCCTCGGGGAGAAAACACCGTTTTTCACAAAACTTTTCTCCAAACCATTAAAGATATTCTTTGAGCTATGTGAGGATCAACACATGATCACAACACTATGCAAAACACATTTGCACATGTTAATCACATACTCCAAAGAATCCCATTAAACACAACTTATTTGCAAAACACATTTGCAAATATCAAAACCAACTAACGAAAACACATTTCGTAAACAACTCAAGATCTATTTGCAAAACGTATTAAGCAAATCAAACCCGAGTCTATGAGATTAATCCCCCTAGCCATGTGAAGGTCAACACAAGACCCAGTCAACTTGCAAACACCCGTTGCAAGCCCTACTCACATGCTCTCGGGATTCCGGACCCATAGACCTCGGTTTATTCGCACAATGAGCTTGCAAATACACATTTAAACCAATTTAATGCTTGAGCATTGTTCTTTGCAACACCTGCAAAAACCTAGCTCCAAGCAATACCAAAACATGAGCTCTCTATTTGCAACACATGCAAATCTCTAGCACCATGCAAGCAACCACAACAAATATAAGTGCATGAGTTCTCTCTTTGCAACACATGCAAACCTCTAACTCCATGCAACCACTCTAAACCAAATTGCTTGAGCTCTCTCCTTTTGCGACACATGCAAAACTTAGCTCCAAGCAAAAACCAAATCAAATAAGATTCAAATAAGATGCAAGTATGAGCACCCTTATTTGCAACACATGCAAATACTTAGCTCATACAAAATCCAATGCATAAGCTTCACCCATTTGCAACACATGCCAAATGATTAGCTTCATGCAAACATCAAACAAGAGAGTGAGCTAGAGTGAACCGGATCGAGTTCATCAACACATGATGAAGCTCAAGCTAAAAGACTCAACCCCTCTTAATAGTACGGCACCTAACAAGCAACCCGGTCTCACAACCAAACACGGAGACCGGTAAAAGACTAGGAACACATCCTTAGCCCTAGCTAGTTATACCTTTGCCACACTTGATCCACTTGGAGCTTTTATGATTTCCAATCATCTTCTCTCCAGGATCACCTCTTCTTCTTCTTCTTGGTCATCAACGCATGATGAACCTTCTCTAGCCCTTCTCTTCACTTCGGGATCACCTCTTGAAGCTCATCAACACATGATGACTTCTTCTTCCCGATTCTTCATCATCTTGGACTTAACCTACTTCACAACTCATGGAAGATGTTAGTCCAACAAACACGGTTGTCTTAATCATCACCGCACTCCATTAACACATAATGGATGCCTCCAAGATCGATTGAGCACAACCCTAATCAATTTGAATGATTAATTGTGTCTTGAGTACTTTGATGCAACTAATGCTTTATTGTACTCAAGAACTTTTCGCTTGTCTTTAATCAACAAGGAAACACCATCAACACATGATGAAATGTTCTTTGATTGATTGAGAGACAATCGAACTCAATTTAAACTTATTTAAATTGACATGAGTATATAACTACATAAGTCATATATACTCAAAAGATTGTTTCAAGGTCTTGATCCTTTATATTGTATGACAAGAGGACATGGATCAATACAATTGAAACATCAAGTTAAATTATAAACTCCCCCTAGATGTGTGCATTCATGTATATATGAATTAGGAACATAATGCACATATTTGGACTAAAGCAACGGAAGAGTTCATACTTTAACTTGAATTCTAAGTATGCATATATATAATAGAATGAATACGAGTGCATACCTTAGGTTTTCCATTTTCCATCCAAGTATGAGACTAATAAGAATAAGACTTAATAAAACATGTTAGTCTCATAATGATTTGATTTGTCATTAAACAATGATTAAACATTAATATTAAACCAATCACCAAAACCAATAGAGCTTGAACTTACACTCCACGAGGTCATTGATGTGATCGTATTCAGAAGATCTCTTGACGATGATGTCGTCGACGTAGACCTCAAGGTTGCGACCGATCTGAGGGTCGAAGGTCTTGAACATCAGTCGTTGAAATGTCACGCCCGCATTGCGCAGGCCAAATGACATGGTCGTGTAGCAGAACATCCCAAACAGTGTGATGAAGGCCGTCTTGTCTTCGTCATCGACTGCGAGCTTGATTTGATGGTAGCCCGAGTAGGCGTCGAGGAAACTCAGCATCTTGGCATTGGCAATGGAGTTGACGATCTGGTCTATCCGCAGAAAAGGGAAATTATCCTTTGGGCACGCCGAGTTCAGGCTTGTATGGTCGACGCACATCCTCCACTTCCCGCCTTTCTTCTGTACGATAACTGGGTTAGCTAGCCATTCGGAGTAGTCAATCTCACGAATGAAGCCAGCCTTTAAGAGCTTGTCAAGATGTTCCCTTATTATCATCATCTTTTTGGGAGAGAAACGGCGCAGCTACCAGGCCTTATTTGCAATTTGTGCTCGATTACCTCCCTCTGGACTCCTGGCATGTCTGCCAGTTCCCAAGCGAATATGTTTTTGTTGGCACGAAGGAAGGTGACGAACTCGAGTTCCTATTTCGAATTGAACTCGGAGGCGACGTGGACGCTCTTGCTCGAGTCGCCCTCTTCGAGCCGCATAGCCTTCGTCACACCGCTGGGCAGGATCGTCATCTTGCGTCGGGCACTTTTCGTAGTTACCTTGGAGCCTCACTGGGGTAGCATGCCAGCGAGCGCCAAGGCCTTCTCCTCGCATCTGTACGCCGCCTTGAGGTCACCGCGAACGGATACGACCCCATTAGGCCTCGGGAGCTTCATGCAGCTGTGGTCGTAGTGGTTTACCACCATGAACTTGATCAGCGCCGGACGCCCGAGCATGGCGTTGTAGGGAAGGTCTCCGTCGACCACCTCGAAGGTAACTAGCTTGGTGCGGAAGTTGGTGGGGTCGCCAAAGGTGATGGGCAGAACCACTTGCCCGAGCGATGTGGTGGAACTCCCTGGTACAATACCGAAGAAGGGAACTGCTACATTCTTTATCTTCGATCGGGGAATCTGTATTCAATCTAGTGTGCTCGCTAAGAGCAAATTGAGGGAGCTGCCTCCATCGACCATGACTCGCCCAACCACTGTGTTGCTTATGGTCAGGGTCACGACCAAAGCGGTCTTGAGATTCTCGCACATTCCTTGGGAAGCATCATCCCAGGAGAAAGTAATCGGGGTTTTGGCCCATTTGCAAGGCTGATCGGCGGGCTTCCCAGTGGAGGCTTGGTATACGGTTCGTGCGGCGTCTTTGAGCTCACGCCGAGATTGATACGCCGACGACCCATCGAAGATTACATCGACACGGCGGTCGCCCTACTGATACTCCAGGTAGAGGTCTTCTAAGTCCTCGCCGGCATTGACCCTGTCGGGTCGCTCGTCCTCCTTCGGGAGCGTGGGCTTCTCTCCACGCCCATCGTAAAAGGCATCCAACTTATTCTGCCAGGTCTTGCAGTTTTGCAGTTCGTGGCTGTGGGCCTTATGGAACAAGCAGAACTTGTCGGAATCATACATGGGTCGCGCCTCAGCACCCTGTGGTCGAGCGTCACCTTGCTGGTGCCCAAGCTGATTCTGTCCCTGCTGGGTCGGTATTGTGTTCATTGAGGTCGTGGTCGACCTTGCTAAGGTTGAGGTCCTCCCTGGTCAGGTCGCGGCTGCCCCTGGTCGGGACGCCACACTTCCATAACCTCACGCTCGCTGTTCATCGCAGCGACCACGTGCAGCCGGCCGCCGCCGCTATCGCGGTCTCTCTTCCACTTTTTGGCGTGCGGATTCGAGCCATCGCCCTTGGTGTTGTTTGGCCCGGCCTCACCAAAGTTGAGGCCAAGCTTGCCCTGGTCGTAGTCACGTTTCCAGCGCACAACATCGTCCACGTATCGTTCTGCCATCCGGAACAGCTTGTTGATGTCGATCCTTACCGTGATCTCCAGGTCCTCAGTGAGGCGCCGGTCGCAGACGCCGAACTTAAAGACCTTGATGATGGCCTCATCAGAGACGCTCGGGATCAAGTTCCTCGTGCGGATGAATCGACGCATGAAGTCGTGGAGTGCCTCATTCTTGCCCTGGATGATGCGATCTAGGTTCTTCTCCCGTCCGGGGCGCTCGTAGCAGCTCTGAAGTTAGAGCAAAGGGCGTCCCGTACTTGGCACCATGATCGAAAGGAGCCAGGCGTCTGATTAAAGAGCCAGGTGCGCGTCGCGCCGTCTAACACCATCGGGAGGTAATTTGCCATCACGGCCTCATCCCCTCGAACTGCTAGGATCGTGGTCGAGTAGATCGAGAGGAAATCGTCGGGGTTCTTGGTCCCGTCAAATCGCTCGATCGCAGCGGGTTTAAATCAGGTCGGCCAGCGCACCTGGCGAAGGCCGACGGAGTATGCTGGGCAGCCGTAGGCCGGCGCAACACCACGCTGAGCATGGCGGCCATCGCCACTAGAGTTGGAGTCCCGGTCGTCGCAGCGTCCATACTCAGGTCGGTGGTTCAGCCCGCGTCGATTGTGACGGTTGGCACGGGCGTCATTGGCGTGATAGCGCAGGCGGTCGTGGACGTTTTGACGCTTGGGTGGAACGTCCAGAGAAAGGCTTCCGAACGTGCTGTTGCTCGAATAGACTCTGCTGTTACTCTGCCAATGTCGATCACGTTCACGGATTACGTTTTGGGCCTGATGACACGGAGGCGACCGGGACGGGCTTTGAGCTCGTCTATACGAAGGTGATCGACGAGAGCGTCGACGTTCGCGTGAGGAGTTGCCATCGCTCGCTAGAGAGTGAGACCCAGGGTACCGGCTTCGCCCTCGCTGCGAAGGCTCGACCTCGTCGGCCGCCTTGTCAAGCTCCTCAGCGAGGGCCCACCCGAAAAGAGCCGACCTCGCTCAAGCAGGATCGACCATAACCCAAGCGATGGCTCGCAAGCGCTCCCAAGTGGTAAAACCACCTAGGCGGGTAGGGTTTGGCCGCTCGGACGAGGTACGGTTCTCCCCGCGATCCTCCCATCAGAGAGTGGTGATAGCCTGGTCGATGGCAACCCGAGCCAAACGACGCTCCTCTGGGTATTCGGGTCACGATCCCCCGCTCTCACGTTCGCCCCACGGCTGTCAGCCATGAAGGCAAAGAGTTCGCGCGGTGGTGGCGAGGGTGAGAACATGGATGTGGAGCTCTTGCTCTCGAAAACCACATCCGAGTCCGAGCTCACCGAATGCGACATGTTGACGCTTGAAGGCGAAAGCGTTGGTGACGTTGAAGCGACGAAGTTCCTTCGAACAAGCGAAACTCTCGAGCCCCACGGTGGGCACCAATTGTCGACTATCGGGATCGCCTAACCGCAAGAAAAGGGGGAGTGGTGTAGGAGTGAAACCCAAAATCGTGCTCGCTCGGAAGGGGGACTCTGATCGCCGCTAAGGGTGAGAGAAAGAGAGTGGTTGACATGAGGAGTTATACTGGTTCGAGCCCCCAGTACGAGTAACAGCTCTACTCCAGTTTTGCCCGGAGGCGAAAGGTAGATGATGATGTTCTGTGATTGAATACAAGAGGTGCTCGAGACGAGGTCGAGCACTGGTTCTCTTTGTCGTGTTCTTGCCCATCTTTTCCCCGCGCAGGGGGAAGTTTTTATACCTCTACTATTGAGCTTATTACAGAAAACAGCCAAGCAATATTCACAGGGGAGTGGCACTAGATCCGGACATGATGCGCAATGAATCATGGCAATAATGGCTCTAGGAACCGTTGCCCACGATAGCCTTAACTCAACCTTTTAAGGCCCCTCCTTGACTCAATAACTGCCGGCTTCCGTAATTCAATCGAGTTTTAAGGCCCCTCCTTGACTCAGTAACTGCCGGCTTCCGTAATTCAATCGAGTCTTCGGAGCTTGCCCTCAATAGCGAGCTGGGCCCTTGGTCGAGTGACCTTGGTCCTTGGTCGAGCAAGCTTGGGCCTAGTGCGCCATTGCCTACGCGGGGGAACCAGTCCACGACAGGTTTCCCAAACCTCCTCATCAAATCTAGGCCAGTAATTCTTGATCCAATGGCCAACTATCTCATTTCTAGGAACCAAGCCGAATTGGGCTAATCTTCCACGCACAGTAATGGGCTCGGCCCAATACTGTTTAAAGGATTTCCTCGAATTTTCTTTTTAAAATAATTCTAGAAATTCATTTAATTAGTTTTAAGCAATAAAAATATCAGAAAAAATCCGAGAAAAATCTCAAAAATACTTTGAGACATTTTGAACTCAAATAAAATATTTTTAGATAAATTTATATAAATTTTATCTATGTTTAATTTGTTTCCACAAAAGGCCAATATACTTAATTTAAAATAAATTCAAATAAATTCCAAACAAATCCAATAAATTCAAAAACCATAAAATACACAAATAACACAATAAATTAATAAAAAACAAAATATGGGATGTTGCATTTTATCATGTTGAACCCAGTTTTACAAAATTGCTTTGTTGATTTAAACTATGCGTGTTATTTTATGTGTAGAATTGCTTTAGAATAGTTTGGAATCTAGTTAATCTACCTAATTGGATTATACCCTACCTTGTTATTTGTATGCTATGATTAATTATCACCCTAGGATGATTCATTACTAGGTTGTTAATATTAGCAATCAACGTGGGTTGGTTAGACCGTGTTTAGTATGTTTAGCCATGCCATGTATAACTCTTGACTTTGTAATATCAACTTAATTTTGATTAATAGAATTTGAACATGTTTATGGAATTGGTGTGTCAGGTGTTGTCACACAATGATGTTGAGTTGTAGTGACAGGATTGTCACGCAACGATGTTGACTTGTTGATGGCACTTGGTGCTTGGTAATCAACTGGGTGGTAATCATTTAGATTAGGGCAAGTGGCAAGGGGTAGTGCGCCAAGGTGGGCCAGAAGGGTAAAGGGTTTGTGGAAGTCTTGCCTCAGTCATCTTAAGGACTTAACCTTGCAAGTATTTGAACTGAATCAAACATGCAACCACATGTCTGGAATGGAACAGACCTAGCTGATTAATTTGCAATGTCTTAGCTTCAGTACTACCAGTAGTGTTGTGAAATCCGATCGAACGAAACTCACATGGCGCAAGAGGTGGGCCCAGATTGTGGTAACCAGTCCTTTCAGTGTTGAAACCTTAGTAGGTAGTACTTGATTAAGATAGAGCTTTATAAAGGCTTTGTCATGATCTCTCTGCCAATACACCAAAGGAAGTGTGTCATTCCGAAGGCAAAAGGAGATGATCATGTCGTGTGGGTAAAGCACATAACCTCTACAAAGCGTAAAATCCATTCAGATAGTCGTGCTCACAATTTTGAACAATGGTTGGGAATTACAATCAAGGGTTAGATTATATAAACTGAAAACTTGGATATAGTTATGTTAGAATTGCATTCTGTGCATAACTTGTGAGTTCTTTAATTACTCACCCTTGTCAACAACAAAATCACCAGGTGAGGAAGAATCTACACTAGCTTTTGTAGAGTATCAGGAAGAGACGAATGTTTAGGGTGCGAGCCATGTTAGTTGCCTGTGGTATACTGATGGGTTTATCTACGTTTTCATTACGCTGCATTTTAATTTGTTATTCACAGTTTAGCCTTGCAAGGCATATTCATGTAAGTTTGACCATAGTCAACAGGGTAATATTTAATATATGATGTCTTTTATTATGTCTCTGCTGTGTACGATTTTGATATTCATCTATGTTGAGCCTGTGTGCACTAGCGTGATCCTGGACTAGTGCGATATACACAGATGGTTCATATTTGCATATTCTGGTCCCGACATAGATGTAGCTCAGGTGCACGCAATCTCCATGTGTAGTAGGGAACAACGCCCAACCGAACAAGAAGAGCGGGAATGTGACAATGTGAGTCCTTAAAACATACTCTAGTGCATCATGGGGGCATCGCATGTAGCAGCGAAGCTATGAATGTGGAACCCCCCGACTGTTCTCCAGGACCAGATGACCAAACCTGTGTTGCAACCTGACCCTCCAGTCAGGCCTCTTCGGTGGTGGAACTATCAACCTGCCCCTAATAGGCAAATCGGTAATCACACCAACATCCTGGAGGGCGGTAACAGTCTTCTCCTCCTAGCGGAAGTGAAATGTGTGGGTCTCCGACCTCTAACGATCGACGAGTATGGACAAGAGAGTCCCGTCTATAGTGAAAGAAAGCCCAATGTCCATTATCCGGGCCAACGACAATAGCCCTGACTACTGTAAAATGGGTATGTACCGCGCGTCCAAGGTCTAGTTGTAACATCCCAAAATTTGAGTTTTTGAATGTTTGAAATTGAAATAGAACCATTTGCATTTTTCTGGAATTAATCAAAGCTTAATTTGAATTTTCCATTAATGAAAGGATTTAATTTGACTAAACTATTCATCAAACAAAATATTTCCAATTTTAGTTGGGTTTATTGTGCTTTAAGGAATTTTTCTGTATTTTTGGTCATCTTTTTGAATTTATTTGCTATTTATTTGTTTCCATTCGAATTTCTGGAATTTCCTTAATTCGGAAGATGATTTTAATTCCAATTTACCTTCGGGCCGAATTTCCGTCCAGCCCGTTCCTATTCCCCGTTCGGCCTGCCTCACCTCGGCTGTTTCGCTCGCCACCCGCCGCCCACCCAGCCGCGTTGCGTCGGCCGTCCGACGGCGCTGCGTGGACGGCCGAGATGACTCAGCGCGCGCGCCTCAAACCCTCGCGCGCCCCGCCGTTTGATCTTGATCTAACGGTCGAAACTCGCCCACGTGGCCATGCGCGTGTGAGCCGTCCGATCCTCGCCGCGTGTGCGGTCAGGATGCTGCCGCGTCGCCCCACGCCGCCGCCGCCGCCATCTCCGTGCGCCGCGTCCGCCACCATCTCGGTTTCCAATTTTGGGCACGCCTCCTGAGGGCTATAAATGCCGCTGCACCCCCTCCGAGAATCCCCGTTGTCCCCCGCACCCGTCGCCACCCTCGCCGTCGCCCGAGACGCTACCGTCGCCGAGATTTCCCTCGCCGAAGTTCGCCATCGTGCCCAAAAGCTTTCCCCGCCGTCGTGTGGCCGCTCCGGTGCACCTCCGCCGCTGCCGTTGCCTTCTTTGCGTTCCTTGCGTCGAGCCCTTCGAGACCCCGATGGTTTTGCGCTCGATCCGTTGCTTTCTCGCTGTGTCCCGGGTCATCTTCTTCATCTCCGGCGGAGTAGCGCCGCCGCTTCGCCGTCGCTCGTCTCCGCGAGCCCCAACCGTCGGATATTCTTCCAAAGCTCCCGATCGCGCCATGTCGCCGCAACTGCCGCCTTGCCTCTCCACCGCCCGATCTGGCCGTGCCACTGGATGTGCGCCACACGTCACCCGCGCTTGTGCCACCTTCGCGCCACGTCACCCGCCGCGTGGCCGCCATGTGTCGCGCCACCTCAGCAAGTCCTCCGCGTCGCCTTTGGATCGCCTCGGTGAACTCGGTTCACCGTGAAACGAGCCACTGACGCGTGGGCCCCATGTGTCAGTCGGCATTTCTTTTGGATTTTTTCTTTTTCCAGAAAATCCAAAATTCCAGCCAATCAGATCTTGCCACGTGTTAGCCTTTTCCATTTTCTCTGATTTTCTGATGCGAGGAACTTCCAGGAGGCCGTTCTCCTTCGTTCGAGCTCCGATTGAGGTAATTCCAGTTTCTAAAAATTTGTAAAATCATGCTATATTTAATGGTGAATTTTATTTAAATTTTTAGAGTTGAGGTTGCTCTCTGGTTTTGTTATTTATTGCTTGTACACCTGTTTCGCTTAGACGTTGAAGTAACCGAGTTATTCGTGAGCAAGGAGCCAACCCAAGACCAAGGTCCAGAGCAAGATTCAGAGCTCTTGAAGGCAAGTTGTGCTTTGATCATGTTGAACCTATGTTTATAAAATTACTATATTGTTTACCCTATTGCATATTATTTCCAGTATACAATTGTTTCAATGTAAATTGGGACTTAGTTAATATACCTTTCGACATATACCCTACCTTGTCATTTGTATGCCATGATCTAATTGTTGCCCTAGGATGGTTAACTAATAGTTGGTTAATATTGATAATCAACATGGGCTGGTTAGACCGCCGTAGATTGCTTAGCTATGCCACGTCATTACATGTACTTGAAACATCGATAATTAATGTTGACTAATGGAATATGGAACAATGATGTGAACTTGTTTGTCATGTGTGGTCACACAATGAGATTGAGTTACAGTGGTGAGTCATGTCACGCAACGATGTTGAATTGTTGATAGCACGTGGTGCTTGGTAATCAACTGGGGTGATATTCATTTAGATTGGGGCAAGTGGCAAGGGGCGAGTATGCCAAGGTGGGCCCGATGGGCAGGGGTATGTGGAAGTCTTGCCTTGATCATCTTAAGGACTTAACCTTGCAAGCCTTTAACCTGAGTCTCTCTTGAAACCACATGTCTGGAATAGGACAGCTTAGCTGACTAATTTGTGATGTCTAGATTTCGGTACTGTCGTGGTGAATAGTGAGTCCCGGATTCGCGGATTAACTCACGGCGCAAGAGGGGGGCCCGGAGTGTGGTAACCAGTCCCTTCCGTGTTGAAACCTCAGCGAGCAGTACTGGGTCTAGATGGAGCATTGTAAAGGCTTTGTCATGATTACCCTGCTGGCACACCAAAGGAAGTGTGCTAATAGCTTGGCGACAAGGGATGATCATGTCGTGTGGGTAAAGTGCATAACCTCTGCAGAGTGTAAAATCTATTCGAATAGCCGTGTTCACGGTATTGAGCAATGCTCGGGAATTACAGTTAAGGGTTAGACTTTGCAAAACAAAACTTGGGATGGATGGCAGGTTGCCATGGGAAGTTGGAACTTGGTTTACTTGAGAAATGCTGAATCTATTTATTACAATTATTTGTTTTACTGTCTTTACAATCTATTTACTGTAATTGTTCTCAAATGCTGCTTTACTGCAAAATAACCATGATAAGCCATTCCTTGGAATAAGCCTTGCATATAGTTATATTAGAATTGCATTCTGTGAACAACTTGTTGAGTGCTTTATGTACTCACCCTTGCCATCAACAAAATCACCAGTTGAGGAGTCTACACCAATGCTGGAGGAGAAGTACCAAGAGGAGACGAAGGTTTAGGGCGCAAGCCTTGTCAGTTGCCTGTGGTATACTGAGGGGTTGTCTACGTTTTTATTCCGCTGCAGTTTAATTTATTGTTCAGCCTTGCGAGGCATAGTCATGTAAGTTGATCATAAGGTCATTCAACAAGTGTTATTTATTATATGAAGTCTTTTATTGTATTTCCGTTGTGTATGATTGTGATATTTACTGATGTTGAGCCTGTGTGCACTAGCGTGATCCTGGACTAGTGCAATATACACAGAGGGTCCGGATTTGCATATTCGGGTCCCGACACTAGTGCTCCTTCGGGCACCTAAGAACGAATGGTCGTGGACTGTCACCCGTAAGCCAGGCCCTACTACAATGCTTGCCATCATAAGATGGGTCAAGCAAAGTCTGAGGGTGTCCAGCCATATCCTGCAATAAGACAATAAATGACATGAAATGAAGAGAAGGAATAGCAAGAAATAGCATTACATGACATTACATTTAATAAAAGCAAATGACATGACATTACGTAACATAAAATTGGTACCACAGTGTAATAAGCTTTATCGTTTGGTGATATGATAGTAAGTAACATGAGAATAAGTACCAATGGCCGATGTGGGTTAACATTGATAGAACGAAAATAAATTTACATGAAGGTACTACCTTCACACGTGCAAGTACATTATCAATGGTCGCTATGGACGGGTCGATGAGCCTGCCCTATTAGGGCAGTTCTTCATCGTATGTTGCATTGTCCTGCATAATTGCACTTCCGTGGAGCTGGTACGTCTCCCTACTGACTTGCATCCATGTCATTACAGATTCACCGTGACTGCCACCGTCCACAGCCGCTCCTCTTCAAAATGTCATTCTGACACCAAGTCACTTGCCCCGACCACAGCTCCCTGTAATGCATGTCCAAGCCGTAGGAGTTGAACTCCGAACTCCATGTCCGGAACAGATGGTCGGTGCTAAAGTACTCAGAGATGTAGGGTGCGGAGGATTGATGGAGAACCGTGCACGCCGCATATACATAGGATCATGGCTTGTGCAGTAGATTTGGCTTGTTGTATGTACATGTCACGATATCACGTATTGTGCACACTTGTTTACGATAGCCCTTGCAATGGCTATCGACGAACTTCTCCCTTAGACGTACTTCAAACTTCTCCTAACTCCATCCATGGTGCGGGCAACGTGGGAGCGAGCCTACTCTATTTTCTTCTCCATGTATGCATGCATACGTTTAGAGAACTGCTTCCCCTCGTCCAGGTGCCTCCTCGCATTCATTCCCCTATTCACAAAGTATCCAACAGTTTTGTTCCAGGTCTCCTCCATGATGGCACTGCTTGGGAGGGACTGAACCCCCTTCAAAACACCATTGTAAACCTCTGACATGTTAATTGTCATTATTATGTACCTTAAGCCGTCTTTGTCATGGAGCAAGGACCACTTCTCCAGCTCTGGAGCATGCGACTGTACTCATTGCCAGAAGTTGTTGACCTGGACCTCTCTAGACTCCATTGTATGCTTCGAGGTCTCCTTATTGAGCACTCTTCAAATTGCCTCGAACTTCCATGTTTGGTTTTGCATGCAGAGCCTCTTGAATGTCTTCATGAGTTCCTTGCTGTGGAAACGCCTATGCAAGTTCGCGGTAAAATGCCTCATGCACCAGCGATTGATGACGTCATTCTATTGGTAAGGTGGCTGTGTCCCTTCTTACATGGTGCTGATGGCGAACATTAACCCAACATGCCTGTTTGTGATAAGGCACACGTTCGGTCGGTCTTGGACAACACCTTTCTTAACATTTGCTAGGAGCCACAACAAGCTCTCTGTGTTCTCGCTTTCCACGATTGCATAAGCCACCGGGAGTAGCTGGTCAGTGGCATCCACGGCGACCGCCATCAATATGGTGCATTTATACTTGTCGGATAAGAAAGTGCCATCCATAGTCATTACAGGCCGGCAGTACTTGAAGCCCTCAACGGCTGGTCCGAATGCCCAGAACACACGGTCCAGGATGAAACATTTAGGACCCTTCATGAGGTGTGGTCTATCCATCCTGTTGATGTAGGTCCCAGGATTGGCTTCATCAATCTGGTGAAGCATCCGTAGAACAAGGTTGTACACCTCTTCGTATGTGTCGTATATCATCTCTATCACTTTCTCCTTGGCTCGCCAGACCTTGCCGTAGCTAATAGGATATCCCATCATGTTAATCATGTCAGCCATTAGTAGCTTCAGTGAAACGGTGACATCCTCTGTGACTAAGTGAGAAATCAGGCTTGCCACATATGAGGACATCACATTTCTGCACTTTTGCAGTGGCTCGACGAGCACACATGTGTGATCCGTCAGGACAGTTATCTTGAAGCTCAAACTCGTGCCCTTGAATTTCTAGGCACGAATCTTATCGTGACACTCAACATCCATGTACTTGACAATGTACGTATCCTGGTAGGACTTGTATGCCTGGTATGTGTGCCTGATGTTGACCGCATATCTTGCAATTGCTTGCTGGGAGGCACTCTTTCTAAGAAAGCATTGCCCTACCAGTAGAGTGTCCTAATCGAAGGCCCAATCAGTGCCAGCTTCGTCTGGCAACATGAGAGAGGCCATCACGAGATCATCGAGACGCGAAGACATGTACTCCACATCAGTGGACACAATGCCACCGAAGGGAGCTGCATCGTCATCTCCAGTGCTATCTGTGTCGACATCCTCATCATCATTGGATATTGCTTCATCTGCCATGGCTTCCAATTGCTAGTGGTAGTCAATGTGAGCGCCCCACCACCGCCTGACGTCTTCGTTTGACTGAAATTCATTCACAGCAGTATCCTCACGGATGCCCCCAGAGGATGCTTCGATGGCAACGCCACCGCCCCCAGAAGGATTTGAGGTTTCTCCTCTGTCCAGGAAGCGCCGACGGTGCATCTCCACCTGAGGGTTCATCACAATTTGCATGTATCCCCCCCACCCCACATTGCACTTCCCTCGATCTTGCAAAGCTCCCACAAATATTCGATCGATCCTCCCACAACGCAGGTCGATTACAAGCTTCTTTTAGGTAGTCTCCCCATCAAATGCGCTCCTCACGTACCTACGGAGGTCGGGCAGACCCATCTCCATCAGATCCAGAGCCCGGATCACCTTCCGTTCGTAGTTCGAAAGGTCCACTCCATATGGACCCTCTCGAACAACGCCGTCGCTATAAAACATGAACAAATCTTGAATATCTTCCATGTAGTACCTACCACAGCAAAAGACGCAAGCACGTGCATTAAATACTAATGTACAATTCATCACATCCGTAATCAATAGTAATATTGCAAATGCGTAAACATAATTTTCATGTGGTACTGTTAAAGTAATTACACACCATTATTTACGTCTTGCATCATCAATTCATGTACTACTCATCTCACGGAGATTGTCCTTTCATGTCCTACTAGTTGAACTAACATCACACCAATTATTAGTATTGTTTACGTCTTGTATCGTCAATTCATGTACTACTCATTGTGGTACTGCTGTCATTTCATGTACGACTCCTTGGACTAATATTGTCATTTCTTGTACGACTCCATGTACTAATGTTGTCATTTCATGTACTACTAGTTATTCCAATATTTTACTAATCCCACAAATATTGTTGTAATATTATACTGACATTATTGAATTATGCATATATTGAAATAATATTTATACCAATATTACAATAATAAAAGAACCATATTATTGTTATTTTAATAAATTTATAATTGTATCACAGTAATATAAGTATAATCATAATAATATTATATGAATATTACATTGATATTACAGAAATTATAATAATTACACCATTAATTTTGCCTTACACAGTTATTTTACGTACTAATGGAGCACTACCATTTTACGTACTACTAATTCTATCATATTATACTGGTACTACACTAAAATTTCAATAACATAGAGCCATTATTTACGCTATACCCCGTTATTTCATGTAGAGCTAGTTATACTAATGTCGTCATTGCATACACTACTTCTGTTAATTTATGTACTACTAACTGCGAACAACATCACACCAAGTACACAACATTTCTTATAAATTGTATCGTCCATTCGTGTACTACTCACTACAATACTGCTGTCATTTTATCTACTACTCATTATACAATTATCATCATTATTTGTATTGCTCATGTACCAATACCGTGGTTTCATATACTACTATTTACAGTAACCTTCCCGTAGCTCAACTGAAGATTACGATAGCCTGCGCAACGTACAAACTAACCTTCTTGGATATTACCTGCAAAAAAAAGTCTTTGGAATCAAATGCTGCAAAATATGAACCCTGAATTAATTCCAACAAAAAATTAACCCTTAATAAATTCCTCCTGAAGTACGATTCCAAATTTTCTATTCCATCTCTCTTTTCCCTCCCTTCTGTCCCGCATCTCATGTGTTCTGCCTCTCGGTTTCCTCAGCTCACTGGGATGTATCTAAACTCCCTCTACTTTTTTCCCTCGTCGAAGCGAATGCCTGATGCAAATCATCGCAGGGAATTCTAATTTATAGCGTCCTGCTTGATTCACACGCATAGAAGACGCGGGCGTCGGTTAGTGCTTTCGGCGCGCCAATGGGACGGAATGAAACGACGTAAATATTGACCACACAAAGGCCATGACACAGGTGCCAAACCCCCTAACGTGCTTGCCAGTGGTTGCCACACGCGTGATGTGATAGGGAATGCAGCGTTGCCGGTCCGCGAAATTGCCGAATGCAGCGCATCCACTCCATGATTTACCGTCTCATCAGCTTGTCCCCTCGCCTGGCAGCACTGTCGGCCAATGCAGCCCACTTGGTGCGCTGCAATTCCCGAATGCAGCGCATGTGTTGCGCTGCAATGTCGTCCCATCACCACCAGCAGTCGAGTAAAGCTACGCAGCGGACCACAAGCATGGGATAAAAATGTTGCACCTGTTGGGAAACCATATGGCCCATGAAGGCCCATGATGGTCCCTTAGCCGAAACGCTAGGCGACTACTATATAAGGAGGAGGGGGTCCCCCCATTGTACAAGAAATCAGAAGCAATAAAGTATTCTCTCGCAGTTCCTCCTAAACCTGTGTCTCTCTTGTCTCTCTGTTCTCCACGAATACTAGATTGTTCGGGAACCCCGGCCTATTCGATAGCGAGGTTCCCTAATACGTTATCAGCACGAAGCTCTACCGGTGAACAGATTGAAAGGTGAGAAAGAAATTGTGTAGCGTCCAAATGGAAGAGATATGCATTGTTGATAGTGGCACAACAAATACCATCTTAAGAGAGTCCAAATACTTCCAGTCGATCACGAAGAACGCTGAAAAAATTACTACGATCGCAGGAAGCGATTCATATATAATAGGCTCAGGAAGAGCCACTATTATATTACCTATGGGTACAACTTTGGTAATTGAAGAAGCTGTTTTGTACCCTGAATCAACGCGCATTCTCTTAAGCTTCAAAGACATCCGCGCCAATGGTTTTCACGTAGAAACCAATGAAGAAAATGGCAAAGAATACTTGTGCATTGTGAAGCACGCGGTATGTGGAAAAATGGTATTAGAAAAATGTCCCTCATATGAATCTAGGTTGTACTACACGAATATTCATGCACCCGAAGTGTATACTTCCTTGAAGACTGTCTTTAGAAGTTCTGAGTTATTTTCTTTATGGCATTGTAGATTAGGTCATCCTGGTCTTAGAATGATGAGAAATATAGTTAACAACTCACAAGGTCGTGGCATTAATGTTAAAAATTTCCCGAATCATAAAGATTTTGTGTGCCCTGCATGTGCCACCGGGAAATTAATAACTAGACCCTCTGTTATAAAAGTGCAAAGTGAAATCCCTGCATTCCTGGAATGCATCCAAGGGGATATTTGTGGCCTGATTCAGCCCTTGTCAGGGCCATTTCGGTACTTTATGGTGCTCATCGATGCTTCCTCGAAATGGTCGCATGTATGCTTATTGTCAACAAGAAACCATGCTTTTGCAAAGCTGCTCTCGCAGATCATAAGAATTAAGAATGCTTTCCCTGATCATCGGGTGAAGTCCATCAGAATGGACAATGCCGAAGAATTTACTTCAAAGGCATTTGATGATTATTGCACTGCAATAGGGATAGCAGTTGAGCACTCTGTACCACATGTCCATACGCAGAATGGACTAGCTAAAGCACTAATAAAGATGATTAAATTCATTGCCAGACCACTTTTGCAGAGTTGTAACTTGCCCAACACTTGTTGGGGACACGCAGCAGCTCTCATCAATTTCATACCTTCGTCCTACAACATCCATTCTCCTATGCAGCTTGTGCACAGGATCATCCCAAAAATCTCCAATCTCAGGAAATTTGGGTGTATGGTATATGTTCCTATACCACCCCCTCAGCGGACTGCAATGGGCCCTCTCCGCAAGTCTGGGATATACGTTGGTTATGAGAGTGCATCCATAATCAGATATTTGGAACCCATGACTGGAGACTTGCATACAGCCCGATTCGCTGATTGCATTTTTGACGAGGACCGTTTCCCGTCATTTGGGGAGGAAATCAACCATTGGATGAAAAATGCCGGAAAATCATATGGCATTCCACTGGGATCCCCGCGCATGACCCCCGAACTAATGAAGCAAATCAAGAAGTCCAGAAGATAATTGATTTGCAGAATTTAGCAAATGAACTGCCTGATCATTTTTGTGATCTGAAGGGCGTGGTTAAGTCGCATGTACCCGCAAGAAATGCACCAAAGAGGGTGGAAATACCAAAGAAAGCAGAAGGTATCCCTCATCCTGTTCAGAGGCCTCAAAGAAAAAGAATAGGAAATCTGGCTCTTCAAACCCAAAGTACCCGGAGACGTCTGGGGAAAACTGGGCGAGAGGACTTACCACAACCAATCACGAAAATACCCCAAGGAAAGAAAGGGAGCCAGTTGAGACCTAGCACTGGAAAGAAGCCGATGGAAAAGGCAATTCCAGACTTGAATCTTCCCCAGCAGGAAGCCGTCGGAAATAATGTGTGCGCACACATAGGCGATGAAAAGCTAAAGGAACTTGCTCCTGCGATAGGAAATAGCAACGAAGAGCAAGTAGAAGTGCATGAAGCACCCCGTGATGAAATGGCCATAAACTTTGTAATAACAGGAGAATCCCTGAATAGAGCAACAGCCAATATCGATGCATATTTTGCAAAGAAGATTGCCTCGATCATTGATCATGATCCCAAGCCTGCATTTCTCACAGAGTGCAAGAAAAGGCTAGATTGGGAAGAATGGAAGAAGGCAATCACTGCAGAGTTAGTCTCTCTGAACAAGAGAGAGGTGTTTGGGCCCGTATGCCGCACACCTCCCCATATAAACCCTGTAGGTCACAAATGGTTCTTTGTTCGGAAGAGGAATGAAAACAACGAAGTTGTAAGGTACAAGGCAAGGCTTGTAGCTCATGGTTTCACTCAACGTCCTGGGGTTGATTATGAAGAAACCTATTCTCTGGTCATCGGAGGAATTACCTTTAGATATTTGATCTCAATGGCAGTCAACTTGAAGTTGAAAATGAAGCTAATGGATGTTGTCACAGCATATTTGTATGGGAACTTGGATTCGGAGATATACATGAAAGTACTGGAAGGTATTCCTATCACGAACCAAGATAGAGCAAATAGAAACCTGTACAGTGTGAAATTGGAGAAAACACTTTATGGGCTAAAACAGTCAGGAAGAATGTGGTACAATCGCTTGAGCGACTTTCTCTACAAGAGAGGCTACACGAACAGCGAAGATTGTCCATGTGTGTTTATACAGCGATCTCCGAATGGATTCTGTATAATCTACGTCTATGTAGATGACTTGAACATCATTGGGACGGATGAAGAAATTGAAGAAGCATGCTCATACTTGAAGTCTGAGTTTGAAAAGAAGGATTTGGGTAAAACCAAGTTTTGTTTAGGCTTGCAGCTTGAGCATGTCCAAGGAGGAATCTTGGTACACCAATCATCCTACACGCAGAAAGTGTTGGAAAGATTTGGCTTTGAAAAGGCATATCCTGCAAAGACTCTGATGGTCGGAAGGTCACTCCAAGCAGACCTAGACCCATACAGACCTAGAGAAGAGGGGGAGGAAGTCCTGGGAGCAGAATTCCCATATCTGAGTGTAGTTGGAGCAATCATGTATCTTGCGAATAGCACTAGGCCGGACATTGCGTTCACTGTGAATTTGCTAGCTCGGTACAGTGCAGAACCCACCAAAAGGCATTGGAAAGGGATCAAGGACATCTTCCGTTACCTCCAAGGAAGCAAATATCTCGGTTTGTTCTTTAGAAGAAACAATTAACTGAATTTGGTTGGCTACGCCGATGCTGGGTACTTATCAGACCCGCATACTGGCAAGTACCAAACTGGGTATGTTTTCCTATGTGGAGGAACAGCAGTTTCCTGGAAGTCGTCTAAGCAGACTTTTGTCTCGACGTCGACAAACCACTCGGAAATCATTGCTTTGTATGAAGCCTCTTGTGAATGTGCATGGCTCCGAAGAATGGTTCACCACATCCAGAAGTCATGTGGCTTGAACATTCAGCAAACTCCGACGATCATCTATGAAGATAATGCAGCTTGTGTTGCTCAAGCACAGATGGGTTATGTGAAGAGCAATCTCACGAAGCATATCAACCCCAAGTTCTTCTATGCTCACGAATTGCATAAGATGAACGAGATCAAGATACTGCATACTAATTCATGTGAAAATCTTGCAGATTTGTTCACTAAATCACTCCCAGCATCTACCTTTGAAAGGTGTGTTAAAGGAATTGGGATGATGAGACTTAGAGAAGTGCACATTTCAGGGGGAGATATTTCACATACTCCCATATAAATCTTGAACATGAGGTTTGAGTACCCAACATGAATCTCGAAGATTAGCAATTGAAGTTTGGGTGAATTGTACTCTTTTTCCTTAGCAAGTTTTTCATGAAGTTTTCTTGCATAAGGTTTTAATGAGGCAATTCGTGCAACGCAGTAAGCGTATGCTATGTACTCTTTCTCCAAATATTTTTCCCACTGGGTTTTTCTGGAGTTTTAATGAGGCATATACATCTCGCGGCAAAGGGCCCAAGGGGGAGTGTTGGGAAACCATATGGCCCATGATAGTCCCTTAGCCGAAACCCTAGGCGACTACTATATAAGGAGGAGGGGGTCCCCCATTGTACAAGAAATCAGAAGCAATAAAGTATTTTCTCGCAGTTCCTCCTAAACCTGTGTCTCTCTTGTCTCTCTGTTCTCCACAAATACTAGATTGTTCGGGAACCCCGGACTATTCGATAGCGAGGTTCCCTAAAAGCGCCTACCAGGCGTTGCGCTGCTGACGCGTCCACTGCTGATAATGCTGCGCTCGTATAGCACTCAATTCGGGGCTATTTCTGCTATTCCTTCCGAACGTAGGCCATTTAAAAAAAAACAAAATTATACAGTTAGTACAGTAAAAAATTCTCATATCGTCGTCTTCTTTCTTTCTTTTTTCTTTTGTCCATAGTTGGCAGGAAATGGCAGCTGTGAGCTTGTGATGTCGTAAAACAACAGAAAATCTAAATCAATTGGAGAGCCCACTTATATCGACATTATAAATATAACCAAATTTAGAATATTATTACACATTTTAACTAACGATATCTTCGTGACTATTTCAATTAGTTTACATGGAAATGATAAAAATAGACTTTATCTAAAAAAATACTTTCATATCATCATGGATTTATTAAGTCCCACAACTACATTATCATGCAAAATCCGGAGCATGAAAGTTTTATAGTTGACGCTGTGGTAAAAAGAAGGGAAAATTTTGCTAATGCCATTGAAAACGTGCATAAGTTCGGTTCTTCCACTAGTCTTTTCATGGTTTCATTTTTACCACTAGTCTTATGGCTTCATCCTCCTATTATCATTTCCGTCAGTTGACCGTTAGTTTGAACTAACGGTGGTTAGTTTAATTTGGACATTTTTGCCCCCAGCCCTTCTTGCAAATATTATTTAATTTGGATAAAGTTTAAGTGAAATTTTGTCAAAAATATTTTATTTGAATTCTACATGCTTCAAAATATTATTCAAAATTTTCTAGAATTTTCCAAGTATTTTTCTATTTATATTTAATTACATAAATTCAAATGACTTCAAATAAATGGCAAAAATACTTGGAAAATTCTAGAAAAAGTATGTATAATATTTTGAAGCACGTAGAATTCAAATAAAATATTTTTGACAAAATTTCACTTAAACTTCAAATAAATTAAATAATATTTGCAAGAAGGACTGAAAGCAAAAATGTCCAAAACTAACCCTGTTAGATCAAACTGGCAGTCAACTGACAGAAATAGCAAAAGGAGGATGAATTGAAAAGACTAGTGGAAAAAATAAAATGACGAAAACACTAGTGGCAGAACTGAAATTGTGCACTTTTTTAGTGGCATCAACAACATTTTCCCTAAATATATATAAAGGGCGCCACTAGCGTCCGGATGTATAACAGGGATGTTTCCATCGTACGCTGCTTTTTACAATCGGATCTCACTTAAAAGGATTGATCTCAACCATCTGATCAGGTGCAATAAACTTGGTAAGGCATAACAATTATTCAATAAGTTTGCAACAAACACCCCTTCAACGCAACAAATAAGTTGTGTTACAACGCTGCAATAAAAAAATTAAACGCACAATAAATATAACTGTCGTCTACAACGAAAGCTTCGTCCTCGCAATAAAAAGCCTCCAAACTTGCACACTACAATTGAAATAGAATTCGCAAAAGAGTGCAACAATAAATTTCTAGCGTTGCAACAAAATCCTATTCCAAGTGCAATAATCTCAACACAACGATTAAAATGGTCGAAGTGTTTAACAAATATTGCAACAAATGGAAACACTCCACGCAACATTTTGAACAAACTCTTGCAACAAATCGAGCAAACATATGCAACAATTCGGACAAACTATTGTAACAAGTCAAGTAAACAACTGCAACAATTTAAAGAAACGTTTGTAACTAAAGTAAATACCTACAAAAAAAGAGTACCTAGAAGAGGAGGCACGCTGGATCACAATTGCCGGAGGAGGAGAAGCCAACCGGCCTCATGGCCGCTAGGCCCAGATTTGGCGAGGCAGGATCAATCTAGTGCCTCATCGTCAACCCACACCATCTCCATGCCTCTTGCCATCTGGTTGCTATTTTCCGATCACAGTCCTTAGCTTAACGTTCGCTACCATGGCTCCTCCACTGGACATCCGCCACACCACCCTCTCCTCAACATACTGAATAGAGGAGAGAGAGATACATATTGGAGACTTGAGGGGGGTGAGGAGGACGAGTGAGGGTCTCGCCGCTTCAACTATGATCACCCGTTCCGATCAGCGGGTGTGAGCTCATGTTTGGTTTGTGGTAGAACGAGTACTTCGCAAATAAGTACTTCACGTCCGTGCTCATGGGATCCTGCAACTAGGAGGATTAGTATTGAGCGGTGGAGACACTGTCCGATGAAAATCATTCGGATCAAACGTATGGATGGTAGCATTACCGAAATATAAAACAACGTTTTTTAGGATATACATGTGATTCCTCCAAAATGTTCGTCGGGGTGACTTGTAAGAAGATAGTAGTAGGTTACCCATATAAACAAAGCTTTGTAATCCATGTACGTAACTCGTACGTGGGAAGCGACAAAGTGGCTGGTAACTATTAAGATATAGATTGATTTGACTCCATATTCGGTTGGACTCTATCTCTATATATATGAACGAATCCGAATCTATTTCTTTCTGTCTTCAACTATATATTTGGCACTCTCTTGTAAAATGTGTATAGTCATCGCGTCGTGTAACATCCCAAAAATTTGCCCTAAATTTTATTTTGTTGATTATTGTGCATTTTGTGATTTTTCTGCATTTATTGGATTTTCTGGATTTTATTTGAATTTATTTCAAATTATATATATCGGCTTTTTGTGAAAATTAATTAAATATGGATAAGGTTGATATAATGTTTTGCTAAAAATATTTTACTTGAGTTCAAAATGTCTCAAGGTATTTATGAGAATTTTCTTGGATTTTTCCTGATATTTTATTGCCAAAAACTAATTAAATGAATTTCTAGAATTATTTTTAAAATAAAAACCCGGCAAAATCGTAAAAACAGTAACAAGCCGAGCCCATTACTGTGCGCGACGGTCCAACTTTTTGGCCCAGTCACCACTCACGTCGGCCCACACTCTAGAGAGTGACCGTCGTCGTTGGATCCTCATCTGATGGCTGAGATCGTGCCGAAACCCTAGCTCATCTCGGGCGTCCGTTCCGTGTACGCCCCGGATTCCTCCGCGTCGATCGCATCATGTCCGTCCGTTGTGACACATGGATGGTCGGATCTGCTTCGTCCCCGTCGAGTCGCCGCCATCTCAGATTAGGTCTCCGCTGTCGTGTAAGTCTTGGAGTCCGTTTAGGGCACGAATCCGGATGCTATAAATGTTGTGCATGCTTGCCTGAGGTTCTCTGTTGAGCACCGCATCTTTTGGTCCAAGAATCGCCGCCTGAGTGATCATCGTTGCCGCGTACAAGCTCGTTGTTGTACCTCGCTATGCCGCCGACGTTTTGCCATGTTTCATCGCCGCCCGGTAGTTGTTCGTCGTCGTCGAGGACAGATCCAGGAACCCCGCTTCAAGACGCATCAGATCCGTGTTCTTGCGCCGCTAGCTGATTGCCAAATCGTCATCGGTCTCGACTTCGTTCCCAACGTCGGTAAGCCGCCGCCACGGAAACCCACTGACGGCCCTCGCCGTTCGCCACCGCTCCATTCCTCACGAGCCGCTCAGATGGAGCCACGTCGCATCACATTTGCCGCCGTTTGATTCAAAGATCTTGGGGATGCACTCCGCGTGTCAGTCATTGGTGCGTGCAGTGCTGCGGCCAATTGGAGCAAGACGCGTGACGGGCACAGGGAGCGAGGCACTGTGAACCGTGTTCATGATAGACTAGCGCAGTCTCGTGGACCGAGTGCATGGACAGTGGACGCGTGTCGCCCCGTGATTGGCCCAGGGCATCACTGACGTCATAAATCGGATTTTTTTGTTGAAAAATAATTCAATCGGAAAAGTCACCAGTGTTGACATCATCATGAGGTCATGCTGACGTCATAAAAACTGTTTTTAAGTATAAAAATATTTCGGTTTATTAATTGATTTTCAATTTCTGATTTTTAGAATTTTTAATCTTCCGAGAGCTCGTTCTTCCTCATACGAACTCCGATTGAGGTGATTCAAGTTTCTAAAAATTTATAAAATTGATATATATTTAATGGTGATTTTTATTTGATTTTTGGAGTTCATTTTCTCTCTGTCTTGGGATTTACTTGGTGTTCTTTCTTGATTCGCGTAGACGTTGAATTGTGCGACGCTTCGGAAGAGGATCCGTCGACCCAAGATCAATTTCTAGAGCAAGACCAGAACCAATTCCAAGGCAAGTTGTGCTTTGATCATGTTGAACCCATGTTTATAAAATCGCTATATTGTTTTGCTTTATTCTATTTCGCGTATACAATTGTTTCAAATTAAATTAGGATCTAGCTAATTTACCTAATTGATCTATACCTTACCTTGTCATTTGTATGCCATGATCTATTGTCACCCTAGATTGGTTCATTATAGTTGGTTAATATTAGCAATCAACATGGGTTGGTTAGACCGTTTTTAGCTTGCATAGCCATGCCACGTATACCTCATGTCTTTTCAATATCAAAAGTGAATCTTGATTAATGGAATATGGAACATGTTTTTGAAAGGTGTGTCGAGTGCTGTCACACAATGATGTTAAGTTGTAGTGACGTATGTCACGAAACAATGTTGACTTGTTGATGGCACGTGGTGCATGGTAATCAACTGGGGTGGTAAATAATTTGGATTGGGGCAAGTGGCAAGGGGCAGTGTGCCAAGGTGGGCCAGGAATGGCAGAGGGTTTGTGAAAGTCTTGCCCTAGTCAATTAAGGACTTAACCTTGCGAGCCGAATTGAGTTAATCATGCAATGTGGCGACCCTCCTTTTTGGTACAAAATACCAAAGATGATCTATGTGCATACAATACTAGTCCCATGATCAGTGGCTAGTACGCACATTTATATCAATTGGAATCACAACCATACACAATATTATTAAAGCGGAAGCTATTGATACAGAGTAGTCTTACAATTCAAAGTATATTGTAGCGGAAGAAGCAAAAGTCTTGTAGTGTGCCCATCCAACCCTCAGGCAACTAACAAGGTATAAACCCTAGAAATACTCGCTAAGATAATTCCTGCATCCTACGTCAAAGTATATATCGTCTGGAGGTTTACTATCCTCACCTAAAACCAACAAATAAGCAAGGGTGAGTACTTTCGTACTTAGCAAGACTTAAGGTGGTATTTGCAAATGCAGTAATGTAGGCTATGTCAAAGGAGGCTTCTACGGTTAATTTGCATAAAGCATAATAAGATTTGTAAATCAACTTGTAATTTGCAAAACGGAATTTGTAAAAGCATGTTTAACTGATATGGAAGTAATAAGTAAAGCATAAGTAATAACTCACAGTCCTCCACGACGTGAGCATCAAAACATCCAATTCCTGTCAACACCATTCTTTGCCACCACGAGGCAAATAGATGAAACTAAGCCATTTTGAAAATAATAAAATATCTAACCATGAGATGACTTTACCATGTGCCCATGACCGTGGGCGCGGCTTTTCAAAAAGATTAACCCTCTACGGAGGTGTACAGCTTTACCCACAAGAAATGATCAGCTCTTTGTGCAAGTTATTAGCACACTTCCTTTGGTGTGCCGCCGAGTGATCATAATATAACCGTTATATTACCTAGCCCTAGCTTTGCACCAGCCCAGTGACGTTAAACCCATACTATGGTGTAAATATTTGTACAATCACTATACAATAAATGATTAAGCATGTCCATAGCATAGCGTACACCGTTATATCAGCAAACGTTGCTCCCAACACCTCGGTGTGGGCGCCCCTCCGAGCAATCAGTCACTGAAAGCTCGCACTACTCCAGCCTACCAATGTGCAAAGCTAGTTATAAGTAACTTAATAGGTTAAGACTGTCCCATACCAGCAGTTGTGGTTGTACGTATTTCTTGGCTTGAAAACAATCCATAGTTCGGTCCTTAATCCGACACGGGCGATAATCTCTCCCTACACTACGTGCATGTCCATGCACCTCCGGCTATTGCCAGTAATCGCCCGCGTCTAAACCATAGTTTTGTTTTGAGTTTTTATACCAAAATACCAGTAACCATCATCATGTCTCAAAATACCAAAGTTTGATCTGATCCGTTTATCCAATTTGTTCATCCCAAATCTAAAGTATGGCTAATCATGATTATTATTCATCGCTTATACCCAGATTGACATTATATATTGTCTAACTTTAATTCTAGGTTTATCAAGGTTCACATGTCAATACTTATCAAGGAAGTTCCATGAAACAATGGGTATACCTACCGATACCACAAAATAGCGAATTTACTGAATATAAGCGCATGCATGAAACAATTTGATAAACAAATGAAAATTTAATAATGGGATCAATATGATCAAAGGGGTGCTTGACTTTCTTGTTGATTTCATTTGTGAAGTCAAAGTCGATTGTCGCAGACTCTAAAACGTCGGAGTCTACATGTAGCTCATTGAAAATATAGCAAATAACAATTTTTAATAAGGGCAAAAGAAATCAAATGGAAAATCAAATAGAAATCTATTACATAGAACAGGTGTGTTTTAGGTTATGATTTCTTGATTTTATGTGTAACTGTCTTATTTAATCTTTATTCATGAATTAATTTTTTAGTGGCATGGAAGCATAAATTAAGCTCCTGTTTTGTTTTATGACCTGAACCCTTGGTTTCTATAGATTAATTATTCTTATCCTTCGAATTCAAGAGGCTAAAATTTATAGATGTATGTGTTTATTTACAAATTGAAGATGCTAAAATTATTTGGATTTATAAAGTTAAGATTTAAGTCATTTTATGGTATATCATATGCATCTAGTGTTTATCTCTAAATGTGTTCCGAAGCTTGAATTAATTTAGAGAAAAGAAAAGAGAAAAACAAGAAAATAAAATCTAAATTTGTTTTCTACTGTTTCCTCTCTCGGTCAATTTTCTTTTTCTTTTACTTTCGGCATGATTTAAAATACGTATGTATTATTTTATTCTATTTTATATTTTTATTTATTTTCCTGTCTTATTATTTATTTATCTATTCTCATTATTTATTTGTTTACTAATATTTTTTTCTTTTTCTAGCCGGGCTCGCCCATTTCCTTCGACCCAAAAGGCCCGGACGAACCTCCCTTAACCTAATTCCCCACTCTTTCTCACCTCCCTCACTTCTTCCCCATCCAGCCGCCAGCACTTCTCTGGCTCTCTCGCATCTCACGCCCGGGCTCCTCCCTCACTTCTCCGGCGTCGCCGCCGCTTCATGCTCCAGTGCGCCGCCTTCCCCTCTACGTGCCGAGCGCCGCCACCGCCTGGTCTTCATTGACACCGCCACGCCTCGCCCGAGCCCCCACGCCATCACCGTGCCTCTCCTTCTCCGGGCGCCGCACTGGCCTTTCTCCTCCCTGTGTCGCCCAGCTTCTCTAGCGCCGCCGCCGACTTCGATTTGGGGCTCCTCCATGCGCCTCCTGCCGGATCCCCATCTCCACTGGCTCCGGACAACAACCACTACTTCCTCCTGCTCGGCTTCGCCACCCTCTCCCATTCTCCTCCATGCCACTACCGGCCACCGCAACTGCTATGACTAATTCCACCGCGAGCTAAGTACCGAACTCCTTCCCCTCTCTCCATTCCCTTACTCACTCTCTTATTCCCTTCCCCAGGTCATGGTTGCCCATCCGGCGTCTTGCTCGGTCGGCCTCGGGAGGAGGGGGGTCTACAACTGCCGCACCTGCGATGGCGCGAATGCCACCCGCGTCGGCCACTGATGCCTCGGCTACAGCCCATTTCACCCATCCCGATCTTCTCTTGAGCTAAGTGTTCCTCTTTTCTTTCTACTGGTTTTTCCTACGTATTACTAGCATACTACCAGCTTCATTTCCAACCGAGTTGCCCTCAGTTTTAGTTATTAAGATGTAACTTTAGTCCAAATTGATTGTGAGCATGAGGTGGTTTAGCATTAGATCTCATGTACTGGCATTTCGAGTTCTTTTGTGACTGTGTGCATAAGCTAGACATTTGGGCCTATATTAATTAGTAGAAGCATGTCAACCTAGCTATCAAAACTGATCTGTTGCAATTTACTAGCCAAAGTGGCAGGTGTAACTGAGGTTTTGTGAGTTTATGTTAAAATAGATAAGATACTTGACTTTGCAAGATTTCTTTTGAGTGAGTAGTGTAGAAATTACTCATTTCTGTAGTGAACATATACTAGTTTTACTTTTGGGATTTGAATAGACGGGGTTGTAGATTCTATTTGATTTCTTTGTCCAATTTAATCACGAATTAGAAGTATTTAGTGTTAGACCTTATATGCCTAAATTCTGGGAATTAGCAAAACATGATCATTACTGCTAGAGATGTTGTGCAGTGACTTCAATGTACATAGGTTCATGTATGGCTTATGTAATGTGAGTTTTACAGTGGTAACCCTTTTATGAAATGTTGTTCTGGAATATATGTATGGGTATAATGGATGATGCTTATTGAGATTTCTATCTGTGTGCTTGATCCCCTATTTTGGAGCTTACTGGTTGAAGTGCATTGATGCTTACCAAAAGGAGTAGTTGTAATGTGTATTATGGAATTCATGTGTGCATGATCAATAAGTATATGTGTAAGTGTTTGATTAGATCCCATTACTCTCAATGTCTTTGTCTGCACTTTAAGAACTATCAGGTCCTTATTCAATAAGTATCTCTAGCTATGCTTTAACTGTGACATACACTTTGTATATGTGTTTTCATTCTAGGATTTGACAGACTAGCATGATTGTGAAATTTCGGTTGATAACCCACAACTACATGTCAAATAGCTGATATGCTGCAATTGTGATTATCTGCTTGTGATCAAAATATGCATGGCTCCCTAAGTGATTTTTGTTGTGCTGTGATTGTGAGTATCTTACCTGTTATTGAGATGGCCAAATTCTTAGTGCAAAATATGCCTTGGTGGTTAATGGTATTAGTTCAACTGCTAGAGGTGCTTTTGGCTTGTGGTGATGTTGGAAGACTCTTATGCTAATTTGTTCCAAGCAAGAATTTATGTATATGAGTGAGTAAAGATGGAGAGTGGTGCTTAATCTTGTATTATTTCTTTACGAGTTCATGAATGGAATGTCACTCTTAGCTTAGAATGTTGATCATAAGATTAATACTTCGTGTTTATCAATTAATGATGAGTGTATTTCTTTCTGATTTTGGCCATGCTGCTGTTAGTGTCCAAAGGATGATGAGTTATTGTGCAAAGTGATTAGTGTATGTGTATAGATATAGCTAGCTAAATAAATTGATGCTGCTCAATGATGGTGTTTTATTTTATTGAGATAAAGGGTAGTGTTCTGTTACTGTCAAGCAATGTATTTATATGCTTACATGTTGCATTTCCTGTGATTACAAATTCTAGTGATGAAATGGTTTGTGCGATGAGCTTGTGTATTGGTACGGTTTGACTTCACTGCAAACTGCTTGCACTAGGATTTTTGGTTTAGCTAGTAAGTTAAATGGTGACGTGTTGTTGTGCTTTGTCTGGATGCTATGCGACTGGCTAGCATTGATCTCTATTGGATCATGATAAAAGAAAGATAAATTGATATTTGGCACCTTTTCCCTGCAGTGAAGAAGAAGCGGGAGGTGAAGAGGGACAGCTAGATGTAGCTTTGTCTGTTTCCTCTTCTGGCCTGCGGCTTGACTTCAACAGAGAGTAGTTAAGTGCAGTGGAAGCTCAGGTAAAGCTGGGGGTAGGGTGCTACTGATATTGATTGCTTTTATACCCTGTGAACCGACTTTGAGATGGGTGCATTGTGGCTGTGCAGGAGGTGAAACCAGGGCTAGAATGGTTAAAACTGTGGGCAGCAGGGCAGGTGGCATGCATGCAGCCTCCTCCCTTGCCATCTGGCTATGAAGGATGGGTAAAAGGGATAGCTGGACAGCTAGCTGCTTGGGGGCTAAGGAATGACAGGGGTGCTGCTGGCTGCAGAATTGGGGGAGGTGTAGAAGTGTAGGTTGGTTTTGGACAACAGAACTAGAGATGAACTTCTTTTGAAATCTTTAGACTTGATTTGCTCTGTATGGAATTGTGGATTATAATTTGTATAAACTGATTGAGAGCATAAGACCTGTGTACTCTGATATTTGATCTTTGTATTAAATCCTTTTGGTCTGCTTTTCATTTATTGGACAATTTGGATGTATGTACATGACTGTGTTATTCCATAAATGATGATGCTTAAGTTAGCTGTTGAAATTTTGTGTATGTTATATAATTACTACTGAGATTTGAGTATGTAAGTAACCGCATGTATGCATCTGAGTGATGTTTAAATTGTGCTTTGATTTCTCTGAGATTGTGTGCGTAGATGTTGACAATCATATATATATATATATTATTTAATTTTTTTTCCTTCATTTATTTTGTGATTTTGATTTTTATTATTTGGAAAAGAGAAGCTCAGTACAGAAATTGAGTTTTGCTTACGTAAAAATTCAAAGAAGGCGAAAATAAAAAAAATTAAGTCACATTTCAAACTAAAATATCATTTTAGTCATTTTTAAAACTTAGATTCTTATTTTATTTGTTTTTGAATTTTTCGGGATGTTACATGCAACCACATGATCTGGAATGGGACAAACTTAACTAAGTAGGATTACCGATATCTTGATATATGATTCCTCAGGTGGATAATCACACAGAAGCGTGCATACATGGAAGTGTGGTTATAGCAGAGGATGTGGCGTTACACATTAATCTAACGGTTTGTCGGTCCTATCCTTCTCCTCCACTGAGGGAAGGTGTAGTGCATGGCTTACCGGGAGGGTCAATGTTAGGATAAAGGTTTCCGAAAGGTTTTTGTCATGATCACTCGCCTTTGTGGTGTATGGTTATGTTGTGTGGGTAAAGTGCATAACCTCTGCAGAGTGTAAAATCTATTCGGATAGCCGTGCTCATGATCGAGCAATGCTCGGGATTCTGATCAAGGGTTAGATTTTATTAAATGAAAACACGGATGGGAATCTTTGGATCTTTGTTATTGAAAGTTGGAACTTGACTTAGATTGGATAACTTGGTTTACCTGAAATGCTGAAATTACTATTTACTGTTATTTGTTTTACTGTCTTTACAATCTACTTATTGTACTTGTTCATAAATGCTTGTTTACTACAAAATAGCCATGTTAGCCTTTTCCTTTGGAATAAGCCTTGCATATGTTATGTTAGAAATGCATTCTATGCACAACTTGTTGAGTGCTTTAAGTACTCACCCTTGCCAACAACAACATCACCAGTGAGAAGTCTACACCAGCTTTGGAGGAGGTGTTCTAGGAGGAGACGAATATTTAGGGGCGAGCCTTGTCAGTTGCCTATGGTATACTGAGGGGTGTATCTACGTTTTCATTCTACTACAGTTTAATTTTTTATTTAGCCTTGTGAGGCATAATCATGTAAGTTTGACCATAAGGTCAGTCAACATTTTAATATTTAATACATGATGTCTTTTATTATGTTTCCAATGTGTATTATTGTGAAATTCATCTATGTTGAGTCTGTTTGCACTAGCGTGATCCTGGACTAGTGCACTATACACGGAGGGTCCGGATTTGCTTATTCGGGTCCCGACACGCCGCCAATGTGGAAGGCCACAGTGGCTAGGGTTTTAACCCTAGCCGCCCGCCATCGCCTAGGACACACCATTAATGGGCCAGGCTGCTTGGGCCGAGCGGCCCACTAGGTATGGCCAATTTCTTAGCAAAAAAAGAAAAAAAATAAAAATTTACCTATTCGTCCTAGAGTTCTCTGTAATTTCGAAATATAGTTTATAAATTCTAAAAATTTATAATAAATCCAAGAAATTGACTTTCTTATGGGCTTCAATAAATTTGTTAAACCATAGATTTATCACATATTGGAAGCTCCATATCTCTGAGTTTATTTTTTCTTGTATTATTCCATGTTTACATGTGCTGGAATTTATTTTTTTGTTAATTGGTAATTCTAAAAATTACTTAATAATTAGCAAAAAATCATGAAAAATGCTAGGAAAATTTCAAATATCATGTTGGGGGTTCCATACCTCTGGGTTTATTTTTCTTTGCATTACTCCATGTTTATATATGCTGGAATTTATTTTTCTATCAATTGGTAATTCTGAAAATTGCTTAATAATTAGCAAAAAATTATGGAAAATACTAGGAAAATCTTGGGAAATTTTGGATAATTATCTGCTGAATAGATATAGACAAAACTTTATTGATTGAAGTGTGAGCATGGAAAATATCGATTATACCAGTAGTAAAATTCAATCATGCTTGCATATAGGATTTGTTAGACATCGCAAAGAGGGAATTTATTGAGCTTGCCTAGAATGGCAGCAATTAACTCACCTGGGCAATAGATGCCAAGATCAACCTAACAGTTCGATCTCTTAGAGCTACTATTTCCCAGCCTGAAGCTGGTGCCCTTGCTCTTCCTGAAGTCGCTAAGTGTGCGGCTTTACACTTCCTGAGGCACCATCTCTATGCGGACCTGAAGGCCGAATATTTGATGGAGGAGGACCCTCTGGCACTATAGAATTCTCTGAAGAAACGATATAACTAGCAAAGATCCGTCCTGTTGTTAGAAGTACAACGTGAATGGACCCTCCTATATTTTTAGGATTTTAAGTCTATGGCAGCATACAACTCTGTTATGCACAAGGTTGTCACTAAACTGACATTTTGTAACTAAGAAAGTTACCGATGCTGAAATAATTAACAACACATTGTGCATATTCCACCCCAATATGAGGATACTGCAGCAACAACATCGTCATGCCAAATACCAGAAGTACTCTGAGCTAATATGCATTCTACTAGAAGAAGAAAAGCATGATGAACTCCTAATGAAGAATTATCACGTTCTTCCTAATGGAAGTCATGCAATGCCTGAAGCACATGCAAATGCTCAGCGGGTTAGTAATAACCGATGAGGAAAAAGCCAAAAGCATAAAGGGGATATATGGAAGAATGAAAAAGATGAAAGGAAGAGGCAAACCCCAGTGGAAAGTTAAAGGAAATGGGTCAGGTATCTTCCAGAAGCAAGGCCCAGCCAATAAGTCAGTAGACCCTCCATAGCCATGCTTTTGGTGTGGATGCACTGGCCACTGGTCATGCACCTACTGCACCCGAAAGCATTTGGTGAAACTTTACATGTAATCCACTAGGAGATTCTAGTAGAATTAGGGAAATAAAGTTGAGGCACACTTCATTGCTCAACCAGTTGTTGAGGAGGAAGTTGAGAAAGTGTGATGATATAGTTCTTTATATTATTAAGCTCAAGGAGTCCTAGAAGGACACTCATATGGAGACTTGAACTAGTCTCCTAAATATTCCTTCACTTTGCTAGTCGATGTCGCATATCATTATGAGTCTCTTTTATAGTCTTCTTATTAGTTTAGTCTTAGTTCCAGAATGAACATTGGACTATGCTCCTGTTGAGCGATTATCCTTTAAATAAATTGATTATTTCCTAGGATATTTGATTGATTGTGCTATGTTTGTTCTATTTTGCAATATGTTCCTGTTGCAACAATTGCTTGATTGTTAAATCATACTTCTAATATATAACAAAGTATAATCTAATGGCGGAGGAGGAAATCTGTGCAGACAGTTGCACCACAAATTCAATTCTTAGAGTGATTAAATATTTTCAGACTTTGACTAATAAAACTGGAAATATTATGACCATCGTCAAAAGCGATGCTCTCATAGTTGGCACTGGAAAAGCATCATATTCTTCCCTATGGGTACTCGTATAATAATAGAGAATACCCTATTATACCCTGAGTCCAATCGTACTCCACTAAGTTTTAAAGGCATTCATTTGAATGGTTTCCATATGGAAATAGAAAATATTGGTGCATAATACGTACTCCTGACTAAGTTTAACGGGTTTGATATTTATGTGGTTGAAAACCTCCTTCCTTCTCCTCTGGGTTATAATATACATATATAAAACCTGAAGTTTGTGTTGCGATGAAAACAATGCTTAAAAACCCAGAAATATTTAAGATCTGGCATGATCGATTGGGTCATCCTGAGTTGAACAAGACGAGAAAAATCATCAATAATTCTACTGGCCATACATATAAAAAAAATACAGACTTCCCTAGACCTGAAGACTTTTTATTCCCTGCTTGTGCTAAAGGGAAGCTCTTAATTGGACCCTTTTATCTAAAAATTTGGGAAGAATCACTGAATTTCCTGAAGAGAATTCAAGGTGATTTTTGTGGACTTATTCAGCCCCTGTCGGGCCCCTTCAGATACTTTATGGTACTGATATATACTTCTACTAGATGGTCCCATTTATGTCTCTTATTTATTAGGAACCACGCTTTTGCTAAATTCATTGCCCAAATCATTAAATTGAGAGCCTCCTTTCCAAAAGAAGTCTATTCGAACAGACAATGCTGGCGAGTTCGCTTCAAAGGCATTTAATGATTATTGTATATGGCTTTGAGCATTAATGTAGAGTATTCAGTACCTTACGTCCATACACAAAATAGCCCTGCAGAGTCATTAATTAAGAGGATAAAACTTTTTTCTTGGCCACTCTTGCAGAATTGAAGGTTATCCACCAGAAGTTGGGGCTATGCAGTGCTGCATACTATTGTATAAATTCAACTTAGACCAATTGCATACAAAAAAATTCCCTTTTGCAAATAGTGCGTGGGAAAGAAGTAAGTATTTCTCATCTGCAAAAATTTGGCTGTGTTGTGTATGTGCCAAGCTCACCACCACAGCGTACAACATGGGCCTTTACCAGAAGTTAGGGATCTATATAAGTTATGAATGTCCGCCAATTATTAAATACCTAGAGCCTATTACAGGGGATCTATACACGGCTCATTATTCTGATTGTATAAGGACAATTTCTCGGCATTAGGGGGAGATAAGTACCACATTATAGAATATCGGGAATAAATTGAAATGTCACTGGCATTCAGTCCTTAGACCCACGCACTAAAGAATCCGACTTGAAGTTCAAAGGAGAAAAAGTCTGCAAGAAATAGCAAATAATCTGCCAATGATTTCAGTGATCATAAGGGAGTGATAAGATCTCATTTACCTGTAGTAAACACAACTAAAAAGAGTGGAAATACCCTAGAAGGATATTGCTCCCAGTCTTAACCCTCATGATAAGAAGAGGGGGAGGCCTCCAGGTTCACGGGACTCAATTCCGCAGAGACGTCCGCAAAACAGAGAACCAAACAAATGAGAACACAACCTGAGACAGTTGAAGGAGCTCAACCTGATGTTGAGAAAATCCCTGAAGTGAGCCATCTTGAAGATGGTAACCTCCTTGTTTGCACCAAAATTTGGTAAGGCATGGCTAGATTGTCACGATAAGGATAGAAGGATATTTTGGCCGATATCGGATAAGGAAGGAAAAATTGAAGATGGAATTATAACCGATATTGATTCAAACATGGAGATTTTTGTCCGAATAAAGGCCAATACGAATCATGGTAGACAACGTGTCGGAGATGGATATGATTGGCCAATGTGCTATAAAAGATGGTCCAGGGCAAGCGAGAACAACAACACAATCAACCAAACAAACTCGCATTTACTCTTTTATTTTTCTATCAACTAGGAGTAGTCTTGTAATTTAGAATCTTTTTTGTAATTCTATTTTGATCAATAAAGTTGTGCATCGCCGATTGTTGATCTCCATCGATTATGCCAATCAGGTTTGATTTTCTCTGATTTTGTTGCGCGTCGTCTTCTTTTGGGAAAGTCTACCTTTATCTACCATCTATTCAACCCTAATCGGCTGTCTACTAGATTTGGTCAACTTCTTGGTTCTTTAGATCTTTGCTGATTGTTACACTAGATCGGCTTTAAGCATATTTTCCACCTATCTTACCAATTGCAGGATCAAATCGGTTGGCACACTCCGAACCAGGCGTTCATCATGTGTTTGGGCTGACAGATCCTTCGTCACATCTCTTGGCGCCAACACACTTTTGGCACCCCCGGCGGGACAGATGTCTTCGTCGGGAAAGTCGATTCCACCTTCCAATCTGAACTCTGATGCTATAATCGTCCCTACACTGGACGATTTAATGCCAGAACACAAATGGTATGAGAATTCTTGAAATGTTTTTGGATTGATTTTCATCGGAATAGCTCAGTTAGGGGAGAGGCAAGGGAAAAAGGGTATGTAAGAAATTATTAGGTCAATACATGCTGCACAAGCTGAGTTATCTACTCTACTTAATCAATCTGTGCATCATGCTTTGATTAACCAATCATTGGCTCTAGTCACAACTCTTAAGCCGATGATAGCTAATAGTGTAAAGACGATAGATCAAGAGTTGGCATTGGCTGGAAGCCTGCTCGACCCAATGCAAACCCTACAGAATTACCTTGTTTATTCGGTAACACAAAACACTCATAGCCCAGTTGCCGATCCTAAACCATCGGTTATAACTTCATCCTTGACTATGATGCCAACCCAACCTACTATTATACTTCAACGAGATCCTCATGCAAGTGGGGTTGCACATTATCAGGCGTGTACCGATGCTGCTAAGTTGGATGTACCAGCCAACTTACTACCATCGGCCCAGTTCTATGCTTTTTCCCAATCGGTTCCATAGCCGATTGAACCTCCTAGGCATCCACAATACGCTGAGCTGATTCCATAGAGGAATACGGCCCCATACAAGGTTGTAACATATTCTGAACCCTTCGTTCCAGTACCTGATCCGATTGCTAGGAAAATAACGGATACGAACAATTTCTTCAATACACATCGGCTCAATCAACCTATCAACCCGAGCTTACACTCGAGGGGCATAATGCCAATTACAAGTGCAACTGGCAAAACCCTAATGCTGTGTTGGCTAACACAACAAATTGGGCCGATCAGATATCTTTCGTATTGTGTGATCAATTCGATATACAGCCTAAAGGGAAGGTTATCAGCTATCGAAAGCCATATCCCGATTACATTGACCGGATGCCTTACCCTAATAACTTCAAGGTTCCTGATTTTGTGAAATTCACCTGGGATGACTCTGTTACTACTTTGGAGCACGTCGGATGATTTATTGCACAATATGGTGAGGCTGCTCAGACCAACGGGTTAAAAATTAGGTTATTCCCACTATCTTTGTCAGGAGCCAGGTTTACATGGTTTACAAGCTTATCTCTATATTCAGTTCATTTTTAGACCGATTTAGAAAGCCGACACCATGAATACTTTTTCTTTGGCATGTGTGGAACTTAGAATTTCTGACTTGAGCTCTGTTCACCAGAAATTTGGAGAATCGGTAACAGATTATATCAAAAGGATTAGAGAAGTAAGAAATCAATGTTTTAGTGTTACTTTACATGATAACCAATTAGCTGATTTGGCCTTCCAGGGGTTAATTCCCTGTTGAGGGAAAAAATCGGCGGACAAGAATTCACCGATTTAAGTCATCTGTTGCATAGGTTATCGGCTCAAGAAAACTGTTTTACCGATAACAGAGGCTTCAGGGATAAATTCAAAGCCAATAATAACAATAAAAATAAGGATAAAGCTAAGGTTAACCTCATCGAGTACTGTTCAAGTGAATCCTCTAAAGACGATAAGGTTGAAATAAATATAGCCGAGTGGGTTAAAGGATCTAAGAAGTCTTTACTCTGTTCTTGGCTTAAACCGACTAAGAATAAGTTGGAAATAAAATACGCTTTTGATGCCTCTAAGTGTGACGGTATTTTTGACTTACTTTTACAAGAAGATTATACGGCTACCTGAAGCGCATGTTATACTCGGCTGATAAAATTATAAAGCAAAGGTTCGATGTTCTAGAAAAGGAAAAGAGCCGTTGCAAGATACAGCGTCAAAAGTTACATGTCACGTCGATGTTCAATCGACTTCCAGTGGCAAAGAGACCCAAAAATTATGGTTGGTTCACTACAAATAGAGACCAATTGTGAAGAGAGAAGCTCAAGGACTATCAAACCTAAGGGCGACTTGCAAATCGGCAAGTGGTATAAGGCTAAGAGAACATTGCCACCACACAAGCCGATTCACAAGTCAAAGGCAACTTTCTCCCAGTTGCTTGAAAAATATGAAAGGAGAAATGATAGGCCGTGTTATCCTGCACATTGGTCAGATAACTTGTATTGGCCCGATAATTTGGAAAAAGCTCACCAACGATGCCCCTTCGAGCAGTTTTGTTGGGAGAGGGGATCAGCTCCGCCGTCACCATACATGTGCTCGATGGAACACTACCCACGTCAAGGTGACTAGCCAAGGTGATCGGCTGAAGATAGAATATCTAAGCCGATACAAGACCTTTTTGATGAAAGTCATGAAAGACCAGTCCATCAAAGGATTTTTGAGCCAAACTAAACCCAAGTGCAAGCAAAAGAGGGGTCAAGCTCCGTGGCTCAGGTTGATCTAGCAGGAAAAGTATGAAAGTCGATTGAACCTAAGCCAAGGTGGTGTCCTCTGGGCCTTAGCCAACCACAAAGGAGACGACTTCAAAAGCTAAGAACCTAAGAGATGAGGGAGGCTGAGTAAGAAAAACAAAGAGATCAAGCTTTTAATGAGCTCCGGCCGATTAAGACTGCTAAAAAGGAGTGGAGGAAGAAAGAACCATTTGATTCAACCGATGACCTAGATTCACCTGTGGTTCGGGATGACACTCCACCTCCGATGGACATCAATATGGTGTTCACGTTGCCAGCCGAGTTCAAAATAAGGACTATATCGGCCAAAGAGACATTTGCACAGTTATGCTTGGGGGTCCAGGATGCAGTTTTTGAGAAGACTCAAGATGATCATCGGCATCTGAAACCATTATAACTAAAAGGACACATCAATGGTAAGCCGATATCAAGAATGCATGTCGATGGAAGAGCAACTGTCAATCTAATGCTATACACCACTTGCAAGAAATTGGGTAAGTCCGATGAGGATCTTATTAAAACTAGTATAGTTTTAAATGATTTCACAGGCGATCCCACTGAGGCAACGAGGGTCATGGTGACTGAGTTGACAATCGGCATCAAGAGATTGTCAACCGTCTTCTTCGTAGTCAATGCTAAGGGTAATTATAGCGTTCTGCTTGGGCGAGATTGAATTCACACCAATTGCTGTGTACCATTGACTATACACCAAATGCTCGTCCAATGGAGCAAGGATGATGTTGAAGTCATTTAAGCCGATACATCGGCTCATATTGACATGGCGAGTTCAGACGCAAATTGGCAATATGAAGAAGCCGAGTGTATATTGGGTAAAGCTTTAGACGACTGTGATTTTATCTGCATCAACAAGATAGGGCTTATTCCGATCAATGTGAAGCCAAGCACACTCAATCGGACAGACGAGATTTTGTGCTGATGGAGTCCAAATCGGTAGTGAAGGCTTTACAAGACAAAATGCGAAGGTATCGGCAAATAATGGATAGCTATGAGGCTATTGAAGATTTCCGATAAATCGAGAAGTTAGGCCAAGGTTTCACATCGACTGATTTGCTAGAGGAAGTTGACATAGGTGATGCTGATAGGAAAAGACCAACTTTTATTAGTTCAAAATTAGCTGCAGATTATAAGGAAAAGTTGGTCGAGAATTTAAGAAATTATAAAGATTGTTTTGCTTGCGAATATAATGAGATGCCTAGTTTAAGTTGACAACTTGTTGAACATTAGCTACCTATAAAACCAGGTTATTGGCCGTTTAAACAGTCTCCTAGAAGATTTAATCCAGCTTTGTATAATGTTATAAAAGAAGAAATTGAGCGATTGTTAGAGGCCAAGTTTATTAGGCCTTACCGATATGCTGAATGGGTTTCTAATATAGTTCCTGTCATGAAGAAAAATGGCAAACTCAGGATGTGCGTTGATTTTAGGGAGTTAAATAAAGCTACACCAAAAGATGAGTACTCGATGCCAATAGCCGTTATATGATTATCGATGTTGCATCAGGGAATAAAATCAGTAGTTTTCTTGATGGTAATGCCGGATATAATCAAATATTCACAGCAGAAGCCGATATACCTAAAATAGCCTTTAGGTGTCTGGGTGCCCTAGGTTTGTTTGAGTGGACAGTCATGATGTCCGGCTTAAAAAATGCTGGTGCAACATATCAGTGTGCTATGAATTTGATTTTTCACGACTTGATCGATCATATTGTGGAGATCTACATCGATGATGTTGTCGTTAAGTCCAAAGAAGAATTGTAGCATTTGGCTGATTTGGAGACAATCTTCAAGAATACAAGAGCACACAGCTTAAAATTGAATCCATACAATTGTGCTTTTGGCATGTCGGCTGGACAATTTTTGGGCTTCATGGTTCATGAAAGAGGAATTGAGGTTAATCAAGAAAGAGTCAAAACCATAGCCAAAACTAAGCAACCAGCCGGCAAAAAGGATTTACAGAAGTTGATCGGCAAGATTAACTATTTACGGTGGTTTATTTCAAACTTATATGGCCGTATTAGTTCATTTACCCCACTGTTGAAGTTAAAATATAATCAAGAGTTTATATGGGGGCCGATCAGCAGAATGCTTTTGAGAACATTAAGGAGTATTTGACCGATCCACCAGTCTTAGTCGCACCTCAAAAAGGTATACCATTCAAGTTATATATATCGGCTAAAGAGGTGACTGTTGGAGTTGTTTTGGCACAAGAGGTTGATGGAAAAGAGCGAGTTATTTTCTACTTAAGCCGACGATTAATTGATGCGGAGACTAGGTACCCTTTTGTAAAAAACATTGCTTATCGTTATATTTTGCTTACACAAAACTAAGGCATTATATTTTAGCATTAGCTTGTAAGGTTATTCATAAAACCGATGTTATAAAATATATGTTGTCAGCTTCGATTTTGCAAGGTCAACTTGGTAAATGGGCCTATACGCTCATCGAGTTTGACCTAACTTATGAATCGGCTAAAGCAGTTAAGGGTCAAGTAATTGCCAATTTTATAACAGGATATGAAACTAATTTGAATGCCGATCTAATATCTGTCACCACCTGGCAACTGTTTTTCGATGGATCGGTATGTTGAGAGGGTAATGGTATCGAAGTCATGCTGATTTCGACAAAAGGGTATAGTTTTGAGTGCGCATTTAGGCTGAATTACAGATGCTCTAATAATCAAGCCGAGTACGAAGCATTGCTTAAAGGCCTACAGTTGCTCGATAATATCGGAGTAGATTCTATTGAGGCCTATGGCGATTCCTTATTGTGGTCCAGAATATTAAGGGAGAGTATAACTGCTACGATGAAATCTTGATCAAATATTTGGAGCAGTGTCTCACTATGATCGGCTCATTTACTTCTTTTTCCATCAGTCGTATTCCTCGAGAGTTCAATAACAAGGCCAACTTGCTAGCTCAACAAGCATCTGGTTATAAAGTTTTTAGCCGATTTGAGAAATGTGAGATGATTGAAAAGACAATTATGTGTGTGACCACTAACGATCGAAGGGCAAAAATAAAGGAATATTTGACCGATCCCTCAAAACCTACTGATCGGAGAATTAAATGATAAGTTTTAAAGTATGTTGTCCTTGATAATGTGTTATATTATCGGACTCTAGAGGGATTGTTGCTGAGATGCCTTGAAATCGAGGAAGCTAAAGTAGCTATGGGAGAAGTGTATGAAGGTATTTGTGAATCCCATCAATCGGCTCATAAGATGAAGTGGTTGCTAAGGCGTACTGAGTATTTTTGGCTGACAATGCTGGAAGATTATTTCAAATACTACAAAGGGTGCCAGACTTATCAGAAATTTGACAACGTACAATTGGCTCCAGCATCAGCTTTACATCCAATTATCAAGCCTTGGCCATTTAGAGGATAGGGAATAAATGTAATCGGATAAATATTTCCTACGTTAAGCAAAAGCCATAAATTTATATTGGCTTCTACCGATTATTTTTTCTAAATGGGTTGAGGCAATTGCGTTTAAAAAAGTTACAAGTGTTGAAGCCATTGGATTTGTTACAGAGCATATTGTCCATCGGTTTGGAATACCACAAACTATTACGATCGACCAAGACACCGTGTTTATGTTCGATGAGTTTTAGAGTTTTGCCAAAAGTTTGGCCATTAAGTTATTAAATTCATTGCCTTATTATGCTCAGGCTAATGGTCAAGCCGAGTCGTCTAACAAAACATTGATCAAGTTGATCAAAAGGAAACTGAGGAAAAACCAAGGAATTGGTATGTGATATTATCAGAGTCATTATGGGCTTATCGGCTTACGTACCATGGCATGACCAAATTATCGCCTTATCAATTGGTTTATGGACAAGATGTTGTTTTGCCTGTGGAACTTAGTATCGACTCTGTATGAATAGCTAGGCAAAATGATTTGTCTGCTCAAGATTACAAGGATTTGATGATCGATAATTTGGATGATTTGGCAGAGTTACGTTTGCACACACTGGATCAGCTTAAAAAGAACAAGGTGAGGGTTGCAAAGGCTTATAACAAGAAGGTAATGCCTAAGTCATTTTGTGAAGCCGATTTAGTTTAGAAAACCATTTTGCCTATCGGCTATAGAGATAACCAATTTGGCAAATAGTCCCCAACATGGGAAGGACCGTACAGGATCCATCGGCTTGTGGATAGCAATTCTTACATTTTGGATACACGGGAAGGTGTGTTGTTTCCTAAGGAGATTAACGGAAAGTACTTAAAGAAGTATTACCCTAGTGTTTGGATTGGTTCCTAATCGGCTAACGATAGTTATCGGTCGAGAAAGGTCAAGTTAACTCGTTGCAGTTAAGTCTGGCTAGACTAGAAATAAACTAAAAAGCCAATTACACAAACATTCAAAATATTGTTTCGAGGCAGCACCATTACAATCATTGCAGTTTAAGTTGAGACAAGCCGACTAAAGCCCCAAATTGTGGAGTCTGGCCCCCAAAGACGATAGCACAGAGGCGGCCTTAGCGATAATTTGCCTCCACGTCTTCTAGGATCTTGTTGTCTTCTTCCTGGGACCCTTGGACAGGAGTGATCTTGGCCATTTGCTTCTTGACCGATGCAATGGCCATTCCCATACCAAGTTTCTGGTCTTTCAGAGCTGATGCACCGGTCGCCAGGTGTTCTTGTGATTCGGCCAAAGAAGCAGTCACATTGACCAGCTCCTCCAACGACTTCTTGGCAGATTCTAGTTTCAGTACCATCTCCTTTGTGGCCTTGAAGTTTTTGGAGTTATCATCGAACTTGTCCTTCAGAGCTCTTGTGTCGGCCACCAACTTGTCAAGCAATTTTTGGTCTGCTTGTGTTGTCCGATAAGCAATTCCAGCCTTAGCTGCCTCCACCTCGCTCTTCTTGGCGTCTAAATGGCATACCTCAAGCAAAGCAGCCATCGCCTCCTCTAGCAGATCGGCTTGCACCGCTGCCATTGCGTCTCATAGAGGTTGGGACTTCTCTAGCAGTTTAGCCGATAGGGAGCAGACCAAGTTGAAGAGGTGGTTGAGTTTCTCCATCATGCCTAGGGCTGATGTCACCTTAGCCAACGCATCCGTAGAGACTGCCAGGGTCTTTCGGATTTCCTCCGGGAAGCTCTCCACTCCCAAGTCGACGTCATCTTCCAAGTCAGACCAATCGAATCGGAGCACGTTGCTCACGGACTTGGTCGACTTGGCTATAGGAGTGGCAGCCTTGGAAGGTGTAACTTGGGGAGCTTGGGCAGATGGTGTCGGTTGTGACGGAGGAGGGGGTAGGTCAGTATCAGCTACAAATGCTAGTGGAGAAAGAGATGGCTGCTAGAAGAGTTTAGAAGTTAGGCAATGCTAGACTATTTTCAAGAGGACAAATTGACTTAGAAACTTATTTTACCTCGACGATACAAGAAGCATGGGGGAGCTTTCAGCCGATTGCTCTTGTGGCTTACTGCCCTTGCTGCCATGTCTTCTTATTGGCGCGGACACGTTTCTTCTCTATTGAGTAATCGGCTAAAAGTTAGTCATTGAAAGCTAGCCGATTATATGAAGTAAGCTTGATAGACTAAGAACTTACAAGGCTACTGCTTCTCAAGATCAGACAAGGAGCAGGACTAGACTCCTAATGTGCCTGATGAATAACCCATTATTGCTATCCCGGCAGAAGGCTTCTTAGTAGGGGGAGCAGTGCTCGAAGTCTCGCCCGCATGCCTCTTTCCGGCTGACTTGGCCTATGGAATGAGAAAATAGCCGATTAGAAGAGTTCAAAAATGTTCAAAATATTAAAGGCAGAAGAAAAGTCTATATTAACCGATACCTCACCGGTAATATCTACAAGGCTCGTGTTAGTGTAGCCTTGGGTGTTATACTCGCTGCTGGAACTTGAGGTCTTGCCAGCATCGGTCAGTTCCATCGATTCGTCGGGAACATTTGGGAAAAATCTGGAGATAATAGCTGACGTAGTTCTTTTCGCCGAATATAGAGCCATAGAAATGGCAAAACAAAGAGGAGAAGCTCCCTGCCCTTCGAGTATTGAGATAAAAATGTAGCAGACTCCAAAGCTGGAGGTCATCGGCTAGGTGCAGAACGATACTTGCCCCTGAAGCGTTGCGAATATGCTCTCTGGGCTAAAGCCGATTGAGCAACTAAAAAGCCGAGGGGACTTGACCAAACCCAAGTTGTCTAGCATAAACTGACGGATGATAAAATTCGTACGACGGTTGGAAGGTGCAATTCGTTGTGTTAAAGCTGACGGACAACGTGCTTGGGGAAAGAAAGATCTTGTACAAGCCCAACGTGCTCTCAAGCATGCTGTTGCTATCAGCAGATAGATGAAGAAAAGATGGGCATGGATAGTCACCGGCCTCTATGTAGCTGAAGAAGTCGCGTTGGCCGAAATCTTCATTGCTGAGTTGAAGGAAGAAATCTTCATTGCTGAGTTGAAGGAAGAAGACTAAGTATTTCCTTGAGCCGATTGGGTTTATCTTAGCCTCACTACCATAACACAGGATGAATCTCTGCCCAAGCGATCGGCTATGCCTATACACAACATACTGGCTCTCTGGGACTTCTTCTAGGAGGAAAGGGGTCATATTAGTGGATTCTACCTTGAATGATCGGCTAAACAAGCAATAGAGCCAAGTCTGGATGAACCAAAGGGGACCGCCTATGTTGCCGACCGAGTGTGAACCCATCCCAGTGAACAGTCGACTACGAATTATGTGCACCATCTGGTACACGACTCCGAGAAACATTTTTCCCGGTGCTTGTCGATGTCCTTCTACCAACTTTTCGGCCAACACTTGGTAAACTTGAGTTGGTCCAAGGGAAGCACCGTAGAAGATGAATCAATTGAGCCAGAGGTTTAGGAAAGCCACATGCTTTTCATCTGATACAGGGCCAGTACCTTTGTTATTGTCAATGTACTTGCTCCATCCTTCACCTTTGATCTGGATCAACTTGTATTGGGGCTTGGCACTAAAAGCCGATATCTGCTCTCTGTCCAACCTCAAACAGCAAAGCTCAGCTACATCCAAGAGGGTGTGTCGAAGGTTAGAAATCAACAATAAACTTATACTTTCGGGTACCTTTCGGTTATCAGAGTCAAGCATAAAATCGGAGGCACACAATGTAGACAAGTTTGGGCCCCTCGACGGAGTAACACCATACTTCTTGTGTGGATGATATATGTATGTGGTGGATGGAATACAGAGCAAGAGCAATGTGTCTAGACCTAGTTACAAGGACAATCAAACTCAGGCTAAGGCTAAGCTAAGGTTGGAGGTTGACGAAGAATCGACGAATTGACTCCAGGTTGCTCTGCGTAAAAGCTCTCAAAGTCTTCTCTTCATCTGGCTTGGAAGTCTTCTAGTTTTTTTCCTCGTCTTCCCTTGTGGACCCCTACCCCCGTACTTATATAGTCAGGGTAGCCCGGCCTCAAGTTGAGTTGTAGTCAGTTTGGAGTACTAGATCATATTTGATGAGGAGTCCATCGTCGTGTGATCTTCATAGCATATCCAAACTTCCCAAAATATCAGGCATGCTCGAGTTGGTTTCCTCGTAACAGGAATATGATCGAGTCCTTCCTAATATGGAATTATCATTTCCGTGCATATCTTATCTCATAGAAATAGGCCCGTGATATCCGTAGCCTCTATACGTCGTTAGGAAATATCCTTCGTGTATCCTGCACGTGCTCATACCCCATATTTAGATATTCAACAGTAGCCCCCGAACTCTGTTCAGTGGAGGGTCCGCTTAAGCGCTTGGTCGATTACTGCCAAGGCCTCGCTTGGTCGAGTAATGCCTCGCCTGCTTGTGGTTGAACGATTCGAGTAGATTGGGAATCGCTGAGTATCGAGTAGGGATGTGCTGGGTCGAGCGCCCTGCCATCAACCCGTATCGAGTCCTCAGGGTAATTGCAAGTTACTCGATATCGACTCATCGACTCGACTCCGAGCAGAGTTGGAAAAAATTCAAAAAATCTAAACATTGGGTAGTTGAGCATTTATTGCTCTCGTCTGTAACGTCAAGATGGGTGCAGCGTCATCATTATACCTTTCGAGCCGATCGAAGCACCATGCCACGGGGAATATACCGTTCGCCTGGAGAGAAGATTTTGGCCTATAAATTCCTCGATCTGGAACTGTAGCCATTCCTTTCTTTCTTTGCGATTCTTTCTTCCTTTGGAGATGTCATGTAGAAAATCTCCTGCAGGAAAGGGGCATCTAGCAGCGCGGTCGATGACATCACCGCAGCTGCCTTGTCGTCTCTCGGCATAGTTGCCACCGTCGCAGCTCCCTCTTTGGCAACTGCTACCACAACAACAACTCCACCTCCTCCAACTTCTCAAGCGCCTCTGGAATATTGGTTTGTCCTGAAGCCCCAGTTTCAGGTATGCAATTACAACCAATCTTTTTTCCACGCTCTGCTTTATCCTCTACTTTGCTTTTTGACACCTCTTGGCTTCTTTCTACAGCACATTGCAGATACCCTGCGCAAGGTGGAAAATTTCTACGAGCATGCCAATCAACAAAATGAGTGGCTCAAGATGAAAGACACCGAACTGGCTGCACTTAGGGTCAAGCTATGAATTGCCAAAGATGAGGTCAAGAAGCAGAAGGGGAGGAGAAGAAGTTGAAGGTGGAGTCAGAGAAACTGAAGGCCGAGAAAGCTGCTCCCGATGCTGCATGACTCAAGGCCAAGGTTAGCCGAGACAAGGCGGAGGCGAGCAAGAAGGTGGTCGAGGGTGAAAAGGCTGCAGTAGATGCGGCGCTTGCCACTCTACAATCGGAAACCCTCAAGCACATGGCTACATCTGCGCATCTTGCGACTTCTCACGTGCTTGGCTTGGTGAAGAGCCATCATCTGGGCCTGGACCTCTCGATATTAAACGAAGGATTTGCATGCGAGGCGAACGAGGTTGCCGATGACATCGAGTCCTCAAAAGACCTTGCTGAGGGATTCGTTGTCTAGTTGGATCTGTCTCTTGATGGTGATGACGACGATGCCAACCAAGACTCTTAGGCCAAGTCATGTTGATGTAAAAACTAAATATTTGATGTTGCTGTAGTCTTTCATGATAATACCAATTAATGTACTTGTCCATTGTGCTTTGCCTACTATTTCCTTGTCGATGAAATAGAGTAGCACGAGTAGATGCAAATCTGACTTAGTATTTATAGACCCTCAGTAAAGCGCATACCTAATTGTACCTGCACACAGGGCTAGAAAAACATTCATCAAATGCCTTAGCCCCTGAGCTAGTACTCGGAGGGGCCACATATAACATAAACGCTATATTAGTTACAGTAAAACTGCATAGTTTTTGCAAGTCTTCATCGACCATATAACTTAGACTTTGTAGCAAACATGAACTTACTGAGCAACGCATGTAGAATTGACTAGAGGTCTCGTCTCCCGCCGTCCGCTGAGCGTTAGATGTCTGACAATTTAGTGCTCGTATGCGTGCATGATAGAATTGCTCGTCATTGGGTTCAGGCATGGCCACACATTGGTTTTATTTGCTGACATGCTAAGTACGCGATCGAGTAAATACGTGCAATTGCATGTAAAAGAAAGTAAAGAAATTGTACCTATAGCGCTCCAATCGATAACATTATCGACTAGGAAATAGAACAAAGGTACAGAGTTACCTGTAGCCCCCGATTCCTTACTCGATGATGCATCATTGGGTAGGGAGTAGATTGACATAAACACAATGTCGTGATGTAGCCCCCGATGATGAAGCCAATTTCGGGATCCTGAAGACGATGATGAAGCCGATTGCAGAGGGTTCGAAAGCTTGTGTGCGTGAAAATGACAGTGAAACGGCAGGAAGTTTTTTGGAGGGGCACGTGCGGTTAATGGTGGAGATACGCGTCTCAAGATTTTACGACGCCATAAATGGAGCTGTTACCATTGACCCAACGAATTTTTGCGTGCATAATCTAACGCTGGAAAGTCGAAACGCCTAGACTCCATGTTGTGGGAAATCATGAGGAGCTGAAAGAAATTAATGAAGAGATATCCCTAAAGTGATTTAGGATAGTTGTATAAGTAAAAGACTACAATTGTCAATATATATTTCGCCTCAACATTGGTTGATCTGGATCCAGAACCAAAGTTCATGGCAGAGTGCCAGAAGTTCTCATATAAGGTCAAATGGAAAGAAGCAATTTAGGCATAATTGCGCTCTCTTAATAGAGGAAACTATTTAGTCTTGTTGACCGAACCTCTTAAAGTGGTCCTTGTAGGATCAAACTGGGTTTTCATCCAGAAGAAGAATAAAAATAACCAAGTTGAAGGACCGAAATGGCGAACAGAGGGGGGGTGAATGGTCGCAAATAAAAATTCCCCCAAAATACTCCAACAAAAACCTCGACAAGATCGCTCAAAAGGAATTGTGAAAAACCCGAAAAACTAGACAACTATGTGTACCCCAAGCTTGCATGGATAAGTACCATAAAATATGTGGGGATTTTTGAGTCACAATCCTGGTTGTCTAGTGTCCAAGATAAAGAGGAATCAATTCAAACTCTTGCTTTTAGAAAGGACATCAATTCAAATCACAAAAGTCACTTTCAGAAAAGCAAAACAGAATTCCCAGAACTTGTCCTCAATTTGCACAGGAGGTTGGTGGATTTCTGTAGCTCACAAAATTTTGAGACTTTTTCTCCTGTGAGCATCAGAGTCTTGAAGAACTCCACCAAATTTCTCCGCAAAAGCCTTACAAAAAAACACGAAAAATCGAAGAACACAGTCTGGTCAAGAACTTCGAGCAGAACGTTTGGGGCTCGGTTTTCACCTCATGGCGCCCAAACGGTACAACAAGTGAACTCCAAAATTTTTCTGCAAGCGGATATCAGAGTCCCGCACCTCCTCCAATAAGAATCACTCAAAAAGGATTTTTCTATATTTTTACAAAAATCAAACACTGACTGCTGCGCGAAGAACAAGTTCAGAACAAAGTTGGAACTTGAAAGAAAAGATGTTCTCTACTCAATCCAAGAGTGCAAAAGAGATGTAAAACCATATGAACACACTCAAAACATCCAAGAACAGCAGCATTTAGAAGGAGGGGAGGCAAATCCAAATTACTTGAAAGTAAATTGCGAGAATGTAATTGCGGGAAAGTAAATGCTGAATTTAAATTGCGTAAAGTAAAGACATAATGTAAATGCGCAAAATAAATTCAGAGGTGGATGAATAAAACTTTCATTTCTGGAAGGGGAGGTTACAAAGCCTCACATTCATGTGGGCAAAGCTCAAATGAGCATCAAAAACCTCAACACCTTCAAGGGAAGGAGGCTACCCCTCCACCCCTATTTATACTACTCTTGGGCCACCTACCACCCTTGGATGAGTCCCTCAACCCTAGAGCACTCATCTAAGGGCTAGGATTAACCCACACACACAGCCATGCAAGGGCTAACCCAAAACCCACACACATACCGGGTTTTCTTGCACGGATTTCAAAGCATACTACCTAGACCCGCTAACCTATCAACTAGACCTCAATCCGACGGTCCTCATTGATCCACGCGGCATCTAGCTAGCATCATCTCCTTTACTTGTCTTCTTGACTTGCCCGGACTCCGTCTCCGATCATCTTCCGGCGATCTCCCAACCGTTTGGACCTCCGACGCTCCTCACCTAGTCCCGGTCATCCTTCGCCTCACCATGACCTAGCACCGTCGTCCTGCAACCATCAAAAACAAGGAAACTCCTCACATAGCAATGCCACAAAGATGTGCAATAAACCATGCAACTCATCACTACCGTGTCCATACGACCGGTACTGCCACTCCTGGCAGAAACAACTCAAATTGCTTCATTTTGAAAATCAATCCAAATCAAACTCAAACTTGAGCACACCTTGCTCAAATAAAGTCAAATACTCATCACAAACATGGATGAACCTCCACATGGTCCTTCACAAGTCGTGAGATATAAAGCGAGGCTTGTATCACAAGGGTTCATGCAGAGACCCGACATCCATTACGATGGAATTTACTCTCCTGTAATGAATGAAATAAAGTTCTGATACTTGATATCAACGACAGCTAACTTAAATTTATTAATGTAGTTGATGGATGTAGTGACCGCATATTTATATGGGTCACTGGATACGGATATTTATATGAGCCCCTAAAGGAGTCAATTCTGAATCCTAATAAAGGAAATCGCAACATGTATAGCGTCAAACTACAGAGATTACTATATGGATTAAAACAGTCGGAGAGAATATAGTACAACCGAATTAGTGAGCTCCTCCTGAAGAAGGGATGCTCCAACAATGATGATTATCCCTATGTGTTCATAAAGAAATCCCAGAATGGATTTTGTGTCATCTTAGTTTATGTCGATGATCTAAATATCATCATAACCATAGAGGAGAAAAAGGAAGCAAGTTCTTTCTTTACGACGAAGTTTGAGATGAAAGATTTTGGTAAAACCAAATAATTGCTTAAGCTTGCAGCTAGAGCATTTCCCAAAAGAAATTTTTGTACACTAGTCTACCTATATTGGAAATATTTAATATAGATAAATCTTATCATTTGAAAACCCCTATGGTAGTAAGGATCCTTGAAGTGGATAAAGACCCTTTCAGACCGAGGATGGAAAATGAGTAAGTCTTAGGACCTGAAGTCCCATACTTAAGCGTCATTGGAGCACTTATGTATCTTATGAATTGCACAAACCCTGATATTTCATTTGCAGTAAATTTGCTAGCTAGACACATTGTAGTTCTAACCAGAAGACATTGGGCTGGTGTCAATACTTTACTCAATACCTCCAAGGTACTCAAGATCATAGATTATTTTTCCAGAAGAACCAAGACTTAACTATGGTGAGATATACGGATGCTGGCTATCTGTCTGATCCCCACAGTGCCAAATCTCATACTGGTTTTTGTGTTTCTCCGTGGTGATACAACCATTTCTTGACGGTCTTTTAAGCAGACCTTGGTAGCTACTTTTGCCAAACACTCAGAAATTATATCTTTATATGAAGCCTAACGTGAGTGTGTTTGGCTGAGACATGTGATTAACCATATCCAGAAGTCATGTGGCGTTAACATCGTCGATACCCCACAATTATCATGAAGATAATACTGCTTGTGTTACACAAATACAATGGGTTATGTGAAAAAGCAATATCACGAAGTATATTGCTCCTAAAATTTTCTATCCTCATGAACTCCAGAAGAATGGTGAGGTAAAGATTCTATAAACTATGTCATGTGAAAATCTTGCAGATTTATTCACTAAGTCCTTGTCAAAATCTACATTCCAAAGATATGTCAACGGCATTGGAATGAGACGACTTAGAGATATGTAGAGTTCAGAGGGAGTAAATCCCTGAATCATGACCATTAGAATAATCCTGAAGATTCTACTTTAAATCCAAAAGATTATAAGTTGTACTATTTTTCTCTTAAGTGAGTTTTTCTGAAGTTTTTCTCACATGAAGGTTTTTAATGAGGCAACTAATGTAACACAATGTGTGAGTGCAATGTACTCTTTTCTTCGTCTCTTTTTTCCATTGGATTTTTGAGTGGAGTTTTTGATAAGACATGTGCATTACGCGGTATTCGTCCAAAGGGGAGTGTTAAGATATAGATTGATTTGATTTTATATTCGGTTAGACTATTTCTATATGGACAAATCTGAATCTATTATTTGCTGCATTTTACTATATATTTGACATCCTTTCACAAGAGAACTAATCTAATAAAGTGAGATAACAGAATTCCTTCTTAGGGCCTGTTTGTTTAGCTTTGGATTCTCTAAAAGCTGATTCTGGATTGTGGTTTTTGAGAAGCTGATTCTCCAAAAGCTAGAATCCAAAAGCACATATGAAGTGGATTGTGGATTCTAGTGTATATGAGTTGGGTGGATTGTCAAAATCGGATTCTAGAATCAGGCTGTTTGTATCTGATTCTGCTTTTGGAACCAGAATCCAGAATCAAAAGCTAAAACAAACAGGCCCTTATATTATGTGTGCTACTTATTTGTTCTTTGTATATCGTGGTTAATCAAGGAGTGGCAACATTGTTTTAAAACAGCAACTACTCGTGTTGTTTTGCTCTAGATTTCATTGGTCAGCGTTGCCACGTCGGCAACGCAAGGCGCCGTCGTCTCGGGTCGGCTACCTCCCTGTGCCGTGCAATAAAAAAAAGACCAGCCAAGGCCGTAGGGTTCCAGTGCCACCGACATGTGGCTCCACATGCACAGCCTGCACTGCACCTGTGTACCCCATCGGATCCCCTAACCCCTCGTCACATGATTAAATTAAATAAGCAATCAATCAATCAATTAACACTAAACCCCATACGGTAAAGTCCAAACGAGTCAACCTGCATTAGTAAGGAGCCTTCTAGATGCGATGCGATGGGATGGGCATCGAGATTTGCGCCTGCGGCCGATCCAACGGGCGCGATCTAAAAATAAAACAAGATGATCATTCTCAGAAGAGAGGAGATTAACCGAAGTAAAGAAAGGCATTGCATTGCATTGCCAAGTGATCACTTTTCTTATTTTGTTATCTTAATTTTTGCAAAACTCATGTTTATTTTAATAAAATTGTAAATCTAGCACTCTTTCTTACCACAGAAGACGTGACTATCGTGCTTGGAGGCCACGCTGTCTTGCCCAGGGAGCACGGCTGATAGGGAGGAGCGCGAGAGTAGGCCGACTTGCTGCGGACGGCGGGCGCGCGAGCAGTGAGGAGGCCTTGTTAGAAATGAGGCCCAAGTGGTCCATTTATCTCTAATGCCAAAGCTACAAATAATAGTACTATATTGCTAGTTGAGAGAGGAGAATACCAATTTAAAATGGAGAGCTTTCATCATATTTTGTAATGAGACACATGGAGGGTGAGGAGCTGGCTAAAGTCACACGCACGCGCGTGCGTATTTCGCGAATTACCTCGTATTTTCGCGTGTTTTTTCCGCGTGACTTGCGACATCGCGAGTCGCCGTGCCGTGGATTAAATTCCTAGTACGTTTAAACCCTTTTTAATTTTCAGTTAATGAATTAATGGGGTCATTTACTGAGAATTGAAACCGCCGTGATAATGGCGTCAGTTTCTAATAGAAACTGTCATTTGAATGACCTGCAGTTACTAGCATTTAATGGTGACCGTTACTAGTGCGAGGCTATATAAAATCTGGAGACGTCCAGACAGAAATGAGCTTTTTGATTTTTGGCTCTGATACTTGTGTTCATCCATGGTGATCTGTGTTGCGTTTTCGTGCTGTGCTCGTTCTTCACCGGCCTTCCTCTCGGCGTGCACCGCGAGGCAAGGAGAGCGGGATCTCGAACCGCTGCGCCGAGAGAACACCGCACGGGCGGCAATAAGGTTTCTGGGCAGCGCAAATGCGCGACCGCTCGAGTTCTTCATCTTGCAATCCACGGCGTCGACTACTTCCTCTACGGCCGGTCGCTACTGCGCTGCTTCCTTTTCGTCATCAAGCCAATCGTAAGAATTCTCCTATTTTTTCTCTGTGGATCGATCTACTTTACAGAAATATGTGGTGTCTTTTATCTTGCCTGTTGTATTTAATCATTTTGAAAATTAGCTTAATTTTCAAATCTAAAACAAAAATAATACATAGATATACAACAGGCCTATCGCGGGCAGCGAGCGTAGGAGGCGGTCTCGCGTGATAGGAGAGCACGACAGATACCTGTTACGGTGGAACATAAATTCCGTTCGATAAGAGACTATATTTCAAAAAATAAAGAGACAGGAGGCTAAAGCGAACACTTCTTGCGTTGGCAACCACTAAACCAATCCACCCTTAATCGCCCGCCCCGTCACCAAATCAATCGATTAATTACGCCCCCACAAGTATATTAACACACGTACCCACCCACGCATCCCCTCCCTGCCCCCTCCCATTTCCGTCTCCTTCCCTTGCTGGCGTCCAAAGATCTCGCAAAAATCTCCTAATTTCTCGCCCCCGCCTCAAGAGATTCCCCTGAGCGGGATCGGTTTGGATCCGCGAGGAGCAGCAGGCAGGCCCCGTGCCGCCATTCCCGATTTGGCGCCGGGTTGGTTCGGTTTGGTCGGTTGCTCCGTTCTTGGCTGTTCTTGGTTTGTTCTCGCGGTTCGCGGATCTCCAAGATGGGCGAGGTTTGGGCAGGATTTGATCCGTTTGGAGCCTAGGGCTCGGTGCCATTTGCCATTTCCCCTTGCTTGCTCGATTTATGTTCTTCTGCACCTCCATTTGATCTTGGCTTCTCCTGCTGCCTCCCAATAACTCTCGCGAGTTTTTTTTTGTTTGTTTTAATCCCCTTTCGAAGTTTCCGGATCGCAAGATCCAATTCGCCGAGCATTTCTTTCTTTCTTTCTCCCCAATCTGAGAGACTGTCCCTGTCAATCGCTCTCAATCTCCTCGTCTTCGTTTACGCTTGTAAAAATCTAATATTTCCCAATCCCCGCCTCGTTGCATTCGCCCGCGAGCTGCTAGCATTCTCTGAATCCCGCGGTTGGTTTCTTGAACCGATTGGTTCTTGAAACCTTCCCCGGCTTCCTGCGGTTGCGGCCGCCCCTCGCCGGAGATGACGCCGCCGGCGACGACGTACGCCTCGCCGTTCGTGTTCTCGGTGCTCCTGCTCGTGTCCATCCCGGTCGTCTTCCTCCTCGCGCCGCGCCTCCTCCCGTCCAAGACTCTCCCCGCCATCCCGGACGCCGATGAGTCAGACGACCTCGCCCTCCTCCGCCGCGCCATCCTGTCCTCCTCCGCCAAGCCGGCGCCCACCTCCGCCGCCTCCTACTTCTTCCGCCGCCGCCCCGCACCCAAGGTCGCCTTCCTCTTTCTCACCAACTCCGACCTCGTCTTCTCCCCGCTCTGGGAGAAGTTCTTCCGCGGCCACAACCACCTCTTCAACCTCTACGTCCACGCCGACCCCTACTCCATCCTCGAGCTGCCCCCGACGCCCTCCTTCCGAGGCCGCTTCGTCCCAGCCAAGGCCACACAGCGGGCCTCCCCCACCCTCATCTCCGCCGCCCGCCGCCTCCTCGCCACCGCGCTCCTCGACGACCCGTCCAACCAGTTCTTCGCGCTGCTGTCACAGTCCTGCATCCCACTCCACCCGTTCCCGACGCTGTACAATGCACTACTCTCTGACAATGCTGGCCCTCACGGCCGCCACCGCAGCTTCATAGAGATAAAGGACAACGACTCAACACTTCATGACAGGTACTATGCTCGCGGGGATGATGTGATGCTGCCGGAGGTGCCGTATGATCAATTTCGTGCCGGATCGCAGTTCTTTGTGCTGACCAGGAGGCATGCCATCATGGTCGTGAGGGACATGCGGCTGTGGAGGAAGTTTAAATTGCCTTGTCTGATCAAGCGCAGACACTCATGCTACCCGGAGGAGCACTACTTTCCGACATTGCTGGATATGCAGGACCCTGAGGGGTGCACAAAGTATACCTTGACAAGGGTTAACTGGACGGATTCAGTCGGCGGTCACCCGCACACGTACCGGCCTGAGGTGGTGTCGGCAAACCTGATCAGGGAGCTGAGGAAGTCGAATGGGACATACTCGTACATGTTCGCCCGAAAGTTTGGCCCCGAGTGCCTTCAACCGCTGATGGAGATTGCAGACTCAGTCATCCTACGTGACTAGACCAGTAGCACCCCACGTTTGGGGGCGTTGGGACTTTGTATACTGAGATGACTGAGGTATATGAGGTATGGCGATGTGCACTTGCTGTGTTGGTATCGAAAGAACTAATCTTTTACTGTTTAGGGGTTGTGTTGGAGAGAAATTTCTCCGAATGGAGTGTACATAGTACGAGTGAGGGAGTTCTAGGTTGTTCTGTAATCTGTATGCTTAACACTTACGTGATAAAGTGGCATACTTTATCAGATTATTGCTGTATCATCATATGGGATGTTTATTACATTAGATTGTTGTTATGTCAGCAACTGGAAGGTGACTCTTTCTATTAGATTGATTGCAAGTATTTTCTCACTTGATAGATGTGCTATTGCTGAACATAGATTCTTGTACGGCTTTCTCATTGAAGAGAAAACACATTTCTGTTTCTATTAGTGTAGCATTTCGTACGCTAGGGCACATGCACATTATTATTTGAATATTTACTGTCTTACTTGATTCCGGTGAAACTCGACCACTCAAGTAATTTTCTTCGCAACATATTGAAACATTATTAATAAATATTCTGTGGCTCTCCAGAACCTGTTGTTCTTTGGATTATCAACAAAGAAACTTTAAGTGCGAGCACTTTTTTTGTTTCCCCTGCAGGGTTGTGATGTGATGAACAAGCACAAGCTCGCCCATCTATGCCCTTGAAATCCTTCTGGAGGAAGAACTTACCCCTCTTTGTTATTCAGAGATTTTCAGGCAATAGATGGTGCTGGTGGGACAGTATGGTATGGTTACGAATTATCTTTATGTGAGTATGCTCTTTGAACGTGAAAATTTCTTTGCAAGTAATAGGGGTGAAAACGGAAACTGAATTTCCGACCGTTTCGGAGAAAAACGGAAACGGAAGTCTTTTTTCAGAAACGGAAACGGAAAATATCGGTACAGAAACGGAAACGGAAAATTTTTGTCGGAAACGGAAACGAAAACGGGAGAGCCATTTCTGTCGGAAACGAAAACGGAATCGGAAATTCCGTATAACTGAAACCGGAAATTCTGTCGGAAACTTGGCCCACTTGACCTAAAAAGGAGAATGGAGAATTTACATTTATATTCGAATTAAAATAATTTCAAAAATACAAATGGCTTTATAGAAAATATCAAATAGAGTTCAAAAATTCCGAAAAAAATCTCAAAAATACTTTAGAACATTTTGAACCTAGGAAAATTATTTCTAGCATAATTTTGACTTCATTTTTCATGAATAAATTAATTATATAAATATAAAAAATAGCAAAATGGCATTTATAAACTCCAAAAAATTCAGGATAAATCTCAGAAAATCATAAATAAACATTGAACAATAATATGCAGATTTTAAGGCATTAAATCTTTATAGTTGGAGGAGCAAGAGGATGTCGATGATAATGATATGTAGCAAGACATGATAGTCCGATCTAGGGGACAATTAGCGGTCTTTCAATTGACAAATTTGAGAAAAAACTTTCTAGTGAAAGCGGTGAAAATAATATTGTTCTTGTATCTGCCTTTAAGGTGAAATGAGTTACATTATTTTTGCGGTCATGTATATTGTGATCATGTACTACGTTCTTGTGGAATTTTCCACTTTCGTTTCTGTATCCGATCCGTTCCGCATCCGTTTCCGTCATTACCCGTTTTCGTATCCGTTTCCGGGGTTTCCGATTTTGTTTTCGTTACCAATAAAAGATGTGGAAACGAAAACAGAACGACCATTTACCGATCGTTTCCGTTCCGTTTTCATCCCTAGTAATAGGGCAGTAATTAGCATGATCAGCCTATGGATTAAATGGTAGGCTGGTAGCACTGTCAATAATACATGCAGTGATGGTTTGTAGTTTTTGTCATGGCTGTTGTCGGCAGTGGCGTATCCAACGGGTGGGCTCGGTTGCTCACCCTCCGGTCGCTAGATTCTATGTACCCTTTCTAGCAGCGACATTCATGTTTTGGCATAGCAGTGACGAATATACACGCACTCAGGCACGTCTAGAGGAACAAAAAACTTTGCTGGTGGTGAGTTACTTTTTAGATCATGTGGCTTCATGGACCGTTGCTTGTTGAGTGCTTGATTTTGCAATTGGTAAATTCACTTATTGTTTACAAAATTGGACTTTAACTCTCGATGCATGCAGAGACTATAGAGAGAGGGAGGTGACTCGACATCTCTTCTTTGCGAGGATATGGCAGCCTATTAAGTAGGGGGCACTTGATGCACGTCGTCAAGACTCGGCGATTGTGAGGGCATGGTGAGGACGTCGAGTGAATGTCGGGGAACTAGTGAGGGCACGGGCGTGTGGCAACGGACAACCCACTACGGCGATGGTGAGCAGATTGTGAAAGTGGCGTAGCATGTGTTGGCGAGTGCCTAACCGGCTGAGTGGACTGATCATGACAACAAATAGACAATGTACGCCCCTCTTCTAATATATGATTTTTGAGAGGTGCTTTAATGCTCTCCTTTATGACAGATGCAGAAATATTAAAGCATGAATAAAAGATAGATGCTGATTACTTATCATTTCGCTTACTTCAAGATTTTTGCAACTTGTATTGGAAAAGAAAGCATGGAAGCACTGTTCATGATTTTTTTTTGTCAATTGTAAATATGTTAGTGGGTTGAAAGAGACAATAACCGGTTTGTTTGATTGATTAGTGTTAACTTGTTTATAGATTTCCAAAAGTTTAACAAGCGAATCTTGCATAAGTATTTCTCAAGTAATGAACTACAAGTATTAATACTCGAACCGATAAGAATACAACACAAGTTGTTTAATATGTTTATCTCAATTTAACCTAATTTTTAAAGCTCACCCTTTATTTTTTTATCCTAGATTCGCCACTGGATGTCGGTACTATATTTTGATGTTTTTTTTTTCTGTTTGTGCTATGATTCCTTTGCCTTGTTTTTTTAAGTCATTCTGGCACTTTTGAATAGATAATTAGGGCATTTTTTTACTTTGGCTGTAGGATGCTTTTGTATAAAGTCTTTGTAAAGAAAAAGAAGGAAGAACAGAGTTGCACTAATAGGACAATTCATGTGTAACATTCTAATTTTTGGCTCATTTGATCATGTTAATTTTACAAAATTGCTATGTTGATTTAAATTATTGTATGTTATTTCATGTGTACAATTGATTGCTAAATAGTTTGGGATCTAGATATTCAACCCAATTGGAATATCCTTACCTTGTCATTTGTATAGTATAATTATTTGTCACTCTAGGATTGTTCATTACTAGTTGGTTGCCATTAGAGATCAACATGGGATGGTTAGATTGTACATAGTTTTGCTTAGCTATGCCACTAGGGGTGGGCATTTTTAAACCGAAACCGAATTACTGAACCGAACAAAATTAATCAATTATTTTAGTTTTTTCGATTTTCGGTTCGGTTTTTATTTTGGTATAATCCGGTTTTTGGTGTTCGGTTTGGTTTTCCGCTTCCAAAAACCAAAATAATCGAATAACCAAAAACCAAAATAACCAAATAGCCCATGTACAATACTACTTTTATAATGTTCTTCCGAAAGCCACTAAATAATTCCCATGTTCTAACACATTTATGCATATGTTTGGTATATTCATATGTTCTATTATGCTTATATTGTAATGACCTATGAATATTATGTGGGTTTATCCTTACTCTGTTTTGCAATATGAGAAGGACTAAATCTAATCTACATAGTGTTTATCCATATTTCGGTTAACCTAAAAACCGAATTAACCGAACTGAAATATTTCAGTTAATTCGGTGCGGTTTTTTATTTTGATTCGAGAAATTCGGCGACCAGTTTCTAAAAACCAAATTATTTTAAAATCGAACCGATTAAACAGAAAAAATCGAATGCCCACCCCTACATGCCACATGTCCTTTTTGAAATATCAAAATCAATCTTGACTAATGGAATATGGAACATGTTCATGAAAGGTGTGTCGGGTGTTTTCATACAATGATGTTACTTATAGTGACATATATTATGAAACGATGTTGACTTGTTGATAGCACGTGGTGCATGATAATGAACTGGGGTGGTAAATAATTTAAATTGGGGCAATTGGCAAGAGGCAGTATGCCAAGGTGGGGCAGAATGGTAGAGGGGTTGTGGAAGTCTTGCCTCGGTCAATTAAGCACTTAACTTTGCAAACCTCTGAACTGAGTCAAACATGCAACTGCATGTCTAGTATGGGACGAACCTAACTAAGTAGGAGTACTGATGTCTTGACATGTGATACCTCAAGTGGATAATTACATGGAAGTGTGGTTATGGCGAAGGATGTGATGTACTTCAGTCTCACATTAATCCAACGGTATGTCGGTCCTAATCTTCACCTCCGCTGAGGGAAGGAATATTGTATGGCTTAACAGGAGCGTCAGTGTTGGGATAAAGGTTTTCTGAAAGGTTTTGCCGACACACCTAAATAAGTGTGTTAATCCGAAGGCAAAATGAGATGATCATGTCGTGTAGGTAAAGTGCATAATCTTTGTAGAGTTTATAATATATTCAGATAGCCGTGCTCGCGGTATTGAACCATGCTCGAGAATTACAGTTAAGGGTTAGATTTTATAAAATGAAAACTTACAATGGGAGGCAATGTGTTATGGAAAGTTAGAATATGATTAGGGCTGTGAACCAGTTTACTCTAAAATTCCTGCAAATTACTTATTACTGTTATTTGTTTTACAATCATTTCAATCTATTTATTGTACTCTTTATAAATGATGTTTTATTGTAAAATAACCATATGAGTCATTCCATTGAAATAAGCCTTGCATATAGTTATGTTATAATTTACATTTTGTGTGCAACTTGTTGAGTGCTTTATATACTCACCCTTGCTAATAACAAAATCACCCGTTAAGGACAGTCTACACCAGCTTTGGAGGAGAAGTACCAGAAAGTGATAACCGTTTAGGGTGCGAGCCTTGTCAGTTGCCTATGGTATACTGAGGGATTTATCTACATTTTGATTTCGCTGCAATTTGATTTTTTATTCACAGATAGCCTTGTGAGGCATATTCATGTAAGATCAAGTATAAGTTCATTTAACATGTATTATTTAATATATGAAGTTTTTTATTATTTTTTCGCTGTGTATGATTATGATATTCATTTATGTTAATCTTGTATGCGCTAACGTGATTCTAGACTAGTACAATATACACAGAGGATCCAGATTTGTATATTCAGAATTTGACATCATGCAAGCAACCTTAAACCCTAATGTAACCGCTATTGCGATCAAAGATTCTTCTTTTATCTATTTTGAATCCATTGGCCAAACTTTGTTGGGTTCCATGTTTCCTGCTCTGCCAAAGGCTGTGGCCTGTGGCATTGTTATTTGTCCTGAATCTGTACCACTGCCAAGATTATACATACTCATTGGCATGTCTTTTCGGGATAGATCATAAGAAGATAGGAAATGTGTAGGTTAGTTATGATGCTATATTACTGAGGATTGCTACCAACGTGTCTTGGAAAGTATGTATAATTTCAGGTCACAGATTGGTGATAGTGAGTTTGTTGTGTTTTTGTTGACGCAAATTATGTGCAATTAAATATAACCAAAGCACACGAGTCAATTGTAGCTTTTAACAAGAGTATTTCAAGATACCGAATCTACAATGAATGAGCTAATGATCATCTTAGGGTTATCTTAGGGTTTTCTGATCAATAATCATCTAACTACACTACTACAGAATAGGTAAGGCCTTACCTGCCAATCACTGTCGGCTCCAATAACCGACAGTGATGACGTTTTGGAGCCGGCAGTGATGTACTGTTCTGTAGTAGTGCTACCTAAGAATCAAATTGTGAGTGGAAGAAGAAACATTAGAAGGTTCAAACAAAAGTTGATATTACTACCAAAAGTTAATTTAATCTAACTATATCGATCCACTAATGGCTGCGTAAGATCTTTCACTGGAGAATAAAGTGCTATTTCCCAGTCATGCGCACTCAGATATCATGGGCCACAACCATTTTCTGGTGTAACACACTCACCTCCCTATCTAATGCATAAATGAGCAACGAATTAAATGCCAAACATAAGCTAGTTGTCGACAGTACGTTATTCTCTGTGCCCTAGAGCTATCACCGTTATGGATGGCTTCAACCCCAAATATATGGATCTTTCTAACTCATGCACTAACTGAACTCGTGCTCATAAACTAGCATGCATGTTTCCATTAAGTTGATCTAATTACTACGATCAAAACGACTAGCTAACACGATTTACAATATTAAAATAGATCAAAAGAAAGCATATTGCTTGAATGATATAATTGCAATATAGAAATAGAAGCAACTAAGAATAGACTAATCAACCATGAAAGATAATTAAAGAGTAATTAGACAACACCGAGAAGATACACGATTGACTTATAAGTCGAAGTTGCAGCTCCAAAACATCGGCTGCTAATGAGAACCATTGCTAATTAAAACCCTTTAATTAGAAAGGTTAATTAGAACCATAATTAGCGAGGTTAATTAGATCCCTCTAATATGATTAGATAGACTAATTAGAGTATTCTCTAATTTTTGAACTAATCATACTACTAGAAAACATGATGGCTTCGGCCTTTCCGGAGCCATGAGTATCAGTGGAATTCATAGAGTGCATCCCTAAGGTTCTATTTAAGAGCCAAGTGGCTAAAGGGTCGTGGCTTAGACATAGTAGAGTTGGAAATAACCGGGACAGAAAGTTTGAATTCGTAATCTTCTTTATATTCGAGTCAGTTTGTACCTTCCTTCTATGCAGTGAACCTTCTGTACCTTCCTTCTATGCAACGAACCTTTCGAAGGTCATATCTCGGTCATAAGAATTCCAAATAAGGTGATTTTTTTTTCATTTATCTAACACATATATCTTCAACTTTGTAGTTGTGGATAAGTTCTGAAAACGCCATCTTCGTTGCGAAATTTGCCTTAAAAGTTGTCTTGTTGCGAACTTTGATTATCTGTGCAACATGTCTTGTGAGGACCATATCTCCCATGTCACAACTCTAATTTAGGTCAATAAAGACTCTAAATTGTAGCCCACGAAGCGATATACAACTTTTGTGACATGAGCTTTTTCCATGTGAAGCTGTTTCGGTTGTGGAAATTGTGTTGGAAGATGATGGACATGTTTTATCCCGTTTGTTGGCGTAGCAAATATAGAATATCTCAATTTTCTTATCTCTTGGGCTTTCCTTTCTTCAAGAATTATGTAAAAATATCCAGAAGAAAGAGAATAATTTCTCCTACTTAGCCGTGGGTCCCACCATTGAATTATCCTCAAAAATTGGTGTGCACGTAGCAATTGTTGACGTCGTCAAGTTGTCGACTCGTCGAAGGCTTAGTGTGTCCATCATAACTGTGTCATCCGAACTCTGAATTGGGCAAATGATATATGCATTTTGATCATCTCAACGAAAGCATCACCATGAGAGCTTCAAAATTGGAATTTGAAAATGTCTTGACCATTGAAAACACATGGAAAGGATTTTCGGAACCCGTCGATTTGCTAGTTCCGAAGGGGACTTTCTCCAAATGAGTGATTTGTTATGAAAAATACCTAAAAAGTTATATTTTCCTATAATATAATTTTTTTGCATGTATATCTCGAATATGGATGATTAGTTGCACAATAGGTAGCATTAGCGATACAAAAGAACAGGAAATAACGCTGTGTGAGAGTGTGATATACATGTAGAAACAACATCAAAAATGTCCCATCACAAACAAGAATTCTTATTAAGATTTGCTTGTAATGAGCGTGAATATGTAATACATCCAAGAAAAATGAGGTGCATGTGAAGAAAGGTAATCCGTAGAGATTTCTTTTTCTGTCCAATGTATAGTTATGTGCAAACTTAGATGATTCCTCTTTGCCCCCACTTTTCGGCTTTCTCTGCATGTTTGCATTTGGCTTTTGGCTTTTGGTTGCTTATATTTACTTTTGTTTGGATTCTTTTCACAGTGGTTGATGTTAACATCTAGGGTTAGCAGTAGCATTCTCCAGGAAATCGACAGCAAAGTCAGATTCTGTTTTTTTCCATCAAATTTGCATCGTGTATTTTTTGAAGTGTTGTTTCATTGTAACAGCTTTGGAAAGTGACAGCAAAATCAGATTCTGTTTTTTTACCAGCAAAACCGCATCGTGTATTTTTGAAGTGTTTCATTAGCCAAATAGTATGAGAGAGATACTGTTTTTTTAAAAACCGTGAGGCTGAAATTATATTAGATAGAAGAGAAGCATGGTACAGTGTTTACAAGGTGTGCAGGAGTCTGCACTAAAGGGAGGTACATTTCTGCACTAAAGAGGGGCACAGGGACACAGAGCTAGGAGGAACAACAAAAGGAGAGAGAAAGAGAGGAAAAAATCAGTTCTGCCGGTGGACTAGATTTTTTAGATGGGCTGCTCCTGCAAGGATTCAGTTGGCAGCCTCGTCCTTGATGGATTGTAGAATCTCGTCGTTGGTTTTCCACGTGTTTCGGAAGTAAACGAAATGCATGACTGGAAAGGAAAATATTTGGTATGACTTTGGCTTCCTTTTTTTCCCCGAAAGTAGGTTCAGCTGGTCGATCATTAGTGCGTTGAAATTCCCATACATTTTCCTGGTTTCGCGCTCCTTGTACGATTGGCTACCTTTTTTTAAGCATATTGCAAGGTGATAAGCACTTATTCTGCGATTAATAAAGTGAACAAATAAAGAAACTGGCAATATTTTATATAAATATACTAAAAGCAAAAAGGAAAGTAAATTTAGGATAGCTGCCAAGCTAACCGTTTGAGAAACTAGTGCACTTCGCTTTCTCACATGGGGCTATGGCAGAGAGGGCCAAATGGGTGGCCTAGTACGGTCCAGCTCGATTAAAAAATGGCACGGCCTATTTAGGTATGGCCCGTTTCGATCCGGCTACTAAATTGGTCGTGTCGTGCCGGCTCACGAGTTGGGGAGGCAGCCCAAGCATGGCCCGTGAGGTTAACAGGGCTGAAACGGGCCGGATCGGCCCGTTAGCGCAAAAAAAAATTCAAAAAATTCAGAAAAAATTAGAAAAATAGAAAAAGTATGAAAATTCAAAAAAATGGGAGAAATTTATAATAATTAGAAAAACTCGAAGGATGTAGAAAAACTTTTTAAATATATATATAAATTAAGAAAAAGCTAAAATATGAGATAAATTCTAAAATGAGAAATAATTTGAATTAAATAATGAGCTTTATTGATGTTTGGCTGCCTTGTTAAAAACTTTGCCAAGTAAAAACTCAACACGAGAAAACCTTGGCAAAGAAAAAAGAGTACAGCCTATAGCTCAGTGATACAGGAAAAAAGTGAAGATTACAATTATTCTTCCTCATTATCTAGATAAAGAATTTTGAATGTCTCCGCCAGCTCAGTATTTTCTACAGTATGTTGAGCTCGTTGATCAGCTTGTTCCCAATTTTCACAGTGAGAAGTATTTCCACCATCTCACTTGTCAGATTTGTTCTTCTCTCCTCGATTATTCTTCCGGATAGACTGAAAGTAGACTCCGAAGAAACCGTGGAGACAAGAACTCTTAACACATCCCGTGCTAATATGGAAAGCACCGGATATGTTATCTTGTGCTCGTGCCACCATTACAAAATGCTAAAGTCCTCTTGCTGCTTTTGGTAGTTGACAGTGTCGCATTTGAGATAGGCAGCTAGCTTCCCACCAGTTGATGTATCCGCACTTGTCGTTGATGTAATCGAACTCCTTGAGGAAGAGCCACCTGCACCCAATATCTTTCCCCACGCGTTTTATTTTTACCTTTTGTGGGTGCTGATGGAGGTCGCTGCATACGAACTCTAGCAAACTTCCAATCATACTTATCATAAACTTGAGATAAGTTAGCACGAATATTTGAAAAATAACTAGAATAATTAGTACCTACCGCATCACTTAGAAGTGAGAGAACATTAGAAAATCCTCGAACTTTAGCTCTAGAATCTAAAATAAAAGCAAATGCATATAACATAGGAATTTATTACCAATATTTCAAAAATTTAGTTTTCATAGCATAAACAGATTCACACAAGATATTATCGTTTTCGTGGCTCTTTAAGTGGGTAGCAATTTATAAAATATGATGCACAATTAAAAGAGATGTTGCATAATAAACTCCAGATAAAGCAACAGTGGATTCAAAAAAATTCTAAAAATGTCAGCAAGTATTTAGCAATATACCAATATTGCTATGTGAGTAGTGGTTGACCATCCCTGTAACACCCTGGCACCCGCGTGCCCCGAATGTTACACCAACAATCATCAAATACTACCAAATTACTAAAAATTTCAGCATGACCTCTACGCAATTAGAGCAAAACAACATAAACAATAATATAATAGCAACTAAGACATAACCATTCGAGTATAAAGTAAAGCATAGCAACAACATCGTACCATAAACCTGAACTAACATCACATAAGTAATCTAAGGGAGGTGAGCTCGACCAAACAAACACCCATAAAACTATAATCTTTTTACATAAGGAACTAGACAAAAAGCAAGAACTTAATCCGCAATCACTAGTAAAACAAAATACATCGTCTTAACTACTCAAAAGTCTAGAGTAAGTGATAACGAGTGAATGAAGTGATGCTAAGCCCTCTCCTATAATGCCGCTGTGGAGGTACCTAAAATAAAATATGACAAAACAAGCGTGAGTTCAAAACTCAACAAAGTGTATCATACTATAATAATTAACTTAAAACAAGATATTAGAGCAATTCAAATATGGTAAAACCCTTGCACATAAGAATAACATCATAACTCAACGTTCCTTACTCTTTAACCATGTAATGCACATGCATGTGAAGGGATACGGGTAGGCTACACTAGCGCACAATAAAATTTTCTACCTCGTAAACCAGAAAGCCACGCAAGTAGATGATCATGAATCGTTACCACTAGACGCACAATGCAGCCCGAATCAACGAAGTGCGCGTCCAGTTGCAGTGGTCTATCTTTCTCGTTGCGGTGGTCGATCCTCCTCACGCGGTGGTCGATCGTCCCGAACAGTGTTGCAGTAGCGGCAACACCGCTACCGGTGTCCACACGTTCGGGGAAAAGAACGTCGTGCGTCGGTGTGCCAGCACCAGAGCACAAGGGAAGGATCAAGTGGTGATGGCTAGGGTTTCGGTGGCTGCGCCCTCTTATCTGATCTATTGCAATCATGAACCCCTTTATATAGCCACCCCCTCCCTCATGGTGGAACCATACATTAGGGCCCAACTGAAGGACAAAGCCCACTTGGCCCATTAGTGACGGATCCAATCCGTACCACTATATTCCAACCCCTTAAGTATGTGACCCTGTAGGTTCATGCATATTTGGACACGACTTTGAAATACCTTTCCGATCGATAATCTATAGCGGTACCTAGCAGTACATATCGATTCCCAAATATCCATAAAGCATTGGACGAACCTACTATAGTGTGATAATGTAATGTTCTCTTTGCTTCACGATATCAGATCGAGCTCAAAGCGAGAGTCGTGTTATCCTATGACAGCCCGATCTCTTCACTCATACCGTAGTGGAATAATTTATCTGGATTGACTCTCAATCACATTCGGCATGGCCATGCACTTCCTTAATCCATCTACCTTGAGGGGCCTAGAGATATCTCTCCGTTATATAGGAGGAGCAAATTCCATCTTGATCATTCATGTACCTCAGCATGTTTCATGGTAAACCCGAAAGCTTCTTTTATAACTACCTGGTTAAAGAGTAGCGTTTGGGAGCTCCTAAGTGAACCATTATACATCTAGAAAACCAATGACAATCTCAAGTCTGAGGATCATACATACACTATGCATGAGATCAACAACACATAAGAACAATTCTCGCAGTGTCTCATATGGGTCTATCCAACGCATGTTCTCTAACATGTGTCCACATTATTGATTAGATATCTCCATATCTCTATGACCCGTGAAACTTGGTCATCAATCAATACATGTGCTGATCTATGAAGCATGATTGTCCTATATTATGATAACCGATCAGGGACTTGAATAACATCGATATATGGAAAAAGTTGCACGAACAAGTCACTTGCTTGTTGATTAATCCAATCAATATTTATTCAAAGGACAAAAAATTATACTGTTTCATAAACATAAGGCGTGATACAATCATCTTTATGATTGCCTCAAGGGCATATCACCAACAACATGCTCATAATGCGCATTTTCATAGTAAGTACCGGTATTGCTGGGTGCTCACTCGTTGGTGTTCACCCACTCATTCTCATCCAGCCCATGAAGGGGTCTACCGAGGTAGGAATTTTATGTCTTACTACGTGTGAGACATAGAGGCCCAGTTGGGACACCTCTTTTGTTATGAATGGACAAATGGAAATGAAATAAATTAGATTGCCAATTTCATTCTCATCATCATACATAAACATAAGCATTTGCATAATCTTAAATGCATAAGCTTAACATTTGTATCCTTTTAATCATAGTCACCATCCTAAGCATAATCATACTCATAATCATCAACATAACTAAAATCACAAAGTAAAGCAAGCCACAAATTCTTCTAGCATTCATTCTACATGATACACTTGTCTCTAACCGCGAGGAGCAGAGTGGCGTGGTTGAGGCCACTCCCGAAGTTACGCCACCTGAAATAACATTTGCATACATTTCAATACCATACAATCACAATATTTCAACGTCGCACCTACGTTCAACCAAAACTTTGCTTTCTCATATGAAGAACCAAAATCTATCCCTTGATGTCCCGATAACAGAAAGGCTACAAATTCTAACCCAAACAATGGAAGCATGGACTATACGTGAGCTACCAAAGCTTACTCTCAAGTTTCAACTTGCTCAACATGCCCCAAAACTTCACTTAGCAAAAAAAAAACCAAAACCTAGCCCAGATTTTTCAGCATGCTGCCACCCAGGACAGTTAGGTTCAAACTAACATAACTTCTAGCATAAAAATCCAAATTCAGTAAACAAAGATATTTTTGGAATCTACAGAAAATTTTCTAGCTTTCTTTAGTTATAGGAATAATTTAATTAGACCTCTAAATAACCCTAAATAGCACAAATCTAAAACTACTGTCAACAGCAGCAAGTTCTGGATAGTAGGCACACAATTGATTATATCTTCTAAATGGCTAAACCAAAAATTATGTTCTTGGGATCTAATTAATCACAAGATTATGATCTACAATTTTTTCTACAGCCAACCTCTCATTAAAAGCCTTTAAATAGCACAAACCAACATAAATCCGAAGTACTGCCAATCAGCAGCAACTTTGGACAGCAGACATTCAGACTCTGAACAGAAGACACAAAAATGACTATAACTCCTAAATGGCTGAACCAAAGCTCACATTCTTGGGCTCTAATTAATCACAAGACTACGATCTACATCTTCTTCTACAGCCAACCCCTCAGAAAAATGGCTCTAGATTGCCTAAAACAGTACGAAAGTGAGACTACTAATAACAGCAGCAAGTTCTGGACAGCAGTCACAAAAATAACCATATATTCTAAATGGCTAAGCCAAAAACCATGTTCTCAGATTCTAATTAAACTTAAGACCACGATCTACAAATTCTTCTACAGCCAACCCCGCAGGAAATGCTTCTAGAGACCTCAAATCGCAGCCCCAAAAACAGACATTGCACAGCCCGAAGGTAACAGAAATCAACTTCAGCCCTAACTCCACTTTTCCCCAAAACTCGGAACCCTAGAACATCCAAATAACTCAAATCCCCTCCTAAGAACAGCACTAAACCCATTCAAGACCTTAGGAAGCCCTCACCTTCACTTACCTCTAAAGAGCAAGGGAGGAAGAAGATGAGGACTGGCTGGAGGAGCTTGGCTGGGGCAGGGAAGGTGCCGGCTGGTGGAGATTTGGCCGACAAGGGAGGAGTAGGAAGAGGAGCCTTGGCTTGGAGGAGGAGGAGGAGGAGCTGTCGGCTGGAGCAAGAAGAAGGGAGGAGGAGGCGCTAGCCAGGAGAAGGCTCGGCTGGGAGGAGGCAGCAGCCAGGAGAAAAAGAAAAAGAACTAGGGGATTAGGTGGGGAAAAAAATTAGGTTTTGGGGTTAAACCTTCCCCCCAAATACTACTCCTTTCCATTCAGGCTTCATAATCCCGTGTACGATAATGCGTGTTAATAAAAACAGAAAATGTGCTCTCATATGGTATGAGATTTTTAAGCATCAAGTAAGTAGAGTTCCATCTAACAGGCATATTCAAACCAAACTTACGTGTACACACATTCATTGCAATACAATAAGTCTTATATGCTACTACTTGTTGATTAGAATAATTTAAGTAAGATATTGCAGTGCGAAAAGGTTCAAGATACTGATCTAACCTTTTCAAACCAGATTTAACTATAAGATTAATAATATGACAAGCACAACACTGATGTAATAAGAAAGATTCAACATATGAATTGAAAAGCGGAGTAAGAATGTTCATGGCAGAAGTATTTGCAGAAGCATTATCTAATATTATTGCAAAAATCTTATCACTAAGGACAAAATCTTCGATAACTTTTACAATACAATCAGCAATATTTTCACTAGTGTGTGCTACATCAATTAATTCGAATTCTGTAATTCTCTTTTCTAGTTGCCAATCATCGTTTACATAATGAGCAACTACACTAAGGTAATCCTCTTTAGCTCTACCACTCCATGTATCAGATGTTAAAGACACAGAAAAAGTATAGGTACTAAAATTTTCTTTTAAGTTATTGCGACAATTATTATAATATTTAATCAAATATCTAGTTGTTGTCTGTCTAGAAACTGCAGAAAACCTAGGATTATGAGCGGTCCTAATATAGCTTTCAAACACAGCTGACTCACCAAAGTTTAAAGTAAGATCTTAAGAAGCGATTAAATGACAAAGATATTCACGAGCTACCTCAGGATTGTAGTCTCAGTTACGTACAGTACCGTCGGGGTTGTATTGCAGCTATGTCTGTCTCAAAATCATCCCTGCTTTTTTTTCTATAGCTCTCAGTATGCCTCTTCAAGTGCCCTATTCCACCTGAAGATTTCATAGTTAATTTATTCTTACAATATTTACAAACAACATACCTGCTCTGGACGCCGTCTGATGTCTCAAAAATCTGCTCCAAATCTTTCCAGACTCCCGATGTACTACGTCTTGTTCTTTTCGCCCCAGTGCTTACCAACGCAGTAGCACTTGTAGAGCCTGAGGATGGCACATCTCCTGCAGCTTATTGCGCTTCATATGAGGCAAGAAGCTCCTCGGGTGAAATCCCAAAATCAGAAGCTGGTAACGACGGAAAATCCCCGTGCTCCATAAAGAAAACTACAAGAAATAATTACTCTATTAATACTAAAATATGATTTAAAATAATAACAAAATGAAAAAAATAAATCACAATTATCACCTTGATTTCTTGACAGAAGCCGGAAGCCGAATTTCGGATTTTTGGCAAAACTATTTTGAATTTTGCCAAATTATCACCAAGAGCAAAAGAATTTCCACAAGAGAATGAATAAAAGAGAATGCAAGATTGCTAGTGTGGAAAGGAGGGGCAGCCACCTATTTATAGGAAAAAATTCGGGATTTTTTTTCGAATTTTTAAGCCTCCAACGGCAGGCTTATGCCATGGCGATAAGCGCTATATAATTTAGCTATTATATTAGATTGGACTTTTATTTTCACTAGCAAGGTGACCTGTGTATTTGCCAGGCATTATCCATAAAATATGTTTAAATGATTTGATAATACATATGTGATTTTACTTTTTAGAAAATAGATCGTTGCAGAACTCATCATTTGTAAATCATGTTTAAATGACTTGGTAATACATATGTGATTTTGATTTTTGAAAAAATAGATTGTTGCATAACTCAATTTGTGATATTTTTATATTATATATTATAAGAGAGAAAATACTCGGTCTATTTCTCAATAGTTGTCACCCGTGGCCAAAACTTTCTTTCCTAAATGCTTGCATAGCAAAACAGTAAACATAACATAACATAATATTTTTCATTTATATCACTATAATCTTTTTGTTTTATTATTGCAATGCTTGCCTACACTAAATGCTCATAATGTATATGTCAGATTATACTGGTATAGCCGAGTGAATACCCGTCAATGTATCACCTTCTCAATCCCTCCATCCTGTGAAAGTCCACCAACTAAATGGCCAAACATTTTTTTTGAAAATTTTTAGCATATTCTTTTTTCTTAGCGACCGTAAACAATCGATCATAGACTTATTAAATAATTGATCTCGATTACTAATTTATATATATACAAAACAAATTCCTTGAATAAATTTTTCTTGAAATATAATGGAATATTAATTTTGAATAAAAACATAATTTTTTCACTTAGTATGGAATTAAAAAAATCACTAATTTTATTCTAAATTTGCATATTTTTATATTGTTCTTCTTATAAACTTTATTTTTCCCATTTAGTTTTGAAATTTTTTATTGTACTTGACATGGACTCTTTCTTCTAATGTAAAATTTTTATTTAATTTTGAATTTCACTTTTAGGTTATAATTCATATGCAGATCTAACCGATAATTTTCACCTAATTTTTATTTCTACTTTCACCTATGTAAGGGTTTAAATTTGGAGTTTGTATGAAAGTCAAATTTCTCATTCCCTTTTATTTTCCATACCAAATTTCTGTTATTTATGCTGCATTTTTTGTTTAATTTTGAACTTCATTTTTAGGTTCGAATTTGTATACAAATCCAATTGCTAATGTTCATCCAATTTTTATTTCAAATTTCAGAATGAAAATCACATTGTTAGTTTGCTTTTATTTTTCATTCCAAATTTCTATTAATTTTTAGTGTTATTTTTATCTAATTTTAAATATTAGTTTTAGGTTAAATTTGTATAAAAATTCAACTGCTAATTTTCATCTATTTTTATTCCTAATTTCAACTATATAGGGTTTTAATTTGGAGTTAGTACGAAAATCAAATGGCTAATTTTATATTATTTTCTATTTTGAATTGATGTTATTTTTTATTGACATGGAGTCTTTCTTTTAAACTAAGCCATTATAATTCAAGCCCGCTAGATGGTGGAGATATTTTTCTTTAAATAATAACATTCAATGAATGCTACAGTTTAACTTGGTTAAGTCCACTAGATTAAGGGTCTGACGTTTTCCTTTATGAGAATTTCTAGCCTATTCATCTTTTTCTTAGCATTTCTAAAGGACTTGTCACCCGCGCATTTGCGTGACTATATTTGTTACAAAGTTCATAGTATCAAATATGCAACTTAGGTCACTAATAATATCTTATAATATAACAGAAAATTTGCTCTTTTGATATATGGGTCTTTTAGGATGACCATTTGAAATGATAACAAAATTTTGATACCAAAACGCATACTGAGAAGATGTAATTCAATGACAATATTTGATTGGAAAAACCAATTTTTGGATAATACTTTTATGGGCCTTAGAGACTTAGTAGTATTTAGGTATGCTTTTATGGAAAAATAGCTCAACTCATCACATTCTATAAGCTTGATAATGACCTCGAGGAGTCTCTATAGTAACTTCTATGATGTGGACACTAAATAATCATGATGTTCTTGTGTAGTCAGATTAAAATTTTACGGGTACGACTAAGGTTACTTTTAAACTAAAAAAAAATGAAGGACACCTTTTTAGGATATCATGTATCATCTTCTCCGTCCACCACCGCATTTTCACTCCCCTCTTCCCTACTCACTTCCCCCACCTCCCTTCCTCTCTAACACAAAAAATTAAAATTAGAAAATTTTAAATAGGAAGTTTCAATTCGAAAAAGTCAACTCAAAATTTTCAACTCGAAAATTTTTAAATCAAAGAATTTCAACACGATAAATCTTAAATTAGAAACTTTCAACTCGAAAAAATTCAAATCGAAAAGTTTCAAGTTAGAAATTTTCTACTCGAAAAAATTTGAATTGAGAAATCTCAAATTAGAAAGTTTAAACTTGAAAATTTTCAAATCAAAAAGTTTGAACTCAGAAAACTTTCAATTCGAAAACTTTTGGTTCGGAAATTTTTAGTTCAAAATAAATTTCAGTTTGAAATGTTTTGATTCAAAAACTTTCAAAAATAGTTAAAAATACTTCTCATTCAGAAACTTAGGGGAAATTTTGAAAAACAAAAACTATTTTGAGTTTGTGAGGAAGGGAATAAGGGATGACGTTAAGTGTAGCGACGAGAGAGCTTTTGAGTGGAAAGAGAAGTGGGGAAACAAAAAGGTTGTGCCATTTGTCACAACAAAAAGGCTTCCTTAACAAAGATATTGTGAGGATACCCTGAAATTAGCAATTCCAAATTTTATGTATTCAAATTATCAATTCCGAATTTTATGTACATACCTCATAAGCACTGGGGTAGATACCAGAAGCAGCGGCTTAATCCGATACATCATGCAAGCACAAGCCAAAGAATCTCATCAGAAAACTTTAAAACGTACGAAAAAAATAGATTTGTCACCGCATCACATGCCAAGAGACTCAACAGCAATAGCTTTGGATTGTTGTAGAAATCTGGATTCTAGTTGTTCAAATATGTTTAGACTCTATTTGATTGTAGGTAAATCCAAATATCTCTCCTATATTGTGTGTGCTCTCTATAATTGTTCTCGTTATTCGTTCGATACATTGTGCTTGATTCATGGTGGTTAGAGGTGGGTGTCGTGCCATGCCGAGCCGGCCTGGCATGGGCCCATCGTGCTTCGGGCCTGAACCGTGCCGGGCCTCGACGGCCCGTCGTGCCATGCCGTGCAGTGCCGACCCGGCTTTCTTTCGGTGAGCCCAGACACGGTCCATTTGTGTTTTGTTATTGCTTCGTGCCATGTCGACCCAAGCCCAACCCATTAACATTATTGCGACAAGAGGAAAGAACCCGGAGACGCACGGAGTTGATTGTACAAAAAATACGCCTTATAAACTACTAATAGTATTGTCGCAAAAAAAGACGTTACTACTAGTATCAGGCTATCAATCTGTCCTATGCATTAATGCATATAATGCAATATCAGTATTTGGGTGAAACATTCTTGAGATGGATCACTCCTAGATTGACCCCTTTGCTTGGGAGGAACCAAGAATTACATTCATGTTTAGGTGCATTGACGCATGGCTGTCGTCCGACCAAACACCTTGACCGAACAATTGAAACTCATGCATGCAATACAGCATAGCTCGCCATTGTAATTCGAGACTTTTTACTGTGTATCAAAAATTTACATTGAGATATATTTATAAGGATGGCAAAAAGACTCGGGTAATTAATATGCATGACTCATAGATTATGTTTTCTCTACTAGGTACTACCTTTTTAAAAAAAATTGTGTGCGTCTTGCTATAAATTTGCAAATGGGTACATGTATGCATGCCGCGTGCCTCAATGCTACGAAGGCATATCCTTCTGGTTATTGTTGTTATGATATATATGGATTAGATTTCATATTCGGTTGGACTCTATCTCTCTGTGGGCGAATCTGAATCTATCTCTTGCTACTGTCTTCTATATATTTGACATCCTTTATACAAGAGAACCAATCTAATCTATTAAATAGAGAGTGCTTTGCCCCTACTTCGTGTGTTCTCTTTATTTTTGTACTTGTGATTTCGTTGGCGCTGTTGATCGACGTGAGTGAACGTATGCGTTTTACAATAATTACGACAAATAATAATACATCTATTATGTGTGGAAGAATTCAAGCCTTCTCAAGGCACAAGGTACATTTTTTTGCAAAAAAGTTCTCTAGAAATTTCAAAATTGCGAATAGGTCCCTCTACCGTTATTTTGCAAAACAGACCCTGAAAAATCCGAATCACGGATAGGTCCTTTCACGGTTATTTTGCAAAAGAGGACCCCGTAAATCCGCAAATTTAACCTGGACGTCGGTTCTTTCGGCCCAGGAGATTCTAAAATTGCAAATAGATCTTTCTACCAGTTATTTTCCAAAAAAGACCCTGTAGTTCCGCAAATTCGACACGAGCGCTGGTTTTTTCGACTCGAAAGATTTGAAATTACGTTTAGGTTCGATTATTTTCGCAGAAAAAACTTAGTCAAATTTTTTCGCACGACGCGACATCGCACGCGGATCTACCTAGTTGATATGATAGCACGTAGCCAGCTACTTGTCCTATTCAAGCAAGACAACCATGGCGAGGCGGTCTAACGGAGATCGATATGCATATGGCACATCTCTTTCCTTGATTCCCCCGGATACAACCAGAGATCCATGCGACTACTCCTAGCTAAGCGAATCATCACTGCTCCGAATTTGCCACCATTAATCGCCATTTTCAAATCGAAAAGTTTGAACTCCGAAAACTTTCCATTCGAAAACTTTCAAATCGAAAAGTTTGAACTCCGAAAACTTTCAATTTGAAAACTTTTGGTTCGGAAATTTTTAGTTCAAAATAAATTTCAGTTTGAAATGTTTTGATTCAAAAACTTTCAAAAATAGTTAAAAATACTTCTCATTCAGAAACTTAGGGGAAATTTTGAAAAACAAAAACTATTTTGAGTTTGTGAGGAAGGGAATAAGGGATGACGTTAAGTGTAGCGACGAGAGAGCTTTTGAGTGGAAAGAGAAGTGGGGAAACAAAAAGGTTGTGCCATTTGTCACAACAAAAGGGCTTCCTTAACAAAGATGTTGTGAGGATACCCTGAAATTAGCAATTCCAAATTTTATGTATTCAAATTATCAATTCCGAATTTTATGTACATACCTCATACGCACTGGGGTAGATACCAGAAGCAGCGGCTTAATCCGATACATCATGCAAGCACAAGCCAAAGGATCTCATCAGAAAACTTTAAAACGTACGAAAAAAATAGATTTGTCACCGCATCACATGCCAAGAGACTCAACAGCAATAGCTTTGGATTGTTGTAGAAATCTGGATTCTAGTTGTTCAAATATGTTTGGACTCTATTTGATTGTAGGTAAATTCAAATATATCTCTCCTATATTGTGTGTGCTCTCTATAATTGTTCTCGTTATTCGTTCGATGCATTGTGCTTGATTCATGGTGGTTAGAGGTGGGTGTCGTGTCATGCCGAGCTGAAGGACCATGTGGAGGTCCATCCATGTTTGTGATGAGTATTTGACTTTATTTGAGCAAGGTGTGCTCAAGTTTGAGTTTGATTTGGATTGATTTTCAAAATGAAGCAATTTGAGTTGTCTCTGCCAGGAGTGGCAGTACCGGTCGTATGGACGCGGTAGTGATGAGTTGGATGGTTTATTGCACATCTTTGTGGGCATTGCTATGTGAGGAGTTTCCTTGTCTTTGATGGTTGTAGGGCGACGGTGCTAGGTCATGGTGAGGCGAAGGATAACCGGGACTAGGCGAGGAGCGTCGGAGGTTCAGACGGTTGGGAGATCGCCGGAAGATGATCGGAGACGGAGTCCGGGCAAGTCAAGAAGACAAGGAAAGGAGTTGATGCTAGCTAGATGCCGCGTGGATCAATGAGGGCCGTCGGATTGAGGTCTAGTTGATAGGTTAGCGGGTCTAGGTAGTATGCTTTGAAAACCGTGCAAGAAAACTCGGTATGTGTGTGGGTTTTGGGTTAACCCTTGCATGGCTGTGTGTGTGGGTTAATCCTAGCCCTTAGATGAGTGCTCTAGGGTTGAGGGACTCATCCAAGGGTGGAAGGTGGCCCAAGAGTAGTATAAATAGGGGTGGAGGGGTAGCCTCCTTCCCTTGAAGGTGTTGAGGTTTTTGATGCTCATTTGAGCTTTGCCCATATGAATGTGAGGCTTTGTAACCCCCCTTCCAGAAATGAAAGTTTTATCCATCCACCTCTGAATTTATTTTGCGCAATTATATTATGTCTTTACTTTACGCAATTTAAATTTAGCATTTACTTTCCCGCAATTACATTCCCGCAATTTACTTTCAAGTAATTTGGATTTGCCTCCCCTCCTTCTAAATGCTGCTGATCTTGGATGTTTTGAGTATGTTCATATGGTTTTACATCTCTTTTGCACTCTTGGATTGAGTAGGGAACATCTTTTCTTTCAAGTTCCAACATTGTTCAGAACTTGTTCTTCGCGCAGCAGTCAGTGTTTGATTTTTGTAAAAATATATAAAAATCCTTTTTGAGTGATTTTTGTTGGAGGAGGTGCGGGACTCTGATATACACCTGCAGAACAATTTTGGAGTTCACTTGTTGCACCGTTTGGGCGCCATGAGGTGAAAACCGAGCCCCAAACTTTCTGCTCGAAGTTCTTGAGTATACTGTGTTCTTAGATTTTTCCTGTTTTTTCTGTAAGGATTTTTGAGGAGAAATTTGGTGGAGTTCTTCATGACTCTGATGCTCATAGGGAGAAAAATTCTCAGAATTTTGTGAGCTGCAGAACCCACCAACCTTCTGTGCAAATTGAGGTCAAGTTCTGAAAATTCTGCTTTTGCTTTTCTGAAAGTGACTTTTGTGATTTGAATTGATGTCCTTTCTAACAGCAAGAGTTTGAATTGATTCCTCTTTATCTTGGACACTAGACAACCAGGATTGTGACTCAAAAATCCCCACATATTTTATGGTACTTATCCATGCAAGCTTAGGGTACACATAATTGTCTAGTTTTTCGGGTTTTTCACAATTTTCTTTGAGCGATCTTGCCGAGGTTTTTGTTGGAGTATTTTGGGGGAATTTTTATTTGCGATCATTCACCCCCCTCTGTTCGCCATCTCGGTCCTTCACGAGCCGGCCTGGCATGGGTCCATCGTGCTTCGGGCCTGAACCGTGCCGGGCCTCGACGGCCCGTCGTGCCATGCCGTGCAGTGCCGACCCGGCTTGCTTTCGGTGAGCCCAGACACGGTCCATTTGTGTTTTGTTATTGCTTCGTGCCATGTCGGCCCAAGCTCAACCCATTAACATTATTGCGACGAGAGGAAAGAACCCGGAGACGCACGGAGTTGATTGTACAAAAAATACGCCTTATAAACTACTAATAGTATTGTCGCAAAAAAAGATGTTACTACTAGTATCAGGCTATCAATCTGTCCTATGCATTAATGCATATAATGCAACATCAGTATTTGGGTGAAACATTCTTGAGATGGATCACTCCTAGATTGACCCCCTTTGCTTGGGAGGAACCAAGAATTACATTCATGTTTAGGTGCATTGACGCATGGCTGTCGTCCGACCAAACACCTTGACCGAACAATTGAAACTCATGCATGCAATACAGCCATAGCTCGCCATTGTAATTAGAGACTTTTTACTGTGTATCAAAAATTTACATTGAGATATATTTACAAGGATGGCAAAAAGACTCATGTAATTAACATGCATGACTCATAGATTATGTTTTCTCTACTAGGTACTACCTTTTTTAAAAAAATTGTGTGCGTGTTGCTATAAATATGCAAATGGGTACATGTATGCATGCCTCTGGGCCAGCGTGCCTCAATGCTACGAAGGCATATCCTTCTGGTTATTGTTGTTATGATATAGATGGATTAAATTTCATATTCGGTTGGACTCTATCTCTCTGTGGGCGAATCTGAATCTATCTCTTGCTACTGTCTTCTATATATTTGGCATCCTTTATACAAGAGAACCAATCTAATCTATTAAATAGAGAGTTCTTTGCCCCTACTTCGTGTGTTCTCCTTATTCTTGTACTTGTGATTTCATTGGTGCTGTTGATCGACGTGAGTGAATGTATGCGTTTTACAATAATTATGACAAATAATAATATATCTATTATGTGGGGGAAGAATTCAAGCCTTCTCAAGGCACAAGGTATATTTTTTTGCAAAAAAGTTCTCCGGAAATTCCGAAATCGCGAATAGGTCCCTCCACCGTTATTTTGCAAAACAGATCCTGAAAATTCCGAAATCGCGGATAGGTCCTTTCACAGTTATTTTGCAAAGAGGACCCCGTAAATCCGCAAATTTAACCTGGACGTCGGTTCTTTTGGCCCAGGAGATTCCAAAATCGCAAATAGATCCTTCTACCAGTTATTTTGCAAAAAAAGACCCCGTAGTTCCACAAATTCGACATGAACGCTGGTTTTTTCGACTCGAAAGATTTGAAATTACGTTTAGGTTCGATTATTTTCACAGAAAAAACTTAGTCAAATTTTTTCGCACGGCGCGGCATCACGCACGGATCTACCTAGTTGATATGATAGCACGTAGCCAGCTACTTGTCCTATTGAAGCAAGACAACCATGGCGAGGCGGTCTAACGGAGATCGATACGCATATGGCACATCTCTTTCCTTGATTCCCCCTGATAAACCAGAGATCCATGCGACTACTCCTAGCTAAGCGAATCATCACTGCTCCGAATTTGCCACCATTAATCGCCATCTAATTAATAACGGATATTTAAAACACGGCAAGCAGAAAGCTCCAACGAGCCAGACCATCCGGGCCGTTAATACAGTCCACGTGGCACGCACTCCCTTGCATCGCGTCTCGCCCCCCCCCCGCCAGGACCCACCGACCCAGCAATCCCGCGCGGGCTCCTCGATCTTGCCCCCCGCTCTCCTCTCTATCTTCCCCCTCCCTCTCTTTTTTTTTTCTCTCGAAGCCGGCTTCCTTCTTGGGCCTCTCTGCGTCTCCAAACGCCAGAGCGCACTGCGCACCTCTACTCCCTCTCCTTCTTCACCAACGTCGTGGTCTGGCCTCGTTCTCCAGTCTCCACCACCCAGGCACCTCCCTCCTCCTCTCCCCACTGCGGCGGTTCGGTCTCCTTTCCAGTCTCTACCACCCCATCGTCTCCCTCCTCTCCTCCCCACTGCGGCGGCCGAGGCTGCGTGACGCGGGTGGCGAGGCGGCGCGCGTGGGAGGCGAGGAGCCGAGGCGGAGGCAGCGCTGCGTGCAGGTGAGGAGCCGAGGCGAAGGTAGCGCATGCGGGAGGCGAGGAGCCGAGGCGGCGCACATGAAGGCAAGGCAGTGTGCACGGGAGGTGAGGAGCCGAGGCGGAGGCGGCGCACGCGAGAGGCGAGGAGGCGAGGCGCCGCATGCGGAAGGCGATGAGATAAGGCGCCTCGCGTGGAGGCGAGACCGCGGTAGGGAGGAGGGGTCATGGCGGGTGGTGGCCAGCCTGCCACAGCGTTGCACGAGGCAGCGCTGACATCTCCCGTGCCTAGCCGCGTGCCGACGGGTCGGCGTGCCGCCATGCTTCCCGAAGCTCTATACGTACCGTGCCGACCTGAGCATGACCCATCTCGTCGTGTCATGCCGGCTGCCGGGCCGCCCATCGTGTCCGGTTGGCAAGCCCGGCACGGCCCGAGCAACCGTGTTGTGTTGGCTCGACCTGTTTTGAACAGTGTCGTGCCGGGCTCTGGGCCAGGCTGGGCCGAGCGTGTCTCGTGCTGGCCCAAAATAGTCCAGTCTAGTGACACCTCTAACGGTGGTTGTCATCTTTTTACAAGAATATCTTGACAAAGACGGAGTATATATAATTCACACGTGGATATTTCGTCACTTACGAATACGATCCTACTCGGTCGACGCCAGCTGACTCAGTGTACGTCTTCTTACACTGTGATCATGTACTTACACATTGACACAACTGTCTCTTTCCCAAGGGTGCTGCTCGATTCCAATACAGCTAGGCATTTGATGAATAAAGATTTTTTTTCTCGATGCTGGCCTTATTGGCGGCTCTCGATCAAGATTGCTCCTAGCGGCAAGCAATGGGCTTGCACACTGTAGAAATTGGCGGTCGTAGAATGATGCATAGCGGGCGGCAGGAAGATGGTGTTGGCAAGAATATAGCGTGACAACATCTCTATATATCGATTTGTTTGGGGTAGAGATTGACATATGTAGGTGTCTGCAAAGAGATCGTAGTGCAGGTTCCTTTATTACGTCTTGACGTTGCTACACGATGCTTCGTACGTGTTGTAAGAGAACTGATGTACTCCAAAACGGAAATTTTTATAGTAGTATGATAAACACGGTGACTTATTTATATCTAGCTTTTTAGAGTTTAAAAATGTGTGCTAGATGAATTTTAATTGGATTGGGATTCTTAATAGGAGAGGGATTTCTAATCCCAATAGGAGTATGATTTCTATTTTCTTTAGGAAAAGAATTACGAAGGCTATATAAACCTATGGGGTCATAGAGAACCTAAGCAACCCAGAAGTCACAAGCCAACTAATCCAAAGCAAAACACGAACAAGAGGATTAGAAACTAGGTTATTCTTTAACACTACATTTTTGTATAGGGTAAGGATCTAACACTACTATAGAATGGTACGTCACTATCGCTTCATCTGTGTCCGTTCTTAAGTTTTTAGGAAAAAACGATTGTGATAGATGACTTAGGAGGGACATTATTAATAATAATCACTATCGGTTCTCAGGTTAGAAGTGATTGTGATGTAGCACTAGAAACATCACAATCGGTTCTTATGCGAGAAACAATAGTGATGTGCACGTTCATCACTATCGGTTCCAACAAAAGAACCGATAGTGATGAGAACATCACTATCGGTTCTTTTGTTGGAACCGATAGTGATGACCATCTGACATCACTATCGCTTCACAAAGAACCGATAGTGATACAGCGTTCGCATCACTATCGCTTCTTTTGTTGGAACCGATAGTGATGACCATGCACATCACTATCGCTTCTCGCATAAGAACCGATAGTGATGTGCATGTGCTCATCACTATCGCTTCTTTTATCAGAATCGATAGTGATGTGCGTTCACATCACTATCGCTTTTTAATTGAGAACCGATTGTGATGTGCTTCGCTAGGTTATTTGTACCACTCGAGCTGAACTCTTCTTTGTTGTTGTTCCAGAAGAGATTTCTCTGCCGCCACTCGAAAAAACAGCTCATATTATGTGGTTGGAAGCAATACTTAGGTGAGTGTACGTCATTATATCAGTTGCTATGTGTTTCAAATATTTGTATTGTACATAACTGTAGTTTCGTGTGTGAAAAGGTTATGTGTATGTATGAAACTTTCACAATTTTTGTCAATGGATTGTGGTATGTAGCTATTATTGCAAGAAAAAGAAGGCACTCCACATCAAATCATTTCTGAAAATTTTCAAAATACTTGGATTTTATTTGAAAAAGATTTGACATTTCCACTTTTTGACCAAAAAATCATGCCTACAAAGTGAATTTGGGCTTCGTTTTTCAATGCTAACTCTTTTTGCCAAAATCATTTTTGAAAAAAATTTGTAGTATCACAAAGTATGTTCTTGCAAAAATTGAAATAATTCCTACTATGTTTGCAAAAGTTATGGCCTTTTCACTCTTTGATCAGATATTTCTATAAATTCATATTTCATGGTTTGTCTGAAAAACAAATAGTACAGTGAACAACATTTGGGTCGGTTATATTAAAAACCCGATAGTGATATTGAAGAATTTGTGTCGGTTTCTCTTAAAAAACCGATAGTGATGATCGCCTATTGCTATGGCAACTATTTATGTCGGTTTCTAGAAAAGACCGATAGTGATATTCAGCATTTGTGTTGGTTTTATTGTAAAACCGATAGTGATGTTTGCATTTTTTGGTAAAAAACATACGGTGCTATATGAACTATTTGTGTCGCTTTTCTCAAAAAACCGATAGTGATATGGTAGCATTTGTGTCGGTTCCAATGGAAAAGCGACACAGATAAATACCCTATTTGTATCAGTTCTTGTAGAAAAGCGACACAGATAATTATACTATTGACGAATACTCATAAAACAGGGGTGCACCCACGGCCCAATTGCAACAAGCAAAGCCCAGAGCAGCAAGCAGGCGGCCTCGAATACGGCCCCAGCCTAAACAGGCCGTCCCCGGCCTGCTACCCAAATGCCTACGAGACCATTCAGGAGACCATTCCCGACCGATCCCGACCGACTCGGCGGGGTTCCCGACCCCGCAGCGGGGCGGGATCCCGGCTCCGACTTCGGCAGGGTTCCCGACCCCCGCAGCGGGACGGGATCCCGCGACTCCGACTTCGAGCGCGTCGCGCATCGAGTCCCGTGTCAACCTAAGGCCACGTGCCCCACGAACGGTCATTGAAGTGGCGAGCGAGGCGGTGGTCCCTTCCCAAACGATTTGATAGCTGCGAAGCCACGTCTCTGTCCCATCACCACCACCCACAAGTGCAAGGACACGCTCTCCCGAGGCAACTCCAGCGCCACACGCGACTACGTCAAGCACCCACATGGATCACGAGAGCGGCACGCCACTTCGGAGGATTACCTAACCACTCGACCAGCTAGACCACCGACCCAAAGATAGGCTCGTGAGACGGCGGCGATCGGCGAGCAAGCGACCGATCGGCGGAGCGATTGGCGAACGGCGGGCAAGACCGAAGCCCCTAGAAGTAGCTCGCCGGCACTTCGCCAATTCTCGATGTAACCTGCCCTTCAGATGCTGAGTAAAAGGAGGCGGGAACCTCCTAACAGGGAAGGGAGTAAGAGCTACGGAGAGCTTTTTCCTCTTCTTCCTCTTCTTCTTTTTCTTCTCCTTCCGAGAGCTAAGTTTAGATCATTCTAGTGTTGAGGCTCCACCTCTCGTTTGTAAAAAACTTCGGTGCGATCATCCGCACCCAATGAATACAATACCAACGCACGAATGGAGTAGGACCTTCGCCCAACCAGATACATCTTGGACTCGTGGTCTAACCATTCAGGAGCGGAACGCGCAGCCCTTAGACTTACAAATTTACTTGCGGCGCTCAAACGCCGGTTAGCGCGCGCAGTAGGGGCTTCGCGTCTTGGCAAGATCTCCGGATTCCCATTCGTCTCCTTGATGGCATTCTTCTCCAACGACGGCATGGCGTGTTCAGAGCCGATCCGCCGGCTCCTCGGCTTCACCGTCACCTCGGAGGGAGAGCTCACGCTCATCCCCGCTGCCGCCGGAGGGCAGGCGCCTGCGGGGAGCCTGGACACCATCTCCGGCAGCTTCGTCCCACTCCGGCTTGGAGCGCCCCCGCGGGCCCCAAAGCCGGAACCTGAGGAGCGCTATACCTCCTTTGGCGAAAGCCCCTCCGGGCCTGCGCAGGAGATCCCGTCACCTCCCGCCTGCTCACGACTTGTAGCTATGGCTGGCTACATGCCAACCTCCGTCCACGAGTTGCTGGAAGACTCTTCCAGCCACGGCTCCAGCTCCGACGCGGAGTATCCCGCCCGCAGGCGGCACTCTCGCGAGTGCAACGTGGCGGGCACAGCCGATTTGGTCGTAGCCACCGCGGCTACGACGGTCCCCGTCCGGCGCACTGAGGCACAGGAGGGGGAATACCAGCGCGAGCGCGCTGAACGCGCTCAGGCTCGCCGCGCTGAGCTCCAACGGCAACGCGGAGAGCTGGAGGAGCGCGGTCGAAGCTCGACCGGCTCGAGCCAACTGGAGCAGGACGAGCCCGAGCCCGCGCAAGTCTTGGGCGGCGCGACGGCGCGCGCCAAGAGCACCACAAGTTGGGGCGTAATCCGGCGCCCCCGCTTTTTCCTCACGCAAGCCAAAACGTGGTCGCGCCGCAATCGCCGCTCGAGGCCTTCCGGAGCCCGCAAACCCGAGGCGAGCTACCTACGGAACCTTGGGGGTGGTGGCGCGCGCCGTAAAGACATCTGAGCCTCCGCTCCTACCACACCGGCGCTACTTCCGCCACGGGCCCGTCTGCGCATGAGAGCCGGTGGGTGCGGCAAGACCGTACCCACCATGAACCACCCCAGCCTCACGCACCCGGTGCGCGGCGCCTCGGTAATGCCTACGACATCCGCGCCACCCTCGGCGCGAAGAAAGATGGCGAGGACGCCGCCACTCACGTGTTGCGGATGGTGAGCGCCACTATCGCAGCCCGAGCCACGATGGTCCCGGACCACGGGCTTTTGCCAAGGGATCCGCCAGCGGATTTCCCGCCCGATTCCGGCGCCTACCAACATTGCCAAGTACAGGGCCACCAACCGTGTGTCGGCTCAAGATTACCGGCGCGCGTCGGGTGGGGGAGCGACAGATGATCACTTCATCATCCAAGACCTCCCCATCTACCTCGCGGACTCGGCTCGAGCTCGGCTCGAGTACCGCCGCCAAAAACTGTCGAATGGGCCGACTTGAAGAATCTCTTCGTCGGTAACTTCGTGGCACTTATAAGCGCCACAGTAACTCCCGACACGAAGGCTGCAAGCAAGAGCCGGGAGACTCTCGGGACTACATCGGAGGTTTTCCGCCCGGTAACGAGCTCCCGACATCTCCGACGCCGATGTCGTGGGAGCCTTCATCTGGCACCTCCGCAAGGCCTTGGTGCACTGGCGGGCCGCCTCAAGCCGGGACCACCAAGGAGCTCCTCGACATCGCCACCAACCACGCCTCGCGAGGAGGCCGAGGGGCTATTTTCTAAGGAGGAAAGGCCGGTAGGAGCCCGGCGTCCAAACGGGTCTCTCCCGACCAGCCCGACAAACAAGCGGCACGGAAGCAGATCCGTGAGACCAAGTGGTCGCCACGGTCGACCGCATCGCTAGCAGCAGGCGACCGACCGCCGCCCCACCACTTCGAGAAATTGATGGACGGCCCATGCCCGAACCATGGGTTCTCCGTCAAGCACGGATCGCAAGTCCGAAGAGGCGCTATCTCTCTAGCGTCCCCACCACACCGCTGAAGCAAAGGAAAGAAGCTCGCGCGCCCCGCGAGCGGCGGAGAAGAAGGCAGACGACGAGTTCCCCGAGCCCGACGGCTGCCTCATGATCTTCGGAGGACCGGCTTGCTACGCCGACAAGCGTCGACTCAAGCTCGCTTACCGCGAGGTCCACACCGTCGCGCCGGGCGTCCCCCAATATCTTCGGTGGTCGAGTTCCGATCACCTTTGATCGGACCGATCACCCGATCGCGTCCACGCCCGGGAGGTACTACGGTGGTCACCCGTCGTCGAACGGGCGCCACGAAGGTGCCGATGGGCGGGCAGCGGCCTTAACATCCTCTACGTTGAGACGTTCGACGCTATGGGGGTCCCGCGCTCAAGCCTCCGGCCAAGCAAGGCACCTTTCCATGGCGTCATCCCGGGCCAGCAAGCCCATCCGCCGGCGGTCGACCGCCGTCACCTTCGAGAGCCGGAAACTTCCGCACCGAGACCCTCACCTTCGAGGTCGTGGATTTCCCCGGCGCCTACCACGCCATCCTGGGGAGGCCATGCTACGCCAAGTTCATGGCGATCCCGCCACGCCTACCTCAAGTCGAAGATGCCCGACCGCATGGAGTCATTACGCGGCATCGTCTTTCCGGCTGCCTTCAAGCGCGAAGCGGCGGTGCGAGCTCGCCTCAGCGATCGTTGCCTCTGCGGAACTCAACAAGCTCGGGAGGAAGCCGCGAGTCCGCCCCCGAATCCAAACAAATCGGCGGGATCCTTCAAATCCGCCGAGGACACGAAGGAGGTCACGGTCGATCCTCGTGATCCGACCAAGACCGTCTTGGTCGAGCCACGCTCCCGTCAAATAGGAAAGCGCTCGTCGACTTCCTCCGCACTAACAAAGATGTCTTCGCATGGAGGTCCTCCGACATGCCGCATTCAAAGGAGGTCGCCGAGCACTCCTTGAGCGTCCGACCTGTGCTCAAACCGGTCGCCCAACGCTGCGCCGCCGACGAGGAAAGGCGGGGTTATAGGGAGAGATCGCCAAACTCTTGGCGGGGGTAAATAAAGAGGTGCGCCACCCGAGTGGCTAGCCAACCTGTACTTGTAAAAAGAAGAGCGGGCAATGGAGAATGTGTGTTGACTATACGAGTCTCAACAAAGCATGTCCCAAGGACCCATTCCTTACCTCGCATCGACCAAGTCATCGACTCCACCGCTGGGTGCGAGTCTCTTTCCTTTCTGGATGCCTACTCGGGCTACCACCGGATTGCGCTAAAGGAGTCCGACCAGCTCGCGACTTCCTTCATCACTCCGTTCGGCTCGTTCGCTATGTCACAATGCCCTTCGGCTCAAGAACGCGGGCGCTACATACCAGCGATGTATGCAAACGTGCTTCAATGACCGGATCGGCCGCAGCGTTGAGGCGTATGTCGACGATATTGTCGTAAAGACCGGGAAGGCCGGCGACCTTATCGCCGACCTAGAAGAGACTTTCGCGAACCTTCGACGGTTTCGCATAAAGCTCAACCCAGTGCGTCTTGGGGTCCCCAAAGGAAAGCTCTTAGGCTTCATCGTCTCGGCGAGGCATCGAGGCCAATCGGGAGAAGATCTCGGCGATCGCAAGGATGGGCCGGTCGGCAAGAACCTCAAAGGGGTCCGGTCGACCGGATGCACGGGCGGCTTTGAGCCGCTTTCGTGTCTCGCCTCGGCGAACGCGAATGCCGCTACAGTCGCTCAAGAAATCCGACCGCTTGATTGGACACCGAGGCTCGGAGGCCCTCACCCGCTTGAAGGCCTTCCTTTCTCGCCTCGATCTGGTCGCCCGGCACCGGTGAACGCCGCTCCTCTACATCGCCGCCACTACTCAAGTCGTCGCGCGGCCCTCGTGGTGGAGCGAGCGGAAGAAGGCCGTGAGCTCAAGGTACAACGGCGGTCTACTTCATCGATGGTACTTTCCGAGTCCAAGACTCGGTACCCACAGTGCGAAGTTACTCTCACGCGGTGCTCATCGCAAAGAGGAAACTCGTTCACTACTCGATCAAGACGCCATCACCGTGGTGACCACGCCCCACTAGGCGAGATCATCCACAATCGCGATGCCTCGTGAAGGATAGCCAAATGGGCGCCGAGCTTAGCGGCCATGGCATAATATACGCCCTCTGACGGCGATCAAGTCGCAGCTCGCCGACTTTCGCCGAGTGGACCAAGCCGAGCACCACCGGTGGTCGAAGACCCGTCATGGACAATGTACTTCGACGGGTCTTACACCAAGAATGGCGCGGCGCGGAGTCGCCATCATCTCCCCACTCGAGCGAGCTCAATACGCCATTAGGTTGCTCTTCGACGCGACCAACAACATTGCCGAGTACGAGGCTCTCGTCAACGGTCTCCGGATCGCTGCCGACCTCGGTGCCCGCCGGCTCTACGTCCACGGGGACTCCAAGCTTGTCGTCGACCAAGTCATGAAGGCTGCGGAGCCCCGAGACGCCCGCATGGCCGCGTACTGTCGAGAAGTACGCCGGCTCGAGGAGCGGTTCAAGGGTTTCGAGCTTCACCATAGCTACCGACGCTACAATGGCGAGGCCGATCACCTGGCCAATCTTGCCTCCAGCAGAGCCTGTCCCGCCGGGATCTTCGTCTCCGACCTCCTGCGGCCCACTGTCCAGCTGGACTCGGCGGCTTGGCGGCCACCCGACCAATCCAGCACGGTCGCCCCGACCGACGCGCGGTCGGGCGTAGACTTGGCGGATTCGCCCGTGGTGTGCTAGCACTTGAGTCCGACTGGAGGAGGCCCTACATCGACCGTTTGACGGACGGGTCACTTCCCGACCGACCGAGGCCGGCGCCTCGCCGTGCGGCAAAATCCTTCGTCTGATCGCCTGCACCTCTACAAAGGAGTCCCTCGGGGTCCTCCAAAAATGTATCTTGACCGACCAAGGAAAACAAATTCTTTGGACGACATATACGGAGTCTGCGGTCACCACGCAGCACCCGATCTCTTGTGGGAAAGGCCTTTCGACAAGGTTTCTCTTGGCCAACCGTGTGTCGACGCCGAGCATATCGACGCACTGCGAAGGATGCGATTCTTTGCTCGCAGACGATCCGCCCAATTTAAGCTTCTGAGACGATCCCCATCACGTGGCCTTTTGCCGTCTGGGACTCGATTTGGTCGCCTTCAGAAAGCGCCGAGGCTTCACCCACCGCTCGTCGCGGTAGATAAGTTCACCAAGTGGATAGAGGCCAAGCCGGTCGTGAGCGCCACGTCGGTACAAGCGGCCGCCTTCTTCCGCGACATCGCTTTTAGGTTTGGAGTCCCAAACTCCATCATCACCGACAACGAACACGCTTCACGGGAAGGAATTTCTCGAGTTACGTGGCGACTTCAACATCCGTGTCGATTGGGCGCGATAGCCCATCCGCGGACTAACGGCCGGTCGGCGCACTAACGGCATGATCCTTCAGGACTCAAGCGCGGATCTTGATCGGCTCAAGCATTTCGCAGGCGCTGGGTAGCCGAGCTGCCCTCCGTCCTCGAGTCTGCGGACCACGCCGACCCGGCGACCGGTTCACACCCTTCTTTATGGTGTTATTGCCAAGCCGCTTTGCCCATCGACCGGAATACGGCTCCCGAGATTGCAAGCCTTCGATGAGGCTCGGGGCTCGCCGCAACAAGACGCCATCGACCACTCGACGAGGCGCGCGGCGTGGCCGTCTGCGGTCGGCCGATATCAACAAGCCTGCGCCGCTACCACGTACCGCCAAGTTCGAGGGCGATCCTTGGTGGCGACTTGGTTCTGCGTCGGTCCGGACAACCAAAGATAAGCACAAGTCGGCGCCCTGGAGGGTCCTTTCACCGTCGTGGAAGTTCTCCGACCGCACCTTCGACTCAAGGACGCCGATGGTCGCATCCTCCCTAATGCCGGAACATTGAAAAGTTAAGGCGATTCTATCCCTAAGCTCTTTTCTTTTTCTGGTATAAGTCTTTACCTTTCTCCCAACCGAGCACACAGTCGCCACGTGACGACTCGGGGCTGCCCGTGGCGCCCGCTCAGCCGCTCGGATGGTGTCCGTGGCGTGGTCGGTGACCCACCGACCACGAGGTCTATCCCGGCGGTAACCCTCTCGACCCGAGTGCTACGCCTCGCCCACCGGCTATGGTTGCCCAAAGAGCACTCGCGGAAGAAGGAAGCACTGAGTGGGATGACCCATTGGTCGATTGGGAACAATCTTCCCCCACACGAACTCGGCTAACTCACGTACTCATGTGGGTCGGTGACCCGACTAGTCACAGAGTCTATCCCGAGCGGTAACCCTCTCGACCCGAGCGCTACGGCCTACGCCCTCCGGCTATGGTTGCTAAGTAGCACTTTGCGGAAGAAGGAAGTGCCCGAGTGGAAAAACCCTGGCCGATCGGGAACACTCAGAACCCCCATGAGTGCGCGTAACTACCGCATAAACAAGACTCCTATCCTCTTCGGCCCTCTCAAATTGACCCGACCTACGCATAAGCGACCCCGTGGTCCTTGAGGCTATGGTCGGTCAAACCCAAACGCAAAGGAGAGCAAAGAGGCAAACCGGAGCTTACAATTACTTACGATCGTTTACACAACAGTCTTTGCAAAAAAAAAAAGGGGGGCTAACTTCTTTCTTCCTCTTCTTCCTGGTGGCCGACCGGCACGGAGGAGGAGGACCTGGCATCTTGGAAGGCGACCTCGGGCGGGACGTGGCTGGCGATCTCCCGAGCATGCGGCTCGACCTGAAGCTCGAACCTGTCGACCTCGTCGTCGGTCCGGTTCCCGGCGATGCCGCTACTCACCACCGCGAGGTCGATGCCGTCGTAGTACGAGATGGTGTTGACCAGCGCCGATGAAGCTCCAAGCGCAGCGCCGGTGACCACCGCCTCTTCTACGGGTCCGCACTCGGGCGGCCAGCGGGGCAAGGTCACTCGGGCTGCCCGGCCCAAGGATGCGATCGCAGACTCTCGAGCCCGCCTTGCGGAGGGCCTCGGCTCGGCGCTCATCTCGGCCCGACCGTCCTCAAGAACCTTCAACGCCGGGCCTCGCCCCGCCACGATCGCCACGTCGCGGCGTCGAAGCTGTTCTCTGCGCCTCCACGCGACGCCGATTCTTCTGCGCCTCTGCAGATGCGGAGATTTTGGATAAGTTCGCCACGTGTCGCGACCCCAAACTTAATTGAAGAATTGAGACACTTACCGGCGCGAGTTGGTCGATTGCGCCTTCCGACTTGGCGCCTCGTATGAAGTCTTCACCTCGGCCGGCTCATACGGCGATCGCCGGAGCGAACTCGGGCAGCGTCCCCCTGAGCCTTGTTCCGCTCGGTCCGCAGACGTGTTACCTGCGTCTGCGCGATCCCCTCCGCGGCAACGGCGGCATCCTTGGCCTCATGACTTCCATCGGGAGGACTCGATTCGCCACTTTCGCCTCAAAGCCTCGGCCCTAGGCGCCATCATGAAGGGCCTTTGTGGCCTCTTCAAATCCTTGGCGGATCACCACCGCCTCCGACCGCCTAATGCCCAGGGCCTCCTTGGCTAGGCGCAGCTCAAGGCGCACCGATCGCACTCCTCATTGCGGCCGCCACCGACCGTCGGAGCGCTGCAGAGCTCGACCGACGCGACGGCGAGCCCGCAAGTCTTTGCAAAAATGTGGACACCCGTTAGTCGCGACGGAAGAACTATCAAAATGTGCAACGAATCGAACTTTTGGCCGACCTACCGGGCGATCGGGTGGACTCCCGACCATCATATCCAGTATACCGTGGAAGACTTCAGAGCAAGGGCCGACCTTCACGGATCCGCCTATCTCGCTTCGGCCGTCGGTAGCGCCTTTTGAAGGGTGGCCCACTCGCTCTCCTCCGCTCACCCATGATGCCCGACCCGAATTACACCCGGCGGCGCCTCCGCTCGCCCGTTCGGGCGGACGCCACCGTCCAAAGCACCATGGGCAAGGGTGACGAGGTCAACCTTCGAATCCCCTCGGCGACTGCGCGCCGAGGCGTCGGTCGGCACCTCCAGGACGAGGGGTCGGGCACCTCCGTCGCCCGGCCCGCCACGATCGGGCGCGATCACCGGCGACGCCATTGTCTCATCCTCAAACGACGATCACGCCGTCCGGAGGGGTCTCACGGAGGCGGCGGAAGTTCTTCTTCGCACGACCGGGTGGGGCTCTCCCTCGGCGAGGCGCATCGGGACGCCGACGCCGCGACCTTCGCCGACCCAACTGGGTCACCAAATCACCGCGCCACATTTGCGGGCCGATGTGGCACGCCACGATCACCCCAAGATAGGTGCCGACGTTGCAAAGATTCAAGAGTCGCCGGGCGGCTTTGCCAAAAGAAAAATGCTCCAAAAATAAAATAATAATACACTTACAAGGCCGGCGGGTGCGTGGCACGCGCGCCCTCTTTGCCGCCCCGCCAGCAAGGCAGTCGGCCGGCCGCTTCCCCAAGCCACCTCCACCGAGACGCCGCGACGATCGCAAGCGCAAGATCACCCCCACTGGGATCCGTGGCCACGGGCCCGTGATGCCGCCTCGCCGAGTCCACGCTCGGGCGCCGCCGCCATCGGCAGTCGGAAAAACCCACCATAGGGGTGGCCGGAGGCACTCCCGCCGCCGCTGGAGGTTGTCCCCACGGCGTGGTCTCGACACATCTCGCCGCCAAGGCCTGGCGTTCCTTACTTTTCTTCCTCCTCCTTTCCTCCTTCCGCTTCTTGCGGAGGAGTCACCGCTGCCCTCGCCGGGCGGCCGCCGTGCTTCCTTATCCCGGGAGCGGCGCTGGAAGACATCCCCATGAGCCCTCGAGAGGATGCGGGAATGTCGGTCAAGTCGCGAAGGACAAAGAAAAGAAAGCGAAAGGAATTTCACCGGCTTACAGATTCGCGAAAAAGCCGCCGAGAATGGCTCGGGTGGCCATCCGCGCCACGGTGGCGCTTCCGCCAGAACGGCCGCCACCCGAGCCTCCACCTCGACGCTGCCAGCTGGGTTCGGGCCATCCTCGCCGGTCGGACGGCCCAAGATATCGGAAGCGAGTGCGGCTCGTGCACAAGTGGTTGCACGCGCATCCCCATGAAGGCGCGCACAACCACGCCCCGGTGAGCCCCGCCTCCTTTGAGCCCCGACCGCTCCACGATCGGGCCGGCTTGTTCTTCTCCCTCTTTTGGCGCCCGGCCCACCGCTCCTCGCCATGGAAGCTCTCCGGTGAAACGAGGGGCGCTGTCGCCGACGTTTGAACGTAGAGCCATTCGAACGCCACCCTTGTTAGACGAGGGCAGCTTTACCTGTGTACTCCGTGCTCGACCGGGCGAGGCTGGAGGGCCAGCCACCAGGCGCGCGCAAGGCCCGACGGCCTGTCCTTCCGAGCCTTGCTCGAAGAAGTGCCTCCACAACGCCCGGTGCAGCTCGATCCCCAAGAAGGCGCGACAAGCGTGATGAAGATGGCGATGTGGAGGACCCCATTGGGGTTGAGATGGTGCACTCCACCTTGTAATGAAACAACAGCCCGGACGAACGGGTGCAATGGCAGCCAAAGCTGCGCGAAGAACGAGGCGGGCACCACGATCTCGCCGCCCGGCGGCTGGGTGGTAGCCGATCGGCACCTCGGTACGGAAGGTCTGCGGCATGAGGAAGCCCTTCTTCACTAAGCCGAAGCGCGCGGCTGTCTTGCGCGCGAGCACTCCGCCACGACATCTTCACTGGGAGACGATCGAAGGTGAGAAAGAAAGGTCGGGTTTTTTTCCTTAGCTCTCGTGCTCTTCTTGTTTGCAGGCGAGACAGAGAGGGCAAGAAAGCGTGACCACTCGAAAGCACCCAACGGGCGATTGATAGAGGATTTAACGAACGCCGCCAAGCAGCGCCCGTCAAGCGAAGCGTCGCGACCACCCTCGTCTGTCGCGCCACCGTAACTCGGTTTCCAATACCACTCCGCTTTTAATCCCGCCTTGTCAGCGTCAAGGGCCATAAAGACGCCGCCCAACAACGTGTCCCGTAACCTCTCGGTCTCCGCCTTTAGGCCGAACAGTTGCTCGGGCGCGCGAAGCCTTGGGCCGCTGCGCCCCAAGGCGGCAAAAGCTTTGTGGCTTGCGCCAGGCCCAATGAGGAGTGTGGGTTCAAAAGGCCTACCCCACGGATGGGTATAAAGCCGCCCAAGAAAACTTGAGCAAGGGGCGGGTATGAGGTGAGCCACGGTGGGCCCTGTTAGGTCGCCTACCGACGGCCTAATCACCTCTACTCGCGCCCGAGACCATACTTCACACTCTCCGGGAGCTCATCAATGAGCGACACCGGTGTGCTCTGGGTCGGCGGACAACCTAGAGTCCATACGGGATTGAGTAGAAAGGTTTTTATGGGTCGCCCCACAGCAGGCCAGACACCCTACTGCGGGACCGTCGCTCGGAAGGGTCCCCTTGGGCGGGACCTCCCAGACCCACTCGGACTACCCGCTATTAGCTCCACGAGCACGGCGCTCAAACCAACGCAGTAAACGCTTGCGCCGCTCATCCTCCAGTCCCACACTGCGGATGGGGTATACATGTGGGATAGACGGTGGCCATTCCTTCGCAGCCTACCCTCGCCGACGAGGACTCGAGAAGGATGCCCCACGTCCGGCTACGACGGAACGAGCACTCACGTCCGGCCACGACGCAGAACGAGCACTCACGCCGGCTACGACGGAACGAGCACTCACGCCTAGCTACGACGTTAAACGAGCACTCGACACCGTAACCTCACGAGGCATCCGGTCGTCCCGCCGACCAAGGCACTCGGACACCGTAACCTCACGAGGCATCCGGTCGTCCTGCCGACTAAGGCGCGGCGCCGGGCCACGACGCAACGAGCACTCGGACACCGGAACCTCGCGGAGGCATCCGGTCATCCTTGCCGACTAAGGCGCGTCCGGCCACGACGTTAAGCGAGCACTCGGACACGGAACCTCGCGGAGGCATCCGATCGCCCTGCCGACCAAGGCACTCGGACACCGGAACCTCGCGGAGGCATCCGGTCGACCTTGCCGACCAAGGCGTCCGCCTACGACGTTAAGCGAGCACTCGGACACCGGAACCTCGCGAGGCATCCGGTCGCCTTGCCGACCAAGGCACTCGGACACCGGAACCTCGCGGAGGCATCCGGCCGCCCTGCCGACCAAGGCACTCGGACACCGGAACCTCGCGAGGCATCCGGCCGACCTTGCCGACCAAGGCGCCGCCCGCCACGACGTTAAATGAGCACTCGGACACCGGAACCTCGCGGAGGCATCCGGCCGCCCTGCCGACCAAGGCACTCGGACATCGGAACCTCGCGAGGCATCCGGCCGTCCTTGCCGACTAGGCGCGCCGGCTATGACGTTAACGAGCACTCGGACACCGGAACCTCGCGGAGGCATCCGGCCGCCCTGCCACCAAGGCACTCGGACATCGGAACCTCGCGGAGGCATCCGGCCGCCCTGCCGACTAAGGCGGCGTCGGCTATGACGCGTTAAGCGAGCACTCGGACACCGGAACCTCGCGAGGCATCCGGCCGCCCTGTCGACCAAGGCACTCGGACACCGGAACCTCGCGGAGGCATCCGGTCGTCCTTGCCGACCAAGGCACTCGGGCACTAAAACTTCCGAAGGCATCCGGCGGTTCGCATACCTCAGGAACGTAATCCCGGGCAGACGTCGAATGCGTTGGGGGCACGCCCGGCAAAAACCGGTAGGCCCCGTTGGCCCACCTAGTTGAACGGATCCAGTCAAGCTCAACCCCCAACCGAGTCTGCCGAACTCGATTGGAGGTTCGGGGGCTACTGACGAATACTCATAAAACAGGGGTGCACCCACGGCCCAATTGCAACAAGCAAAGCCCAGAGCAGCAAGCAGGCGGCCTCGAATACGGCCCCAGCCTAAACAGGCCGTCCCCGGCCTGCTACCCAAATGCCTACGAGACCATTCAGGGAGACCATTCCCGACCGATCCCGACTCCGACTCAGCAGGGTTCCCGACCCCCGCAGCGGGACGGGATCCCGCGGCTCCGACTCAGCAGGGTTCCCGACCCCGGCGGGGCGGGATCCCGCGACTCGACTTCAGCGCGTGCGCGCGCGATCGGAGTCCGTGTCAACCTAAGGCCACGTGCCCCACGAACGGTCATTCAAGTAATGGAGCGAGGCGGTGGTCCTTCCCAAGACAGTTTGATAGCCGCTGAAGCCACGCCTCTCCGTCCCATCACCACCACCCACGGTGCAAGGACACGCTCTCCCGAGGCAACTCCAACGCCACACGCGACACGCCAAGACCTACATGGATCACAGAGAGCGGCTACACCACTTCCGGAGGATTACCTAACCACTCGACCAGCTAGACCACCGACCCAAAGATAGGCTCAAGAGCGGCGACCGATCGGCGAACAAGCGACCGATCGGCGGAGCGATTGGCCGACGACGGGCAAGGCCCAAGCCCCTAGAAGTAGCTCGCCCGCACTTCGCCAATTCTCGATGTAACCTGCCCCTTCAGATCGAGTAAAGGAGGCAGAACCTCCTAACAGGAAGGGAGTAAGAGCTACGGAGAGCTTTTTCCTCTTCTTCCTCTTCTTCTTTTTCTTCTCCTTCCGAGAGCTAAGTTTAGATCATTCTAGTGTTGAGGCTCCACCTCTCGCTTGTAAAAAACTCGGTGCGATCATCCGCACCCGATGAATACAATACCAACGCACGGCGGAGTAGGACCTTCGGCCCGAACCAATATACATCTTGGACTCCAGGGTCTAACCATTCAGGGAGCGGGAACGCGCAGCCCCTTAGACTTACAAATTTACTTGCCGGCGCTCGAAACGCCGACAACTATTTGTATCGATTCACAAAGAAAAGCGACACAAATAAATTTCTATTTGTATCGGTTCTTGTAGGAACGCGACACAGATAACTATACTATTTGTATCGGTTCTTAAAGAAAAGCGACACAAATAATTAATATTTGTATCAGTTCTTATAAGAAAGTGACACAGATAACTACACTATTTATATCGGTTCTCTAAAAAACCGACATAAATGGTTCTGTATGTGTCGGTTTTTCCATCAACCGACAGAAATGGTAATGCTTAATTCAGTCGGTTTCTAAATGAACCGACACAAATGTTGTACGCGCGAAACCTAACCTGGCCGCCAGAGCGCGCGTGCCTCCTCACTCCACACTCAATTCCCCACTCCATTGCGTAGACCGCGCCGCCGTCGATTACCTCCGTCACCATCAGTCGCCTCTGCCGGTTTCCTCCGTGGGTCGCCTCTGCCGGTCGCCTCCGTCGGTAGCCTCGGCTTCTAACACGCTGTCGCCCTCCCCATACCACCCCGAGCCAGACGTCCTCCCACGCCACCTCAGGCTTCCGCCCGCCTTCGGCATCCTTGGGCTCGTGCTCCGCCTCCAGCCTCCGTCAGCTCGTGCTCCGCCCACCTCCCTTCGGCTCCACCGGTTCCCGCGCCGCGTCCTGTGAGCTAAGGTAAACCCTAATCCTTTTGTGATGCAGACCAACAGGATGATTATGGTAAACCCTAATCCTTTCATTCGTTTGGGGACACAAATGAGCCACTTGTGTTACAGATTATTCTCAATCTTTGTGTTTCTACGGTGTGGTAAGAAAGTACACTTCCATATATGTGCTTGTAGTGTGCTTGCATGGTGTATGTGCTTGTCTGTCTTCATGCAATCTCTGAAAACTGTGTGGCTTGAACTTCTAGAGTTCTATGTGTCGGTTTTTAGTAGTAATCCAAACGAAGTTAGGAAATTGATTCAATATGTGTTTTAGTCCAGCCTTGTTACGGCTCCTGTTTTGCTCCTGGTATAAAATCTTCATATGTGATTTTCAGAATCCCATGATGACTTGTTTCCGTATTCCTCATTCATTCATGATTATCCATTGGAGGTAATATTATTGCTAATTCACTATTAATAAAAGAAGAGGTTAACATCTAACTCATGTTTTATGGAGAACACATAGTTATTTCAATCTTGCATTTGAAAAGGCTATTTTGCCAGACTGAAGAGAATTGCATGTTGCTTCAAAAGAAGTTCACTAAAAAATGAACAACATATAGGCATATAAGGTAATTGGTTCTACCCAAGTCCAGTAGTAGGGTGATAAATATAGAAAAGAATGTTTGTAAGCCATAAATTGAACATAATAAACTGGAAAGTGGTAAATTAATATATGGAAAAAAAGAACAACTCATACCTCTCAGTTGATTATCAGATATCCTTGCCCATCAATCATGTACAAAATCATGATTGCACTATCATATTCAGCATCTGGAAACTTTAGAGGCAACTTTGTGGTCTCAATATCAAATGCACATACATGAACTCTCGCAAGTGAAGCAGATCTTCCCTTCTCTGAAGCAAAACATCAGAACCAGACACACTGTCCACATCGATAGCAAATCGATGCACGCACAAGATCAACAGACCATAGGTCACAAAACACAAACGATTCATACCTCAGTAAGCTTAACATATTGCAACTAGCTTGTGCATTTAAACTAAAACTTTGTGGTTCTTTTGAGTGTTATTATGCAACTTAAATTAGAGTACTTGTTTCTATTTTGTAGCATATCAATATCCCCCAGAAGAGCTTAGACAGCTCTGCACTCAACGAGTAACGAGACCAATTATGTCAGTGGTACTGGATAGAAATTATCTCGCAGATGGGTAGATTTACAGATCCTGAAAGCTCCTACTAGTCCATATGTGAACAATATTACATATGTGAATGCGATTGCATATTTGAACTAACTGTGAAGCATGTTTGAGTTCTGTTTTGTGAACGAATGTGATATGTGTTGTAATAAAATATTTGTATTCTGTGAATGTGATATGTGCATAATGTGTGATATTGTTGTGTGAATGTGATATGTGCATAATGTGTGCTATTGCTGTGTAAATGTGATATGTGCATACTGTGTGAAATATGTGTTGATTAGAGGGTGAATCGGAAAACAGTACACCCTCTCATCTCTATCGGTTATGAGAAGAAAACGATAGGGATAAGGGGGTCAGCTCTATCGGTTCTTTGTAAGAAGCGATAGAGATGACCACCTAATCTCTATCGGTTCTTTAGAAGAAGCGATAGAGATGAGCGCATCATCTCTATCGATTCTTTACAAGAAGCGATAGAGATGACATACTCATCTCTATCGGTTGAGCATGTCATCTCTATCGCTTCTTGTAAAGAACCGATAGAGATGATGCGCTCATCTCTATCGCTTCTTGTAAAGAACCGATAGAGATGACATGCTCATCTCTATCGGGTAAGAACCGACTGTAATAGCGCCGCCTCATCTCTGTGTCATGGCTTTGTGTCGCCACCAGAATCGACTGTGATGATAAAAAAGAACCGATTGTGATTTATATTTGTGTAGTAGTGTAAGAGTCATAAAAGGTTCGAGAGATTATGAGAGAGTAACAATTCCTTGTACTCTTGTAAAGCCATGCTTAAAGAATTTGCAATCGGCTTCACCAAATCTTTCTCTCTCGTTGTGGTTACTTCAATGTCGTTATTTTGGTTCTCTCTACGGGATTCATCTGCTTTGTTCTTCAGACCGTGCACGCTCGTGCTATATCTCACAAAACTCTGACCTAATCCGAGGGCCGTTGTGCATAAGAAGGGGTATCAAAGTATAACAAGTGGTATCAGAGCCAAGGCCGGCTTAATCGGATTTGTAAGAAGGTCGGTAAAGCGTTATGTGGCACAAAATCAAGATTGATGTCAACGATGTGGAATCAAGTAGAGAAATTTGACGGTAGAGAAAATTTCAGCGTGTGGAAATGTGTGGTGAAGGATGTTCTTGTCTAGCTAATGTTAATCGTTGCTCTTAAAAGGGACAAACAAAAAAAACGTCCGCTGAAGACTAGATGGTAATGGAACAAAAGGCTATCAGTATAATTAGTCTGCCTCTTCGATGAGGTAAAGTACTCGGTGATATATGAGAATTCATCGAAGAAATTATGGAAGTACTTAGAAGAATTGTATATGGCAAAGTCACTAACAGATCGGTGGGTGCTGAAACGACAACTATACAAGTTACGCATGGAGGTAGGTACACGGTTTGTTGACCATCTCAATGTCTTCAATAAGTTTATCACACAGTTGATTAGTGCGGATGAGAAAATTGAGGAGAACGAATAAATCGTCATACTGGCATCATCTCTACCACCATCATAACAGTAATTGGTGATTAATATTTTCATCAGGAAAAGTACTCTCAACTTTAACGAGGCAGATGCATATATATTGAAGGCAAACTCTTTGAAAAAGCCATCTGAATCTTCATCCTCAGGTGATCAAGCATTAGCTACAGTAAATGTTGCAGGTAAAAGCATGAGTTACATGAAGAAAAAGGGCAAGAGCATAGGTACACGTGTATGCTATCTATATGATGAGGAAGATCATATTATAAAGGACTGTCTGAATTTGAAGCAAATGAAGAGTGCATACTCAATGACGGTTGCAAAAGATGATTCGAACGTACTTGTCGTCAGTCAACCAAGTACTTCTTATGGATGAATATTAGATTTAGGTTGTTGTTTCCATATATGTTCGGCGAGAGAGATGTTTGACGAAGGATCTCTACGTCCGGCACATGAAACTGTTCACTTAGTTAATTGCAAGGAGTATGCAATTACTGAGGTAGGAACAATTACATTGGAGATATATGATGGAGCACATTGCACAATGACAGGAGTTCGGTATGTTCCCGGCATAAAGAAGAATCTAATATATGTGAGGTCGCTTGAACTCGAAGGTTGTGAGGTATCACTTCGAGGTGGATCCATGCGAGTTACATGAAAAGAGTAGGTAATCATAAAAAGTATATGGAGCAATAAAGGATATCGATTGATGGTTAAACCTAAAGGAAGAGCAACAATTGGGAGGTCTACAAAAAATCCTGATCAGGAGAAGAAAATCGTGTTGTCAATGGTAGGTAATCAGATATCAACTGCAGTTATATGTGGAATTACAAAGATAGTTGCAAAATCTAACAGACGTAAAGGCAAAGGTGCAAGATGTTGGAAAGAGAGACATAGTGGGACCAACTACGCAATACCAATGAGCAGGTGGAGCTCGAAGACGGTACAAACCTATGGCATGGAGGGTTATAAGAACACGAGGTGTGGTTAACAAAACTATACAAAGAAAGGGATTTTAGGTGGAGGGTTTGGGAGACCAAGCCTGAATATCAACACGCATATTGTGGTGATGTACATAAGCCTCTATGGTGGGGCACTCCCAAAGGTAGGAAGAAAAAGAGAAAAAATACGAAGCTAACTTGGAGTGAGTTCCTGGAAGAGCATGATAACTTCAATAGATAAGAGTCAATGTGCAGATTCTTAAATATAGTGACTCATATCTAGCCTCTTAAGATTTGGAAAGGTGTGATAGATAAATCATAATTAGATTAGGATTCCTAATAGGAGATGGATTCCTAATTCTAATAGAAGTAGGATTCCTATTTGCTCTAAGAAGAGAACTAGAGATGCTATATAAACTTAGGGAGGTCATGGAGAATCCAAGCAACCAAGAAGTCACAAGCCAACTCATTTAGAACAAAAGGGGCACGAGAGGCTTAGAGGCTATATTATTCTTTAGTACTAGATTCTTGTATGGGGCAAGGATCCGAGGATCCTAAAAGGTTCGAGAGATTGTGAGAGAGTAACAATCCCTTGTACTCTTTTGAAGCTGTGCTTAAAGAATTTGCGATCGGCGTCGTCAAATCTTTCTCTCTCGTTATGGTTGCTTCAATGTCGTTATTTTAATTCTCTCTACGGGATTCATCTACTTTGTTCTTGAGATCGTACACGCTTGTGCTATATCTCATAAAACTCCGATCCGATCCAAGAATTGCTACGCATAAGAAGGGGTATAAGAGTATAACATAGTATAATCAATCTATATCATTATGATTTGTATCCGTTTAAAATTGACGGCGCAGACCTTTACTTTACTTAGATGAACGCGATAGTTTCTAGCCCTTGAGAGCGGACGCTGATGGCATTCTTTTCCATGTCTGATCAGCTTCCTATTATTATTGCACGACAAATTACAAGCCTCTCAATCTAATCTTACCAATATATTTTTCGTGATATCCTATGCATTATATTAATTTGTATCTTTATAATATGTACCCATCAAGATACTAGTGTAGAACTCTCCACATTGTGTAAATAAATATAGTAAATCTATATAATTGGTGTATTCTAACATTTGAGATATCAAATTATTTCCATACTATGTGAATAATATCAAATTGTATTTAGATTTTTTGTCTTTTTTTTTGGCAAGGGTTCACACAACGTAGGCATCGATGCTATTTCTTGTTGAGCGTTGTAGGCTTTTGTCACTTGATGTACGAGTTGCTTATTTTCTTTTTTTTCCTCAATTGATCCGGTTCTAATTTTCAGGATGAGCTAGTGATGTTGTTGGTGTCGAAAAATGTGACAACGGATTTGTCAGTCCAAACACACGAGAACGCTGGGTTCAAGTTGGTTCGTGACGTGCCAGCCGATTTGATCATGCAATCGGCAAGATATATTGAAAAATTGTAACATCCCAAAATTTGCTCCAATAATATTTTATTGCTTAATTGCGCATTTATGATCTTCTGGAGTTTATTTGGATTTTTCTGGATTTATTTGAATTAATTTTAAATTAAGAATATTAACCTTTTGTTCAAATCTATTTAAATCATTGCAAAGTTAATATAAAGTTTTGCCAAAAATATTTTATTTGAGTCCAGAATGTTTCAAAGTATTTTTAAGATTTTTCTTGGATTTTTTCTAATAGTTTTATTGCCTAAAACAAATTAAATGAATTTCTGTAATTATTTTAAATGAGAAATCCTTTAAAAAGCATGGTGAATGATGTCGGGCGGCCCACAATCATGCGGCCAGCATACCAAGACGCCCAGTTCCTCTGCGAAACCCTAATCCCCGCATTGCCGATCGATCGCGTCTCCGGACTGATCGCGCCGCGTAGAGCCGTGGTCGTGACCGTTGGATTGCGACGCGTGTACGGCAGAGTGTCGTCGTCTCCGTTCCGGATTCAGAGTCCGCCGCCGTGACGACGCCGAACTCCTTCGCCGTGTAGGGCTCGAACGCCGAGGCTATAAAAGGGAGGGGTAGCCGCCCGAGATTCGCAGGTGTGCGCCGCAGCTTTTGGTCAGATCCTTTTCGCGAGAGCAACCCTAGAACGCGCCCGAGAGCTCGCCGGAGTTGAGTTTCTAGTCGCCGAGGTTTTTTTGCGTTCACCGCCTCCGTCAAGCCGCCTTCCGTCGCTTGGGTTGCGGGATCGATTTCGCCAAATCGTGCCACATCGGATTCCCGTCGTCTCGTCGCCAGAAGACCGCTGGAGCGCCGCGCCGGGTGTCATCTTCTCCATCACCAGTGAAAGGCGCCGCCGCGCCATCGTCGTAACCTCGCGCTCGCGTTCGACCGTCGGATCTCGGGGTAAGCCGTTGGATGAAAGACGTGTGGTTCAAGCCCGGATTGAATCGTAGCCGTCCGATCGAACCTGTGCACGCCAGATCACACCGGCGCCGCGACCACTCGCATGCCGCCGCGTGTCGGCACGATCTGCGAGGCGCCGTGGACCGTGTCTGCGGTGGACCAGAGGCGGTCCTGTAGATCGAGTCCATGGACCAGGACGCGTGGCAGCGTCTGATTGGCTGACATCAGGGTTGATGTCAGCATGACATCACGCTTGCGCAATAAGTCTGTTTTCAATTTAAAAATAATTCTGTTAATTCTGATATTCTAATTTCTGAAATTTCAGTATTTATTCCAAACTTCAAAAGGCTATATCTTTTGCATTTTAACTCGGAATTGAGTGATTCAAATCTCTAGAAATTTGTAAAATTGAGATCTATTTAATGGTGAATTTTAATTGATTTTTGAAGTTCATGTGCTCTCTGTTTTGGTATTTATTTGCTTTTCTCCTTCGGTACGCGTAGACGTTGAATTGTGCGACGCTTCGGAGGAAGATCCAGCAACTCAAGAGCAAGCTCCAGATCAAGATCAGGACCTATTCTAAGGCAAGTTGTGCTTTGATCATGTTGAACCCATGTTTATAAAATTGCTATATTTGTTTTACCCTATTGCATATTATTTCAAGTATACAATTGTTTCAAATTAAATTGGGACTTAGCTATTATACCAATTTGATCTACACCTTACCTTGTCATTGTATGTCATAATCTATTGCCACCCTAGATTGGTTCATTATAGTTGGTTAGTAATAATAATCAACATGGGATGGTTAGACCGTATTATTTGCTTAGCCATGCCACGTCATCACATGTGATTGAATCATTGATAATTAATCTTGACTAATGGAATATGGAACGATGTTATGAACTTGTGTGTCATGTGGGATCACACGATGAGATTGAGTTGTTGTGGCGAGTCATGTCACGCAACGATGTTGAATTGTTGATGGCACGTGGTGCTTGGTAATCAACTTGGGTGATATTCACTTAGATTGGGGCAAGTGACAAGGGGCGAGTATGCCAAGGTGGGCCTGATGGGCAGAGGGTATGTGGAAGTCTTGCCTTGATCACTCTAAGGACTTAACCTTGCAAGCCTTTGACCTGAGTCAATCATGCAACCACATGTCTGGTGTGGGCCAGCCTAGCTGATTAATTTGCAATGTCCTAATTTTGGTACTATCGTGATTGGTGTGGGTTCCCGAGTTATGGAGTAATTCACATGGCGTAAGAGGGGGGCCCTGGATATGGTAACCAGTCCCACCAGTGTTGAAACCTTAGCGGGTGGTACCGGGTTAAGCCAACGCATTGTAAAGGCTTTGTTATAATCACTCGCCTTGGTGGTGTTTGGTTGTATCGCGTGGGTAAAGTGCATAACCTCTGCAGAGTGTGAAACTATTCGGATAGCCGTGCTCGCGGTATTGAGCAATGCTCGGGAATTACAGTTAAGGGTTAGCTTAATTAAATGGACAACTTGGTTGGGATGGCGGAATGCCATGTGGAAGATGGAATTTGACTTAGAATTGGAAACATGGTTTACTTCAGAAATGCTGAATCTATTTATTGTTAATTGTTTTGCAGTCTTTACACTCTATTTATTATATTTGTTCACAAATGCTGCTTATTGCAAAATAGCCATGATAGCCTATCCATTGGAATAAGCCTTGCATATAGTTACATAGAAATGCATTCTGTGCACAACTTGTTGAGTGCTTTAAGTACTCACCCTTGCCAACAACAATAATCAATAAGAATCTACACTGTGTTGGAGGAGGAGTTCCGGAGGACACGAGTCATTAGGGTCCGAGCCTTGTCGGTTGCTGTGGTGAACGATGAGCTATCTTTTCTACTTTCCGCTGCTTAATTCTTAGCTTATATTTCCAGTTTTGCCCTGCGTGGCTTAATAATGTAAGTCGGTCGTAAGATCTTACACTTAGCTATATCAATAAATGGAGTAATATTCTATTATCGTTGAGTATGATGTGATATGTACCGATGTTGAACTGTGTGCACTAGCGTTGATCCTGGGACTAGTGCGGTAAACACAGTGGGTTCGAATCGGTGGATTCGGGTCCTTACAAAAATATACGCTCGGAGTTGATATAATATGACAATCGGCAAAGATCTAAACAACTATCAATAGCCGATCAAATCAAGGGTAACGATAAGTCTAAAAAGCCGATTAGGGCTGATTAGATGATAAATGGTAGATTTTTCTAAAAAGGCAATGCGCAACAATATCGGAGAAAATCAAACCTAGCGTAATCGATGAAGATCAACATTCGGCGATTCGCAACTTTATTCATCAAAATCGGATGACAAGAGAGATTCTAAATTAAAAAGCTATTCCTAGTTGACAGGAAAGTAAATAAAAAGTATATGCGAGTTTTTGATTGATTGTGTTGTATTTTCTACTTGCTCTCGATACCCTTTTTATAGTGTATCAGTCGATCGTATCCTTCTTCGATGCGTTGCCAATCATGATCCATATCGGTCTTGTACAGATGAAAATCCCATCTTTGAATCAATATCAGCCATAATCATAACCTTATTACAACTTTTCCTTTTTAAACCGATATTGACCAAAAATATCTATTTTATCTTTTAGCCTGAAAAATTGGTCATGTCTTGTCAAATTTGGGTGCAAACATATGCCCCCCTATTTTTGGGAGATAACATATTATCTTCTAGCAAGCAAGGACTTTGGCCAAAGCCGAAGTAGAAAAAATAAAAAAGGAAGAATAAGTTTTTTTGTTATTTTTTCTCTTTTCCCTATCTTTTTTATTCTGACATAACTGTTCTGATACAGACAAAAAGAACAAATAAAAGAATTAAAGAAGCAACTCTTGGTGGCTCAGAATACCGCCAAGGAATACAAATTTGACCTTATTACTACCAAGTGCTATCATGAGGACAAAACTGCCAGACTCCACGAAGCCTTCAAAAGGAATGAGGAGAAGATTCGAAGGCTCTCTGAGGAGACAAAAATACTCTTCAGGCAAAGGAGTCTGAGATAGCAGGTAAGAATAGAATTTCGACCTATTTTGAACTCAATTTTATTTGGGAAAACTGAAAACAAATATGAAATAAATCTTTGCAAAATTAAAAAATATAATAAAGGCCAGAGAATCTCAACTTTTCGTATGGGAAGAATAGAGAATAAAAGCTGAAGAGCAAAGGTCGTTGATGAAGAATGATATAGACAAACTAACCGACCAGCTAAAAATCATCGCAAAATACTTGGCCACAGTTCAAAGAGGTAGGAAACCTCTTTGAACTTCATTCTTGAACAGCTTTAAACAATCACCATAGATTTAAAGGGAAAAGAGGTGAAACTTAAAAATCCGTCGGTTGATGAGTTGTTCGAGGGGGTGAATGACCAGTTGAAGATTATTCAGAACCAGATCCCCATCATGGCGCGGACCATTAAGGTAGCGCTCCGAGCTTCAATCACCAGCCAAGTAAGTACCCTCTTCGTCAAGTTGAGGCATGTCTACAAGGACGTGGTTGAGCTGGAGAGACTAGCGCCTGACCTGAAGCTTAGTACTCAAGAAAATATCAATATAAAACATGCAGAAGTAGCTTCTGTAGTTGAGACATACATGAGCAATGTAAATATTATATATAAACAAAATGTATGATCTTATTGAAATGAATGAAAAAGAATCTCTTTTTATGTCATATTCTGTCTTGTGTTTATTCTGTGTATATTTTTCTAAGTATATCACTAGCCCCAACTGTTTGTGTACTGAACAACAATGTGTTCGGAATACAAATAGTTATGTGAGTGATGACGTGTTCTTTTCACGAAGTACTTGGTATTAACCGGCAGCAGATCGGAGATAAGGTCATGCTAACGAGTTTCAATGTAGTAAGAACTGGCTTACAAGAAAAGTCTCTATTAGATGTTATCTTATAATCCGACCAGCAAACCTATACACTGCTTATAGAGAAGTCGGTCAAATGATGACTTTTGTGAATTCCCAAAGGATTATCAGAATAGACACAATTTAGAAATATAACAATTAAATAGATATCATATGTAAATGAAAAAGGAACTTATTCACACATAGAACCTGCGAAGATGCTGGATATTTCAAGTATTGGACAAAATTCTTTCATCTTCCATAGCAAGCAGAACAGAACTTGGTCGCGCAATTGATATTACAGTAAAGGGACCTTCCTACTTGGGAGATAACTTATGCAAGTTAGACTGATTCTGGATATGCCTTAGAACCAAATCTCCCACATTTAAGGTTCGTGGTTGAACTCTTTTGTTGTAATATCTTCTTAAACCTTGTTGATAGGCCGCTGACTTGATAAGTGCTCGGTCTCGCTTTTCTTCTAAGAGATTGATATCATCTTTGCGCTGGTCTTCTTGATTGACCTATTAATAGAGAGAGGTCCATGTTTAGCCTAAATGAATCTCATTTGGCAATACGGCTTTAGCTCTAGTTGAAAAGGAGTTTCTCTTGTTGCTCTACAGGTCGTTGTTTTGATAGCCCAAAGCATAGAGTAGTGGTCGTCTACCCAAGCTCTTGAGCGTTTGGTAAGACGATCAAACACTCTTTTCTTTATACCTTGTATAATTTGGCCATTAGCTCTTTCAACTGCTCCATTACTCTGAGGTTGAGCAACTGAAGCGTAACAAATCTTTGTGCCTATTTTATCACAGTAATCTTGAAATAGACCACTAATGAATTGTGATCCATTATCAGTAATTAGTCTACTAGGTACACCAAATCTAGTGACTATATTTTTCACAAAGAACTTTTTCGTAGCTTGAGCCATAATAGATACCACAGGCTCAGCTTCATTCCATTTTGTGAATGTATCTATTGCAACAAATAGAAATCTTTGAATACATTAGTTGCTCTCAGTAAAGGACGTACTATATCAATTCCCTATATTGAAAATGGCCATGACAAAGGTATGACTTGTTGTTGATTAGCAAGTAAATGTATTTTTCAAGAATGAAATTGACATTGCTCGCAAGTTTTCATAAGATGCATGTCATCTTGCAAAGCAGTGGGCCAAAAAAAACCTTGTCAGAAGGTTTTACCGACCAGTGTTCTGTATGAAGAATGTGCTCCACACAAGCCCCCATGTTTCTCGTTAAGTAATGTTTTTCTCTGTTCCTGGGTTATACATCGCATGAGAATACCATGTGTTCCCTTTCTATATAGGGTATTATTGAGAATTTTGTACATTTGCGCCTTTCGAATTAATTTGTCCTTTTCGTGAATATCCTCAGGCAGTGTCTCATTTTCTAGATAGGCTTTAAATGGTTTAGACCAATCCGAATTCTGCTCAAGGACTCTGACCTCTGTACTGGTCGGGATTTTTCTATGGTTGTGTCTATAGAAGGCTTAGGCAGATATTCAAGAAAAACATCTGTTGGAATAGGTGATCGTGAGGAACTCAGTTTTGATAATTGGTCCCCTAAGATATTATATTTTTGAGGTATGTTTTGGACTTCAAAATGACTAAAGTATTTTTTCATCTGCCTCACTTCATCCAGTTAGTGAGCCATTACCTTATCAGACGTCATGTATTCCTTGCTAATCTGGTTTACGACTAATTGCGAATCGCCCACCGCAAGAAGCCGACAGACTCCAATGGATTTTGCTGCTTGGAGCCCAGCTAGAAGACTTTCGTACTCCGCTACATTATTAGTAGCAGGGAAGTGTATTTGGATTACATATTGCAGCTGGTTGCCTTGAGCCGTAACCAATACTATACCAGCCCTCGAGCCTTTTATTTCTCGAGAACGATCAAAATATAATTTCCAATGGTCAGTATCGGTTGTATCCTCTTGTATAGAGGGTTCACTGTTTGTTCATTCAGCGATAAAATCTGGCAAATATGAGACTTAATTGCTATGCGGGCTACGAAATTGATATCGAATGACCCAATTTCAATTGCACACTTAGCAAGCCGACCAGTTGCGTCTTGGTTGTGTAAAATGTTTCCCAAGGCAAAAGAAGATGGTACTGTAATTCGATGAGATTGGAAATAATGTCTCAATTTTCTAGAAGTTATTAATAGAGCGTAAAGCAATTTTTGAACCTAAGGGTATCGCTTCTTAGGTCCATGTAAGACTTCGCTTATGTAGTAAATAGGCTTTTGAACCTGATCTCGTTCGACAATCAGTACAAGACTAACTACATTATTTGAAGCCACTAAATACAACAACAAAGGTTCTCCAGGGTTGGGTGAAACCAAAGTGGGTAAGCTTTGCAAATAGATTTTAATGTCATTAAAGGATTTATTCGCTTCATCCGACCAGTGGAATTTGTCGTATTTTCTAATTACCTTAAAAAAAAGCAAACCACACTCTTCTGATCTTGAGATAAAATGACTAAGAGCAGCCATCCGACCAGTTAAACTTTGAACCTCCTTTACTGTAGAAGGTGGTCTCAAAGATTCAATGGCCCAAATCTTCTCAATATTTACTTCAATACCCTGTGAACAGACAAGAAAACCAAGCAACTTTCCAAAAGAAACACCAAAGACATTTTTCTAGATTAAGCTTAATTTCATGTTTATTCAAATTATTGAAGGTTTCAGCGAAGTTTGACAAATGATTAGAGCTATTTTTGCTCTTTACAACGAGATCATCAACATAAGCCTCAATATTATGCCCTATCTGACAATGGAAAGTCTTATGCATAAGTCCCTGGTACGTGGCTCCATCATTTTTCAGCCCGAATGGCATCTTCCTGTAGCAGTAGACACCGAACGGGGTTATGAAATTTTCTCTTCATCTTCGCTTGCCATGCTTATTTGATGATAACCTGAGTATACATCCAGGAAACTCATCAATTCACAACCCGCTATCGAATCTACCAATTGGTCGATCTAGGGCAAAGGAAAATCATCTTTTGGATAAACTTTATTTAAACTGGTGAAATCAACGCACATGCGCCACTTACCATTTGCTTTCTTGACCATAACTGGATTCACAAGCCAATCAGGATGATTAACTTTCGCGAATGAAACCAGCCTCTAGGAGCTTGTTTAACTTTTGTCGGATTGCTTCCTGCCGATCAGGAGTGAATCGCCGTAACTTCTGCTTCACTGGTTGTATGTCAAATCGTATGGCTAACCTGTGCTTTATTACTTCCCTTGGGACCCTAGGCATGTCGGATGGTTTCCATGCAAACACATCTGCGTTAGCCCGGAGAAAAGCAACGAGCACATCTTCCTATTTGGCATCCATTGATGACCCTATCCGAACAGTCTTTGACTGGTCCGCAGGATCAATGGGAACTTCCCTTATTTGCTCATTGGGCTGAGAAGTTGTCTTCAGCTTCTCCGTCTTGTTAAGCTTACAAGACTTTTCTGCATCATTATCATTACTTAATGGTAATTGATCAACAATTTCAAGTGATTTGAAATCACAATTAAGTGTAGTAAGTTGGTTACCTTGCACATTAATCACACCTTTTGGACCAGGAATCTTTAAGCTCTGGTAGGCATGATAAGTGACTGCCATAAACTTTGTTAGTGAAGGCCTACCCAAAATGGCATTATATGCTTATTCAAAATCAACACTTTCAAATGAAATCAACTCTATTATGAAATTGTCAGCACTTTCAAAGGTGACATGTAATACAATCTATCCCACTAGAGTTATTGATGAACCAGGTACAATTCCAAAAAATGGGTTTGTAATAGGTCTTATCTTAGAACGAGGGATTTGCATCTCATCTAAGGTATGAATAAAGACTAAATCCAAAGAACTTCCTCCATCAATTAAAACCCTTTCTACTTTGCAATTAATAATGGTAGGAAAAACTACTAATGGAAGTTTTCTAGGCACTAACATACCTTTTGGGCAATCCTGCTTATTGAAGGTGAGATCGACATTTGACTACTTGGGATACTCCGGCTTTCCAGCTCGGTTGTCGATGTTGTTGACCTCCCTCCAGGCAGTTTTGAATTGTCTTTTTGAAGCGTATACGGATGATCATCCAAATATAACACTGACGTGGTTATCAGCCTTCTGATAGCCATTTCTTCGTCGCCATCCCCATCTTTATTGCTTGATCCTTGCAAGGTAGGCATAGGACTCTTACCATAGTAGAAATCCTCTATGCGCTTTTGCCACGTACGGCAATTCTGCAGATCATGTCCTGACGCCTTGTACAATGGACACCAACGACCATTTCCACTAGTCACACCAGGCTTTTTAGAGCTAGACTGGTCGTCCTGATGACCAGCTGACTTCTTCCAAGGCGCCTTCCCCTTGGAGTATGCAGGTCATTTTGAGATGCCTGTAACTTCTCGCTGGATATTCTTTTTGTTCTTTTTCTTATTCATTCCCTTACGATCTTCAGATTTGGATATCTTTTTCAACTTTTGGTCTTCTGGCCCTGGGAGGCCAGGTTGTGGTGGAGCATGGCTCTTGTCAACCATGCAGTTCCACTCAATTGCCTCATGAGCATCTGAACATCGGTCTGCCATATCGAATAGTTCTGGTATGGTAGATGACGGATGAATGTTAAGATCTTTAGTAAACCACTTATAACAAACAGCCTTCTTAAATGCACGAATTACAGAACTGTTAGATATATTGGGAATGGTTTTGCGCACTTCTACAAACCTTTTAATGAATTGTCGCAAATTTTCGCCAGAAGTTTGGCGAAGACGATGTAAATCATCTTCTTTATCAGGCTTGGCATAGTAACTTTTGAAATTGTTTAAAATTGCATGGCACAGATTTTCCCAACTGAAAATAGAACCTTCTGGCTGATTAAACAGCCAAGTCCATGCAGATCCTTTTAAGATAGTAGTGAGGTAATTGGCCATTATCTTTTCATCACCTCCAGCAGCCTGGATGGCGGTGATACAGACTTGCAAGAATTCCGACAGATTTTGAATTCCATCAAAACTCTCCACAGATCTTGGCTTGAACTTTTCAGGCCAGGTTACATTTATGAGCCTAAGGGAAAAAGCTTTACATCCTGTATACAGACCAGAGCGTAATCGTGCATTAGGAGTTTGGTTCATATTTTCAGGAGAACGAGGTCATCATCGACCACGATTAGGAACATCACCTGGGGTAAGGCGTTCAAAAATGCTTCTCTGTCTCGGACCTCCTCTCTATTGTTGGCTAATGCCTTGTTGGCGCCAACTAGACGAGGATCCCTCCACGCGGGATTTGGTCTGAGACCTTGTAGATATAGACTTTACTTGTACTTCATTTATGGCTTCTTGCAAGTCAGAAACAAGGGATCTTAGGACCATTGCATTAAGCTCATCTTCTCCCTCCATTGGATGATTAAGGATTGCATTTGATAAAATGTGAATTCTCTCAACAGGAGATGTTTCCTGCAAGCCACTTTGAGCAAAGTTAAAGTCTATTACCATTGCCTGAGGAGGTGGTGGTGTAATTGGAGTGTCTTGACGAGGTTGTCCTCCAGAAACTTGGAACCTTTGTGAGTTGCTTGGTTGACCCTTGTAATACAAGCGTTTGGCCTCATCAATGGACTTTTGTTTTTCTGCCATACGTCGCTCGTATTCACTCTGAGCGGTTTTTTGGCATTTTCTTGAGCTTCACGTCCTTCACGTTCCGCTTGCTGCCCCTCTGTCTCACTAGCAACCGCACAGGCGCAGAAACTCGAGTAAACAGAAGGTGTTAATCCTCCATCTTCATCCGACGATGGGGTATAATTCAGACTTTGGAGACAATCTTCCGAGGCTGAATTTTTTAGGAGGTTATCACTACCTTTTGACATATTTTTATTGTCAATTTCCATGGTACATGCCTCATCGGTATCTTCCTCTGAATTTACTAGAGGAGAAATGAGAGCTTTACCTTTTGGCATGTTGGATGATTGCTCTTTTGCTTCAACCTTTGCCTCGATTTTTGCTAATCTTGCCTTAGAAACGTATTCAGAGTAGAAATTGCACTTACATTGTTCTTCTATTGGCTCATCATCTGCATTGAGATGAGCGTAATCGGCGAGGTCAAACAGTTTTATTCATCCATTGTAGAGAATTTCTTGGTTTTGATATCCGGAGGACCTCCTTCTAGTGCCAGTTGTTGATGTCCAAGACCTTGGGTCCCTTAATCGAACTTACAGAAATATAAATTGTGGGCTCCTAGAGATCAAAACGAAGACAATGGGGATTGCTCCTTTATTAGCCAAGCGGCTTTGACAGAGTACACGGTTTACAAGGTGATCAAAATGATCGTAGGATGCTAATCACTGATTACAAATGCTTGATGAATTCAGATTCTAGATGTCAGATTGCTGATGATTGATAACAGTGTGGATCGGTCTCCTATTTATCTTTGATGAAGAGGTAGTTGTTCTCAAAAAGGGTGTTGCGTAACTGGGAGACTTCTTCCCGCCAAATGGCGTCTTCTCGCCGAAGGGTGCCTTTTCCAATGATAACTTCTGAGTGGTTATGCTACCTGGCAATCAATTGTCTGCATCGAGACATGTGTGGGGATAACCGCTTATCCCCGACTAGTTCACTAGTCGGGGTGGCCATTCCACTGGTGTGAAGCAAAGTTTTGACCATCTTTGACTGAACTGGTCGGAGATCTAATAATTTTTTTAAATAACACATTTTTTATTCAAATTACAAAAATATTCCTCCATCTCAAAAAATTACAAAAATATACCTCTGTTGCCTTTTAGAAGGCGAGAGGTAAATGTCGCCCTTTGAAAGGGCGACAGAGGCACCAGTCGCCCATCGAACGAGCGACCGACCGCCACATCAGCGCCGAGGCAGTTCGGATCACCCTGTCGCCAAACCAATGGGCGATCGGCGGTTCAGATCCCCTTGTCGTCTAACCAAAGAGCGATTGATCATAAATCGATCTTTCGTTGGGCGACAGAGAGGGCGCGGGCCTCTGTCGCCCAACCAAGGGGTGACAGAAGGTGGCTAATTAAGCCGCGCCGTGCGTACTATAGCCACGCTGAATTCATTTCAACCAGCCGAGAAAAAGAGAGGAGTGGGAGGGAGAGGAGAGAAAGGAGAAGAAGGAAAGGGGAGAGTAGCCGTGCGAGATTTGTGTTGGTAAATTTTTTTCCTGTTTATTTTGTTTAGCAATAAACCATGGTAGGATAGAAATTTTTTTAGATCTAGTTAAATTTAGAGGTTACGGATAGGTCTAGTTAAATCTAGTTATATTTTTAGTACGTAGTTAGTTCGTAGAAATTTTAGATCTAGTTAAATTTAGAGGTGACGGTTAGATCTAGTTATATTTTTAGTAATTTATTTGGTTGTAGCAATACATGTACATAGATGTTTTTAGGAATAATAGTATATTTTAGGAATGTAGATGTTTTTTACAGATAGATGTAGATAGATATGTTTTTTAGGAGTTTAGATTTTTTTTACAGATAGAAGTACATAGATATATATTTTTAGGAGTGTAGATGTTTTTTAGAAATAGAAGTAGAGAGATGTATATTTTTAGGAATGTAGATGTTTTTGGCACAGTTTTCAGAATCTTGCTTGTGTGTTGATAGATTTGTAGCCATTACACCTTTGTGTCACACAACTGTGTTTCAGCCTGAAATGCCAAACTGATTTCCACAATATTTGAGATCATTCAGAGTATCTAGTTATGTTCCATGACAATATACATGCTAATTGAACAACCTGGAAATTTCAGGGCATAATAGTTTTTGCATCAGTAATGGGCACACTTGGTTTCCAAGTACTGTTATTTGTAGGTGTGTAGATGTTTTTTAGATATAGAAGTAGAGAGATGTATATTTTTAGAAATGTAGATAGATATATATTTTTTGAAGTGTAGATATAGATAGATCTAGATTTTTTTTAGCAAATAGATATAGTACTTTTTACGAAAAGTAATTAATTTGTGGGTTAATGAATCGGTTCTCAGATATGTCAGAACGAGTTCCATTCAGAATCTATTATGGAGAAGGGGTTGTCATGTATGGTTTGGAGGGTGCGGATCTGAGTAACTTTCAATATGTGGACAAAAGTTTAAGTAGGGTCGAAGAGCGTACATTTTCTTCTGTGTTGAATTGGTTGTATTATGCTTTTCGGATGGAACCAGAGAAGTACCAGCTGAAGTTATTTTGCCTTTGTAGTATGCGAAATGATCTTGTTTGTTAGGAGTTAGTTGAGGTGAAGGGAACTGCATCTTGGAGGTCATATGTGAGGGAGGCGGAGCAACGTGGATGGCATCGAGTGCTTTTAGTGCAAGTATATGAAAGGGTTGTTGCCCCGTAGCAGCAGTTGGATGCCGGTGAGTGTAGTGGATCTCAAAATGAGCTAAGTTACGATGACACCAAAATCAGGAATATAGCTATGAACAACATGTTCAGGAATCAAATGAGGATATCATTTACCAGAGTGGTGAACAAGTTGAGGTTGGGGAGGATGATGAAAACACCGGACAAGAAGCGCGGGGACAAGTAGACGGAGGTGAGGAAATTGAGAAAGTAATAGCACGGATGGAAGAGGAAGACCGTGAATATATCAGAACAGAAGTGGAAGACGACGATGACTCAGATGAGGAAGATGGAGGTGCGGAGCCGCTTGTGCCAGCAGATTGGAGCATGCATCAATTTAATAAGCTAGTTGTCAATGAAAGCAATGATACACCTTGGCAGTATAGTGACAATGAGGTTAGGCCTAACAGTATGTGCCCGACAAAAGAGGCAGTGCAGGATGCTGTGAAAGATTGGGCCTTATCAGTAAGAAGAACTTTCAGGGTTAAGAAGTCCACCCCAACCTGCTACGACGTGGTGTGCGATATCCAAGGGTGCCCCTGGAGAGTACACGCGTACAAGCCCAAATAGGGCACCCACTATCTATGTTCGAAGGTTGAACAACATAGCTATATGACTGAGGAAACCCTGATGGCTCACAGAAACCTGTCATCTGGGTATATCGCGAATATCATGTACCTGGAGATAGTTGAGAACCTCAATTTTGAGCCCCGTGCTATTATCGGAGCAATCGAGAACAGATATTAGTACACAATTAGCTACGGGAAAGCATGGAGGGCGAAGCAGAAGGCCTTGAAAATGAGATTTGGGAAATTTGAAGACTCCTACCATAATTTGCCCGCACTGCTCAGTTGCATTCAGGGAAGAAATCTTGGTACTTATTATGATTATCAGGACTGTCCGTCAAGCAAATGGCCGACCAAGAGGCATCTAAAGAGAGTTTTCTTCACATTCAGAGCTTGCATTAGGGCGTTCTATCACTGCCGCCCATTGTTGTGTGTAGACGACACATTCTTGATCGGGAAATACAAAGGGCAAATAATGACAGCTGTGGGCGTTGATGGAAACAACCAGATTCTGCCTATTGCTTTCGCCTTAGTGGAAAGTGAGAACTATGAGAGTTGGCTGTGGTTCCTACAGAACTTGAAGATCAGGGTAGTGAAAACTCGTCAAGATGTGTGCATATTGCATGACAGGCATGCTGATATGCTTAGTGCTATCAAACGGTTGCAAACAGGGGAAGAGGAGCCATTTACATGGCCTGACTTGTAGAGCCGATGGTGCATGAGGCATTTGGGTGCAAACTTTTATAAGCAATTCAAGAATAAGGAACTGATGAACATGTTCAAGAGACTATGTAAGCAGAACCAAGATAGTAAGTTTTGTAATGTATAGAAGAATCTTGATGAGCTAAAAGAAAACACAAAGAGGAGCAGACGAACAAGGCTAATAGCAGTTAAACACAAGAGCAGACGGAGCCTCTATTCCCTCTGCCAATGGAAGATGAGGCGACGAATCGTCATCGAAGGCAAAGGTTGATCAAATGTTTCTCAGATTAGATAAAGCACGTGCCGAAAGAGAAGTGGTTATTGTTACATGATACACATGGTGCTCATAACGACCAACTTGGCGGAGGTGTACAACTGGGTAATGAGAGGGATGAGGTGTCTCCCATTGGTAGAAATTGTTGAGGGAGTGCTGCGGGGCACAACCAAGTACTTTGTGAATAGGCATCAAGCTGCTGAAGTAGTAAAGAGAGATGAGAATCTATTATACTCTAGCATGATCACTAAATACATGGATGAGAAGAGTAAGAAGGCGGCCAAGCATAGAGCTATCAAAATAGGTGCACGAACACTGCGCTTCAAGGTGATATGCAGGGATAAAGGACAGCGTGGAACAAATCAGAAGGTTGTCACCCAAGAGTGCATCTTGCAGGCTAACTGCAAATGCTCGTGTAACAAACCCCACCTTTTGCATGGGCCATGTTCTCATGTCATAGCCGCATGTGCCTTATTTGGAATGCGACCCGATACATATCTATCTGAATATTTTACAAAGGAAAAGGTGATGACAACTTGGAGCAAGGAGCTTTATGGTTATGGTGTTGTCGGTTCTTTCACCACAACTCCTAGTATCAACGAAAGGTTCTGGGTTCTTGATTTTGATGCAAAAACATGCAAAGTAGGGCGTCGCAAAACAAGGTGTATCAGAAATGTTCATTATGCAAGAAAACAGGACATACATTCAAGAACTGCCAGCCACAAAATGAAGAGGATGAAGGAGGAGATGGCAACCCGATGGCGGGGGAGGGATCATCGTCTGCAAGGCGTGGTGGACAACGTCATCATACTACCAGAGAAGCTATTTGAACTATCATATGCTATATATCAAATTCATATTTTATTGATGTAATGTGTGTTGTATGAACTATGTTTTTACCTAGTTGTAAGCAAGTTATATGTCGTTGTGAGTGTTGTTGCTTCATAAATTATTGGAATTTGTTTCAATATATTGTTATGATGCTTGTGTAGTTATTTGTACGCATTTGTTTCTATATATTGTTATTATGCTTATATAGTTTTTTGTACGCATTTTCTATATGCATTTGAAATATAACTTTCATTTTTGTAATTTATAGGTATGGCTCACTAGGATGGAGTTAACGGCTGGCCATTTGAGTTGCTAGATGCGGTCGTTGATCATTGTCACTGTGCCCACTACGCCATTGCTTTTCCAGAGGAGGGATATGATCCTTTGGAGCTCGGCGTACTACGACAGAGGCCACCGCAGAAGCTCTGGACGATTGATCCTCGTTAGATCCCCAGGTAACATACTATTCTTCAGGTTTGTAAATATGTTTGCTGTAGTATCATAATTTATATTAATTAATTAGTGTGGTGCTGATATTAATTTCACATTTTTGTTTCGTAGGCTTCGAGCATCAGGATTGCTGCCACTAGCCCGGATGGTGCAGGGGACGCACGACGATGCGGAGGGACTGGACGTGCGTTGCCGGTTCCCGTTCGATAGGTCCCTACCACCACTCTGTTGGATCGATGGAGGTCGGAGACGCACACCTTCCATCTACCTGTCGGGGAGATGGCGATCACTTTGGAGGATGTCTCGTACCTCCTCGGACTCCCGACTGCCGGTGACCCTGTGGTGCCCCAGGACATCAACGTGATGTGGCGCCAGGAGCTAGTTGCGCGGTTCCAGGGTGTACTACCTGCAGCTGTGTACCTACCCTACACCAGCACACATGGTTCGACATTGAGGTGGCTTCGACAGTTCGTGGTATGCAACTAACCTTTAAAGCTTAATTGTGCATATACTGTCTAAACTAATGTAACACCCTAAAAATTTCAATAAACTAAATTTTGGTGTATTTTCGATTCTTGAGAATTTTTGAGAATTTATTGGAATTTATTCAAATGTGGCCTTTCTCAAAATCAATTAAATAACGAAAAAGTTTATGCGAAGTTTTATTGGAAATATTTTATTGGAGTCCCAAATGTCTCAAAGTATTTTCCAGAATTTTTTTGATATTTTTACTATTCTTTTTGGCCAAAACTATTTTCTTGAATTGTTTTTATTCAAAAATGATTAAGATTTCGGAATAATATTTGGGCCGAAACCTCGTTCGGTCCGGCCCATTTGTGATCGTTGGCCCAGCCCAGCCGCGCCGCGAAACCTTAGCCGCCGCAGCGTTCCGCCCGTTGGATTGCCGCGCGTGGACATCCCCGATCGCGCCACGTCGCCCGGCCGTTTCATCCGTCTCCGCCGCCTCCGTCGTCGTCGACGACGAGTAATGACAGTTTTTTTTCGTGATTAAGCCCGTCTCTCGAGGCCTTTTAAACCCTCAATCGTCCCATTGTGGAGACGTTCTTTCGCTGCTCATTTCACCCCGTTTCTCAGCGCCTGTCTTGCCGTTGTTTAGCCGGAATCGCTCGTCGTAGTTGCTAGTGGCCGCCACCTTTTCTTTGTGTCGTTTCGCCGTCGTCGAGCCGCCTCCGTCGTTGCCGAGGGCGTCGCCGACCTCGTTGCGCCAAGACGCGTCGAACGCATCTTTTCTCTTCGTCGGAGAGGCCCCGTACCGCCGTCATCGAGGTCGTCTTCTTCCGCGCCGGTCCGAGCCGCCGCCGTCTTGCCATCGCCGCCGCCCAAGTTCCCTCGACCGTTCGATCTCCATCCAACCGTCGCGGTAACGCCACGTATTCCTCTCGATTAAATCCAGATCGATTTATCTCATCCGTTAGATCTTAATCGCATGGCCAGATTAATCCTCGTAGATTATTCGATTAAGTTTTAATTAAATCTTTTCGCTAGACTCAATCGTAGCCACCGGTTTCGAATTGAACGATTGTGATCGCGCCGTTGCACTAGCCTGTCGAAAAACAACGCGTGTCGCCGGAGACCGAAACGTCGCTTTGACCGCGCCATGCGCATGACGTCAGCGATGACGTCATGGGCGTGAGGCTTGCTCGTCCAGAAGGTCCGTGGACCGAGTCCATCAGACCGAGCCGGTGAGCTCACCACCATGCACCCGACCAACCGCAAAGCGTACACGTGTCGGGTGACGATGGCCGACGTCATCCGTAGGGGCAGTGCACTGTTTCATGGACCAGAGAGTGCCACGTGTCCCCTGACGTCATGCTGACGCAATAAATCGATTTTTCAGTTGAAAAATAATTATATTAATTCGGTTTATTCTTTTTAATATATTTGCAAACTTTGAAAGGCTATAACTTTTGCATTTGAACTCCGATTGCAGTGATTCCAGTCTCTAAAAATTTGTAAAATTGTGGTGTTTTTAATGTTGAATTTTATTTGAATTTTTGAGGACTTTTAGTGTACTGTACTGGTTATTTATTGCATATGTTATTTCTACGCGTGGACGCAAATTTGCCAAAAAGTTTCGAAGAAGAGTTCGTCGCTCAAGATCAAGCTTCGGATCAAGACCAGCAACTCTTTGAAGGCAAGTGACGCTCTGACCATTTTGATCCCAGTTTTTAGAAAGTATTTTGCTTTGAAATTATGCATGTTAAGTTAATTAAAAATGAATTTAAATTGATTTGGGTAGTGTAGCTAATCCAACCATATTGTTATTTCCACCTTAAAATTACTATTTGTATGCCTTTAAATCATTGTCACCCTAGTATTATTCATTTTTGTTGGGTAATAATATGATGCCAACACGGGAGGCTAGACCATGAATAGATGCTTAGCCTTGCAACGAATCATGAACGATCTTTCGAGAAATACTACAATATTGACTAATGAAATATTGAATTTATTTTGAAAGTGGTGTGATGATGCCACATGATGAGATTGAGGTACGGAGACCTGTGTGGTTCTGTACCGATGTTGAGTTATTGCTGGCATGTGTTGCACAATAATCAACGGGGTGGGAAATGATTTAGACTGGAGCAAGTGGCAAGAGGCTTTATGCCAGGTGGGCCTGTGTGGTAATGGGTCGATGAGTGATGTGAGTCTGTGTGCCACATTGGGTTGTATGCCACTGTTGAGTGTTGGAAGTCTTTCCTTGTTCAGCTAAGGACTTCACCTTGCAAGTCTTTGAATTGAGTCACCCGTACAACCACAAGTCTGATATGAGACAGACCTAGTTGATTAGGGTTCTGATATCTTTCCTTTGATACCTCGGGTGATAGTACACGGGGGTGTGTCTGTGCGGGGGAGCGTACCTGTGCTACGGCTTGGTGTCCATCCAACGGTGTTGGCCTGTCCTATACTTGGGCTCTGTGTGAGGGAAGTGATAGTGAAGGTAATACCGGAGAGGTTCATTGGTTAAGGTAGAGGTTCCTAAAAGGCTTTGTTGCGGACAATCACCTGTGTGGTGAGCGGTTGTATCTTGTGGGTAAAGTGTAAAACCTCTGCAGAGTGTAAAATCTATTCGAATAGCCGTGCTCGTGGTATTGAGCATTGCTCGGGGATTATAGCCAGTGTAAAAATGAATTATTAAGGCTGTGTGCCAAGTTTACGGAGAAAAATTGTTTAAAGAACTTAGTACTATTATTAACTGTTTTCACTGCTTTTAATCTAAATAAGATGCTAGTTTAAAAATGTTGTTTGATGCAAAAGAACCAAGTAAGCCAATTCTTTGAAATAAGCCTTGCATGTAGTAATAGCACCGCATTCTGTGCATTACTTGTTGAGTGCCTTGAGTACTCACCCCTCCTTGCCTATCAATCCCAACATCAGTGGAGGAGTCTACGCCGGCCTGGGAGGAGGAGTATATTGAAGATCCAGACAATTAGGGGCAAGCTCGATCGGTTTGCTCGTGGCAAGATGAAGGCTTCCACGAAGTTATATGTTTTCCATCGCTTTCTCGCTTATTCGATAATGTAAGCCTGCGTGGTGATTTATGTAAGGAGATCATAAGGTCGTACAATTCAGTTTATATAAATGTTTACACTATTTATTATGGTATCGTTGTGAATGTCTGTGATGTTCAACCCTGTAAAGACTGTGTGTGCTAGCGTGATCCTGGACTAGCACAGAGTACATAGAGGGTCCAGATTCTCAGAATCGGGCCCCGACAACTAACAAGATTCTCAGAACTGGACGTACCTGCTGTGGCTCGTTGGCTGGTGCATGTTCATGAGCTCCCATGGGGATAGCGTGGACAAGCACCTCGTCCAGTTCGCGAGGGTGATTGCGGACACACCCCTTGACACCGTGCCACAGTACTCCTTGGGGTCAGCTGTTCTGTGCGCCATGTACCGTACACTCTACGAAGGCTATGGACGGATCGTCGACGGGTCGACCTTCAATGGATGTCTACTGCTTGTACAGCTTTGGGCATATGAGAGGTTCCAGATCGGGCGGCCCGACATCGACCTACATCCTGTTGTACATGCTGGGGACAATGATGTTGACGCTCCGACCATGGGCACCATCTAGTGCCACCGTTGGGAAGATATTTCAATCACGATTGCGAAACTTTCGCTTTAACATTTGTTAGTACTAATGGTAATGTTCTGCGTTTATTTTCTATCGTGACTACAACCTAGGTGGGCACACAGGATGGTGCGGCTGGGCTACCCACAGTTCGTCGCTGCGTTCGACCACCTCATCGATGATCACGTACGCTGGACGCTGTACACAGAGGCTGAGGTGCACCTACGTGTGACGGGTCTGTTGTCCATCCTATGCACACATGATGCGGCGTACTGACGTACACGTCGGTTCCTCCTGTTCGACGTCCAGGTCGAGGGCTACGCTGTAAATCGAGTGATGAGGCAGTTTGGTCTACGACAGGAGTTCCCAGTCCAGGTCGACCGTGAGGTCCCACACGGCGCCCACACGTAAGTTATCTACATCGATGTTCTCTAATTATTATCGTGTAATGCCATCTAATAATGCTACATTTATTTTTAATTCACAGGCAGACTAGGAAGGGCGTGAATGGGGCCACCCCTGGCACATACGTATGGCACCATGGGTTGAGGAGTAGGGAGGAGCCCTAGACGACGTCCATACTGAAAATGCGGCGTACAATCCGCAGATTTACCAGGGGTATCGACAGTGGTACACTTCCCATACCCGTCTGTGTTTGGTACGTGTCGACCCCGATCCTCCTAGACACTTCTCCAAGGTGAGGGACACGTATCCCGCCCATACGGACTCAGCTCTGCACAGTGCGGTACGTTGCGTCCAATCTACGAAAACATTTATATAAACTGAATTATACGACCTTGTGGTCTCCTTACATAAGATCAGCCATGCAGGGCTTACATTATCAGAGTAATAAAAGGTAACAGCGGAAAGCAAATAAACTTCGTGGAGTCTCATCAACTTGCCACAGGCAACCAACTAGGCTTGCCCCCTAATTGTCCGGCTCTTCGATGTACTCCTCCTCCCATGCTGGCGTAGACTCCTCCACTGATGTTGGGTTGATAGGCAAGGAGGGGTGAGTACTCAAGGCACTCAACAAGTAATGCACATAATGCATTTCTATTACTATATGCAAGACTTATTCCAAAGAATTGGCTTACTTGGCTCATTTGCATCAAACAACATTTTTAAACTAACAATTTATTTAGATTAAAAGCAGTGAAACAGTTAATAATAGTACTAAGTTCTTTAAATAGTTTTTCTCCATAAACTTGGCACACAGCCTTAATCAATTCATTTTCACACTGGCACATAGCCACCCTTTCCACATTTTATTTTTGAAGATCTAACCCTTGACTGTAATCCCCGAGCAATGTCCAACACCGCGGACACGGCTATTCGAATAGATTTGACACCCTGCAGAGGTTGTACACTTTACCCACAAGATACAGCCGCTCACCACACAGGTGATTGCCCGTAACAAAGCCTTTTAGGAACCTCTACCTTAACCATGAACCTCTCCGGTATTGCCTTCACTATCACTCCCCTTACACAGAACCGAAGTATAGGACAGGCCAACACCGTTGGATGGGCACCAAGCCGTAGCACAGGTACGCTCCCCCACACAGATATACCCCCGTGTACTGTCACCTCGAGGTTTCAGAGGAATGATATCAGAACCCTAATCAACTAGGTCTGTCCCATACCAGACATGTGGTTGTACGGGTGACTCAGTTCAAAGACTTGCAAGGTGAAGTCCTTAGCGGACCAAGGCAAGACTTTCATCACTCAACAAATGGCACATGGCCCATTGTGGCACATGACTCACAACTCTCATCAACCCATTGCCACACAGCCCACTCCGCACACACTTCTTTACGCCACTTGCCCTACCAATCATTTTCCCACCTAGTTGATTATTGTGCAACACATGCCAATAATATCTCAAAGATCGGCATCGATCTGTAACCACACAGTCTCTCAGTACCTCAATTTCATCACGTGGCATCACCACACCATTTTCAAATACATTCCATATGTCATTAATCAGCATTGTTGTATTTTCCAGAAAATCTTCGATGACTCGTTGCAAGGCTAAGCATCTATTCACGGTTTAGCCTCCCGTGTTGGCATCATATTAACATCCAACGAGTACACGCAATCCTAGGTTAACAATGATTTCAGGGCATATAAATAATAATTTCAAGGTGGTAGTACAATATGGGTTGATTAGCTACATTACCCAAATTTATTTAAATTCATTTTTAATTAACTTAGCATGCATAATTTCAAAACAACATACATTTAAAAACTAGAATCAAAATGGTCAAAGCATCACTTGCCTTAGAAGAGTTGCTGGTCGTGTTCTGAAGCTTGATCTTGAGCGACGAACTCTTCCTCGAAACTTCCCGGCAAATTTGTGTCTACGCGTAAAAATTATATATGAAATAAATAACCAAAACAATAGACTATATATCTCAAAAGTTCAAATAAAATTCACCATTAAAAAGAGCACAATTTTAGAAATTTTTAGAGACTGGAATCACCTCAATCGGAGTTAAAATGCAAAAGTTATAACCTTTCAAAGTTTTAAATAAAATATAAATTACAAAATAGAAATCCCGAATTTATTTATTTATTTTTCTATTGAAAACTTGATTTATTGCGCCAGCAAGGCGTCAGCTGACATGTGGCGCTTCCTGGTGCTGCCACGTCGCCTCGGTCCATGGACTGGGTCCACGGCGGGCTCGTCCACAGTGGACTCGGCCCACGCATGCTGCACTGCCCCACCGGTGGGCCAAGATCGAGCCACCGACCCGACCTCGAGATTCGTGCATGAACACGTGGCACAATCTCGACGGATCCCCCCAAACGGCCAGATCTCATCCACGTGGCGCAATCATGGCCGTCAAAAGATCAACGGCCAGATCTCACGCGCTGCTCCGAAATCCGCGTAACACGCGTCGGCCATCGAGCGGGCCGACGGATCCAACGGCCAACGCACGCGCAAACCTGGGGAAGCTTCGCGCTCCACGCCCCCACGCGTCACGCATCCAACGGTGCTCCCAAATCCAACGGCCAGCTTACATGAAGACACGCGACGAAATCTCAGCGGTCCGCTTGAAATCAACGGCCGAGATTCGGTCGTGCCCTGGGTCAGTTCGCACACGCGTCCACACATGATTTGGCGAGGGTGCGGCAGCATCCGTGCCACACGTTCAAATCTGAACGGCGTGGATTCACGCAACACCGCTCGAACTCGAAAACACCGCACAGATCCAATCCAACGGCCCACGGTACCCGAGCGGTTTACTGTTCACCCTAGCAACGCAGCACTATCTCAAGCATTCAAAAATGATCCAACAGCCCAGATCGCATCTCATACAAGAACTCAATATCTAATCTCTGACGTCCATACTAGATCTAACGGTCACGATTGACGCTAGGATTTAAAAAGGAGATGGAGGACGTGGACGAACCAGGATCGTGCGATGCGGATCGAATGGTTGGTGAGGTTTGGCGAGGTCGACGGCGGCGCAGAAGGGAAAGGCTACCGGCGCTGAGGAAGACGACGCAGCGGACGGTGCAACGGTGATTCTCCGACGTGAAGAATTGGTCCACTCGACGCGGCTTGGCAAGGGCGTTACTCCGGTGACCTTGGCGATGGCGGAGATGAACTGGCGACGGCGGAATGAGGCAAAAACTACGGCGGAGTGGTGCAGCTACTACGGCGAGCTTTTGTGGGCAAACGGCGGTGACTCGGGAGGCGTGCGAGGAGTCAAAAGATGCAGCGTGAAGAGCTCTGCCAGATGCGCTAATCGGTGCACTTAAAGGAGCCTCGACGTGCGCACAAACACCGGCGAAATGAGAGGAAATGCTCGGCGGCGTTAACTCCGGCGATTACGCGGGCGAAGGGATGTGGCGCTATCCTGGACGTCCGCATGGATCTCGATCCGACGGTCCGAACGTGCTGCGGCTATGGTTTCGGCGTGCTGGGCCAACGGCACGGGCTGACTTGGGTCGGACCGAAGGGTTTCGGCCCAAACACTATTCTTACGATTTTAAATCATTTTCGAATTAAAATAAATCAGGTAAATAGATAAAGTCAAAATAAATAGCAAAAATACCCTGAAAAATCCAAAAAAATTCTGGAAAATATTTTGAGACATTTGGAACTCAAATAAAATATTTCCAGAAAAAATTTGCTTAAAATTTTGTATTATTTTAATTGATTTCAAGAAGCCCTCATTTGAATAAATGCAAATAAATTCCAATAAATACCCAAAAATTCCAAATTCAAAATAACTCCAAAATTTAAAATATGGCAAATTTGTAGGGTGTTACAGGTGACCTCTTTCTTCATGAGGTTTACGGAGAGCTCGAGACGCGTCCTCGAGTTGGTGGGATGCCGCCAGCCTCCCGATGTGGCTCACAGCGTGCCGCTTAGTGGAGGTAGGGGTGCTGTAGGTACATCTTCGCATGCTACAGCCTCACGTGCCATCGTCACGCTGACGTCTATGAGAGGGCGAGCTGCTGGAGGTGAGTGCTTAATCGTACTTTCTATGTTTTGCTATCATTTTGTGAATGTTATCAACAATTCTTCATTTGTTACAGGCTCACATGAACGATGGTTCTCGTCTACAACTTCACCTGCACCTGATGACTACAAGGGGTAGTCTGATGATCCAGCTCACGCGGAGTACTACCTAGATGATGGTGGTGTGTCGAGATACTTCGTTGATGCGAATGAGCCTGGACCATCGCAGTTGCAGGGAGCACCACCACTGACACAACCTTCTTATCCGGAGTATGCTACACCTCCAGCTAGAGCACAGAGGGCCCACCGTGCGCCGACGCAGTTCACCTACTCGCAGGGGCAAATTCACAGGAGGCCTGCCCAGCCGTGAGGAGCCGCCCAGAAATAGGGCCGACAATAGTTTCTTATGTTTTGGATTGTTGTGACTTTTATCTTATGTATTTAGTTAATCCGTTACGGATATGTTGTATGGTTTTTATGATCGCGAACTATTATATTTGGTTATGCAATACTGTTATTTTTTGTTACATTAGGACCTGCTTTCAAGCACAAAGAGTCAATTAGTTAAAAATAGTTAAAATATCTTGTACTAATGCCTCAAAAAAGGTTAAAATATCCCATACTAATTCCTCAAAACCTGGACTGCAATCGTGCAAACTGTGTGGTCACTTAAGCCTATTCGCTAGCCCGTAAAATAACATGTTTAGATGAAAAATTATAGAGGAATAGCCCCGAAACACCCTTTGGTATATGTACTACCATAATATGCAAAAAGATCCAATTTAAAACTTGCTTTGCATCTCAATCCTGCCAAAGCAAACACCCTAAACGATTACTATAGGCGTAGATTCTAAAACACTTGAGCCTTTTTGGTGGTTCACAAAACAACTCGTCGAAACACAAATTTTTGGGGGATCAGTCCAGGAACACAGTTTAGTACATGGTCAACCATATTATAGAAAAATATCTTATTTACATCTTGCTTAGCATATATATTTTGTTAACACTAATACCCTAAATGATAAGGCTGCCGGAGCAACGCATGAATAGCCTCCGAGATGATGAAATTGCACATTTGGCCCCCTCGCTCTGAGACTGTGCGATTCCCGCACTTTTTCACAGCAACATGACAACATTATGCTTGTTGCTTTTTAAGACTGAATTGACAACTCCCGTGCAGCAGCTTTTTCAGGGCTACTGATGACAAAGCTTTTTCAGCAGCTTTGTCAGGATGAGTTGTCAAAAGAGAAATCATGCATCACCTTTTGCAGCGACAAGTTGCAACACTCTGCCAAATGCTTTAAACTTTTTAAGTCGATTTGACAACACTCTACCTCTAGCTTTGTCAGGCCGATTTGACCACACGCTGTCATTAATGGATATTATCTTCTTCTAATGGTCAACAGCTGTAAACATTTTATCTACACAACCTTTCTTAATATCCTGCTTCTGTTGTCGGATTCGTTTTCTAGATGTGGTTCGACGTGACCACTCACTGCCTACTTTTAACTCTGAAGTGACCACTTATTGCACAATACATTTCTCAGTACTGACACCATGCATGCATGACTGCCTTTTCAGCCCAACTTAACTACACACTTCGGCATTTGCTATCCCTCTGCACGTTTGAATCTTACCTTCCAATACTTAGTCCATAAACCACCCCTTCAAGTATATAAAAAGCCAAACCGCAGGCACACATACATAGCTCCCACACACACTTGACCATGGCTGGATCCTCTAGCTGAGCATTCTCGTGGACATCTGATATGAGCATCGTAGCCCTTCATTACACATTGAAGGTTACGTGTAATGAGAAGGATGATCCATTCAAGGAGGAGAACCTAAGTAAAGTGGTGTCCAAATTGCAAGAGTGGCGTCCAACATTACCGAGGCATAATGTGATAACCTCTGGCCTGAACCTTGTGACATCCGACGACCTCAAGGCACACTTACAAGGGTGGCGTCAAAGGTATTTTAGGGTGTGTGAACTAGTCGACCACCCTTCTGCTACAGGTTTCTCTATGAGATTTCATAGGGTACTGATGCTGCCCGATCAGTATGCAGAGCATATTGAGGTTAGTTATTTCCTATTTGTTCACCCTACTAATATTTTTAGCATTATCCATAAGTTCACTAATTCGTACACTCGTCTTGTGTGTTAGTCATTCCTGGAGGATAAAGATTTGCTGAACAAGGATATCCCAGAATTCACGGTGATTTATATGCTCTTCGGCGGGGGTGTCATGCCTGGTTCGCGCAGAAGACGCAGAAGAGGATCGAATTGGAGGGGTTGAGGTCCACCCAGAACTGATACAACAGCAAGTTCAAGAGGACGTTCAACCACCACTGAAGAGGGGCTTGCTCCTAACTATGGCGATGACGATGACGATTTCATGTCTCCTAGACCTTGACGTTCAAGCACTACTACAACAGGCCGTTCAAGCAACAATGCAAGAGGACGTTCAACCAGCACTGAAGGAGGGGGTATGTCGGGACTCGAATCTGCAAATCTGGACACTCTGTGTATTCTGCACTAGTCCAGGATTGCGCTAGTGCACACAGTCTAAACAGGGTTAAAGTACCACAATCATACACAGCGGAATAATAATAAAGTACTTCAAACATGTATTTAAACGAGTTGTGCGACCTTATGGTCTCCTTACATAGATCAGCCACGCAGGGCTTACATTATCAGAGTAAATAGAAGTAACAGCGGAAAACAAATAATCATCCGTAGAAGCCCCATCTTGCCACAGGCAACTGACTGGGCTTGCCCCCTAGATCTCTGGCTCCTCGACGTACTCCTCCTCCCATACTGGCGTTGATTCCTCCACTGGTGTTGTTTTGAAAGCAAGGGTGAGTACACACCGTACTCAACAAGTAATGCAGAGAATGTAGTGCTTATTACTATATGCAAGGCTTATTCCAAAGAATTGGCTTACTTGGTTCTTTTGCATCAAACAGCATTTTAAACTTATATCTTACTTAGATTAAAAGCAGTGAAATAGCTATATATAATGCTAAGTTCTTCAAATAGTTTTTCTTCAAAGATTTTCGGCACACAGCCTTAAACAGCTCATTTTTAGCATTGGCAAACACCACCCAATCCACATTTTTATTTTTGAAGATCGAACCCTTGACTGTAATCCCCGAGCAATGTCCAATACCGCGGACTCAACTATTCGAATAGATTTTACACTCTGCAGAGATTGTACACTTTACCCACAAGATACAGCCATTCGCCACACAGGTGACCGTCCATAACAAAGCCTTTCAGGAACCTCTACCTTAACCAATGAACCTCTCCGGTGTTGCCTTCGCTATCACTCCTCTCACGCAGTGCTAGCCGAAGTATAGGACAGGCCAACACCGTTAGATGGGTACCAAGCCGCAGCACAGGTACGCTCCCCTCGCACAGATACACCCCTGTGTACTGTCACCCTGAGGTATCAGAGGAAAGATATCAGAACCCTAATAAACTAGGTCTGTCCCATATCAGACATGTGGTTGTACGGGTGACTCAGATCAAAGGCTTGCAAGGTGAAGTCCTTAACTGACCAAGGCAAGACTTCCAACACTCAACTTGATGGCACACAGCCCAATGTGGCACACAGACTCACATCCCTCATCAACCCATTGCCACACAGGCCCACCTGGCACACAGCCTCTTGCCACTTGCCCCAGTCTAAATCATTTCCCACCCTGTTGATTATTGTGCAACACATGCCAGCAATAACTCAACATCGGTGCAGAACCACACAGGTCTCTGAACATCAATCTCATCATGTGGCATCATCACAACACTTTCAAAATACATTCAGTATTTCATTAGTCAAAATTGTAGTATTTCCGAAAGATCATTAATGATTCGTTGCAAGGCTAAGCATCTATTCACGGTCTAGCCTCCCGTGTTGGCATTATATTAACATCCAACAGATATGAATAACCTTAGGGTGGACAATGATTTAAAGGCATACAAATAGTAATTTCAAGGTGACATTAACAGTATGGGTTGATTAGCTAAATTACCCAAATTCATTTAAATATATTTTAATTAATTTAGCATGCATAGTTTTAAAGCAAAATATATGTTCAAAAGAAATTGGGATCAAAATGGTCAAAGCATCACTTGCCTTCAAAGAGTTGCTGGTCGTGATCCGAAGCTTGGTCTTGAGCGACGAATTCTTCTTCGAAACTTTTCGGCAAATTTGCGTCTACGCGTAAAAATCATATATGCAATAAATAGCCAAACTAGTATTCTATTTAACCTCAAAAATTCAAATAAAATGTTCATTAAAAAGATCATGATTTTCAAAAATTTTAGAAACTGGAATCACCTCAATCGGAGTTCAAATGCAAAAGTTGTAGCCTTTTAAAGTTTGCAAATATATTAAATAGAATAAACTGAATTAACATAATTATTTTTCAATAGAAAAAATGATTTATTGCGTCAGCATGACGTCAGCTGACACGTGGCGCACTCTGGTGTAGCCACGTCGCCTCGGTCTATGGACTGGGTGCACAGACCGGCTCTGGTCCACGGTGGACTCGGTCCATGAAACAGTGCACCTGGCCCCCACCAGATGACATCAGCATTGACGTCACTGTTGACGTCAGCCGACTGCCTTGAGATTCGTGCACAAACACGTGACACTATCTCGGCCATCGCTCAACCTACGGCCAGATCTTAGCCACGCGGCGAAATCGTGGCTGTCAAAGGATTCAACGGCCAGATCTCACGCGCACGTTCGGCTCGGTGGCACCTCGATTTCTGTGTTGCCACGCGGCACGCATCTGACGGTGCGCCCGAATCCAACGGTCAGGTCCCACGCACGCCTGGCGGTGCCTCAGCTACTCAGCGACATGCGGCGCAATCGCGACGGCGCACCCGAAATCAACGGCTGGATCTGTTCTTCGCCCCGATCAAAACGCCGACACGTCAGCACGTGATTCGGTGGAGGTGCGGCGTCATCTCCGCCGCACGTTCAAATTTGAACGGCACGGATCGGCGCGCCACAGTTCAACCCACAGCTACCGTTTAGATCTAATCCAACGGCACACGGTACCCGAGCTGTTTACTATTCATCAAACTACGCGGCGTAATCTCACGCGTACACTATCGATCCAACGGTTGAGACTAAAACAAAGCGTAGAAACTAGATCTAATCACCGCCGTTCAATCTACACATCTACAGTCAAGATTAATGCTAGGAAAACGAGGAGATCAGCGACGTGGAAGTACCAGAATAGCGCGATGCAGATCGGATGGTCGGCGATGCTTGCCGAAGTCGACGGCGGCGAGGAAGCGAAGGTTGCCGGAGCTGGGGAAGACGACGCGGTCGACGGCACTACGGTGGTTCTCCGGCGTGAAGAACTGGCTTGTTCAACGCGGCTTGGCGAGAGCATCACTCCGATGACCTTGACGACGGCGTAGAGGAATCGGCGGCGGCGGAACGAGGCAAGAACAACGGCGGAGCGGTGCAGCAACTACGGCGAGCTACTGCGGAGTCTCAGGGGCATCTCGGCATGCGTGCGAGGAGTCAAAAGGAGCGGCGAGGGAATCTCTGCACGACGCACTCAACGGATACTTAAAAGTTGCCTCGACGTGCGTGAAACCCGCCGACGAAACTCACGGCCATCAATGCCCATGTCTCTCCGGTGATCCCGCGAGGAAGAAGCGACGTGGCGCAATCCTGACCGTCCGTGCGGCGATGATCCGGCGGCGACGCGCAGAAGCGACACGACTTAGCAGCACCGTTGATCCCGATCCGACGGTGCAGATACGCGCCGGCTAGGGTTTCTGGTGCGCTGGGCCGGGCTGAGCATAGTGCTGGGCCGGCCCAATACTATTCATTCCCGTTTTTAAATCCTTTTTCATTTAAAATAATTCCGGTAATTAAACAAAGCCAAAATAAATAGGAAAAATACCCGGAAAAATCCAGAAAAATTCTAGAAAATACTTTAGGACATTTGGAACTCAAATAAAATATTTCTAGCAAAACTTTGTATAAACTTTTGTATTATTTTAATTAGATGCAAGTGAGGCCTTATTTGAATAAATCCAAATAATTTTTTATAAATTCTCAGAAATTCTCAAAAATAAAAAATACTCCAAACTTTAAATTAGAGTAAATTTCAGGGTGTTACAGGGTACCTCCTAACCGTACAGATGACGATGATTTCATGCCACCTAGGCCACGAACCTTGCGTCCTCCGAGTCCTCCGAATCCTGACAATGATATTACATTAAGCACTATCAGGTATCCAAACGTAGTACCCTGTCAGCAACCAATAGATAACAATCGTCCATTTGACCATACCCTATTCCGACAACCATGGCCATAGAATGTATGGTTTTGTGTCTTAGTCCTTCCTAGAGGCATGTACCTATGGAATATGTTGTATCCCAGTTTTATGAATTCTCTAAGGCATGTATGTACCTATGTTCTATCCCAGTTTTATTAATTACCTAAGGCATGTACCTATGTTGTATTTTAGTATGATTTGTCATCAAATTTGGAAATTTGTCGCACACCGAAAGAGAATGAGGAACAACGAAATTTGATTTATTTTGTCAAAATAATTAACTAACAAATAATTTTGTAAAATACTACATGAATTATGATCGACAAATATGAATTTTTCTGAATTTAATGAACCCTAATTTGAACTATAAAATTGTAGCAACCGTCAAAATATCACTGACTATTAATAATTAATGCTCACAGGTTACAGCAAATTTTTGAATAAAATCAGTGCAAAATACTTCCTCATAAATTAAATGTCCTCCTAATTTTTTTTCATAATTATTCCTAATTTATTTAGGGCATAGTCGCCCAGTCGCCCGATGGTGGGGCGACTCATTCTAGTCTCTCGATGGTGGAATGAGTCGCCTGATGGTGGGGCGACTTATTCCAGTTGTTCGATGGTGGGGCGACTAAGTCGCCACATCAGCGCTGACTCAGCTCTTCCACTCTTGTCGCCCAACCATATGGCGACAGAGGTATATTTTTGCAACTTTTTGAGATGGAGGTATATTTTTGCAATTTGAATAAAAATGTATTATTTAAAAAAATTTGAGATCTAACCGTTCGGATAAAGATGTGATTTGTTTAATGCATTATGGGTTTTGTGTCTCGCAGGCCCATTAACAGTGTATAGTCACGAATAATATTGAGGGCTTAATTAAAAGATAGGCGTTTAATCCTCATCAAGAACCCCGATCATTCGCAGAAGATCCGATGGCTGAGATAGATATCGAGGAAAGGCGATGAACTGACGACGCTACTTCACCGGAGATGAAGACGAAGGCGGTGGATGTGGCGTTGCAGAGCTTCCCCGATGATGAAACTGGGCACACCCAACGTGGCTCAACACGAGGAGTCCGGATCTAGCAGCACTTTCGATGAAGGTTGTGCGACGATGAAGATCTCTTGCTAAACCCGACGTCGGCTCAACTTGAGAACTCCGACGAGCTCCTACGCACGGACAACGGCAGATTTGGCAAAACTACTCTGACCAAAAGATGCGACGAGGCTTGATGAACCTTCGACTGGAGTTAATGTTCCTTATAAAGGCCTCGGCGTTCGTTTACAGCCTAGAGACTCGAAGCGTCGTGGTGGCGGAGTGCCTCTCCGAGATGGCAGCGCTACGTGGAGACGATGCAGATCCATCGTACACGTGGCGAGACGAGCGGCCTGATGCAAGGTGGCGTGTTCCAATCCGAGACACGAACGCAATCCAATGGCCGAGATTAGATAATTCCCGAACCGACACGACACGATCTTGAGCATCCGATCTTGATCTAACGGCGGACGCATGTTAGGGTTTTCCCAGATGAAAATGGCCGCCCGATTGAGATCTAATGGTGACGATCTGTGCTTCTAGAATCAGGCTAAGCGGGCCTATGTGCGCAGTACTTGGCTGAGCCCGGTACTGTTCCAAGGTTTTAAGCAATACCTTTTGATTTAAAATAAACCCAGAAAATAGTTTGAGCCAAAATAAATAGTAAAAATCTCAGAAAAATTCTAAAATATATTTTGAGACTTTAGTAACTCAAATAAAATATTTTTTTCAAAAACTTTATTTAAACTTTCTCAATATTTAAATAGTTTTCTCAGTAGGCCATAATTAAGAAATAATAAATAAATTCAAATAAAATCCAATAAATTCAGAATATTCACAAAATGTACATTAAATCTAAATTAGAAAAAATTGGGATTTACACTGTCAGCCAATCTCCTTGAGAATGCCCAGCCTCTACAGGATGCCATGGCGACGGTGCAATCTGACCTGCTGGAGGAGGCTATGGCTGCTTTGCTAAATGTGTTCCACCTTGACACGAAGAAAGAGGCAGTGAAGGCGGCAAAGGAAAGGATAGCACATCGGGCAACACAACACGATGATCAGAAACTGCTTGATAAGCTTGTGGCCGATACCAAAACCCTAAAGGCCAAGTACGATAAAGAATCCAAAGATTTGAAGGCCACCAAAGAGATGGTACTTAAACTGGAATTGGCAAAAAAATCTTTGGAAGAAGAACTAGCTAAAACCAATGCCTCCCTAGTCGAGTCTCAAGAGCATATGTGCCTGCAGCATCGGCTTTGAAGGGCCAAAAAGTTGCTCTGGGTATGACCATAGCGTCAGTCAAGAAGTAATCAACCAAAGTAACCAACGTTCCTAGCACAACCAAAGAAGATGAGAAGATCCTCGATGACGTAGAACAAACAATAGCAAAGGCTATTGCTGCACTATCAGCTCTGGGAGCCTGGCTGAACAACCCAGGAGCATGATCGGCTTATGTTGAAACTATTCTTCGAATGCCTGTAATGATGAAACTTGTCTTAAAACAATGGTTGTAATGTTTTTGAATATTTTGTAACTTTTATAATTGGCTGTTTAACCGATTATTTATTTATGCTTTAATCCTTTTCTTTTAAGTGTGATGTGTGTAATCGGCTGAAGTTTTCATTTTGTATCATTATAGCCCATAGCCAGAATTAACTGCAACGAGTTAATTTGGACTCTCATGACCGATAGCTTTTCTTAGCCGATTAGGAACCAACCCAAACACTTGGATGATATTTCTTCAAATATTTACCGTTAATCACTTTAGAAAACACCACACCTTTCTAGCATCTCTAAAATATAAGAATTCCCATCAACAAGTTGATGAATTCTGTACGGTCCCTCGCATGTTGGAGACCACTTGCCAAATTGGTTATCTCTAGAGACGACAGGCAATATAGTTTTTCAAACCAAATCGGCGTTACAAAATGACTTAGGCATTACCTTTTTGTTGTAAGCCTTTGCAACCCTTGCCTTATTCTTCTTAAGCCAATCCAGTGTATGCAAACGTAATTATGCCAAGTCATCCATATTCTTGATCATTAATTCCTTATAATCTTGAGCCGACAACCCATTTTGTCTAGCTATTCGCACTCAGTCAATATTAATCTCTAAAGGCAACACAACCACTTGTCTGTAGACCAATTAATAAGGTGATATCTTTGTTGCACTATGGTGCACAACCCGATAGGCCCATAATGATTCCGATAACGTCACATGCCAATTCTCTAGTTTTTCCTCAATCTTTCTTTTGATTAACTTCATCAACATTTTATTGGACGACTCGGCTTGACCATTAGCCTGAGCATAATACGGTGTCAAATTTAATAGCTTTATACCCAAACTCCTAGTGAAACCTTGAAATTTATCAGACATAAACACAGTGCCCTGATTGGTCATAATAGTCTATGGTATTCCAAACCGATGGAAAATATATTCTGTAACAACTCCGATAACTTCAACACTACTAACTTTTTTAAGAGGGATTGCTTCAACCCACTTAGAAAAATAATCGGTTGCAGCTAATATGAACTTATGGCCTTTGCTTGACGCAGAAAATACCTGTTCGATTGCATCTATTCTCCATCCTCTAAATGGCCAAGGCTTGATAATTGGGTGCAAAGCCGATGCTGGAGCTAATTGTACAACCAACTATTCTGACAAGTCTGGCATCCTTTGTAATATCCGAAATAATCTTCCAACATTGTCGGCCAAAAATACCCAGTTCACCTTAACAACCATTTCATCTTGTGAGTTGATTGATGGGATCCGCAAATTCCTTCGTGCACTTTTCCCTTAGCTACTTTTGCTTCCTCGGCTTCAAAACATCTCAGCAACAAACCCTCTAAAGTTCGATAATAGAGTACATAAACTAAAAGTACATACTTTAGGGCTTGTTGCTTGATTCTCCTATCAGTAGGTTTTGAGGGATCGATCAAATATTCCACTATTTTTGTTCTCCAATCACTAGCAGTAACACACATAACCATTTTCTCTATCGGATCGAATTCCTCTAATCGGCAAAAACCTTTATAGCCCGATGCTTGTTGAGCTAACTAGTTGGCCTTGTCATTTAACACATGAGGAATATGACAAATGGAAAAAGAAGTGAATGAGATGATTACAGTTAGACACTGCTCCAAATACTTAATCAAAATTTCGTCATAGCAGTTATATTCTCCCTTTATCTGCTGAACCACCAATAGAGAATTGCCATAAGTCTCATCAGAATCAACTCCGATATTATCGAGTAGCTGTAGGCCTTTCAATGTTTCGTATTCGACTTGGTTATTAGAGCATCTACACTTTAGCCTGAATGCAAACTCAAAATTACACCCTTTTGGCGAAATCAACACTATTCCGATACCATCGCCTTCTCGACATACCGATCCATCGAAAAACAATTGCCAAAGGGCAACAGATATTAGATTGGCATTCAAATCAGTTTCTTGTTCTGTTATAAAATCGGCAATCACTTGACCCTTAACAGCTTTAGCCGATTAGTACGTCAAGTCAAACTCGATAAGCTTATATGCCCATCTACCAAGTCGACCACACAAAATTGGAGCAGACAACATATAATTAATAACATCGTTTTCACAAATAGCTTTACAAGTCAATGCTAAAATATAATGCCTTAACTTCGTGCAGGCAAAATATAATGATAAGCAAAGCTTTTCTACAAAAGGATGCCTGGTTTCTGCATCAATTAATCATCGGCTTAAGTAAAAAATAACCCGCTCTTTTCTGTCAATTTCTTGTGCCAAAATAGCTCCAGTTGTCACCTCTTCAGTCGATATATATAACTTAAATGGTATATCTTTTCGAAGCAGGGCTAAAACTGGAGGTTTAGACAAATATTCCTTGATGCTCTCAAAAGCTTTATACTGATCAGCTCCCCAAATAAACTCTTGATTATCCTTTAATTTCAACAGTGGGTTAAACAAACTAATACGGCCAGACAAATTTGAAATAAATCGCCGCAAATAATTAATCTTGCCGATCAGTTTCTGTAAATCCGTTTGCAAGCCTATGGCTTGGTTTTGGCTATGGCTTTAACTCTTTCTTGATTAACTTCAATTCCTCTTTCATGGACCATAAAGCCCAAAAACTGCCCAGCCAACACACCAAAAGCACACTTGTATGGATTCATCATTAAACCTTGTGCCCTTGTAATCTTGAACACTATTTCTAAATCTTCCAGATGCTGCAAATCTTCCTTAGATTTGACGACGATATCATCAATGTAAATTTCCACAATATGGCCGATTAAATCATGAAAGATTAGATTCATGGCACGTTGATATGTAGCACCAGTATTTTTCAAGCCGAATGCCATTACTGCCACTCAAACAAACCTAGGGCACCAGGGCACCTAAAGGCTGTCTTAGGTATATCGCCTTCTGCCATGAATATTTGATTATATCCAGCATTACCATCTAGAAAACTAATGATCTTATTCCTCGATGCAGCATCGATAAGCATATCGGCTATTGGCATTGGGTACTCATCTTTTGGTGTGGCTTTATTTAAATTTCAAAAATCAACACACACCCTGAGTATGCCATTTTTCTTCATGATAGCAACGATATTAGAAATCTATTCAACATAACGGCAAGGCCTGATAAACTTAGCCTCTAACAATCGCTCAATTTATTCTTTTATAATATTATACAAAGGCAGATTAAATCATCTAGGAGACTATTTAAACGACCGATAACCAGATTTTATGGGTAGCCGATGTTCAACAAGCTGTCAGCTTGAACCAGGCATCTTATGATATTCTCAAGTAAAACAATATTTATAATTTCTTAAAATCTTGACAACTTTTTTTTATAATCTACGGCTAACTTTGAACTAATAAAAGTTGGTCTTTTTCTATTACCATCACCTATGTTAACTTCCTCTAATGAATCAGTCGATGTGAAACCTTGGCCTAACTTCTCAATTTCTTGAAAATCTTCAATGGCCTCACAGCTATCTATTGTTTGCCAATAGCTTTGCATTTTTTTCCTGTAAGCCTTTATTGTCGATTTGGACTCCATTGGCGCAAAATCTCATCTGTCCGATCAAGCGTGCTTGGCTTTACATTGATCGAAATAAGCCCTGCTTTGTTGATACATATGAAATCACAATCATCCAGAGCTTTACCCGATATATACTTGGCTTCTTCATGTTGCCAATTTGCATCTGAACTTGCCATGGCGATATGAGCTGATGTATCTTGGATTATTTCGACCTCGTCCCCATTCCATTGGACGAGCATCTGATGCATGGTCGACGGAACACAGCAATTGGCATGAATCCAGTCTCGCCCTAGTAGAACGTTATAATTTTCCTTAGCATCAACCACAAAAAATGCGAACGGCAATGTTTTGCTGCCCACTGTTAACTCTGTTACCATAACCTCTCTTGCCTCAGTGGGATCGCCTGTGAAGTCATTCAAAATCATATTAGTTTTAATAAGATCATCGTCGAACTTACCCAACTTCTGTCAAGTGGTGTATATGGCATCAGATTGACGGTAGCTCCTCCATCAATAAGCATTCTTGATATCGGCTTGCCATTGATATGCCCTTTCAAGTATAATGGCTTCAAATATCGATGATCATCTTGAGGCTTCTAAAAAACTGCATCTTGAGCCCCTAAGCATAATTGAGCAAACGTCTCTTTGGCCGATACGGTACATATATTAAACTCGACCGGTAAGGTGAAAACCATATTGACATCCATCGGAGGCGGAGAATCATCCTGAATCACGAGTGAATCCAAATCATCGCCTGAAGCGAACTCTTCTTCAATCGGCTCCTTCCTCCACTCCTTTTTAGCGACTTTGATCGGCCAGAGCTCATTGAACATTTGGTCTCTCTGTTTTTCTTGCTCAGCCTCTCTCATCTCCTGGGTCCTTAGCTTTTGAAGTCGTCTGCATTGTGATCGGCTAAGCCCTGTAGGACACTACCTGGGTTTAGATTCAATCGGTTCACATAGTTTTCCAGATAGGTTAACTGGCACCGTGGAACTTGAACCCTCTTCTGACTTCGCTTAAGTTTGGATCGGCCTGGAAATTCTTTGATGGATCAATCTTTTATAATTTTCATTAGGTCGGCCTTGTATCGGTTCAGATATTCTATCTTTAGCAGATTGTCGTTGCCAGTCACTTTGTCGAGGATAATGTTCCATCGGACATGTATGTGGTGACGGTAGAGCTGACCCCCTCTCCCAACAGAATTGCCAAAAGGGGCATTGTTGGTGAGCCTTTTCCAAGTTATCAGGCCAATACATATTATCTGAGCGACATGCAGGATATTTTGGTCTGTTGCTTCTTCTTTCATACTTCTCCAATAGTTAGGAGAAAGTTGGCTTTGGCTTATGAATCGGCCTTTGTGGTGGCGATGCTTTTTCGACCTTGTACCACTTGCCGATCTGCAAGTCTCCTCTTGGCTTGACAGTCCTTAAACTCCTCCCTTCACGGTCAGTTTCTATTTGTAGTGAGCCGATCGTAATCTTCAGGGTATCTTTGCCGCTAGAACTTGACTTAATGTCAACATGACGTACAACCTTTAACCCTGTATCCTACATCATCTCTTTTCCGTTTCTAGAACATTGAACCATATTAATCGGAAAAGGGTTATTGTCTAATTGCATCGTCGTCTCTTCTACAAACTTGGGTCGGTCATCTTCTATAGCCGATTGTATTTCCTGTCAGAAAATATTGCAATCATTGGTATTATGAGAAAAAGATTGATGCCATTTGCAATACCTTTGCTTTTTAATTTTGTCAGCCGACGGTATAACATGTCCTTCAGGCTACTGCATAATCATTTCTTGCAATAATAGATCAAAAATATGGTCACACTTGGAAACATCAAAAGCATTATTTTATTTTTGACTTATTTTTAGTCGGCTTAAGCCAGGAACAAATTATGGACTTCTTAGACCCCTTAACCCAATCAGCTATGTTTATTTCAGCCTTGTCATCTTCAGATGAATCGCTTGAACCATACTCAAGGAGGTTAACCTTAGCTTTATCCTTATCTTTATTATTATTATTATTCTTAAATTTAGCTCTAAAGTCTCTATTATTGGCAAAACGGCCTTCTTGAGCTGATAACCTATGTAGCAGGTGACTTAAATCGATGAATTCCTTTCCGCCGAATTTTTTCTTCAGCTGGGGAATTAACCCTTAGAAGTCTAAATCGGCTAACTGGTTATCAGGCAAAGTAACGCTAAAACATCGATTCCTTCTCTAAATCTCTTAATATAATCTGTTACTGACTCCCTAAATTTCTGAAGAACAAACCACAAGTCAGAAATTCTAAGTTCCAAACTCCCAGAGAAAAGGTATTTATGGTATCGGCTTTCCAAATCGGTCTAGAAATGAACCGAATTTGGAGGTAGGCTTGTGAACCATGTAAAATCAGCTCCTGACAAAGATAGCGGGAATAACCTAATTTTTAACTTGTCGGACTGAGCAGCTTCACCACATTACACGATAAAATGCCCAACATGCTCTAAAGTAGTAACGTAGTCATCCCCTGAGAATTTTGCAAAATCAGGAACTTTAAAATTATTAGGATGTGGCATCCGATCGATGTAATCAGGATACAGCTTTCAATAGCTTGTAACCTTGCCCTTGGGTTGTATGCCGATTTGGTCTCGCAATACGGTAGATATTTGATAAGCCAGGATTTTGTCAATTGTGCTCCTAATTGGCATTCTGCCCCCCGAGCGTAAGCTCGGGTTGATAGGTTGTTTGAGCCGATGTATACTAAGGAGGTTGCTCATATCCGTTATTTCTCCTAGCAATCGGCTCTGGTACTGGAACAAAGGGTTTTGAATATGTTACAACCTTGTATAGAACCATATTCCTCTCCGAAATTGGCACGGCATATTGCGGATGCCTAGGGGGTTCAATCGGTTGTGGGACCGATTGGGGAAAAGTGTAAAACGGAGCCGATGGTGGTAAGTTGGCTGATGCATCCAACTTAGTAGCATCGATATATGCCTGATAATGTGCAACCCCACTTGCACGAGGATCTCGCGGTAGTACTATGGTTGCTTGGGTTGGTATCATGGTAAGAGATGGACTCTTAATCGACGGCTTAGGATCTGCTATTACCATAGGGCTTTGCGTATTTGGTGCCACCGAATAAACAGGGTAATTCGGTAGTGTTTGTATTGGATTGAGCAGGCTTCCAGCTGATGCCAACTCTTGAGCTATTGTCGGGACCCAAATATGCAAATCTGGACCCTCTATGCATACCATACTAGTCCAGGATCACACAAGTGTATCCAGGCTCAACATAATTGAATATCACAATCATACACAGCGGAAAAATAAATAAAGACTCTATATATTAATTATAACATGTTAACTGATCTTATGGTCAACTTACATGAATATGCCATGCAGGGCTAAACTAAGATTAACAAACTAAACTGCAGCGGAAAGAAAAAAAGTAGATAACCCCTCAGTATACCATAGGCAACTAACAAGGCTTGCACCCTAAATATTCACCTCCTCTTGGTACTCCTCCAAAGCTGATGTAGACACCTCAACTGGTGGTTTGTTGTTGGCAAGGATGATTATTTAAAGCACTCAACAAGTTGTGCATGGAATTCAATTCTTACATAATTATATGCAAGGCTTATTCCAATGGAATGGCTAACATGGTTATTTTGCAATAAAGTAGCATTTACAAGTGAATACTATAAGTAGATTGAAAAGACATAAAAGCAAATAGCAGTGATAATTTGTAGATATTTCTCAAGTAAACATGGCATCCAACCCTAAGTCAAGTTCCAAACATTCCAATGGCATCCTACCTTCACATCCATGTTAAAACCAGTTTATAAAATCTAACTCTTGACTGTAATTCCCGAGCATTGCTCAATACCGCGAGCACGACTATCCAAATAGATTTTACTCTCTGCAGAGGTTATGCGCTTTACCCACACAACATGATCGTCTCTTTGTGCAATCGATATTAGCACACTTCTCTTGGTGTGCTGCAAAGAGATCATGACAAAGTCTTTCAATGCTCTGGCTTAACCGATACTACCTGTTAAGGTTTCAACACTGAAGGGACTGATTACCACAATCAGGGCCCCACTCTTGTGCTATGTGAGTTTCATCGTTCGATCGGACCTCACATCACCACTAGTAGTACCAAAGCTAAGACATTGCAAATTAATTAGCAAGGTCCGTCCCATTACAGACATGTGGTTGCATGTTTGACTCAATTCAAAGGCTTGTAAGGTTAAGTCCTTAAGATGACCGAGGCAAGACTTCCACAAATCCTCTGCCCTTTTGGCCCACCTTGGCGCACTTTCCCTTTCCACTTGCCCCAATCTAAATGATTACCACCCCAACTGATTACCATGCACCATGTGCCATCAACAAAGTCAACATCATTGCGTGACAACCCCATTAGTACAACTCAACATCATTGTGTGACAACACCTGACACACCAATTCCATAAACATGTTCAATATTCCATTAATCAAGATTAGGTTGATATTCCAAAATCATGAGTTATACGTGGTATGGCTAAGCATACTAAACACGATTTAACCAACCTATGTTGATTTCTAATATTAACCAACTAGTAATGAACCATCCTAGGGTGACAATTAATCATGGCATACAATGACAAGGTATGGTATAATTCAACTAGGTAGATTAACTAGATCCCAAACTATTTTGAAACAGTTGTACACATAAAATATCATGCATAATGTAAATCAACATAGTAATTCTGTAAAACTGGGTTCAATATGATCAAAGCACAACTTACCTTGGAAAAACTCTTGTTCTTGCTCTACACCTTGGTCTTGGTTCAACGATTCCTCCTCGGACGCTCCGAGCACTTCAATGTCTACGCGTAACATGAGAAAACAATAAATAAATAAATAAATACCAAAATAGAGAGAAAAAAATATAAAAATTAAATAAAATTCGCCATTAAATAGATCTCAATTTTACAAATTTTTAAAAATTTGAATCGCCTCAATCGAAGCTAGTATGAGGGAGAACGGGTTCTCGAAAGATTTGAATAATTAAGAAAATCCAGAAAATAGAAAATACCCAATTAATTGAATTATTTTTATATTGAAAAACCGATTTATTGCGTCAGCACCTGATCTGGACCAATCAGGATGCGACACGTCACCACCGGTGTATGGACGTAGTACACACCCTAGGCTGGTCCCCGGGCAGCATCTACGTAGCGCTATCCTAACCCCGGGCAGCATCTACGCGGTGCTATCCTTACCGTTGGCTATAGATTCGATGTTGATGAAGCACACAAGGGACAACGGTGATGGCGCAGTGGCGTGACTCACTGAACGTGAAGACGACGATGTGGCTGACGGTATTGCATCAGCTATTCGGCGACGTTAACTCCCGGATTCGAAGCGGCTTGACGCAAACAACACGAGGATACCCTCAGCGATGGCGGAGCTCAAGCGACGATGATGAAAAATGAAGAAAACCCGCGGCGACGCTTTGACAAACTTTAGTGAGCTCTCATGGATGGACGAAGCGGCTCGAGCGACGTTAGCTAGGGCAACTAGTGCGGCGAAAGACGGCAATTCTCGGGGCGGTGCTAACACAGCTTTATAGGGCCTCGGCTTTGGTGCAAACCTCGGAGACCTCATACGCGGTGGCGGAGTCCTACTCCGAGACGATGGCAGAAACGTGGAGAAGACGCAATCCCAGACATACATGTGTTGGCCATCCAGTGGTTCCCATCATGCGCAACGCGGCTCCATCTCTGACATCCACGTAGCAGCATCGAACGACTAACATCCCTATGGTTTCTGGGATTGTCCACCACCGTTCGTTTGAGATCCAACAGTGGCGACGCTAGGGTTTCGTGAGGCGGGTTGGGTTGCGCACAGTACTAGGCTAGGCCCAACACTGTTCAAAGCATTTCGAAGTTTTTTTATTTAAAATAATTCTCGAAAATAGTTTAAGCCAAAATAAGTAGTAAAAATATTAGAAAAATTCTGGAAAATATTTTGAGATAGTTGAATCCAAATAAAATATTTTTATAGAAGTTTATATAAAATTTCTCATTATTTAAATAATTTCCAAAATAATCCATATTAAACATAATTAATAAATCCAAATAAATTCCAGAAAAATACAATAAATTCAGAAAATCCATATTAAACCCAAATATTCAAAAAATTGGGATGTTACAGCTATAGTCTTAACACTATTAGTTATCATCGGCTTAAGAGTTGTAACCAAAGCCGATGATTGGTTAATTAAAGCATGGTGTCTAGATTGATTAATCATGGCAGATAATTCAGCATGTGCAGGCATGTATCGACTTACCGATGTGTCGGTAATCCCTGCATCGTCGAGTGCATTGACCGTCGGCAATGTGGTCTTTTGAGTAACTCTGTGTCGAGTTTTCTAATAGCAGCTTAACATTATCTCCTCAAGCACGGCTTTCCGATCCTCAATCTCTTTACGCTGTTCAGATGTCAAATCGTCCAATGTTGGGACGATTATGGTTTCGATATTGAGATCGAACGTCGCAATCGACTTCCCAGAAGAAGACATCGTGTCCCATCGAGCGTGCCAAAAGTGTGTTGGCGCCGAAAAATATGATGACGGATTTGTTGGCCCAAACACACGAGAACGCCAAGTTCAAGTTGGTTCCTGGTGTGTAGCCAATTTGATCCTACAATCGGCAAGATAGATTGGAAAATATACGCTTGGAGCAGATATAATATGACAATCAGCTTAGACATAAACAACTATCAATAGCAGATCAAATCAAGGGTAACGATAAGTCTAAAAAGCCGACTAGGGCTGATTAGATGATAAAAAGTAGATTTTTCTGAAAAAGGAGATGCGCACAAAGATCGAAGAAAATCAAACCTAGCGTAATCGATGAAGACCAACAATCGGCGATGCGCAACTTTATTGATCAAAATCGAATTACAAGAGGGATTCTAAATTACAAAGTTATTCCTAGTTGATAGGAAAGTAAATAGAAATATATGCGAGTGCTTGATTGATTGTGTTGTTTTTTCCACTTTCTCTTGATCCCTTTTTTATAGTGCATCGGCAGATCGTATCCTTCTCTGATGCGGTTCAATTATGATCCGTATCAGCCTTGTACATATGAAAATCCCATCTTTGAATCAATATCGGCCATAATCATAACCTTATCACAACTTTTCCTATTTAAACCGATGTCGACCAAAATTATCTATTTTATCCTTTAGCCTAAAAAATTGGTCATGCCTTACCAAATTTGGGTGCAAATAGATGTACTCCCTCCGGTCACAAATAGTTATCATTTTAGATATAGATGTAGTCAAACTTTTAAAACTTTGACTATCAATATCTTTTTAAATATTTAAATTGGATACATCAAAATCATATGTATAGATTTGTCTTGGAAAGTAATTTTATAATATTATAATTTTATTTGGTTTTATAAATATATTATATTAGAAAACAACAACTATTTATGATTGGAAGGAGTACCTGATTGGGCTGGGGCAGAACGACGGTAGAGGCTTGGAGGTAGGGATGAAAATAGATCGAATACGAACGGATAATGGCTCTGCCATATTTATTTTCATATTTTTTTTCTCGAATGCGGATGCGGATACGAATACGAATAATCTAGATACGAATAGAAATAATATCAAATACAGATACGAAGTGAATACAAATCGAAACGAATACGGTCACAGATATTTATCGAAACATGAAAACCCTTTAAATTGTACACACAAAATAAAAAAATGTAACTAGTTTATTTGCTCCAAACATCTGTAAAGAATATGTAATAACCCAAGATTTGTATTCTTTGTTGAATTATATTTAAAATAATAAATTATGTATTTTTAGATACTTATTTAAAATATTTTCCTATTAAGGGTAGTATTGTTTGAATTTTTGAGAAACTTTAAAAGCTAATAAAATCCTGAAAATAAAATTTTAAAATGTTAGATTGTGTCGGAACATCCCCAAAAACTTTCGTAATTTTTGGAGCTAGTTTGCCAACTTTAACAATTGAAATTTGATTTATGGATTAATTAAATTAGAAAATAGTTTTGTAACTCAGAACTTTTTTGGGCCAAAAGTAGTCTTGGCCTAACCAACATGCATATCCGGATAATCCAACCCATAAATATTTGGATTATCCAAATCCACATCCGTATCAGACTGATAGTGAGCTATTGAATCTATATCTGTATCTGACAGAAAAAATCTGTATTCATTTCCGATCCGATATTATCCGACAAATATCCGATCTAACAGAATACGTATTCAAAAATTGTTCGGATCTATCGAAAACTATCCAATCTGTTTTCATCCCTACCTAGAGGCAATGTCGTAGCCTGTAGGAGGAGGTGCCTTGTAGAAGTAAGGATTAAAGGCTTCTCTTGTTGAGACATGATAGGACTCTAGGTCCTAGTTATTCAAATATGTTTAGACTCTATCTTGTTATGGGCGAATCTGAATCTATCTCTTATGAGTTTATACTATAAATATAGTACTATTGTACAAGAGAATCAATCTAATAAAGAGAGAGTTTTGCTTCCCTATATCGTGTGTGCTCTCTATGATTGTTCTTGCTATTTGATCGGTGCATTGTGTTTGATTTTCGGCGGACGTCATCGTTTTACAACATCTCTTTCCGTTTTTAAATCACGAACTAAAATATATATTTAAAAAATAACTTCCAATGTTGCTATAGTACTACTTAAATTATGAATACTTGATTAAAGGATAGATGTTTTGCTTTTTGTGAGAATTTCTAATAATTGTCTCTCTTTTTCTAATAACATCTAATAGTCAATATAGTTTAGCTTTAATTAGGATATACCGTATCGATGACTATATGTTTTTCTTTTTTTAGAATTCCTAACTATTTCTCTTTTTCTTTAGTAGTTCGAAAAGAACTGTCATAAGCTTTTAATATAATAATAGATAGATAAGATGTTAGTTGTTGCGTATTTCCAACTACTATAAAAACCATAATATACTAGTATAGTGCCCTATCTTCCGGTTTCCTTTTCCCAGCATGTAATATATGGTTTTTTTCTTTTCTAGAACGTTTGTTTTCTTTTCCTTAATTCCAGGATATTTGTTTCCTTTTCCTCGAGATGATGCTGGAGGTGGGGGGAGATCTGTTGTGGGCCACAGGGATGAGTTAGATATATTAAACAATGGCCATCGGATGTGGGTGAGTAAAGCTGAGGAAAGATCTGAGATGTTAATTTTGATGGAGGCAAGTTTCTGGGGATGTTTCGCTGGGTGCATGAAGGTTGGGCCATCTCTAGTGGGGTGTATTATTTGGGATAGACGTAAAAAAAAATGCTTAGGGTATAGATACTATTGCTCGAGCAAAGCAATTAACGGAGTCCATAAGGGCCATCACCAGAGGCCAGTCATCCTCAGAGTTGGGCCCAATTACATCCGGCCCAACTTTTTATAGGGTCGGGCCCATGAGAATGAAGCCCAAATGGACCCATCACCACACCGAAACGATACCCCGCTCAGTCTCCGTCCCCTCCCCACCCACCTTTCCACCCACTTCCATCGCTGTCACCCACGACCACAGGCTCTCCTCGACACACCGCCTCCCTCTCCAAACCAAAAATAAAGGCTACTACTCCAGCCAACTTAGTGCATCCAAGAGCCCGCGAATCTCGCAGCCATGGCCGCCGCCGCCTCAGCTCTGTCGCGGCCACGGCGGACGTTGCTCGCCCTGGCGCTCGCCGCCGCCCTCGCGTCGCTGGCAGCAGGGGACACCAACGGGGTGCACGAGCCGTGCAGCGACGCGCGGATCCAGCGCGGGGACGGCTTCACCTTCGGGGTCGCCTTCACGGGCTACAACGCCTTCTTCTCGGACGCCACCCAGCTCTCCCCCTGCGACCGCCGTCTCAACCTCGCCGCCTCCGCCCAGCTCGCCGTCTTCCGCCCCAAGGTAGACGAGATATCGCTCCTCACCATCAACACCACCACCGGATTCAACCCCGTAAGCGATCTCTCTCTCTCTCTCTCTCTTCTTGCTCGGTTGTCTCCATTTGCTCGAGGTAAGTAAGTTAGGTGGATCCGGTGTAGCTTGCTAGGAACGGTGCTTGTGCAAATGTGGCAGTAGGTGGAGATCATTTAGGCTGGTCTCGCTGGTGTGTTCTTGGTTTGATCTGAGCTGGAGGTAGCATGGGCTAGTTGAATCCTGGCGCTTGCTGCAGCATCTCTCCGTCCGGATGGAGATTATTGGAGTAACGGCAGCTGCTCGATCGATATGCTTCTAGTATACAAGATCTTGCTCCATAAGTGTTTATGGAAATGTAGGATAAGCTCTGGTTCTGAAAATATATAGGATAAGCTGGAGACTTGCAGGGATTGATGCTCATGTTAGTTGTTACCTTAGTGTTTGTTCATTTGATTGTTGCTGGATCTAGCACGAATTGGTGGAATGTTGCAACTTGCGAGAATGCGCTGTGCGAACTATGGAGTATAGGAGTAGTATGTTGCAAGAATGAACATTTTAACTTGACTATCCTCACATGAGATCCTGGTGTTCTGATTGTCCACTGGAGCAGATCACCTCGACATGTTGGAGAGTTAGGGACCTGTTGTCATGTGAGCGAAGTTCACATAAGTTTGTTCTGTGAGCATTACTAGAATTAGCCCCATGATTTTCTAGTATTATACCTTTTCTTGATATGTTTCCTGCTGGAGTATTGTGATTATGGATACCATAAGGGCATACATGTACTTGTGCATTTGTTAGAATAAGCCCTTTTGGACTCTACGTGATCACAATTCCCTGGTAAATCTTTCCTTGGGATGTATTGCATTATTACGAGTGTTAGTTTGTTGTTGGAATGCACCAACATTATGGGAGTTTATAAAGAACATTCATCACCCTGTCCTCCACCCAAAACGTAAACCCCCTTTTCCATCTTCTTGAAACCTCTCTGCAAAGTCCTACCTCCTGAACGCACTCTGTGTCGATCCAATTGTCTCACAAACTCAATCACAGCAAAGAGAATGTCGGAAGTATATATTTTTTTGCTGGTGTTCTGTGTACAGAAATTTGTGCTACTGCTACTGTACTTTAATACTTTTGATATAATGTATATCTAAAGTACAATAATGTTGTTGCTAGTTTGTTGGTGGAAATTTACCAACATTATCTTGGAATGTTAGGCACGATAGATATGGATGGACTTTATGTCTATGACTGTATGCAGAGAGAGTTAGTGAATGTGCTGGGTTAAAATTGTGAGAACAACATGCATTAGATGGTGTCATTCTCTCAATAGAGCTAGACTATCAGATGTATTAACGGTACTTTTCGACATCACTTTAGTGAGAGATGATCTTGGTTTGTAGATAATATCTTTACAGATCACATTTGGTCTCTTTTGTGGGGCATAAATTAATGCTCATAGTTCATGCAACATATGAATAGGTTTAACTTGGTGATTGTATCACATTGTGTTGTGGTAAAAACAATATTAAAGGAAATACTACATTAATGAATCATTACAGTGTATCAGTCTTGTTCGATAATAAAATTCATATCGAAGCATACCTTGCTTCAAGAGTAGTGTTTTTTTGCCAGAGTTGGCAACATGAGAATGGCTTTTCGCTTTTTCCTAATTAACTTTGTTGTGAGGAGATGTAGTATCATGTATGTAAGAACATCCTATTGTTCTGTACTGTGATGTTCACATGCTTCTTGGAGAAACTGATCCTATAAACTTGTGTTTTTGTTGTTATTTGTTAAAGATTAAGTTTCAATTTGAGCTGACCTTTTTGTAGTTTTTTTTTCGAAAATAGGGACCTTGTTTCAATCCTATAGTTAACATGCTATTATCTGCCAAGGGTAAATCCAAGTCTTGAGGGTGCTAAAGCACTACACATATTTTTAGAAGAGTAAAACGCAGCATAGTTCCCTGAACTTACACTGGTGTGTTACTTGTGCCCCTGAATTTGACAATTGCAAATCAGCGCATGTAAGGTCCCTAAACTTACGAAGGTGTATCAACAAAGGTCCAAATCCTACTTTGTTAATTATTGGTAATTAGAGATGATATGACACCTTAGCTCAATCTAAATCACAATTTGACCATGTTAAATCACAATTAGAGATGATATGATTGATCTTAGTTAGCAATTGCATGTTCAAACTTTAGCCTACATATGTCTAAAGTGTCACATAATAATTAGCTGCTAATTAAGTGTGGTTTGGACCTCTATTGGCACAACTACAGAAGTTTAGGGACTTGAATGTGCAATTTTCAAGTTCTAGGACCCAAGTGATGTGCCCACGCAAGTTTAGGGACCTTGGCGCACTTTCCTCTTTCTAGAAAATAGTTGCACCTGTTAGACTCTTTGAACCCATGCTATGCGAAAGAAGGATGCGGCTTGGGATTTGAGAATTCAATCCCAATATGTTACATATTAAGAAACCATGACCTAAAAGCTTCTGATCTACTTGGGTCCATAGTTGTATACTTGTATTTCAAATGATGGCTTGTGCATTTGTGAGGTCATATAAGCTTAAAAGTGCCTTGCTGCCTTTGTATAAGCTCAAAGCTTTTGTGCAAAAAGTTGGCCCACTAAGGTATATTGTTAAAGGTTATGTATTGGCTAGACTATTTAAAGAGTAAATTACATTGTAGGTCATTGAACTTGTATCCTTGTTCATCCAGGCCACGGTACTTCGGAATTGCATATTTGGGTCACTAAAGTGCATTAAGTGGTTCATTTGTGGGTCACACATGTATACACTGGACACTTCTCACACATGTGGCATTCCACGTTAACAAAATTGCCACATGAGCATCCCATCCTCATTGCCGCCTCTACACCAAGCTGCACACCATCGTGACCATGGACGGCGGTGGTTCGGCTTGATAGCGGCAATGGCGAATGGGTAGCTCGGGGGTGACCGCGACGAGGAGCCCGGGAGCAGAGGGTCTGGCCTCGGTGAGGAGAAGCAACATGCTGTGGAGCTTGGGGGAGGGGCGGAGTGGCGCGGTGGACATCATATGGGGAGCAACTGTCGTTTGAGCGTGTGCTGAGCATGGCACAGTGGAAGGAGACATCTGGAAGCGAGCACGGTGCGGTGGACCACATGACATCCCCTCTCTTCCTTCATCTACCTTCCTTCCCACCTTCTTCCTTGCTGTGCCGCCGGCTGCCATTGTTGTCCATGGTGAGCTCCTCGCCACCTATCCCCTTTTCTAGAATCCTGCAAAATTCGTTTCCATGGTCAATCAGCTCCCCAAATTAATCTTGTCTCCTCCTTCCTTATTTCCTTGCGACCCCACAGAGCCCCATTCGCCTCTCCTACTTCATCGGAGTGACTCCAAGGTTAGCCGCGCTGCGACCACGTCCCTGCCTCCACGTTGTCATTCACCGATCCGCCGCTCCAGGTCACCTTCGGCCACGACATCCGTGTCATCTAAACCGCCTTCATGCACTTAGTATTGCAGATCCCCTTCCCCCATCCTCCTTTGCTTCGGAGATGCCCGACGACAGTCCTCTCCACCACACCATGGTGGACCTCTATCACCACCCCACCTTGGCACACCTTCGGCCAAACCGTCTTTGGCATTAGCAACACCGTGCTCACACGATGATCGTGCAGCCGTGCGCACACCGAATTCCTCTCCCCATCGCCGGAAACACTACCGCCGAAACCTTCTTCCTCGCAAGTGGTCACCGTCAACAATTGTGCTCGTGGTTTGCCGTGCCATCACTTTGCCATTCCAGTATGTCCATCCTCCCCAACTCAAACTGCCAACATTGCTAGCTCGCCTCATTGCATGCTCAAGTTGCCGGGCTCATGGGGCCATTGGAGCTCAAGATTGGCGCAGGTGGGAGAGGAAGGGAAGGTAGAGAGAAATGAGGGGGTGGGTGTGGTGGCGAGCCACATCAGCATGTGTTTCCACGTGGAGTTCCATGTTGGCGGCTAACAACAGAGTGTGCACCTGCACCTGCAAATGAACCACTTAATGTACTTTAGTGACCTAAATACGTAATTCCAAAGTACAGTGACCCAGATGAACCAAAACTACAAGTTCAATGACCCACAGTGTAATTTACTCTTATTTAAATATCATGGTACCTTTGTTGCTTCTGGGCATTTATATCTTGTGTTTATCGCAAGGATTTATTTTGCTGACTTGGGCTCCACAATGTCAAAGTAGGATCAAATGTAGACTACCTGGTATATTTGACACTAACTGACTAACCACCAATAAATTGTCAGGATTGGCCTTTTGGAGTTGGATAGGAGTGCATGTAAGTTAGCGATCCACATACCGGAACCATGACCCAAGATCGATGGTTTAGAGGTTTTATTGACTTTGATTGGGTTTCTTTCCTAGCCTACCCTAACTTGTTTGGGACAAAAGGCTTGGATTTTGTATTGGCTTTTTGTTCCATCTCATTTTAAATCCTTTGCTTAACCATTCTGCAAATGTGTCTGTCTGCATCTGTTTTGTTCATTAAAATAAATTGCAGGAACTTACACCCGTCTTGTTGTTTATAACATGCCTTACTGATATACATTAATATGTTACTGGTAGCTCCTGAGCTTATTGATTTTTTGATCTTGATCTTCATTAACTTGTAATGCTATTGGTATCCTAATAGTAGATTTGATATCACTTTAGTATGTTTAGTATGTTTAGAAGCTCAGATCAACACAGCAAATACTTCTGCATTACAAATCTTTCCAACTTTCAATAAAACAGTATGGCAATGAGAAATACTATTTTCTTTATCTGTTTTATTTACCTGAATCTGTATTGTGTAATCACACATCAAGTTTATGATTTCATGGCTCACCGGTTAGTGTTCAGTCATTCATGGTCAAATCATGAATGATGACATCGGTATATGACCAAAGTTTTGTGCGTATTTTCTAGGCCTCAGCTGGTGGGTTCATGGTAGCATTTGCTGGTAGGAAGTATGCAGCCAGATCTGCTCCAATCTTTGTCTCCAATTCCTCATTTACAGTGTCCAGCTTCACCCTGGTATGGAACTAGAAATGTACCATTATGTCCCATCATCTCTGAACTTGTAACCAAGGAATATTCTAAATTTTACTGCGATATCATGATACTTCTCTAGGTTCTTGAGTTCAATAAAGGCAGGCTTCAAAACTTGCACTGGAAGAAGGATGGCTGTGGTGCTTGCTCAGGGAAGTCAAACTTCGTTTGCCTTGGCAAGCAAACCTGCGCCATCAGGACACAAAGCTGCAAGACCCAGGGGCCTGTGGACTGCAGTATCGGCATCCAACTGGCCTTCTCAGGCACCGATAAGCACGAGTCAGTTCTGAACTCATGGTATGAGGTTTCCAACCTGCGACAATACTCCCTCTACGGGCTGTACTCGAACCTGAAGGACACCCTGAGCGGTCAGTTCAACAAGTTCTTCTAGGCTTTCGGCACAGCCGTTGTTCATTCTCTCCTGCCACTACTTCTGTAGAACTCCCTGATGTTGTACTTATGGCTCTTTAGGTTTGCCCGTCGGTTGGCTTGTGTGGAAAGCTTTACAATATGTACCATTTGAGTCATTTTCTAAAAGTATTCTTTCTCTCGCTGTTTGCAATTAACTTTCATTATGTGATGAGATGCTATTAACGATGATGTATTGATGTCTTGTACCCAAGATATCTCCATCTTGTCCAGCTTGCATACTTGTAAAGAATTAGCGAGTGTATCATGATTTCCATCGCTTGTTTCTTCGTCCAGTGACCTCAAGTTTCTGACTCTGCCTAAAAAGAAAGTTTCTGAGTACACGCCCATGCTTTTGGGAAAGGAGGGCTTTTTAGCCATTATATTGTCTCGCGGTTGTATTGTTTCCTGTGAAATGCATGCGAAATTTTTACCTTCCAGCGGATCGCGGCAACATACATACGGACCGGGCGAAGCTTGCAGAGAGAAATAGACGAGCCGTCTCCCCTGTGGCAACAGACATGGGACGACAAATTTGAAGCATGAGGAAAGAAATTCTGATGCTCAGCGGTTGACCCGAATGTTCTTGTTGTAACATCCAATGCGTGATTTGTCCATTTGCGTGTGTATTAATTACACATTGATATAGCGTGTAGTATTAGTAAAAGACTAGTGCTGCCATTTGGACCATTTGGTTACTCGTGTAGCCTGTAACAAAGCTATGGCATGTAGTACACCTCATGCTATGTTTTGGATGCGTCACAGTTTTGTGCATTGGCCTGCATGCATGAGATGGAAAAAAACACACAGAAATTGCCACCGAAAATGCTGCACGAGCAGAAGCATCACTCCAAGAGATGAATTAGAAATGTCAGGTTCCTTGGCATGGCATGCACCAAACCTTGAAGGAATCGTATTCTTAATTTCTTATCCCGTTTTCTTGGCTTCACTGCCAGCTGGTAATGGACTAGTACATATCAAGATAAAAGAACCCATCTGCGCAACATTACATGAAAAAGATGTACTCTCTGTCCACAAATGTAGGTCGTTTTTTGACTTTTGACCTCCAACGCAAGATTTTGACCATGATTTTGTATCATAAATATATGAGCAAAAACAATAAAAATCGACAAATCCATTGATACTATTGTCATATAGCAAATTTATATACTTTAATATATATTAGTGGTCAGGTTTTAAAGCTTTGAACGTACGGATCTCACGGTAACCAACATTTTTTGACAGAGTAGTATACAGCTCACTAAAGCTGAAGCCAAAGGGAATCGAACTTTGTGTCATCAAAAAGATGCAAAGATGTATAGATTTGCACTATGAGAGGACAGAAGCAGCACTCAAGGCTCTGAAACTTTCTGCAAGAGGGGGGCACCTGAAGTTACTACTAGTTAAGACCAGTACTGCAAACACGTAGTAGTAAAAGCTGCCTGAATCCAACCTCTTAGAATCTGAGTGCTCTACAGGGGCAGCATTTTATAGTAGCAACACAAGATGTTGCAAAGGAGAACACGAGGGTGTTGTAAATAGGGAGAGGATAAGAAGATGATGTCAGGGTGGAAAAGTGGCAGGACGGAAAGAGTGGTGGCCACTCATCAGGCCAGCACCACTGTAAAAGATTTTCAGTGCAGCATTGGAAAAGATTTTCAGTGCAGCATCAGGCCCACAGCTGAGCTGGAGTTCCAACAAGTGCTTGTTTGTGCTTTTTTTGTTGTAGTTGTTGCATGGCTTACTACTGTAAGTGACCATTTATATTCTGTATTTCCACTATTGTACAACAATATCTTCATTTCTTGTATGTCTAGGTGAACAAATGGAATTTGACTAGTACCCCATTTGATTCATTTTTAATTACATAGTATATGTGGTACTTGCTAAAATTGTTTATTCGATGAGCCAACATTTAGGAGAGATCCTTGTAAATTGTTTGAGGAGTTTCTGAACAACAAACTTTTGCCTTTTGGAAGTGGACCCATTCAAGTGAATTGATTAGAAAGTGACTTTGAACAGAGAAAAATGTCTTCATACTGCGAAATTGATGGAGTATTTACGTTGAAACTTGCAGGTTATTATTATTAATCAGAAAAGGAGATGTCATGGGGTTGGCTTGACCAATTCCCTTGCATGGAGCCATAATATGAAGTTAAAATGAAGCCGCACTCCACGTCTTGAGAGATACTTTCATAAAATGAAGTTCATCTTGACAAAAAGAAGAGAAGAGTATGGAATTTATTTATCAACAACGTACAGTCAATGTTAGAACGAAATAAACATCAGTCTTGGAGTATGATGAGACATCCAACAAGTGATAATATGACATGTAGTAGCGGATGCCCTAAAAACTCACATTGTTCACATTTTTCTTTTGAAATATATACATTCTACAAGGATTCATGATTCACGTCTACAATAGGAGTTACACAAATCTTCAAGCATTCGAAGTGGTAGGTATAGATGGAATCAACTATTGATTTGTTCTTTAAATTTCTACAACTCTCAAGGAGTGAAGCATATAGAAGCATCTCCTAAATTACTTTTAGCCAATTTGTTTGTCGAAGAATGAATTGTAATATTCTATCAAGCAAATCCTATGAACGCTCGCTAACTGGCAAAGCCACTTTGCATCTCTTACAGTTAGAGCTCGTCTATCAGGAAAATTTGCATGGGAAGTTTCTTCTGAACGTTCGCACACAGCACACTTCCATTTACTACAGAAAAAAAATTCTCCCATTTACATAAGTAGATAACATGTGTTATGTTAAGAACAGGACGATGAATAATATCTCCCAGCTTTCATAATTCGTATGAACCCCTAAGAGTAGAACTTACAAGCGGATTTCCAATAAAAAAGAGTTCAACAAAAATGCTCATATTTGATGTTAACTCTGATTCCTAGTGTTAGTGTCTCACTTTAACAATTCCCAAGTTGCCAATTAACTAAAATAAAACCAATCATTATGATCATTATGGCCATAACAACTGGAATAATTTTCATATATATATGGGAAAGGTTGTAACCAAGGGTCATTCTAAATCCGATCATATTTAGACAGAATGACAGGAAGATGCAAATGGAATTTAGTGCACAAGTACTCATTACAGTTAATTTTGAGCCTGCCTATTGTGTAGTACTATTATTTATAGATGTCCTAAAAGTACATCCCAACCGTTTTCTTCAGTTGCAACTGCATAAAAAAAAAAGTTTCAATGACGATAGAACTTCGTTAGATCTTAACCTACCACTACCTACCAAGAGTTTCATATAAACCAAAAGGTATAATGCAACTTGCATTATGTGAAACCACAAACACTAATGGTATTGACCAAATATATATGTTGGTCATGCAGTACTTCCCCAATAAAGCTAACAGGAACAGGATTCTGTTACAAAGGCTGATGATACTGTATCTCTCCAGCTATAAAGATTCTGGCTGCTTCTCCACTATATAATGCAATTGCTGTTTAGATCACTTTTGTTCTTTGCAGAGTTTATTTGTGGATAGGGGCTTGGCAAGATGTGGCCCATGTTTTCAGGCATGCCGTGCATGGCTTCCTTTGATCTTTTTGTACTGGCAAGTGCTCAGTGCACAAGTATTATTTTATGAGTGCTTCTAGCCTCACTTAGAAAAAGTTGCACAAAATTTATAGTACTTATGACTACTAATGGTTTGATGACACTAGGAGTTTGTAATATCTTATGGAATTTAAATGTGTTCTTATCCAGACTCCAGAGAGAAATATATGGTGCGACTTGATGTCACTGGTGATTTCAGAGTGATCTTTTTTTTTCACAGTGATCATGCAAATCCAAGAGATAGAATATATGCGGGATCATTCGGTAGTTTAAATCCACCTTGGCTGAGGGTTTTTTTTCTCTTAAAACAAATTCCACTACACTTCAATTGACATATATGTGCCTGTGCATATTGTAGTTAGTAATAATGGAAGATAAGTTTGGTCAACTCCAATTCTATAAAAAAAGAATTGTTCATCATACTTATTAGAGTTAATGTTTCATCACAAGTTTATTTATTTATTTAATATATTATGAATATAACTTATTTGACTGATCCATTAATTTATTTTCTCCAAAAAAAATACTTATATTCCAGCGAAAATATTTTGAGGGTTATGACCTCGATTAATAAACTCTTGCGAGTACATCTACTTGTCGTGCACTGACTTGACGCGTGGTCCGACTCATTGTGCACTATTATACTATTATATAAATAAACAAACTTAGCATTTTTTAGTACATTTGTTTACCTAATAACAGTGGGCCGTTTAGCTGGCTGTTGGACAAATATGTATATATAGATGTCCATATTAGAAGTTCTTAGGTATCTGGGGTGACCCACATAATTAATTTAGGGTAACAACAGTAGTACCGCTATTACTCTGATGTAATTACACTAATCTCGGCATATTAGCTAACAAAATATCGAGCGCACCTGACACTTTATGAGTTAATACATCGTATTCAGAGTGTTACAGCAGAACAATAATTAGAGACTTATATGAAATATTACATTCCATTACCACGTAAGGCTACAAGTCCAGAAATACAAGATCATACATCATATACAGTACATCAACAATTAATTTACATAAACTCTAAAATACCTAATGGATCGACGGTCGCTGCCGTACGGTCCACTACTCCACCCAATCCTCCTAGTAGATCTCCGCCTCCTTGTCACCCTAACCCTGCGGATGATTCTCAATCCTTGCCCCGCAGGCGAATCCATAAGACTCAACTTCTAAGCAAAGAGGGATTTAAGCAAGGGTGAGTACAACGTACTCAGCAAACATTAATAACAAAATACATCATATGAATTTTTCCATCATCCATCTCATGTACATCTCTCTCTTAAATCCTTGTTTAGGAAAATAGGGTTTTATGAAAGCGTTTGTTTCATGTTTTAATTTTTGAAATGGCTACTCGCACTCGTATATGAGGCAGACTTAGCTTCTGTAGCCTCCAATCCAGGAGACAAGCATGAATTCATGATTTGACCCTACGTAAGTTTATATCACTTTACTTATAGTGAACCCAACCTCAACTGAAAACCTAGAATGTTTATCACTCACTACTCGGGTATTTGATCTCCAACCCTGGTAGCTGACGAGTCGTGGTGTCCTCAACTATTCTCCACCTACTCGCAGCATATCAGTTGTACCCTGACTTCAAAGCACATCGGCGATACTCATCTCATGGCGTTTAAATATAGCGTCCCCTGGCCTTAACGGTTTTGCCACATGAGTCGTACTGCTCTTGCCAGTATTCCTGATCTTACCGGTCTTGCCCCAACAAGCTTTACTGGTCTTACCAGTATTCCTCACTAGGCCCATACTGGTCCTACAAACCTTATATATATGTAGATATATACATATATATGTATATATGTATATATATCTACATGTATATATATGTATACATATATACGTGTATGTATACACATATGTATATATGTATACATATATACGTGTATATATACATATGTATATATACACACATATGTACATACATATATGTATGTATATATAGGCAACATATCCAATGAAAACCCCTTTTACTGTGAAAACTCTATGAAACCTATGTGTACAAATTTTGAAAAATTCTCAAAAAATTACCATACGTAGGGGAGGTGAGCTTCTATAATCCTATAAAATATGAAGACCAAACTCAATCTCATTTGAAAGATATGAAAAATACAAATAGCGAGATGAATAGTGTAGAACAGTGAAAATCACTATTTAGGCTGAATTTGTCTTTTTTATATCTTTCAAGTACTATTTAGTTTGGTCTTCAAATTTTACAGTATTGTAGAAGCACTACTACAGAATGGTACATCACTATCGCTTCATCTGTGTCGGTTCTTAAGTTTTTCGGAAGAAACGATTGTGATAGATGACTTAGGAGAGGCATTAATCATAATCACTATCGGTTCTCAGATTAGAAGTGATAGTGATGTAGCACTGGGAACATTACAATCGGTTCTTATGCGAGAAGTGATAGTGATGTGCATTATCATCACTATCGGTTTTCATATAAGAAGCGATAGTGATGAGCATCGCATACATCACTATCGGTTCTTATTTAAGCGATAGTGATGATAACGCACATCACTATCGCTTCTCACAAAAGAACCGATAGTGATGAGCACGTGCTCATCACTATCGGTTCTTTTGTGAGAAGCGATAGTGATGTGCGTTTCTTTTGTGAGAAGCGATAGTGATGTGCGTTATCATCACTATCGCTTCTTAAATAAGAACCGATAGTGATGTGTACGTGCTCATCACTATCGCTTCTTATGTGGGAACCGATTGTGATGATTATGATAATCACTATCGCTTGTCTTGTAACAACCGACTGTGATGTGCATGATCACATCACTATCGCTTTTTATATGAGAACCGATAGTGATGTACCTCGTTAGGTTATTTATACCACTCGAGCTGAACTCTTCTCTGTTATTGTTCTAGAGGAGGTTTCTCCGCCGCCACCAGAAAAAATAGCTCATATTCTGTGGTTGGAAGCAATACTTGGGTGAGAAAATTTAAAATCCTCAAGGGTGGGTGTTAAGATAGTAAATTTGAAGCCCTAACTTGAGGAGATTTCCCCTCATTTTGCATAATTTGTGGTTTTCTTCAAAATGTGAGCATTCCTTCAAACCCCTTTAATTTTGTACTATGTAATTTTGATATGTCGCAAGAAAGTTTAGATTGCTTTGGTATTGTGTATATCCTATCGATTTCACACCCTTTATTTCACAAGCATATACACATGTATTTAATTATCTTAATTTGTAGTGCTTTGATGTTAATATGGAATTATTATTGCTGTCACATGATGAATGCTAGAGTTTAGGGTGCGGAACCTACGTCTCCCGTTCGACGATGATTGTTTATAAATATACCGAACGAAATGGCATATTTATAAGCGGCGATCTCGAATTGTCCACGTTCTTTGGATAGTTCGAGGATATGTGCCGAAAGTTCTGAAGTGTGTTGTACAAGCTGCGAGTAGAGATTTGATAGCGTCTCCTGGTATTCTCCGGATACACACCTCTTGACTGTTGTCGAGGCGTGTATATGGAGAATAGCGAGAGATCTTCAAATTTTCTCTGAGTTGTACAACGGCTTAGGAACTTGTCGAACCACATATCCTCGAATGGGATTAGGACCAAACCTATTTAGAGATTAGGAGTCATCGTTGGTACCCTTGTATTGTTTCGTTGTAGTCAAAAGATCATGAGGCTCTTGCACTATATAATTAGATTGTTTGATATCATTGTTCATGTTAAAATGTATGTCTCTTATCTAGGAAATTGGAAGCTCTAAACCAGGGAAGAATCTAGGTATCGATCGGAGTACATATTTCATATATGTTGCAGAAATTGTCATCTATTTTGCAAAGGTAATATTAAGCTGAAATGATGTCTCAATATTTCAAATAACTAGCTTGCCGTCGCTCCGGTTTGTGCATAATTTATTGGGTGAAGTTTAATTGCGATGAACCGTAAGGAATGGATGTATGCAAAAGTCGTGTGAGTCTTTGAATTTGAGAGGGTGTTAAGGAGTTCAAAAAATTGCGAAGAGGACATGGTGAGGAGGGTGTAAACTTCATATATTGTCCTTGCATTGATTGCACCAATCGAGAAGATTTAACAACTCGGCTCAAATTGAGGACCACGATTCGACGTGGCCGTGAGGAATTACGTGTTGGATCCATCACGGGAGGCAGGTAGTACCTGCCGGTATGCAATGAAGACACGGTGGAACCGGATGATGAGTTGCGGACTGATATGTTTGAGGAGGAGAATTTGGAGCAAATGTTGCGGGATGTGGAGGGTAATTACGGAAAGAGAGTTTGAAAAGTTTAAAAGCTTGATGGAAGGCGATGCCAAACCACTTTGTTCACAAAGTTGCAAAGCGAATATACCAAGTTGGGTTCGGTCCTTGCATTGTTCGAATGAAGGCAAAACACCGTTGGACGGATACAAGTTTCAATGCACTTCTAGTTCTTCTATCGGATCCGCTTCCGAGGGAAACGAGTTGCCAATGAGCATTTATGAAGCGAAGAAGCTACTATGTCCCATGGGAATGGAAATAGAAAGGATACATGCATGTCCGAATGATTGCATCTTGTACCGTAATGCACATCAGAGCTACGTTTGTCCGGTTTGCGGTGTGCCCGGTACAAACAAAAGGAGAAGCGTAACGACAAGAAGCGTAAGAGCCGAGGAAGCAGCGGTGAAGAGGTCACTAAAGGTGCACCGCCAAGGTATTGTGGTACTTGCCCATCATTCCCCGTCTGGAGAGGTTGTTTGCAAATCCTAGAGAGGCATAATTGTTGTGTTGGCATTATGAGTCTCGAAAGGAAGATGGAAAGTTGAGACACCCTGCTGATTCGGCTCAATGGAGAAACATCGATTGGAAATATGAGGAGTTTGGTGCCGAAATGAGGAACATAAGATTTGGGTTGAGTCTCGATGGAATGAATCCGTTTGGTAACATGAGCGATCGTCACAAAGACGTGGCCAATTCATTGTGCATCTACAACCTCCTCCTTGGTTGTGCATGAAGCGGAAGTATATCATGATGTCGTTGCTAATCTCGGGACCCAAACAGTAGGAAATGATATTGATGTGTACCTCGCTCCACCGATCGAGGATTTGGTAAAATTGTGGAATGACGGGTCATTGTGTGGGATGCGTCTGAAGAGAGCATTTCACCCTACGGGCTATGGTATTTTGCACCATAAATGATTTCCGGCTCTTGGAAATTTGGCGAGCTCTGATCGAAAGGAGCAAAAGCGTGTCCTATTTGTGAAGAGGAGACCGAGAGCCTATGGTGCCAAATTCCAAGAAAGCTGTGTATATGGGTCACCGTAGGTTTCTACCTCGAAGTCATCGATACCGTAAGATGGATGACAAATTTGATGGAAAAAGGAAATCCGTTCGGCACCATGACCTATGAGTGGTAGGCAAGTATATTCACGTGTAGAGGATATCGATGTTGATGCGGAAAGAGCCAGTAAATCTGCTCGTTCTAGGACCATTTGGAAGAAGAGGTCAATATTTTGGGACTTACCGTCTTGGAAGGAGTTAGATGTTCGGCATTGTATTGATGTCATGCGTTGAAAAGAATGTCTGCGACAATTTGGTTGGCATCTGCTTGAACATACCGGAAAGACAAAGGATGGTGTGAATGCTCGTCGCGACATGGCCTACATGGGAATCGAGGCCAGGCTTGCGGTGATTGAGGAGGATGGAAAGGTCCAGTACATCCCCATTGCATGCTACACCTGTCCAAGAAGGAGAAAGAGGACCTTTGCAAATGTCTCCAAGGTATTAAAGTTCCATCGGCTACTCATGAACATTAAGAAGCTTGTGTCCTTGGATGATTTGAAGTTGCTAGGCATGAAGTCCCACGACTGCCATGTCTTGATGACCCAAATGCTCCCAGTTGCAATAAGAAATATTTTGCCAGAGGATGTCAGGTTTGCAATCACGAAGCTGTGTTACTTCTTCAATGTGATCTCCTGCAAAGTTATTGACCCCGACATGCTAGACAACTTGCAGAGTGAGGTGGTGCAGACTTTATGTCAGCTTGAGATGCATTTCCCACCGTCATTCTTGACATCATGGTCCACCTTGTTGTTCACCTTGTTAGAGAGATTAAGATATGTGGACCCGCTTTCTTACGTTACATGTATCCGTTTGAGAGGTACATGGGTATATTAAAGTCCTACGTAAGGAATCGCCAAGCTTGAGGTAGTATTGTGGAAGGTTATGGGGTGAAGAGGTTATTGAGTTTTGTGTGGACTATCTCGGGAAAAGACAAGCAATCGGTGTTCTTCTATCTCGCCACGAGGGCAGACTTGCTGGCAAAGGAACCGTGGGGTCGAAACTAACGAGGCCACGGTTTGATATGTATTGCAAAGCGCATCTGACAGTCTTGCAGAATAGCGTAGAAGTTGCAGGGTACATCGAGCAGCACAAGTCGATATTACGGGGAGAGAATCCACATATGGATGAGCTTTCCATATTGCGAGAACACAACGATAGATTTCTCACATGGTTCAAACAAAAGGCGGAGGTCTCTGTTAGTGAGACTATCAAATGGTTGGCTGATGGACCTAGATTTAATGTACAAACATGGCGAGTGCGATATTAATGGGTACACCTTTTACCTTTGAAAGTCGGGATGGGAAGAGTCTTGTTCAAAAGCAGTGGTGTAAGCATAGATGCTTTGTCCGATGAACATCACTCAAAAGGAGGATCCTCAATGGCAATGAACTCTTACTACGGGGTGATCGAAGAAATTTGGGAGCTCGATTACGGAATATACCAAATTCCATTGTTCCGATGTAAGTGGGTGGGACTTCCACATGGAGTGAAGGTCGACAAGAGAGGTTTTACCCTTGTGGATCTAAACAGAGTCCCCTACAAAGAAGATCCATTCATCCTTGCGAAGCAAGCAAATCAAGTCTTCTACGTGTGTGATCCGGCCAATCCGAAATTGCACGTCGTCCTTTGTGGCAAGTGGCGGATCGTTGGTGTTGAAGATATCGTAGATGAAGAAGATCGACCAATTTGATGAAATACCTCCGTTTGCGTATGGGGCCTTTCTTAGCGAGAACGACGACACACATGGAAGAAATTACATACGTGTAGATCATCAAGAAGGGTTGTATTGTAAATAAAAGAGTGCGTCAATGTATCGATTCGCTATGTGTTTGAAATATTTGTATTGTACATAAATGTAGTTTCGTGTTTGAAATTAAGGTTATGTGTACGTATGAAACTTTCACAATTTTTGTGAATGGATTGCAAGAAAAGAAGGCACTTTACATCAAATCATTTCGAAAATTTTCAAAATACTTGAACTTTATTTGAAAAACATTTGACTTTTCTACTCTTTGAGGAAGTAACATGTGGACAAAGTGAATTTGGGCTTCTTTTTTGAATGCCAACTCTTTTTGCCAAAATCCTTTTTGGAGAAGACTTGTAGTATCACAAGGTATATTCTGCAAAATTTCAAAAATTACAATTATATTTGCAAAATTTATGGCCGTTTTACTCTTTCATCACATATTTCAGCAAATTCAGACTTCATGGTTTGTCTGGAAAACAAATAGTGCAGTGAACTACAATTGTGTCGGTTTTTTTAAAACCAGATAGTGATATGATCATTTATGTCGGTTTTTTTTAAAACCCGATAGTGATATATTCTATTATTTGTGTCGGTTTTTTTTCCAAAAACCGATAGTAATAATAATTTTTTTTGCAAATGCTTAACAGTGGAATGCAATTATCTGTGTCGGTTTTTTAGAAGAAAACCGATAGTAATACTAATTTTTTGAAAATGTAGTGGAATGCAATTATCTGTGTCGTTTTTCGAAAAAACCCGATAGTGATACTAATTATTAGTATCGGTATTTTTAAAAAACCGATAGTAATACTAATTTTTTTTTGCAAATGCCTAACAGTGGAATTCAACTATCTGTGTCGGTTTTTTAAAAAAACCCCGATAGTGATACTGATTATTAGTGTCGGTTTTCTTAAAAAACCGATAGTAATACTAATTTTTTTTTTGCAAATGCCTAACAGATGAATTCAAGTATCTGTGTCGGTTTTTCAAAAAAAACCCGATAGTGATACTAATTATTAGTGTCGGTTTTCTTAAAAAACCGATAGTAATACTAATTTTTTTTTGCAAATGCCTAACAGTGGAATTCAACTATCTGTGTCGGTTTTTTAAAAAAAACCCGATAGTGATACTCATTATTAGTGTCGGTTTTTTTAGAAAACCGATAGTAATACTAATTTTTTTTTGCAAATGCCTAACAGATGAATTCAAGTATCTGTGTCGGTTTTTCAAAAAAAAACCCGATAGTGATACTAATTATTAGTGTCGGTTTTTTTAAAAAACCGATAGTAATACTAATTTTTTTTTGCAAATGCCTAACAGTAGATTTCAACTATTTGTGTCGGTTTTTCCAAAAATGCGATAGTGATAGATACTTATGTGTGTCGGTTTTGTTAAAAAAACCGATAGTAATAATAATTTTTTTTGCAAATGCTTAATGATTGGAATGCAATTATACGTGTCGATTTTTAGAAGAAAACCGATAGTAATACTAATTTTTTGAAAATGCGGTGGAATGCAATTATCGTGTCGGGTTTGAAAAACCCGATAGTGATCTTGATTATTAGTGTCGATTTTTTAAAAACCGATAGTAATACTAATTTTTTTGCAAATGCCTAACGAGATGAATTCAAGTATCGTGTCGGTTTTTCCAAAACGCGATAGTGATAAATACTTATGTATGTCGGTTTTGTTAAAAAAACCGATAGTAATAATAATTTTTTTGGAAAATGCCTGACAGTGGAATGCAATTATCTGTGTCGATTTTTTAGAAGAAAACCGATAGTAAATACTAATTTTTTTGAAAATGCAGTGGAATGGAATTATCTGTGTCGGGTTTCGAAAAAACCCGATAGTGATACTAGTTATTAGTGTCAGTTTTTTAAAAAAACCGATAGTACTACTAATTTTTTTTTGCAAATGCCTAACAGTGGAATTCAAGTATCTGTGTCGGTTTTAAAAAAAAACCCGATAGTGATACTAATTATTAGTGTCGGGTTGTTTTAAAAACCGATAGTAATACTACTTTTTTTTGCAAATGCCTAACAGTGGAATTGAAGTATCTGTGTCGGTTTTTTTTAAAAAAACCCGATAGTGATACTAATTATTAGTGTGGGGTTTTTTTAATAACCGATAGTAATAGTACTTTTTTTTTGCAAATGCCTAACAGTGGAATTCAACTATCTGTGTCGGTTTTTCAAAAAAACCCGATAGTGATACTAATTATTAGTGTCGGGTTTTTTTAAAAACCGATAGTAATACTACTTTTTTTTTGCAAATGCCTAACAGTGGAATTCAACTATACGTGTCGGTTTTCAAAAAACCCGATAGTGATATTATCTTATACGTGTCGGGTTGGTGAAAAAACCGATAGTAATGTTAATTTTATGCTAAACTAACGATGGAATGCATTTAGTTGTGTCGGTTTTATTCAAAACCGATAGTGATAGAATCATTTGTTTGGTTTTGTTAAAAACCGACAAGATAATCTTTTTTTGCTAATGCCTAACGGTGGAACTTTGGCGCGTGACCTCATTTTATTCGCGCCTCCCACGCTCCTAACCATTGCCTCGCCGCCCGACGCTCCTAACCTAGCCCACCGCCACGTCGACCACGCCGCCCGACCGCCCGACTCCCACCACACCGACGACCCCACTCCACCCCACGCCCCTCCGCTCGACGCCACCCTCCGCCCCACTCCACCCCACGCCGCCCCCGCCCGACGCCACCCTCCGCCCCACTCCACCCCACGCCGCCTCCGCCCCACGCCCCTCCGCCCCACTCCACCCCCACGCCCCTCCGCCCCACGCCGCCTCCGCTCGACACCACCCTTGCCCCACTCCACCCCACGCCGCCGACGCCACCCCTCCGCCCGACGCAGCCCCACGCGGACGCCTCGCGCGACGCCACCTCCGCCGCCCGACGCCCGACGCCACCCCTCCGCCGACGCAGCCCCATGCCGACCCCTCCGCCCGACGTCACCCCTCCGCCCGACGACGACTTCTTCGCCGACGCAGCCCCACGCCGCCCTTCGCCTGACGCTCGAGGTAAACACATGTTGTCACCAAATTTTGCTAGAACAAAGTCGCTTAAGCGCCGTGCAATATATTCTCTGATCTTTAGTTTTGATTTACGAACTTGAGAAGCAGGAAATGAAAAGCAAAGTCTTGACCAATGATAAATTAGACCAATGATGTTGCAAACAAGAATATGTTAACCAATTTACTGCAATTGATGTAACACAAAAATTACTGCACTGGTTTGTATGTATATACTAGGGGTGGGTCAGATTTGTCTATTTGGTAGGATCTGTTTTAGTTTTGTCGGTGTGAATGTGTTTCATGGAGATTTCGCAAGGAGGGATGTCTGGGGTGAGGATTCGAGGTTGAGACGGACTTATGTTGGATGTAGCTGCTTCCGAGTTTGAATTTGATTTTATGTTCTAGGTTTTTCGAGGAGCGGATCTGTGGTAGTTCTGCTAGTGCTAAGTTCATATCCTTGGTGACATTAGAGTTGTATTTGTTCTTTTTACTTCATGTTGAGCACTTGTGACGCTTAGATTCTCCGATCGTGAGTTGTTCTAGTGAACAAGTGTGGAATGGGGTTTTTATGATCCAAGCCTACACGAATGGTGTGACAAAAAAAAGGGAACCGGTGAGTAAGAGATTATAGTGTTTTTTTTTCATTAACCGTGTTGGCTGGTGCTTAAGTTTTACATGTTTTGCAATGTAAAAGAGTGGGGTTTGTTGAGCTCCAGGAAGGATACAATGCTAGACATGATGCTATGTTCTCAATGTTTTTCTGTAAGTTATATGTATAGTAACTACTTGGTTTTCTATAGGTTCCTCGGTGTTTTCTATAGGTTTCTCGGGGTTTTTACGTAATAAGGATCTTTTACGGTCTTAGGTATAATGTCTTGTTGTAATTTAAGTTGATTATTTTGTTGCATAATTACATTAGTATTGATTTTGTTTTCTTTGGGAATGAAGTGTGTGCTTTAATGGTTTTATCATATAAAAATGGCACTTTCACGAATAACACATACACATCATGTTTTTACCCTAGCAATAGGATTGTGTACATCATGCTATCTTAAAGTTTCAGAAACTGCTCAAGTATTGATTTATGTATTTAGTGATTGTTGAATGGACTAGATACTATAGAAAACATAATTCTTCATGACTCCCAACTATGCTTGACCTTACCATTATATAACTAGAATTCTGGAGACATTATTTGTGCAAGATTTTGCTTGGTTAGTCTTTCTTACTCATTGCTATCATCGTATTCTAATAATTGCATATTATTTTTCTTTTTCATCTCAAAGCATATGTTAGAGTTTAGGTTGCGTAACCTCGTCTCCCGTTCGAGAGTGCTTATTTATAAATATAGGAATGACATATTTATAAGCAAGCGATCTCGAATTGTCCAATATTTTGGACGATTCGAGGATATGTGGTTCGAGCAAGTTCACGACTGTTGTACAACTCACGAGTAGGTTTGGTAGTGTCTCCTGGTGTTCTCCGGATACACACCCTCTCGACGAGGTTGTCGAGGCGTGTATCTGGAGAACAGCGGGAGAGATCTTCAAATTTTCTCTGAGTTGTACAACAACTCAGAACTTGTCCGAACCACATATCCTCGAATGAGATTAGGACCAAACCTATTTAGAGATTAGGAGTTATCGTTAAATGCGTATTGGTTGGTCAACATATAGACTTTTCTTGAAGATCATTCGCTCATCATTTACTCTCTCGCAATATGCTAGAACAATGACATGCTATGAATTATCCATTGACTGTTGCTTGGATGATTTATTGTGAAGTTCACATAATAGCTACAATTGCTTTCTCTCATGTCAAATATTTGTCCATGTTAGATAGGAAAACTCAAAATGTCGCAATTAGAGAGCATCGGCTCATCGCGAGAAAGAGTAGAAGGTGCTCTGAGGCGCGTGAACTTCCGAGTGTCGAGCCGAGCCAAGTTCGAAATGTCGAGGGCCGAGTAAGGTGAGGAAGGCCGAGGACCGAGCAAAGGAGCCACAGGGAGAACACCGCAAATTCTCCACTTCAATGCGACAGGCGTTTGCACGGGTCCTCCCAAGTGTAAGGCGATACCGCTCATTCCTCGCAACAGCTGGTGAGGAGAGAGTTCCCATAACGGTTAAGGATTGGAGAAAGGAGGTCGTCGAGTAGAAGAACCGGTGTGGGACGAGGTTAAAGGAAAATGGATTATAGAAGAGGAGGATGAAAACAATGCCGGTGATGCGCCTTGAAGAGGATGGGTGTGGCTCGAGGCGCTTCAGGTCTACATGCACAGTGAGTACGTCTTTGAAAGGCCGTGCACCATTCGAGAGGTATCCGTTCGTGACTACCGATGTTTGGGAGGAGTTCACGAGGATCAAGAATACGCCCGAGGCGAGGAGCCGAGACAGAGGAGCGTTGCTACCGGAGGTGAACACGCACGCGCACCACCTCGGTTCGGTGGCTCTGAAGGGAAGAAAGCGAGAATGGGCACGACTAGCCGAGGAGTGCGCCAACTCGGGACAGCGATGCCTTACTCGCACATATGTGAGGAGCGGCACGTGGTCGGGTACTAGCGAGGACAAAGAAAACCGCGGACGGGCAGTGGTAGTACCAAACCCCACTACGCGCAAGTCGTCTCCGCCATCGTAAGATATCAAACTTACTACATTGCAGAGACCATTCCTCTCGTATTTGAGATCTAATTCGTACTCGCTATTGCGGAGGAGGTAAGCGGAGGAAAGAGCGGGGACCTTTCTTAGCCAAGGGTCAAATGACATCCTATCCCTGCGATCGGAAGCTCGACCATAAGGGCGGGTGCTTGCCGCAGGTCGGGCATCTGAAGAAGTCCTACTTCCAAGATCTTTGCCAGTACCGGATCAAGAACATGGGAGGCACGTGCGCGGGCGCTGAAGGACACGCTTAGGAGCGGTGAGGAGGAGATCTCGGAGGAGATGAGGAGGAGATGAGGGTGCGGATGATGGCACGTGAGGAGGAGATGAGGGTGGAGATGATGGCACGTGAGAAGCGCCTAAGGGCCGAGATGATGGCGATGATCTCCCAGTCGAGCGATGCCCCGCCTCTTGTAGAAACACTGTGCCCCCACCAAGTAGCGAGGTTCCAAAATGATAAGTCCGGTCCCAGTTGAAGGTAATAATTAATTTTGCCTTACTTAATGGTGCGAGGTAACTCTTCATATGTTTTCTCTCAAGTTGCGAACTTTTGCGGCGCCTACCAAGTGCCACTCACCTGACGGAAGACAGATTTCTGTTGAGGTGCAGCGGTGTTGCATTTCCATGCAAGGAGACCGACACGGTGCATGGTCACCTTTGGGAAGGGCTACATGAGGTCGGTGGACTCGTCCACGAAGCCTTCTTATCACATGTGCTTGAGTTCCCCCTAACGAAGACATCACCACTCTCGGGCTAAGCGCGGATGTCGTTCATCAAGTGGCCCACGACAGCGTCGTCTTGGTCAAGGTAAACATCCCTCGCGTCTTACGTACCATTCGGTAGTATTGCAACAAGTTACTTAATTATGCGCGTGCTTTGTAGGTTCCTACCGTACTGCGCTGCTCCCACGACCGTGACGAGCCCTGCACAAAGTCTGAGTGGTGTATAAAAGGACTAGCACGACAACCACGAACCACCGAGGCCTCTGCTAAAAGGCTAGGCTCACAAAGGCCACATCGCCCCTCGGTACATGAAAAGCCCCTCGCCCGGCCTCGGAGACTCCTTGGCCCGAAAGGAGAGCCGGCCTGACCACTGATGAAGCCTTATGAATTTAAGGCCTACGTGCATGGAAAGCCCTTACGCCTCCCAAAGCAAATTGAGCGCTCTAGGCATATGGACTCGACGACTCCATGGATGGTACATTGACAAAGCGAAAGAGAGCGGCGTGTCGACTTCAATGTTAGATACAAAAGGACATTTCCACCGCGAGGAGGATGGGACATTCGATTAGTTTTGAGGATCTGCTTACATGCGTACCAGCGATAGCCATCGATATTTCTCTTCATGCGATCACGGGCCGTGAGTATCGCACCACGTTACCGACCTTATGACTTCCATAGGATTTTGCATTACGCTTTTTAACATTCAATGCGAGTTGCGAGGCGATGAGAAGCGGGTCGTGACGAATCGACAACTAGTTGGGTTAAATCGACCCGAGCTTGTGTCCGCGACGATGGCTAGGCTTCAACCGGAATGGGTTGCGGCTACATCAAGAGGGCATTGCAAGTCGAGTCGAAGAAGGGCTTCATTCTATTCCCGTACCACGAGAGTAAGTACTACTTCACTGTTCAATTACTTCTACACACTGAAACCGTATATGAACTTATTTTCTTGCTGCATACCATTTAATAAGCAACCATTGGGTTCTACTCGTGCTTCCGAGCGACAACAAAGTGTACACTTTTAATTCGCGATAAGAGACCGATGGCCTCTGCGATCAAGCCTCCTTTGGAGCAGTAAGTGCACCACTCTTATCTAACATTTTCTGTATTTAACTACATTCATTAATTTTTTACTCAACGACATCTTTCCAATGTATATAGGGGTTTCAAGGAATACGTCGAAGCAGGAGGGACACACGACGAAAAAGGGCTCCAAGTGGAGTATGTCGACTTCAAGGTACAAGTGGCTATCATATATAAGATTTAGATTTTCGACATATTTTCTTTGTCTCTTAATTTATTTTCTTTCTTCACAGTGTCATCAACAGGGCCGCGACGACCGCTGTGGTTTGTATGTCATGCAACACATGGTGATCTTGATTGTCGGCTCAGACCGTTTCCCTAAGGTAGTACATGCATATACAATTAGTCTTTCACATGGAAATTTGAAAACTCAAATTAGAGCACTCGTTTCTATCTTGCAGCATACCGTTATCCCCAGAAGAGTGTAAACGACCTTGCACTCAACAAGATACGAGACCACTTATGCGGTGGTCTTGGATAGAATGCTTGTCGGAGGACGGACGGTTTAGAGATCCCAAAAGCTCCTACTAGACCAGATGTGAACAAATATTACATATCTGAATGCGATTGCATGTGTACTTATGGTTAAGCATGTTTACGTTCTATTTTGTTAACGAATGTGATATGTGTTTGTTGTAACAAAGTGTTCATGTTCTTTGAATGTGATATGTTGTCTATAATTTACGTGTGAATGTGATATGTGCATATTGTGTGGAATATGTGCTTGATTAGAATGTGATAGCACACCACACCCCTTCATCTCTGTCGGTTCTCACAAGAAAATGATAGAGATGTGACGGTCATCTCTATCGGTTCTTTGAAAGAAGCGATAGGGATGATGAACTCATCTCTATCGGTTCTTTATAAGAAGTGATAGAGATGAGTATATTCATCTGTATCGGTTCTTTCAAAGAAGTGATAGAGATGATTATATTATCTCTATCGGTTCTTTTTAAGAAGCGATAGAGATGATACAGTCATCTCTATCGGTTCTTTATAAGAAGCGATAGAGATGACCATACTATCTCTATCGCTTCTTATAAAGAACCGATAGAGATGACCATATCATCTCTATCGGGCAAGAACCGACTGTAATAATGCCCGCCTCATCTCTGTCTCATGACTTTGTGTCACCACTAGAACCGACTGTGATGACGAAAAAGAACCGATTGTGATGTATATTTGTGTAGTAGTGAAGCTCACCTTCTTTGCATATGGTAATTTGTTAGAATTTTTTTAAATTTGTACATGTAGGTTTCGCAGAGTTTTCACAGTGAGAGGGGTTTTCACTGGATATGTTGCCATATATATGTGTGTGTGTGTGTAATATATGTATGTATGTATGTATATATATGTACACATCAATAATCAATTATTGCATCAGCAGTTCATCATTAACCATCTTTCCAATAGCCTCCGATTTAGGGTTTTCTTAAAAAGATTTTTTTTCCAATGCATTGATGATATCATGTATAACCAAATATATTTGATTGAAATTATTCAAATAGGATCAAGAGATTGCTTACCTAAAATTGGGTGAAAATAGGCGTCCTCACGCAATTGCTGAAGGTGGCCTCCTTTCATGTTCAATTCAGTTCCTGAAATTATGGCATATTATAATTTAGATGGCTATTACGGTTGTACTTATTTTATGGTGTCCAACATTTTCCTGACTTTTGTTAAGTTGATATATGTATACTGTGTGTTTCAATTTAGAGGTATTTTAATTTGATGTATTTTAACTGGTTGTATTTTAGTTTGGAAATATTTAACTTATCATATTTTAACTTGGTTTACGTTTTGGCCTAGGTACGGCTTTCTTTATTTTTAATCATTATGGTGGTTATCAGTAGTATTTAAATGTTTTTCTTGATTAAATATCTGCTTATACCTGTCTTTATCCTGATATGTATATATATACTATTTATTTATTATTTTTCTTTTCTTTTCTTTTCCTTTCTTCCCTCCTTTCCTCCTTTTTTTTCCTCACCCGGCCAGTCTCATCCCTTTCCCCCTTCTCCTCCTCTCTTTCATCTGTATCTATCTATCTATCTCACTCGATCTGCTCTCCCATACCGCCAGCAGCCCCCACCCCCTCGGCTCCTCTCTTGGCCCGCCTTGGGGACTCTGACCTGGCCAGCCGCACTACCTACGTTGCCCGACGCAGCTGGGTCCCATAAGCACACCGGCCCGGCCTTCGCCCTATGGCTCCCACTACCAACCCCCACCTCGGCCTCTTCAGGCCACGCTGCTAACCGCCGGCTCTACCTTCTAGATCTATGAGGGTGCTCCATCGACTGCTCTCCTCCTGGATCTGCTAAGGGTCTCCACCAGCTCTGCTGTGCCACCGTCGCTCCTCTTCCCTGCTTCACTCATATGGCCATCTCCTCGGCTTCACCTCTACGATCGCAGCAGTTAGGGAAGAGCCATTCTACCCACACGCACCACCCTACTTGTTGGTCCCTCTATGCACCTTTGATTTTCTCTACTGTGATGTGCTTGTTTAGCTTGCATGATTTCCTATTTGTGATTTGAGTTGCTATTCCCCAGTTGATGACGATTTGTGGATCGGTCACTAGTGGGTTGGCGGTGCTGCGACGATCCCCAAGGATCTCCCGCATGTTGGGGAGTGCGAGGTGGTCATCAAGCATGAACGGCGCCGCCCCTACTACGGCTATCCTCTGAGACCACTATTTAGCCCTAGACCGACTATCGACTACCCTCTTCTTCCTTGTGCACTCAGTGTTACTAATGACAGCATAAGTACTGCAAGGATGTTTACCTGCGATGTGGGTTTGATGAGGATGAGATCGTGCTGGGGTGGGGTTTGAAGGTGATGTGTTGGTGCTCCCTTGTGCTTCCTCGGCCAAGTGGCTGAAGCTTTGCCATCGGCTGTGGGTGCCTTTGCTTCAGGCTTGCTCTTGGCTTTGCTCTCAAATCAGCTGGCTTTGGTGAGAAGTTTGGGTATGGGAAGATGTACTAGCTGGTGACTGGTTTCTACTCTTCCCTTCTCTTTTAACCGAGCTCAAACTTATCCTTTCACTGTATGAGATATTTTGATATTATTCGTACATGGCTGCGGTTACCTATCTAAATAGGTTTGTATACCGCCAGATGATGAACTCTAGTTAGCGAGAGGTGCTGGCTGGCCCCAGATAGTCTGGTATCTCGATGAGCGCTCTTTAACCTAATTTGGGTCTGACGTCACTGAATTTATCTTTTTTTAATATTCCATTGCTTATCTTCTATTTACATCCATGACTAATGATTTTCGGTGATCGAAGCCGAAGATCTTCAGAAGATTAGATTATAGGTCACTTGTAAAAATTCTTGTATTTCTTTTTGTCGTAATTGATGTTTGTGTGCGCTGTAATGTATGAATTTGTATGACATTTTGTTAATGAATGGAAATAATTATTACACTTTGTTACATGTTCTAATTATATGTGTCATTACTTTGTTGATGATCCCTTTTGCATTTACTAATCTTTAGGGTTGTTTCAGTAGCACTGTTGGATGTGTTAGATATTTGTGGTAAGGTCTCGGTTCTGTTTATTTCCTTGGTATGTTCCCTATGTGGTCCACTAATCAATGGGAAACAGAGGACAAATACTGGTGACAGATCAAGAAATTTTACTCTGAGATTGATTGTTACCATGGGTCACTTCTATAAATTTAAGTGGATTTATATGAAAATTTCAAGACGAAAAAACATAAATGGCATTTTGCAAAAGGTTGTCGGTCAATTGACCACGCTACTTATACATCAAAAACTAATCCCTTCAGTCACAAGTGACATTTTTTTTACATTAACAAGATCTTCAGAACCGATGTGACAACTATTTCTATTCAACATACTTATAAACCTAATAAAATTATAATGTTATGAAAATATATTTTTAAAGATAAATATACTTATATCATTTTCATATGGTCAATCAAACATCATAAAGATATTGTTAGTTAAAGTTAAAATTGTTTGACTACATATATTCTAAGTTTATCAGTTGTAGTTGGCATTGTAGTCGTAAAGAAGTTTCAAAGTTCTCTTCACACATGAAAAGATAATTTTCCAGATATTTTTCCTACAGGGGCACAACCACTGTCGATAACCGCTCATGACTCAAATCAATGGGAGAAAAACTGTCGGGATCGAATTAAAAAATCCGAAACCCTCTATGTATATTGTACTAGTCAAAGATCACGTTAATGTACACGGTGGTAACATAGATGCAATATCATCCTATTCAACGAATTAACTAAGAAAGTAATAAATTATTATTAAATAGTAGCAATGGACCTTATAGTCAAGGTTTACCCAACTATGCCTTATAGGGCTTAACAAATAAATAAACTCTTGCAACGGAAATAAAATAACTTGGGGCATTTAATATGTCAAAGGCAATCGTCTAGGAAAACTCTCTCCTAATTCATGAAATCTTTAAAGTACTTATCTTAAAACTCTGAATTCACTAATCCTTCCTAGTAACTAATCAACAAAGGTGCATAGCAGTGAGTACATAAAGTACTCAGCAAGTCGTAGGGAACATGCAATTATATTCATATAAGGCTTGACAAAGAAACAACTACATGATTCTTTTGCAGAAAGCAATAGTTTGAATTTAACATAAATAGATTGGCGAGACTTCACTTGTCACTATCTAAAATCATCAGTGTTATATTTAGACATCAAAATCTCTAGTAAACTGTAACATCCTTAAAATTTAATTTTAATTTATTTTATTTATTTTAGTCAGTTTTTAATTTATTTGGAATTTTACGGATTTTAATAAAACTCTTTTCGCAATTCTCAGTTTTATAAAATGAATTTCTGCAGAAAATTTAAAAAGTTAAAAATTCAGAAAATAATATTATTTGGTTCCAAATATTCCAAAGTATTTTTCGGAATTTTTCCAAGATTTTTAGATCCATGTTACTATTTTTACCAAAAGCGTTTTTCTCCCAGCTTAAATAAATCCGAAAATGGGGACCCCACCTGTCATATGTTTCTTCTAGCTTGAGCCATGTCTAGTGCAAACCTCTCTCTATCCTCCATTAGGGCTTGTAATAAAGCTTCATTTTCTCCATGATTTCCTACTGTTTCTTCTCAATTAAGTGTACAATCAAATCCTTTATTCATTCCCCATGTGCTCATGGCCGTTCCCCAAAATTAATACCCATTGTTTGTTCCCAAAAATTCAATGTTCTTCATTCCGGCCACCGCCATTCTTGCTTCAAATGCGTCCCTTCTGGTCCTCCTCCCGCCCTACAAAAGGGACCATCGGGTGCCTCATTGAGAGAGCAACCCATTTTGCCAACTACCACAAACTAGTTTGCCGTCGTTTCGCCGGATTTCGCAAATAGGTGAGCTCCGCATCGCCGACCACCGCGCCACCCCTCCCCTCTGGCCGGCTGGCCCTGCCACCCCTCTTCCCGCCGCGACGATACAATAACTCAGCTATAGTGCCGTTTCTCCTTTTTCTATGATTTAAATCATCCAGGAGTCCGTTCTCCTTCGTTTGAGCTCCGATTCCAGTGATTCAAGTTTCTAAATTCATCTAAATTAAAGATCTATCTTATAGTACCATTATTTCCAATTTTGTAATTTTATTTGAATTTTTTTATTTATTTGTTCTCGTTTCGAGTGTAAACAACGCAGTCGAAGTTCAAGCGAATCAGCAGTCAGGGGTGGATTCCGCAGGAGGCAATGAAGGCAAGTCTTCCTTGAACATATTGATCCTAGAATTTATGAAAAGTTTATGTTGTTTTAAATTATGCATGCTTACTTTAACGCAATGTACTTTAAGTGTGGTTTAAGGTTTAGTTAAATTCCAGATTTATTATACCCTTATTGACATTAATCATGGCGAACCTTTGTCACCCTAGATGATATTAGCTAAATTTATATAGTGATAACCAGTAGAATAGCCTGGGACGGTAGAATTGCTTAGTCCAGCTTAAACGTTTCGGTATTAAACCACCATAGGAATCTTTTCAAACATTGTTTAATCTTAAATGTGAAGTCGCGAAAATTGGTATTGCTGCTGTTATTTAAATGAAATAAAGTGGAAATAGTTTAGACCGGGGTGGATGGATGTTTGGTGGGTGCTTGATGCACGAGACCTTGAAAGTGAATATTCCGCCCTAGTCAATTAAGGACCGAAGCATGTGTTATCACGGACCAAGCATTACTGTACAACCACAAGTCTATATGGGTACGCCTGGCTAATTAATTTGTACATCTCGTTATTGGATTCGCCAGTCGGTGGAATGTGGGTGTCGGATGAAGACAATTTTTCCCACATGGCGCAAGAGGGGGCTTCTGACTGGGTGGATGTAACCCTTCAGCGGTGAAACCTTAGTGGGCGAGGTTAATAGCAGGATTGTGCATTGTAAAGGCCTTGTCATGATCTCTCGGCCGACACACCAAAGGAAATATGCTAATTGCATGGCAACAAGAGTCAATCATGTCTTGTGGGTAAAGTTGTACACACTCTGCAGAGTTAAAACTACTTAAGTAGCCGTGCTCACGGTCAAGGGAAGGCGAGGTACGCTCGCACATTGTAGATTTTATGGTTATGTTTTAAATAAAAATGATGGGCTGGAAATCCGTGAGTGGGTGGAACTTTTGGGTTGTGGTTTGGCGGATGGAGCCAATTAGGTGATTGGAACCTGGCTAGTTGTTACTTCAAATTCAATTAATATTCAATTACATTTTGATCGATTGATGCTTTGTGAAATTACTATTGGTATTTAAATTTAAACATTGATTTATGCTAAAAGAGCCATATTATGCCTTCAATTGTTTATCCTTGTATATAGTTATCATGCATTATGTTTCCAAGACTTGCAGAGTACATTTTGAGCTTACCCTTGCAACATCCCAACTTTCCACAGAGGAGTGTGCAGAAGCTGAAAGTGACTACGATTTCTATGCTTGTGGTCATGATGAAGGCGATCCGGGTTACTAGGACGTGAACAAAGTAGATTGCCTCTTGGGCAAATGGATGGGCTTATCCTACTACTGTTATTTCGTTTCCGCTGTTTCTTGTTGAGCTCAAGCCATGGAGGCTGTTTATTTGTAATAATTGGCCATAAGGCTAATACCATTTTTCTTAATTAATATTAATTGATTCGTGATATGATTGTGGTATCATCACTGTTTCCAATGTATGTGTTAGATTTTCCTGGACTAGCACGGTTGTACACAGAGGGTTCGAATTTTGAAAATTTGGTCCCGATAGAGGTGGTATCAGAGCCATATCGACTGTAGGTTGCAATTTAGTTAGAATGGCAAGCCTTAAGGACTATATTAAAAATAAGTATTTATAAAAATTATAAGTTTCTTTGCTACTACCTTATCTTTCTTAGTCTCTTGCTTTTGTTTAAAAATCGTTTTTCTGATTTCTCTTTCTCTTATTTCAAAATTTTTAGATGTCGTTCATCAACTCTTGCGCTGAGAAGGACGGACGATTCTGTGAGCAGCTATGTCGGGACCCGATTCTGAGAATCTGGACCCTCTGTGTATTCTGTGCTAGTGCAGGATCATGCTAGCACACACAGTCTTTACAGGGTTGAACATCACAGACATTCACAACGATACCATAATAAATAGTGCAAACATTTATATAAATTGAATTGTATGACCTTATGGTCTCCTTACATAAATTAGCCACGCAGGGCTTACATTATCAGAGTAAACAGGAAACATCGGAAAACATATAAACTTTGTCGAAGCCTTCATCTTGCCACAGGCAACCGACTGGGCTTGCCCCCTAATTGTCCGGATCTTCAATATACTCCTCCTCCTAGGCCGGCGTAGACTCCTCCACTTATTTAGATTAAAAGCAGTGAAAACAGTTATATATAATGCTATTTCTTCAAAGATTCTCGGCACACAGCCTTAAACAGTTCATTCTTAGCACCGGCACACAGCCACCCTTCCCACATTTTATTTTTGAAGATCTACCCCTTGACTGTAATCCCCGAGCAATGCTCAGTACTGTGAGCACAGCTATTCGAATAGATTTGACACTCTGCAGTGGTTGTACACTTTACCCACAAGATACAGCCGCTCACCACACAGGTGATTGCCCGCAACAAAGCCTTTCAGGAACCTCTACCTTAACCAATGAACCTCTCCGGTATTGCCTTCACTATCACTTCCCTCACACAGAGCCGAAGTGTAGGACATGCCAACACCGTTGGATGGGCACCAAGCCATAGCACAGGTACGCTCCCCCACATAGATACACCCCCGTGTACTGTCACCCCAAGGTATCAGAGGAAAGATATCAGAACCCTAATCAACTAGGTCTGTCCCATATCAGACATGTGATTGTACGGGTGACTCAATTCAAAGACTTGCAAGGTGAAGTCCTTAGCTGACCAATGCAAGACTTTCATCACTCAAAAGTGGCACACAGCCCCATGTGGCACACATACTCACATCACTCATCAACTCATTGCCACACAGGCCCACCTGACACAAAGCCTCTTGCCACTTGCCCCAGTCTAAATCATTTCCCACCCCGTTGATTATTGTGCAACACATGCCAGCAATAACTCAACATCGATACAGAACCACACAGGTCTACGTACCTCAATCTCATCACGTGGAATCATCACACCACTTTCAAAATAAATTCAATATTTCATTAGTCAATATTGTAGTATTTTTCGAAAGATCGTTCATGATTCGTTGCAAGGCTAAGCATCTATTCACGGTCTAGCCTCCCGTGTTGGCATCTTATTATTATCTGAAGGACCATGTGGAGGTCCATCCTTGCTTGTGATGAGTATTTGACTTTATATGATCTAGGATAGCTTAGATTTGAGTTTGTATTTAAATGTGATCTTCATGTGTTGGCTGGACCAAATTTTTGTGATCTTCATGTGTAGGCCGGACCAAATTTTTGTGATCTTCATGTGTAGGCCGGACCAAATTTTTATGATCTTCATGCGTAGGCCGGACCAAGTTTTTGTGATCTTCATGTGTATAACGGACCAAATCGCGATGGTTTTCATGTGTATAACGGACCAAATCGCGATGGTTGTCATGTGTACTACAGACCAAATCGCGATGGTTCTCATGTGTACTACGGACCAATTTTACTCGCGTGTAGTAATATGCATTTTTGAAAGTTCTTCTCGTGCTCGAAAAATTATGTGTTCTACATGAAAGTTGTAGATAATTTCGAAACACAACTTTTTCATGTTGACAAGATTTTCACTAGAACAACATATAAAATCATAACAAATTGAGAAGATCTGTTTGTATTGAAAGCAGTATATGCATTTGGTTGAAATGCTTTGATCCCTTTTTGGTTTTTCTTTTCTAACCCCAACTCGTGATCGAATTGTTGTGATGGGTTCATGGTGGAACCAAGAAGGGATTTCTTGTCTTTGTGAATGTAGGACTTCATTTGGTGGTCATGGTGAGGCGAAGGAGGTGGAACTAGGCATGGGATAGCCGGAGGTTCAAGTTGGCGGAAGTTCGCGGAAGATGACCGGAGATGAAGTCGGTGCAGTTCAAGAGACAAGAGATTAGTGGAGAAGCTAGCTTATCACTACTTGGATCAAGAAGAGTTGTAGGGTTGCGATTCGGAAGATAAAGTAGTGGATAAAGTGTAGCTTCTGTTAGGTGTACTAAGAAAGTACACGAGTGTAGTTGAGAGTTGTTGAGAGTAGATGTGTAAGGATCAAATCCTGGCTCTTGGAAGTTGGCTTAGGATTGAAGCAAGACATCCAAGGGTGGGAATTGATCCAGTCACTATAAATAGAGGGTAGGGCAGCCTCCTCTCTTTGAAGGTTCGAGGTTTTCTTTGCTCATTTGAGTTTTGCCCACTTTGTTGTGAGGCTTTGTAAACCTCCCTTCCGAAATGAAATGTTCTTCATTTATGTTCTAGTTTCATTTCCTTTACGCATTTACATTACGCACTTAAATTCGCTATCTAAATTCGCATTTACTTACTTGCAATTTACTTTACGTATTTTGGATTTGCCTCATCTCCTTCTACATGCTATTGAATCTTTGTTGAAATTCATGGTTGATGAACTCTTCTCTTGATTTGATGCTTTCAATCATTTAGGCAATCCTACATTCTTGTTGCAAGTTGTAAATCGTGTGTTCTTGAAGTGTGTAAAGCGTGTGACTTGCGAGTTCTTTAGTTTTGATTTGCTTCGGTTCTTGTTGCAAAGAATGAGGATTGATTGGATGAATGTTCACTCAGAGCATATCCAAATTCTCTAAGCAACCACGGTTCAAGTTCGCAAAGCCGATCTTTTGTTCCTTCATGATGAATTCTTAATTGATCGAGTTTTGGTGTTTACTCTTGTGCTATATTGCTTCTTTGTGACGTATGAGAAGGCATTCAAAGTCTATCTTGATCATTAGAATCTCACAAGCAAGCCAAGATCACAGATTGGCTTTTGGAGTCGTCTTTGTTTTGAACACCGCTTGTGTTTTTCTAGTCTCGTTCTTTACAAGCGATGTCGAGTCTTTTGACTAGCATTTGTCCAAGAGGTGGGAAAATTTATTTTGGGACCATTCACCCCCTCCGGTCGCCATCTCGGTCTTTCAATTGGTATCGAGCGGTTTTGCTCTTTCATAGATCTTGACCGGTCTCAAGAGCCGTGGCGATGGACAAGTATTCCACCAAGCCACCCATTTTCTCTGAGTCGATTTTCCATTCGGAAGTCACGCATGGAGTCATACATCACGCCGGGGCTTCACGATATGGCGGAAGGTGAAACTCCCATATGAGGTTCTGCCGAGGTAAGCGTCACGGCCGGCAATATGGTGACGTTGAGGCTAACGCTAAGGCAAGGAACATCCTCATACGTGGTCTTAGCGAAGTGAGTATGACAGATTTCTCACCTTCGTTACGCTCATGAGATTTGGGTAACCCTCGATGCTTACCATGAGGCACTACCCAAATCAAGGCGGTTCGACAGGACCAATTCAAGCGTGAGTTCAACAAGTTTGAACGACATCTTTGGTGAGAGTCTTGGCGAGTGCTTTGGTCGGTTTACGAAGATTTTGGCGACCTCCGGCGATCGGTTGCATATACCACGACTCGGATAATGCTCGACATTTTTTGACCGCACTCGATCTTCGTGTTTGGGAAATGAAAGTGACCACCATCAAGGACACCACCGACCTATCGACCTTGACTCTTGACGGGTTGTATTCCCGCCTCAAGACTCATGAGATCGACGTCGTCTCGCAGAAGACGAAATCTCAGTCGATGGCCTTGGTCACTGATCCCATTGGATCTTCCTCTTCTGACTCTTCTTGTGGTTTCTCTCTCTCCACCCTTTGCGAGCTAAGCGATGACCAACTGAAAAATTTTTCAGAAAATGAGCTTGCTCTTCTTGCTTGCAAGTTTTCTCATGCCTACAAGAGGGTAAGAGAGAGAAAAAGAGGCGGCGTGATCACCTACTTCGAGTGTGGTGGCCCCAACCACATTCGAGCAAACTGCCCCAAGCTGGAGAAGGGCAAGAGCGAACAAGGCGGTTCGGGCAAGAACAATTACACCGACAAGAACCGCAACAAGAAGGCCCCAGCTCGTGAGCCGGCGAAGAAGAAGTACCACAACTTCACCAAGAACAAGAAGCTCTTTCACCGGGTCCTCGCCGCACTGGACGACATCGAGCTCTCCGACCGAGAGGCTCGGGCGATGCAAGCGAGGGCGATCCGCAAGAGAAGGTGAAGAGCGGCGACAACTTCTCGACATGTGCTTCATGGCGGCGCCATTGAAGTGGCGACTCATTGTGTCTGACACGGATCAGTACCCACCTACGACGAGTTAAATGATGCCTTCTGTAAATTAGGAAAGTTTCATGCTAAGGCTAGGTCGAGGTGTTTGGAGTTAGAGAAGGAGGTAGATAGCCTGTCTCGGGAGTTAGCTTTACTTAAATCATGTTCCTCCCGAGACTCTGATAGCTGTACTCTTTGTGATGCTTTGCTTGTGGAGCTGGAGAATCTAAGGAAGTTGCATGATAGTGTGCTTGTTGATCTTGAGAATCTGAAGTTGAAGAATGCTAGTTCTGTTGCCTTTGATATTCCTGCTGATGCTAGCTTTTCTCCTGCTCACTCAAATGCTTCTTGTGACAATTGCCCTAAACTGCTTACTGAAATTGATGCCATGAGCTCACACCTTAGAAAGCTTTCTGCTAGGAATGATGAACTTGAATTGCATGCTTCTAAGGATCCAGTCAGCTCATGTGAGAGTTGTAGGCAACTAAAACTTGATAATAATGCTTTGAATGTCAAGTGTGATCAACTTGCTAAGGACTTACTAGTTAAGTCAAAAATTGGTTGCCTGCTGTGTGTTGGGGTTAAGGATGATATGGATAAAATCCATATTGAGCTTAGAAAGAAGTTAGAAGACCAAACTCTTAGGATTAGAAATGCCCCTTGCGTTTCTTGTGAGGCCCTCAAGATTGAGGCAGCCGTGCTAAGGGAACAAAAAGCACGTGCTGAGAGATCTTCTCTTTCTGGTTCTTCTTCTTCCTCTCCTTCCCCCTGTTCTTCATGTGCCTCGTTCTTCCGGGAGTGTGAGTATCTCATGAGCACTCTTGAGAAGTTTGTTGGGGGCAAGAAGAAGCTCAATCTAATTCTAGACCAATCCAAGATTAGCCGATTTAATCAGGGTCTAGGATTTGACTACTTGGAGCACGCTAGGACTCATCCTCCTACCATTGTGCGTGGCTCCAAGAGTGGTGAGATTGTGGTAGCTCCCAGAGTGAGTACCACCATGTTTAGGTCTGCTGGGGTTGTCCATAGGACTTCTGACCAGAAGGGTGTTACTCCTATTGCTTCTGTCTCTAGCAAGGCGAAGTACACATGCACCTTCTGTAAGAAGGATGGTCACCTAGTGGATTTCTGCCTCAGGCGCGCCAAGATCATCAGGCGTGAGCATGTTGCTGCTTTTAGAGGTTTTCAGGGTCATCCCCAGACTCTGAGTGCTTCTAAAGCACGCACTGCTTTTAGACAGGTTAGAGAGTCGCCTGTTTTTGGGCAGCGTACAGGACTTGGTTTTCATGCTGTTCAGTCGGGTTTTAATCCTGTAGCTGCTCGTGGTCAGTCTTTCCATCGTCCTCTTGATATTCCTCGTTTTTCCTATCGAGGTAGATATCAGCGGCGTGAGGTGTTTACTGGTAGGAGATCTAGGCGAGCTTCTTTGGGATGGTACGGCTTTTGCACTACGGCGTGCCAACCCAGTTCTGACTCCTAGATTATCTACCAGAGTTGCTCCTGATCGTGTGAGAGTTGAGCGTCAGAGAGACACTCGAGTCCGGCCTTCTTACGTGGTGGTACTGCGAGGTGTCGTATGGTTGATATTGGGTTCCTAAGTCTTCACTCTATCCCAAAACTGAGTCATCTTTCTCTCTTGTGTCATGATCGGGTTAAATCCGTCAGATGGGGAAGGGCGATGTTTGGATTGTTGACTCCGGTTGTTCTCGTCATATGACCGGTGATTCTCGTTGGTTCTCTTCCTAGTCCGAGCCCCGGTGATGAGTTAATCACTTTTGGGGATGCATCTTGAGTAGAGTCATTGCTAAAGGTACCATCTGCATTAACCAAATTTTCATTCTTAAAGATGTTGCCTTAGTAAGTAAGTCGCAATACAATCGCTCTCTGTTTCTCGACTTATCGATGACTCTTTCGAGGTAAGCTTCAAGAGTAATGCTGTAGAATCCTTGATTCATCGGGAGGGTTAGTTCTTGGATTTCTAGATTTGGGAGAGTCTTTCGTGCTGATTTTTACGCTTCTTACGGAGACTCTCTTCGATGTTTGATTGCTTACGAGTCCCGAGATCTCTCCTTCGGCATAGGAGACTTGGTCACATTGGTTTTGATCATTTGACCGAGTTAGCGCCACGATCTCATTCGGGTTTGCCCAAACTCAAGATGGTCAAAGACTTAGTTTGCTCTCCTTGCCGACATGGCAAGATGGTTCTCGCTTTTCATCCTCCGATCCGTAGTGATGATTGATGCACCGGGATAGCTTTTACATATGGACCTTTGTTGGTCGGCTAGAGTGCGATCGGCGGGAGGGAAGTGGTATGTTCTTGTCATCGTTGATGATTTTTCTAGATACTCTTGGGTATTCTTCATGGCCACGGAAGGATGAGACTTTTCTCACTTGAGGGTTTGGTCGATGGGTTGAGCTCCCGGTGCATTACGAGCTATAGTAGTGATAATGGCACGGAGTTCAAGAATTCCTACTTTGAGAGTTTTTGTGTAGAGTCCGGTTTAGAGCATCGTTCTCTTCTCCCTCGCCCCTCGTGAGAATGGCGTAGTGGAAAGGAAAAACAGGACCACAGTTGAGATGGCGGGCGATGCTAGATGAGTCTGATACTCCTAGGAAGTTTTGGGCTGAGGCTATAGCTCTTGCTTGCCATGTTTCTAATCGCGTGTTTTGAGAGCACATTTGCATCGCACTTCTTATGAGTTGAGGTATGGGCGAAAGCCCGGTGTGTCTCATTTCGCGTTTTCGGTTGCAAGTGTTTTATCTTGAAGTCGTAACCTAGATAAGTTTGAGTCTCGTTCTTCCGATGGTATCTTTCTAGGTTACTCGACTTCTTCTCGTAATAATAAGTGCAGGCGTTGATGCGCATAGGATCATAGAGACTGTGATGTGACCTTTGATGAGGCTAGCCAGGAGCTAGACGATGTTTGAGCTCTTCTTATCCCTACGAGACCATCTTTGTAGAAGATGAGGATGATGGAGATGATGGTGTTCCACGGATCCAGTCCCTCTACACCGAGGTGCCTCTGTTTCCATTTACGCACCTCGGGAGACCGGCCCTTGCCTTCCGACTCTCCTTGGTGAGTGGTTCTGTTCCTACCTCTTCTGTTCAAGAGGTAGAGGCTACTCATTCTGGACCTCCCGTCATATTCGAGGCGTCATCCTTCCGATCGGATGATTGGCGATTTGTTCGAGCGTGTCACACGCTCAAGAGCGAGTCTGTCCTCCTACATCTTCACTCTGCCTTCGTTGCCTCCTTTGAGCCGAAGGATGTTTCTCATGCATTATCCGATGAGTCGTGGATTAATGCTATGCATGAGAACTTGAGAACTTTGAGAGGAACAAGGTATGGCGCTTGTCGAGCCCCATCTGGTCATAATGTCATTGGAACCAAGTGGGTGTTCAAAACAAGCAGAGTGAGGATGGGGTTGTCATTACGCAACAAGGCTAGGCTAGTTGCACAGGGCTTTTCTTAGGTTGAGGTCTTGACTTTGAGGAGACCTTTGCCCTGTAGCTAGGCTAGAGGCTATTAGGATCTGCTTGCATTTTACGCATCCCGGGCTTCAAGCTCTATCAAATGGATGTCAAGAGTGCATTCCTCAATGGCTATATTGAGGAAGAGGTTTATGTCAAGCAACCTCCGAGTTCGAGAACCCCAAGTTTCGAGTCATGTATACAAGATTTCCAAAGCTCTATATGGACTCAAGGCCCTCGAGCATGGTATGAGAGGCTCAAATCTTATCTTCTCACCATGACTTTAAAATGGGCATAGTAGACAAAACTCTGTTCATCGGACACCATGAGTCTCATTTTCTTCTTGTCCGGTTATGTGGGCGATATCATTTTGGTGGCTCGTCTCATTCGCTTGTGTCTCGGTTTTACGAGGTGATGAGCACTGAGTTTGAGATGAGTATGATGGGCGAGTTGAGCTACTTTCTTGGCTTCCAAATCAAGCGGACTCGGGAGGTACTTTCTTGCATCAAGGCAAATATACCGTGACCTCTGAGGCGCTCGATATGTCGATGGGAAGCCGGTGATGACTCCTATGGCCACCACTTCTGTCCTTGAGCCCGATGAGGATGGTGAGCCTGCTGATCAAAAGGAGTTTCTGAGTATGATCGGCTCCCTCTTGTACCTCACTGCTTCAAGGCCGGACATACATTTTGCTATGTGTGCGTGCGCTCGATTTCAAGCTTCTCCTCGCGCCTCTCACGCGCGAGCGGTCAGCGCATCTTCAGTACCTTCATGCTACCACCGATTATGGTATTTGGTACTCTTCGTCTTCTTGTCTATCTCTTAGAGCCTTTTCCGATGCCGACTTTCTTTGGTGTAGGATAGATAGGATGAGCACGGCACTTGCCAATTCATTGGCACTTCTCTTGTTTCTTGGTCATCTAGGAAGCGATCGGAGTTGCCTGATCCACGGCGAGGCCGAGTATGTTCTGCGCCGATTCTTTGTAGCAGTGCTCTGGATGAGATCGACCTTACGGGACTTTGGATTAGAGATAGAGAGTGTGCCACTTTTCGTGACAACATACGCTATTTGCATTGCTAAAAACCCGGTGCAACATTCGGACCAAGCACATTGATATTAGATATCACTTCCTTAGAGACCATGTGGAGAAGGGAGATATCGCGCTTCAGTTCATAGAGAGTGACCTTGATTGCCAATATCTTCACCAAGCCTTTGGATAGCTCAGCATTTGTTGCCTTGAGGAGTGAGCTTGGAGTCGTGAGCCCTTACGGCCTTTCGTGAGGGGAGCTGGTTTGTATATTATGTATTATATGTTTTCTTCCACTTAGCTTTTCTTTTCTTTGTGTTTCTTTTGGGTGACTTTGGGCTTGTTTTCTTGAGTTGAGTTCACTCACTTAGACTTCGGCATGCCTTCCATGGACCTCTTATCTTGTGCTTTAGGTTGCTATCATGCGTGATTAGTTGTTCTCTCTTCTCTCTAGGTTGAGTTCCCTCACGGTCTTATAAGTCTAGCGGTATTGGGCCTCCAGGTAGACAGTGCATGTGCACTCCTTAGTTGGGATCTAGAGTCGACTTCCTATGTCGATCCTTTGGGAAGATAAGAGCGAGTCTAAGCCGTAGTGAGTCTCTTCTATCTTATCTATGCTTAATAGCCATCCAGTTTTGCAGTTTCTCGGCTTCTTCTCCTCATTCTGTTTTTCTGGTTGTTATTGAGTTCATTCGGGTTTTCTTTATGCCTAATCTTGATAATAACTCAACTTTAACCAGATTTGAGCTTAAAATTGATTCATTTGTTGAGGGGGAGTTTGGGAATCTGTTCATGCATTGCATTTAGACTACATTTTCTGTTTTATGAGCTTTGTCTATTATGCATTTGACTCAATCTTCGTGAAATACATCATGCTATATCTTTTAAAGAAAATCACTAGCTTAGATATGTCCAAGTTCATTTATCAAGCTAAGGTTAATTAAAATCTGAAAAAACTTAAAAGCTTTAAATGAAAACTTGATGAAACATGTTGCTTTTGCTTACTAAGTTTCTTCTTTAGGGGCTTTTACCATGAATTGTGAAAATTTGGATTTCTCTAGAGTCCCTATAGCAACTTGGGTGAAATTTGCTTGATCCATATTTGAGTCCTTCAGAATTGCTCATATGTGCTAAATTGAAAATTAAAAAAAAGTTTGACTCTTTTGTGCAAAATTGATCTCAGCACTTTATATTCTCGAGACTGCCTCCCATTGCATTTGGGATGAACTTGGAATATATTGTGTATGACCAAGATCATTCTCTTAAGAGTTACTCTTGAGATGATCGAAAATGGCTTGAGTCAATAAAAAAAAAATGCAAATATCAAACACATAAGTGGGTAAAGAATGCAAATAATGTCAAAAATTTGCACCCCGCTATGTTTTTCGAAGTCTTAAAGAAAATTTGCATAAATTGAAAAATGGGATCGAAGGACCTTATATGCACTTCAAAATTCCCCAAAGTGTTGAGTAGGTTGAACTCTAGGTTTTCCATTTGATCCTTAAGTGGTTTTGCTTCTAGTTTTGAAACTTTGCTAAGTTTTGCACTTGTCAAATCTTGCTAAAAAGATACATTTTCAAAACCTAGCTTATGAGCAAAATTTGTTATTTGCACTTGGACATGTCTTAGTTTGGTCATAATCTAAGATTGATAAGCTTGGTGTCATATCTTGTCATTATGATCATTTGGATAATCTTCAAAACTCCCTTAGGTTGCATTTCATGCATACATAAAAAGGGGGAGAAATTTTCTTTTTGATGCCTATATTGCCAAAAGGGGGAGAAATAGTAGAAAAGGCATCACTAAAAATGTGAAAGCTTATTTGGTTCTTATGATTTTGTAAAATTTGCTAATTCTTATGGATCATAATTACATAATCACATTTGGCGCTTATGATTGGATTTTAGAGCTTCTTGTGGAAAACTTGCTCTTTACTTGATTTAGCTCTAAAATATGTCTTACCAACTTGGTCATGTTCTCAGTCTATTCTCTCTAGACCATGTGTGTTTTTGCAATCAAATTGCTTTCTTCTTATCTTACTCAAACTCAAATTTACGCCTTTTATAAGGTTTGTCAATATACTCATCAAGGGGGAGATTGAAGGACCATGTGGAGGTCCATCCTTGCTTGTGATGAGTATTTGACTTTATATGATCTAGGATAGCTTAGATTTGAGTTTGTATTTAAATGTGATCTTCATGTGTTGGCCGGACCAAATTTTTGTGATCTTCATGTGTAGGCCGGACCAAATTTTTGTGATCTTCATGTGTAGGCCGGACCAAAATTTTATGATCTTCATGTGTAGGCCGGACCAAATTTTTGTGATCTTCATGTGTATAACGGACCAAATCGCGATGGTTTTCATGTGTATAACGGACCAAATCGCGATGGTTGTCATGTGTACTACGGACCAAATCACGATGGTTCTCATGTGTACTACGGACCAATTTTACTCGCGTGTAGTAATATGCATTTTTGAAAGTTCTTCTCGTGCTCGAAAAATTATGTGTTCTACATGAAAGTTGTAGATAATTTCGAAACACAACTTTTTCATGTTGACAAGATTTTCACTAGAACAACATATAAAATCATAACAAATTGAGAAGATCCTGCTTGTATTGAAAGCAGTATGCGCATTTGGTTGAAATGCTTTGATCCCTTTTGGTTTTCTTTTCTAACCCCAACTCGTGATCGAATTGTTGTGATGGGTTCATGGTGGAACCAAGAAGGGATTTCTTGTCTTTGTGAATGTAGGACTTCATTTGGTGGTCATGGTGAGGCGAAGGGAGGCTGGAACTAGGCATGGGATAGCCGGAGGTTCAAGTTGGCCGGAAGTTCGCCGGAAGATGACCGGAGATGAAGTCGGTGCAGTTCAAGAGACAAGAGATTAGTGGAGAAGCTAGCTTATCACTACTTGGATCAAGAAGAGCTGTAGGGTTGCGATTACGGAAGATAAAGTAGTGGATAAAGTGTAGCTTGTCGTTAGGTGTACTAAGAAAGTACACGAGTGTAGTTGAGAGTTGTTGAGAGTGATGTGTAAGGATCAAATCCTGGCTCTTGGAAGTTGGCTTAGGATTGAAGCAAGACATCCAAGGGTGGGAATTGATCAGTCACTATAAATAGAGGGTAGGGCACCTCCTCTCTTTGAAGGTTCGAGGTTTTTTGCTCATTTGAGTTTTGCCCACTTTGTTGTGAGGCTTTGTAAACCTCCTTCCGAAATGAAATGTTCTTCATTTATGTTCTAGTTTCATTTCCTTTACGCATTTACATTCGCACTTAAATTACGCTATCTAAATTCGCATTTACTTACTTGCAATTTACTTTACGTATTTTGGATTTGCCTCATCTCCTTCTACATGCTATTGAATCTTTGTTGAAATTCATGGTTGATGAACTCTTCTCTTGATTCGATGCTTTCAATCATTTAGGCAATCCTTACATTCTTGTTGCAAGTTGTAAATCGTGTGTTCTTGAAGTGTGTAAAGCGTGTGACTTGCGTTCTTTAGTTTTGATTTGCTTCGGTTCTTGTTGCAAAGAATGAGGATTGATTGGATGAATGTTCACTCGAGCATATCCAAATTCTCTAAGCAACCCTGGTTCAAGTTCTGCAAAGAAACTGATCTTTTGTTCCTTCATGATGAATTCTTAATTGATCGAGTTTTGGTGTTTACTCTTGTGCTATATTGCTTGCTGTGACGTATGAGAAGGCATTCAAAGTCTATCTTGATCATTAGAATCTCACAAGCAAGCCAAGATCACAGATTGGCTTTTGGAGTCGTCTTTGTTTTGAGAACAACGCTTGTGTTTTTCTAGTCTCTGTTCTTTACAAGCAGTATTGAGTCTTTTGACTAGCATTTGTCCAAGAGGTGGGAAAATTTATTTTGGGACCATTCACCCCCCTCTGGTCGCCATCTCGGTCTTTCATTATCCAACAAATACGAATAATCCTAGGGTGACAATGATTTAAAGGCATACAAATAGTAATTTCAAGGTGGAAATAACAATATGGGTGGATTAGCTACATTACCCAAATCAATTTAAATTCATTTTTAATTAACTTAGCATGCATAATTTCAAAGCAAAATACATTCTAAAAACTGGAATCAAAATGGTCAAAGCATCACTTGCCTTCAAAGAGTTGCTGGTCTTGATTCGAAACTTGATCTTGAGTGATGAACTCTTCTTCGAAACTTTCCGGCAAATTTGCGTCTACGCGTAAAAATAACATATGCAATGAATAACCAAAACAGTAGACTATATAACCCCCAAAATTCAATTAAAATTCACCATTAAAAAGATCACAATTTTACAAATTTTTAGAGACTAGAATCAACTCAATCGGAATTAAAATGCAAAAGTTATGGCCTTTTGAAGTTTTAAGTAAAATATAAATCAGAAAATCCGATTTGTTTTAATTATTTTTATACGGAAAAATTGGGATTCATGACGTCAGCATGACCTAATGATGACGTCAGCACCGAAATGAATTTCGGCCGATATATTTTTATATAAAAAATATTTATGACGTCAGCGATGATGTCAGCATGACACGTGAAAGTCTCTCGGACCGACACGTGGCAGCGGCACATACACCCGTTCTACAAAACAGTGCGGGTCTACGGTGGACTGTCGTTACTGTGCACATGCATCGGCTGACACATGCACTGGCGTCACCTGGTACAGTCCAGCCAATCACCGTTCGACACGCGGCGCTAAATTATTAGCCGAAACTCGATTCAATCTCGTCCATCCGATTTAAAACGAACGGCCGAGATTGATGCGACGTTTCAACTCAGATCCATCCAGAACTAAAATGTGGCTTCACTATGGCCATTGGATCCCGATCGGACGACCACGATTAATCGAGCGACGTCGACAGAAACGGCGGCGCTGACTCCTCGATTTCTGCGCAACACGCGTCAACACGGGACTGGCCCGATGCGTGGTGCGATCTCGCCCGCTCGATTCAAAATGAACGACCGAGATGAGCCAAGGCTAATCGGCTCTGGCTTACTGCGGCGCGACACGCGGCACGATCCAAGACGGCCGGTGCGCATCCGACGGCTACGATACTTATGCGACGCGGCAAGGTATACACTCTACGATCTAGATCTAACGGCTGAGATTAAACTGACATGAATCTAGGCGAAGCAATCTAAACCGTTGATTAGATCCAACGGATGAACGGTGAAGATGAAGATTACTGTTAAGTGGTGACGTGGATGAATCTGGAGCGTTTGGCTATGATCGGACGGTCGACAAAGCTCGGCTGGCGGTGATGTCGCGGCGGCGTAGATCTTGCCGGAGAGGAAGAAGATGACGTGGCAACAGCGATCCTTGGCAGCTCCAATGACACGGTTTGAAGCAACAGGTGCAGCTCGTCGCGAGGAACACCCCGGTGACCTTGACGACGGCGGGGCTCGAACGGCGGCGGTGCAAAAGAGCGGCGAAAAGTCTCAGAACTACGGCGAGTTCGCACGACTGCTACTGGGGGTCTCGGTGAGGGAGAGATGGGGCAAAATGAGCTGAAGGAAGTGCTCTACACGGTGCACCAGCTAAAGAAGAGGAAGAATAAACACGCCGGCGTTAATCGCGCGCAAAATCTCCGACCGTAACGCGCGGCGGCGGTGTTTCCGGAAACGCACGGCGAAGCGACGTGGCGCAATCCCAGCCATCCACGCGGCAACAAATCGACGAGCCGGAAACTTGCGCAACGCGGCTTCATCCAGTCCATCCGATCCCGATCGGACGGTCACCCACAAGCGGCGTTACGGTTTCGTCTGGCTGGGCCAACAACACGCACAGTAATGGGCTCGGCCCAATACTGTTCATCTGTTTTTCCCGATGTTTGAATAAAAATAATTCTAGAAATTCAATTAAATCATTTGGGGCTTTTAAAATAGCGGAAAAATTCTAGAAAAATTCCAGAAAATACTTTGAGCCATATGAAACTCAAATAAAATATTTCCAGAAAAACTCTACATAAACTTTTGCAATATTTTAATGGATTTCAATAAAGACCATATTTGAATAAATCTGAGTAAATTCCAATAAATTCCCAAATTTTCTCAAAAATAAAAAATACTACAAAATTTAAATTAGAGCAAATTTCAGGGTGTTACAAACCTCCCCCCTTAACAGAATCTCATCCCCGAGATTCAGGGCTGACTACAGAAATAGGTCAGGAAACTCTTCTTTAGATCTTCTTCGCGTTCCCACGTTGCTTCACTTTCCGAATGGTTGCTCCACTGAACTCTGCAAAAACGCGTTGACTTGTTCCTTGTCTCTCTGTCCATTATGTCCAGAATCTTCACCGGATGCTCTTTATAAGTCAGATCTTCTTGCAGCTCGATTGCCTCCAAAGGTGTTTGCTCTTTCGGTACTCGAAGACACTTCTTCAATTGAGACACATGGAATACATCATGTACTCCTGCCAATGACTGCGGCAACTCCAATTGGTACGCAACTTCACCTTTGCGGCTCAAGATCTTGAATGGCCCAACATATCTGGGTGCAAGTTTCCCTTTTGCATGAAACCTTCTGACTCCTTTGATTGGGGTGACTCTGAGGTACACAAAGTCTTCAGGTTCAAAGCTCAATCCCCTTCGACGATTATCGGTATAGCTCTTCTGCCTTGACTGAGCAATCTTCAATCTCTCTCTAATCATGGCGATCTGCTCTTCCGCTTTCTGAAGAATGTTCGGTCCAAAAACATGTCGTTCACCTGTCTCATTCCAATTCAATGGTGTTCGACAGGATCGACCATACAGAGTTTCAAATAGAGACATCTGTAAACTTGCTTGGTAGCTGTTATTGTAGCTGAACTCAGCATAAGGCAAACACTTATCCCACGAAGCAGAATATGCTAGCGCACAAGCTCTTAGCATATCTTCCAATATCTGGTTAACCCTCTCGGTTTGACCATCTGTCTGCGGATGGTATGCTGTACTGAAGTTTAAACGAGTTCCCATTACCTCATGTAGCTTACCCCAGAATCTGGAGGTAAATTGGGTACCTCTGTCCGACACTATTTTCTTCGATACTCCGTGCAAACAGACAATTCTTGACATATAAAGTTCTGCTAACCGGTCTCCGGAATAAGTGGTCTTTACTGGTATGAAATGTGCCACTTTAGTTAATCGATCTACTATGACCCAGATGGAATCATATCCACTTTGAGTTCTGGGTAAACCGGTTATGAAATCCATACCAATTTCTCCCCATTTCTATTCGGGTATTTTCAGGGGTTGTAATAGTCCTGTTGGCCTTTGGTGCATAGCTTTGACTCTTTGACATATGTCACATAATGCGACATACTTAGCAACTTCCCTCTTCATGCTTGGCCACCAAAATCTTTCTTTTAAATCTTGATACAATTTTGCACTCCCTGGATGAATTGAGTACTTGGAGTCATGGGCTTCCTCCAAAATTAACTGCTTCAAATCCTTTTTGTTCGGCACACAAATGCGCCCTTTAAACCACATAGTTCCTTGCTCATGCAGTTTGAAATCCTTTGCCTTGCCTGCATCCATTTTGGACTTAATTCTCTTGATTTTGTCATCATCTTTCTGCCCTTCCCTGATTTGATCTTTGAGGGTAGGTTTTACTTCCAGGGTTGCTAAGAATCCTTCTGGTACCATCTCCAATTCTAATTTCTTGAAATCCTTACACTATTCTGCCTGACATGTTTCCAACAACATATTTACACTGTGGTTCTTTCTGCTTAAGGCATCTGCCACCACGTTGGCTTTGCCAGGATGATAATGAATTCTAACATTATAATCTTTGATTAACTCAAGCCATCTTCTTTGCCTCATATTTAGGTCAGCTTGCGTGAAGATATACTTAAGACTTTTATGATCAGTATACACTTCACATCTGTTTCCGATGAGATGGTGACGCCATATTTTCAGTGCATGCACTACTGCAGCCAAATTCCAAATCATGAGTCGGATAATTGTCCTCATGCGGTCTCAATTGCCTCGATGCATATGCTATTACCTTTCAATTTTGCATTAACACGCATCCCAATCCCTGACGCGATGCATCACAATAGATGTCGAAGCTTTGATGAACGTCAGGTAAAACTAATATAGGTGCTGATGTTAATCGTTTCTTCAACTCCTGAAAACTCTTCTCACACTCAGGTGTCCACAAGAATTTCTTTTCTTTCTTTAACAATTGCGTAAGGGGTCTCGCAATTGTAGAGTCCTTCAATAAAACGACGGTAATATCCTACCATTCTAAGGAAACTACGGATTTGAGTTACCGTCTTTGGTTGCTCCCAATGCAAAACTGTCTCCACCTTACTTGGATCTACTGCGACTCCTTCTGCGGTCATTATGTGTCCAAGAAATTCCAGCTTACTCTTTCAGAAATCACATTTGCTAAATTTTGCAAACAACTGTTGTTCTCTCAACTTCTCAAGGACTAGCCTTAAATGCTCAGCGTGCTCTTCCCTCGTCTTGGAATAGACAAGGATATCATCTATAAACACGACGACGAACTTATCCAAGTATTCTATAAAAACCTTATTCATTAAGTTCATGAAATATGCTGGTGCATTTGTCAAACCGAAGGATATAACTGTAAACTCGTAATGTCCATATCTTGATGAGAATGTAGTCTTCGGAATATCCTCTGATCGGATCTTCAGCTGATGATACCCCGATCGGAGATCAATCTTGGAAAAGACTCCTGCTCCTCTCAACTGATCAAAAAGATCATCGATCCTGGGTAGCAGATACTTATTCTTTATCGTCACATCATTGAGTGCACGATAATCTATACACATCCTAAAACTCCCATACTTTTTCTTGACAAACAAGACAGGTGCTCCCCATGGCGATGAACTAGGTCTGATAAAACCTTTAACCAACAGTTCTTCAATTTGTTTCTTCATTTCTACCAACTCATCTGTGGACATCCGGTAGGGTCTCTTGGCTATCGGAGCTGTTCCTGGAACAAGTTCTATAACGAACTCGATATCTCTATCCGGCGGCATTCCAGGTAAATCTTTCGAGAAAACATCTGAAAATTCATTGGCTACAGAAACTTCCTCCAAACTGACGGCCTTCATGCTGTTGACCATCAACTGTCCATCTCGTATTGCCGTTGCTTCAAACTCAATCCTTCTCCCTTCCGGGCTCTCGACTGATATGACTCTTCGTCCGTAGTCCAACACTGCCTTGTGCTTAGTTAGCCAATCCATTCCCAGGATAACATCCAGGGTTTGGGTATTAAGGACGATTAAGTTCGCTAGGAACTCTACTCCATTAATTATTAGTCTTACCCCAGAACATGCTACTTTGGATCGGAGTTCTAATCCAGGGGATTGGACTATAAGCACACATTTAATATTCACTATATCCATATCATTTTGAACAGCAAAATCTCGGGAAATAAATGAATGTGAAGCTCTGGAATCAAATAAAACAGTAGCTGGTACTGAATTTACTAGGAACTTACCCAGTACAATGTCCGTTGCATTCTGAACCTCATCCGCGGTGATGTGATTAACTCGGCCTCTCGCAGTTGCTTGAGACGGAGTTGCTGATGATGATGCCCCGCGGTTCACATTTGGCGCTGGAGTCCTTGCAGGTGTGTTCCCCAGATTAAAGCGAACCGGGGTAACACCTCCCTTCTTAGGGTAGTTGTTGGCGAAATGCCCTATCTCGTTGCAGTGATAGCAACGTCTTCCCGCTGTCTGCGAGTTTCCTCCAGCTTGCACCACCGACCTGGCCGGAGTTTGAACATTCTGGCCCACTGGACGATTTGCTGGCGGTGGTGCCTGTCGCCACCGCCTGGTGGAATCGGACAAATTGTTGGGGTGCTGTCTTTTACCTCTACTGGCCTGGACGACCTCCTTGTTGCACCATTCTGCGCTTTCTGTTGTCATCCAACTCCCGGCGCTTATCCTCCAAGATGAGAGCCTTGTTGACTAACTCTTGGAAGTCAGGGAATGTGTGGGTGATCAGTCCCACTTGCAGCCCTGCATTCAATCCCTTCATAAAGCGAGATTGTCTCGCTTTATCCGTAACTACGTCCTCTGGTGTGTAGCGTGCCAACTGAGTAAACTTATTCAGGTAGTCGGCCACTGATTGGCCACCCTGCTTGAGATTCCTGAATTCCTCTTTCTTCAAATCCATGATACCCTCTGGCACATGGTATTGGCGGAAGGCTGTTGTGAACTCCTCCCATGAGATACCCTGAGGATCCTCGTGCGATGCACAGAAGTTTTCCCACCATTCTGCGGCAGTTCCCTCTAATTGATGAGAGGCATAGAGTACCCTCTCATTTCCTACACATTGGGTTATGTGCAGCTTCCTTTCAATAGTCCTCAGCCAATCATCCGCCTCCAACGGATTAGCATTGCCTGAGAATGTAGGTGGGCGAGTCCTCATGAACTCTGACAATCTTGAATAGGGGTGTGGTCCATGGTTACCCCCTTGCTGAACATTTGCAACAGCTTGGTTGGAAATCTGCTGCATGGTCTGCATCATGGTGCTCATCAACTGAGTTTGGGCAGCTAAGAAAGCTCCCAGATTCTGCAGATCAACTTGCGGTGGTTGAGGGATTGGCTCCTCATTCTGGTTCCCTGCCTGGTTGGCACCACTGCCACTGGCTCCCACGTTGCCACGAGTCCTCACCATCTGTTGAAAGCTTCCAAGGTTAAGAAAAGAAGAAAGCATAGACAAGTAAAAGAACTTATGTGAGGGAAACAGGTGTAACTTAATTATTTAGCAATTTTATTAATATAATATAAAATAGTATGGTTGCTCACAAGTGCCTAAGGGCCATGCAACACATACCAGACACTCACAAATAGAAACAAGTAAACAAACATAAGACTCCACAACGACTCACACCCACTGGCGACTCAAAAACAAAAGACATGACTCAAATAACTTGACTCCACATTTGAGTCAACTCTGAAGGAAAAAGAACTCTCTCAGTCACTAAGCCACCCAGGGTGCGGTCTTCCCGGAGGATACTACGGCGGGTGCGGTGGCATAGGGGCAAACTGGTCCTAATGCCCTACTGCAGCTGGTACGAACGACCCCATCAACTCAGCTGGTCCCAGGACTGCCTGCTCCGGCTCCTCCGGATCTGGGTCATGCAGCTCCAAAACTGGCTCAGGCTCAGGTCCATACAGAGCCATCTCTAGCTCATGAATCCTCTGCATAGTGTGAGCTAAGTTCTCCCGCAGTTGAGTTCTCGCCTCCGTGACCTCGTCGCGGGCTCTCTGTAGCTCCAAAACTGTCTCATCCATGGCCTCCTCCTGGGCGATGACATACCTCGCCAGGTGAGTGATCGTAGCGTCCTCCTCCAAGAACTCCATCCTGTCGTGGCGATTATATCGACGCGGGTGGTGACGAAAGACAGTGCCCTCCAACTCTGCGGAGTAGGTGCGGGCGATCTGCTGCATCGCACGACGTGCCGTCTCCTGGATTCCGGCCTCAAAAGAAGTCCACCTGACGGTGATGAAAATAGGATGGCTCGCCCTTGTCCTCTCTTGAGCATAAACAGTGATCTTGACATCCCAGACGATATCAAGTCCTGCCCGCACTACAGTGGTCCCCAGATAAAGCGGCCTGTCGAAACTTCCAAGAAGTTGCATCATACGCCATAGCTCAGCGGCGAATCCTCCAGTGTGCTCTCCATAGGTGTGGATCCTCCTCATTTGCCAAAACAGACCTCGTTTAAAAACCAAACATAACAACAGAAAATGCAGCATAGGTATGATCAAGAGAGAAAAGATAAGTCGAGATTTCATCGATATTCTTGCTCAAGTTGATTAAATCTTAGAAAGTAGTTTTATCCTCAAGACACAACTAACCTAGCTAGGGTCAAGACCTACAGTCAGCCTGCTCTGATGCCACCTCTGTCGGGACCCGATTCTGAGAATCTGGACCCTCTGTGTATTCTGTGCTAGTGCAGGATCACGCTAGCACACACAGTCTTTACAGGGTTGAACATCACGACATTCACAACGATACCATAATAAATAGTGCAAACATTTATATAAACTGAATTGTATGACCTTATGGTCTCCTTACATAAATCAGCCACGCAAGGCTTACATTATCAGAGTAAACAGGAAACAGCGGAAAACATATAAACTTCGTGGAAGCCTTCATCTTGCCACAGGCAACCGACTGGGCTTGCCCCCTAATTGTCCGGATCTTCAATATACTCCTCCTCCCAGGCCGACGTAGACTCCTCCACTGATGTTGGGATTGATAGGCAAGGAGGGGTGAGTACTCAAGGCACTCAACAAGTAATGCACAGAATGCGGTGCTATTACTACATGCAAAGCTTATTCCAAAGAATTGGCTTACTTGGTTCTTTTGCGTCAAACATCATTTTTAAACTAGCATCTTATTTAGATTAAAAGCAGTGAAAACAGTTATATATAATGCTAAGTTCTTCAAACGGTTTTTCTTCAAAGATTCTCGGCACACAGCCTTAAACAGTTCATTCTTAGCACCGGCACACAGCCACCCTTCCCACATTTATTTTTGAAGATCTACCCCTTGACTGTAATCCCTGAGCAATGCTCAGTACCGCAAGCACGGCTATTCAAATAGATTTGACACTCTGCAGAGGTTGTACACTTTACCCACAAGATACAGCCGCTCACCACACAGGTGATTGCCCGCAACAAAGCCTTTCAGGAACCTCTACCTTAACCAATGAACCTCTCCGGTATTGCCTTCACTATCACTTCCCTCACACAGAGCCGAAGTGTAGGACAGGCCAACACCGTTGGATGGGCACCAAGCCGTAGCATAGGTACGCTCCCCCACACAGATACACCCCCGTGTACTGTCACCCCGAGGTATCAGAGGAAAGATATCAGAACCCTAATCAACTAGGTCTGTCCCGTATCAGACATGTGGTTGTACAGGTGACTCAATTCAAAGACTTGCAAGGTGAAATCCTTAGCTGACCAAGGCAAGACTTTCATCACTCAAAAGTGGCACACTGCCCCATGTGGCACACATACTCACATCACTCATCAACCCATTGCCACACAGGCCCACTTGGCACAAAGCCTCTTGCCACTTGCCCCAGTCTAAATCATTTCCCACCTCGTTGATTATTGTGCAACACATGCCAAAGAATAACTCAACATCGATCTGTAACCACACAGGTCTCCGTACTTCAATCTCATCATGTGGCATCATCACACCACTTTCAAAATAAATTCAATATTTCATTAGTTAATATTGTAGTATTTCTCGAAAGATCGTTCATGATTCGTTGCAAGGCTAAGCATCTATTCACGGTCTAGCCTCCCGTGTTGGCATCATATTATTATCCAACAAATATGAATAATCCTAGGGTGACAATGATTTAAAGGCATACAAATAGTAATTTCAAGTTGTAAATAACAATATGGGTGGATTAGCTACATTACCCAAATCAATTTAAATTCATTTTTAATTAACTTAGCATGCATAATTTCAAAGCAAAATACATTCTAAAAACTAGCATCAAAATGGTCAAAGCATCACTTGCCTTCAAAGAGTTGCTGGTCTTGATCCGAAGCTTGATCTTGAGTGATGAACTCTTCTTCGAAACTTTCCGGCAAATTTGCATCTACGCGTAAAAATAACATATGCAATGAATAACCAAAAAGTAGACTATATAACCTCAAAAATTCAATTAAAATTCATCATTACAAAGAGCACAATGTTACAAATTTTTAGAGACTGGAATCACCTCAATCGGAGTTAAAATGCAAAAGTTATGGCCTTTTGAAGTTTTAAGTAAAATATAAATCAGAAAATCCGATTTGTTTTAATTATTTTTATAGGGAAAAATTGGGATTTATGATGTCAGCATGACCTAATGATGACGTCAGCACCGAAATGAATTTCGGCCGAAATATTTTTATATAAAAAATATTTATGACGTCAGCGATGATGTCAGCATGACATGTGGATGTCTCTCGGACCGACACGTGGCAGCGGCGCATACACCCGGTTTACAAAACAGTGCGGGTCTACGATGGACTGCCGTTACTGTGCACATGCACCGGCTGACACATGCACTGGCGTCACCTGGTACGGTACAACCAATCAATGATCGACACGCGGCGCTAAATTATTAGCCGAAACTCGATTCAATCTCGTCCATCCGATTTAAAACGAACGGCCGAGATTGATGCGACATTTCGACTCAGATCCATCCAGAACTAAAATGTGGCTCCACTATGGCCATTGGATCCCGATCGGACGACCACGATTAATCGAGCGACGTCGACAGAAACGGCGGCGCTGACTCCTCGATTTCTGCGCAACACGCGTCAACACGGGACTGGCTCGATGCGCGGTGCGATCTCGCCTGCTCGATTCAAAATGAACGACCGAGGTGAGCCAAGGCTAATCGGCTCTGGCTTACTGCGGCGCGACACGCGGCGCGATCCAAGACGACCGGTGCGCATCTGACGGCTACGGTACTTATGCGACGCGGCAAGATATACACTCTACGATCTATATCTAACGGCTGAGATTAAACTGACATGAATCTAGGCGAAGCAATCTAAACCGTTGATTAGATCCAACAGATGAACGATGAAGATGAAGATTACTGTTAAGTGGCAACGTGGATGAATCTGGAGCGTTTGGCTATGATCGGACGGTCGACGAAGCTCGGCTGGCGGTGATGTCGCGGTGGCGCAGATCTCGCCGGAGAGGAAGAAGATGACGTGTCGACAGCGATCCTTGGTGGCTCCGACGACACGGTTTGAAGCAACAGATGCAGCTCGTCACGAGGAACACCCCGGTGACCTTGACGACGGTGGGGCTCGAACGACAGCGGTGCGAAAGGGCGACGGAAATTCTCAGAACTACGGCGAGTTCGCACCACTACTATGGGGGCTCTTGGTGAGGGAGAGATGGGGCAAAATGCGCGGAAGGAAGTGCTCTACATGGTGCACTAGCTAAAGAAGAGGAAGAATAAACACGCCGGCGTTAATCGCACGCAAAATCTCCGGCCGTAATGAGCAGCGGCGGTGTTTTCGGAAACGCACGGTGAAGCGACGTGGCGCAATCCCAGCCATCCACGTGGCAACAGATCGACGAACCGGAAACTCGCGCAACGCGGCTTCATCTGGTCCATCCGATCCCGATCGGACGGTAACCCGCAAGAGGCGTTAGGGTTTCGTCGAGCTGGGCCAACAACGCGCACAGTAACGGGCATGGCCCAATTCTGTTCATCTGTTTTTCCCGATTTTTGAATAAAAATAATTCTAGAAATTCAATTAAATCAATTGGGGCTTTTAAAATAGCGGAAAAATTCTAGAAAAATTCCAAAAAATACTTTGAGCCATATGGAACTCAAATAAAATATTTCTAGAAAAACTCTACATAAACTTTTGCAATATTTTATTGGATTTCAATAAAGACCATATTTGAATAAATCTGAATAAATTCCAGTAAATTCCCAAAATTTCTCAAAAATCAGAAATACTACAAAATTTAAATTAGAGCAAATTTTAGGGTGTTACAAGCTGTGGTTCATACTACAAGAACTTGGATATGTTCATCGCCCAGAGTTCCACGGGATCCCAGTTGAGGACGATGGACATGAATTTTGGAGGGTTAAAGTCACCATCTTCGCAAGGAGCCACTTGAGAGGCGATAGACCTTATCGTTTCATTGTAAATAGAGAGTCATACAAGCTAGGATGCCAGGAAGCTGCTAGAGAGGCAATTGCTCATCTCGGGTACATCTTCCGCCATGAGCTTCAGTATACGACCTACCGCTACTTTCCCGCTCGTGATGAGAACGAACCATTCAGTCGGTTCAGGAGTGCTGAAGAGGAGGAGGGTACTACTGTAGTCCACATGGTAGCCCTCATCAAGGCGCAGGACAATGCCTATGTTCATGTGGCCATGGAGCTAATGGACACCTATGACAAGCTGCAGACTGCTCAACAGGACATTGCTCAGCTGAAGGAGAGTCACGCTACTACTGCAGAGGTGTCCCAGAGGAGGAAGCGTCGGCACTCTTGTCTTCGCACCACTCCCGCAAGAAGGTCTCCTGCCCCCTAGAGGTCCGCATGACTGCACCAGAGTATCGGAGTCTCTTCATCCCTGTAGGAGGAGCATGAACTTCTACTGCTACTGGTCTTTATCTCACCAATGAAGACTTGTCAGAATCTGAAGAGGAGGACCCATAGACGGTTGAGGTGGAGGAGGATGCCGAGTCTGAGGAGTAGTTTCGTTTCCAATTTTAGCTTAGTCTTTAGTCTAGTTGTTTCCTAGTTCAGTTATTAGTAGTCAATTTATGTTTGGAGTGTTGGACGACATCAAGCCTTAGTGCATTTGTGATGTCACCATAATAATCTATCTCTCTTGTTTGGAATAAAGCTAATTTGTTTGGAGTATAATTGCTTGTTTAGTCTTAGAATGGCTACCTCTCTAGTCTTCTTATCTTTGCTATTTTCCTCTCATCTATTGCTAACCTACTCATGATCGTCGCTTCAGATGGAGAGTCAAGGAAAAGGTCGTGGAGCTGGTCGCAGAGGATGTCGTGTTGGAGTTCATAGTCGTGGTCGTGGCCAGGCAGTGCCAAAAGAACAGCAGGATGTTCCGGAGCAGCAAGAACAGCCAGAGCAGCAAGTGCCACCGCCGCCACCATTCCAACCCCTAATGGCCGATATTCAGCAGATGATGGCAATGCAGCTTCAGTTGTTGCAAGCCCTTGCTCGGAATTTAGTGAACAATCCACAACCAGCACCAGCTATAGCACCAGTGATGCCGCCCCAGTCGAGACTTGGGGAATTTATGAGAACCAAACTGCCTACCTTCACGGGAGTTGGTAAACCCTTGGAGGCAGACGATTAGTTGAAGGATGTGGAGAAGAAACTCCAGTTGGCTCAGTGTGATGATCAGGAGCAAGTTCTTTACGCTAGCCATGAGCTGAAAGGAGTAGCTGCAACCTGGTGGGATAACTATTGTGCTGCCCATCAGAACGCTCAAGCAATCACTTGGGAGGAATTCTCTGAAGCCTTTCGTACCGCACATGTGCCTGCGGGCATTATAGAAATGAAGAAAAGAGAGTTCTGGAAGCTGCATCAAGGAAACCAGAGTGTTTTCGAGTACCTTAACCGCTTCACCCAATTGTCAAGGTATACACCAGAAGATGTGGCAACTGAAAGTGCCAAGATCTGGAGGTTCATGGAGTGACTTGATCCTGACATCAAGGTGCAGCTAGTTGCTTTGGATTTCCCAAACTTTCAGCGCATGGTGAACAAAGCACTAGTGCAAGAGGATGCCCAACGCCAATAGCGGGAGTCTCGCAAGAGAAGGATGGCTTTTCAGGCCCAGTAGGGAGCGAGTGGTTCTAGACAGCGCTTCCAACCTCAACATGCCAGCAGGACCCCCGTGCAAGGAGCACCCCGTACTCCTAATTCTGGACCGCGCCCAGTCGCTCAAGGACTCCAGCATAATGCTAGTGCTTCGCCTCAAAAAGGGAACTCAAATGCTGCAGGAGTTCAATGTTTCCACTGCCATCAAATGGGACACAATGCCAACAATTGTCCTCAGAAGCGTTAGCCAATGACCCCAGTGCCATTCAACTCGGGATCCATTTCCTCAAGAGCTCATATGCAAGGACAAGGTCGTGGAGCACCTCAGACACCAAGAGCTCCACAATCTTTTGAAAGAGGACGTGTCAACCACGTAACTGCAGAAGAAGCTCAGGAGGCACCAGATGTGGTTTTGGTAAGTTCCTAGTAAACTCAATACCTGCCTCAGCATTATTTGATTCTAGAGAATCGCATTCTTTTATGTCGAAGAATTTTGTTAAACAATTTGTTTGGGAAACCTTTACCCTTAAGAGCCCCATGATAGTTCAATCACCTAAAAAAGAGTTAAGAACTAGTTCAGTATGCCCAAGTGCAATCATAAAAATCAATGGGGTAAAATTCCTAGCGAATTTTATCATTTTGGATTCAAAAGGAATAGATGTCATCCTAGGGATGGACTGGTTAACTAAATATAAAGGTCAAATAGATTGTGCCAATAGAGCCATTACCCTTACCAATTTAGAAGGAACTCGAGTGGAGTATATGCCTAATGGGTTCTCAAGTGGGAAATGAACTTTGAATAGATTGCAGGAAACAACCTTGAAAAGTATGCCTATTGTGTGGGAATACCTAGATGTATTTCCTGAGGAATTACCAAGCATGCCGCCTAATTGGGATGTAGAGTTCATCATAGAACTAGTCCCTGGTACGACTCCTATTTCAAAGAGACCTTACTGCATGCCAACCAATGAACTCGCCGAGATGAAGAAACAGATTGAAGAGTTGCAAGAAAAAAGATTCATTCACCCAAGTTCATCACCTTGGGGAGCGCCAATTCTTTTTGTAAAGAAGAAAGATAATAGTTTGCTCTTATGCGTAGACTATAGAGCCCTGGATGAAGTCACAATCAAGAACAAGTATTCATTGCCCAGGATTGATGACCTGTTTGATCAGTTGAATGGAGCTTGTATTTTCTCTAAGATCGATCTTCGATCTGGATATCATCAGTTGAAAATAAGATCACAAGATATTCCGAAGACAGCTTTTGCTACCCGGTATGGATTATATGAGTTCACAGTTATGTCTTTTGGTCTAATCAATGCACCAGCTTATTTCATGAATCTGATGAATAAAGGTTTATGGAGTACCTAGACAAGTTTGTGGTAGTATTCATCGATGACATTCTTGTCTATTCTAAAGATGAAGCAGAACATGAAGGTCATTTGAGGACGGTGTTAGAAAAGCTCTTAAATCACTAGTTGTATGCCAAGTTCAGTAAGTGTGAGTTTTGGTTGAAGAAAGTTGCTTTCTTGGGGCATATAATTTCGGCTGGAGGTGTCTCAGTAGACCCTGAAAAAGTGAAAGGTGTACTTGACTGGAGGCAACCCAAGTCAGTGATTGACATCAGAAGTTTTATTGGTTTAGCGGGATACTACCGAAGATTCATAGAAGGATTCTCGAAGATTACAAGACCGCTTATCCACCTGCTTAAGGAGGAGAAGAAGTTTGAATGGTCCGAAGCCTGTGAGCAAAGTTTTCAGGAACTAAAGAAAAGATTGACTATAGCCCTAGTGCTCATCTTACCGGATATTCGTAAGAACTTTGAGATTTTCTGTGATGCTTCAAGATAGGGACTTGGGTTTGTCTTGATGCAAGAAGGCAAAGTAGTTGCATACGCCTCATGGCAATTGCGACCACATGAGGAAAATTATCCTACCCATGACATGGAAATGGCTGCAGTTGTGCATGAACTAAAGTTGTGGAGACATTATCTCATCGGGAATCGATGCGAAATCTTCATAGACCACAAGAGTTTGAAGTATATCTTCACTCAAGAAGACCTCAACCTAAGACAAAGGAGATGCTTAGAGTTAATCAAGGATTATGATGTGGGAATACATTACCATCCTGGCAAGGCTAATGTAGTTGCCGATGCCTTAAGTTGGAAGAGCTACTGCAATAATTTGATGATTAAAGAAGGACAACCTGCTCTTCACGAGGTGTTTCAGCGATTGAATTTGGAACTAGTAGAGGAAGGTTCCGTAGCTGCTTTAGAGATTCAACCCATCCTGGAGGAACAGATCAAAAAGATGCAGAAGTCAGATAAAGGAGCTACCAAGATCAAGGATAGAATAAAGAAAGGTAAAGCCTCAGGATTTTCAGAAGATGAAGAAGGAATAGTTTGGCTTGGAAAAAGTATCTATGTGCCGAACCAAAAAGATATCAAGCAGTTGATATTAAAAGGAGGCGCATGAGTTAGCATACTCAATTCATCCAGGCAACACTAAGATGTATCATGATCTTCGTGGTATATATTGGTGGCCAAGGATGAGAAAGGAAATTGCAGAGTGCATAGCTATGTGCGATGTATGCCAGCAAGTTAAAGCCGAACATCAAAGACCCACTGCATTGCTAGAACCGTTGAAGGTACCTGGATGGAAGTGGGAAGAAATTAGAATGGATTTCATTACAAGTCTTCCGAGAACCAGATTAGGTTATGACTCAATATGGGTGGTGGTGGAACGATTGACAAAAGTTGCACATTTCATTCCTTTGAGAACAACCTACCAGGGAGATAAACTCGTAGGGGTGTATATGTCAAGGATTGTGTGTTTGCACGGTGTGCCAAAGAGGATAGTTTCATATCGAGGCACACAATTCACTTCAAGATTCTGGCGAAAGTTGCAGGAAGCATTGGGTACCAATCTGAATTTCAGCACAGCTTATCATCCTCAGACTGATGAACAGACTGAACGAGTAAATCAGATTCTTGAAGATATGTTAAGGTCTTGTGCGTTGTCTAATGCGACAAGTTGGGATCAAAGTTTACCCTATGAAGAATTCTCATATAACAATAGTTATCAAGTAAGCTTACAGATGTCACCATTTGAAGCCTTGTATGGAAGAAAGTGCAGAACACCTCTCTGTTGGAATGAAACAGGAGATCGCCAAGTCTTTGGTCCTAATATTTTACAAAAGGCTGAAAAACAAGTAAAAATGATCCAAGAAAGACTGAGAACAACACAGTCTAGGCAGAAAAGCTACGCTGACAACCGTCAGAGAGAGTTAACCTTTGCTCCTGGTGACTATGTATACCTAAAAGTCTCACCGCTCAAAGGGATGCGTCAATTCCAAGTCCGTGGAAAATTAGCACCAAGATACATTGAACCGTTTCCAATCCTAGCTAGAAGTGAAGAAGTGGCTTATCAGTTAGAGCTGCAGCCACAATTGTCAAATGTGCATAATGTGTTTCACTGTCGTAGCTAAAAAAATGCCTGAGGGTACCAGAAGAACAGATGCAGATTGAGGATGTTGAGCTATAGGAGGATCTTACCTACCCAGAGTATCCAATCAGAATTTTAGATGAGGCAGAGCGTAGAACAAGAAAAAGGACAATTAAGTTTTACAAGGTTCACTGGAGCAAACATTCATAAAGAGAGGCAACCAAGGTTTCAAATTTCGGTTTCGGAATGAATTTCGTCCCGGGCCGGATAACGAGCGAAATTTTGAAATTATTTCGGACGAAATTTGAATTTGAAAATTCAAATCCGGTCCAATCCGGAAAAAAAAACCGAAATTCGGCGAAAAAACCCGAAATTTCGGGTTTTTTGCACTGGCTGAAAAGTGGTCTAAACTTTATCAAAAAAATTTAAATTTTGTTTTGGCGGTTCCTGACACAATTATGATGTTCTCAAAAAAAGTTCAGCTGATTATCGCATCTGAGGAATTTTTAAAAATTCGGAGATAGATACTGTCCTGATAAAACACTGACCGACAAGTTTGATTGGAATGGAAAATGGTACAAATGAAGTTATAAACTGTTGAAATTTTTTTTGCATGTTTATGATCCATAAATAATGTTCTCATAAAAATTTCATCTGATTATCACATGTGAGGAATTTTTAAAAATTCGGAGAGTGGCGCTGTCCTGATAGAACACTGACCGATAAGTTTGATCTGAATGGAAAATGGTACAAATTAAGTTAGAAACTATTGAAAGTTTTTGTACATGGTTATGATGTATCTATAATTATTGCATAAAATTTTCAGATGATGATAAAACTGTATGAAGTTTTAAAAATTCTAACAGTACTACTGCCATGTTAAAAGGCTTACCGGCAAACTTGAACAAAATGAAAAATTTTGTAAACCATAAATTTTTTGAAAATTTTAAATAATGGTGATAAGGAAGTTCTTAATATCTCATAAAAAATGTGATTCATGATCACACTCCAGCGAATTTATAAAATTCTTACAAGGCACAGTACCATTTATGTTCTTTTGTTTTTGATTTTTGAAATATAATATAACAAACGAAGTTCAATACGTACATAGATTTTATTGACCAAACAAACAAAGTTTAATTTTTTTGAAAAATTTATATAATGGTACTGAGTCAATTATTAATCTCTCAAAAAAATATAGATCATAATCACATACAAGAAAATTTATAAAATTATGACAATATAACTGTCCCAATTATGTTCATTCTGTTTTTGATTTTTTAAAGATAACAAATGACGTTAAATTATTTTTAAATATTTTATGTATGATTCTAAACTACTAAGGATAGTACCATAAAATGTTCAGAATATTATAAAGCTTGTACAATTTTATAAAAATCTGACAGTATTTCTGCCAAAATTTTAAAATGTTTTAAAAATTAGGTTTTTCAACAAATTTTCATAGGAGATGACTTTCCTAAGGGTTATTGGACCAAATCCGGTCAAATACGGCCCTAAAAATTTCAAAACCGGCCAAAAAACACGAAATTTCGGATTTTACTGTAGCAATTTCAAATTTTTTTCCCTCGGCCGTTACTTGAGATTTCGGGGTGGTCCGAAATCCAAAATTCCGATGAAATTTCGCCAAAATTCGCCAAAATTTTGAACCTTGGAGGCAACATGGGAACGTGAAGAAGATCTTAGAGCAGAGTACCCAACCTTTTTCTTTAATCCGTCCAAATCTCGGGGTCAAGAATCCTTTTAAGGGGGTAGGTTTGTAATATCCTAAAATTTTAATTTATAATTTTTTTATTTATTTTAGTCAGTTTGGAATTTATTTGGAATTTTACGGATTTTAATAAAACTCTTTTCACAATTATCAGTTTTACAAAATGAATTTCTGCAGAAAATTTAAAAGCTTAAAAATTCCGAAAATAATATTATTTGGTTCCAAATATTCCAAAGTATTTTTGAGAATTTTCCCAAGTTTTTTACAGCAATGTTACTATTTTTACCAAACGCGTTTTCCCCTCAGCTTAAATAAATCCGGAAATTTGGACCCCACCTGTCATATGTTTCTTCTAGCTTGAGCCATGTCCAGTGAAAACCTCCCTCTCTCTCTCTCCTCCATTAGGGCTTGCAATAAAGCTTCATTTTCTCCATGATTTTCTACTGTTTCTTCTCAATTAAGTGTGCAATCAAATCCTCTATTCATTCCCCATGTTCTCATAGCTGTTTCCCCAAATTAATCCCCACGATTTGTTCTAAAAAATTCAATGTTCTTCATTCCAACCACTGCCATTCTCACTTCAAATGCATCCCTTCCGGTCCTCCTCCTGCCCTATAAAAGGGACCATCGGGTGCCTCATTGAGAGAGCAACCCATTTTGCCAACTCCCACAAACTAGTTCGCCGTCGTTTCGCCAGATTTCGCAAATAGGAGAGCTCCACGTCGCCACCCTTTTTCTAGCCACCGACTGCGGCACCGGCCGCCGTGCCACCCCTCCCCTTCGGCCTGTCGGCCCGGCCGCCCCCTCTTCCCCTAGCCGCGATGCTATAGTAACTCAGCTACAGTGTCGTTTCTCCTTTTTTATGTGATTTAAATCTTCTAGGAGCCCGTTCTCCTTCGTTCGAGCTCCGATTCTAGTGATTCAAGTTTCTAAATTCATATAAATTCAATATATATCTTCTAGTATCATTATTTTAAATTTTCTTTGAGTTTGTTTTATTTATTTTTCTCGTTTTGAGTGTAGACGATGCAGTCGAAGTTCAAGCGAATCAGCAGTTAGAAGTAGATTCCACAGGAGGCAACGAAGGCAAGTCTTCCTTGAACATATTGATCCCAAATTTTATGAAAAGCTTATGTTGTTTTAAATTATGCATGCTTACTTTTACGCAATATACTTTAAGTGTGGTTTAAGGTTTAGTTAAATTCCAGATTTGTTATACCCTCATTGACATTAATCATGGGGAACCTTTGTCACCCTAGATGATATTAGCTAAATTTATCTGGTGATAACCAGTAGAGTAGCCTGGGACGGTAGAATTGCTTAGTCTAGCTTAAACGTTTCGGTATTAAACCACCATAGGAATCTTTTCAAACATTGTTTAATCTTAAATGTGACATCGCGGGAATTGGTATTGCTGCTGCTGTTTAAATAAAATAAAGTGGAAATGGTTTAGACCGGGGCGAATGGATGTTTGGTAGGTGCTGGATGCACGAGACCTTGAAAGTGAATGTTCCGCCCTAGTCAATTAAGGACCGAAGGATGTGTTATCATGGACCAAGCACTGCCGTACAACTACAAGTATATATGGGTACGACCTGGCTGATTAATTTGTACATCTCATTATTGGCTTCGCCAATCGGTGGAATGTGGGTGTCGGATGGAGACAGTTTTTCCCACTTGGTGCCAGAGGGGGCTTCTGACTGGGTGGATGTAACCCTTCAGCGGTGAAACCTTAGTGGGCGAGGTTAATAACGGGATTGTGCATTGTAAAGGCCTTGTCATAATCTCTCTGCCGACACACCAAACGAAGTGTGTTAATTGCATGGCAACAAGAGTCGATCATGTCTTGTGGGTAAAGATGTACACACTCTGCAGAGTTAAAACTACTTAAATAGTCGTGCCCACGGTCAAGGGCAGGCGAGGTACGCTTGCACATTGTAGAATTTATGGTTTTGTTTTAAATAAAAATGATGGGTTGGAAATCCGTGAGTGGGTGGAACTTTCGGGTTGCAGTTTGGCGGATAGAGCCAATCAAGTGATTGCAACCTATCTAGTTGTTACTTTAAATTGAATTGATATTCAATTACATTTTGATCGAATGATGCTTTGTGAAATTACTATTGGTATTTAAAGTTAAACATTTTTTATGCTAAAAGAGCCATATTATGCCTTCAATTGTTTAGCCTTGCATAGAGTTATCATGCATTATGTTTCCAAGACTTGCGGAGTACATTTTGTGCTCACCTTTGCAACATCCCAATTTTGCACAAAGGAGTGTGCAGAAGTTGAAGGTGACTACGAGTTCTATGCTTGTGGTTGTGATGAAGGCGATCCGGGTTACTAGTACGTGAGCCCAGTTGATTGCCTATTGGGCAAATGGATAGGCTTATCCTACTGCTGTTATTTCGTTTCCGCTGTTTCTTATTGAGCTCAAGCCATGGAGGCTGTTTTGAAGGACCATGTGGAGGTCCATCCATATTTGTGATGAGTATTTGACTTTATTTGAGCAAGGTGTGCTCAGGTTTGAGTTTGATTTAAATCGGAATTTGAAGCAATTTGAGTCTTCTCCTGTTTTTGCGGTAGTACCGGCCAGGACAAACAAAAATGAATTTTAATTTGTGGACTATGATGAATCTATTGCATATCATTGTGGGCATTGCTATGTGAGGTATTTCCTTGTTTTTGATTGTTACAGGTCGACGATGTTAGATCATGGTGAGGCGAAGGATGGCCGGGACTAGGCGAGGAGCGTCGGAGGTCCAGACGGTCGGGGATCGCCGGAACATGATCGGAGACGGAGTCGTGGCAAGCCGTGAAGACAAGGAACGGATGAGATGCTAGCTAGACGCTACGTGGATCAATGAGGACCATTGGATCTTGGTCTAGTTGATAGGTTAGCGGGTCTCGTTAGTGTGCTTTGTGAACCGTGCAAGAAAACCCATTATGTGTTGTGGGTTGTGGGTGAGCCTTTGCATGGCTGGTTGAGTGGGTAAATCCTAGCCCTTGATGGATGCTCTAGGGTTTAGAGGCTCATCCAAGGGTGGTAGGTGGCCCAAGAGTTGTATAAATAGGGGTTGAGGGGTAGCCTTTCCCCCTGAAGGTTTGAGTTGCTCCTTTGAGCTTTGCCCACATCAAGTGAGGCTTTGTAAACCTTCTATTCAGAAAATACAAAAATTTTCTTTACCTTATTGTGAATTTAAATTGCGCATTTACATTATGTCTTTACTTTACGCAATTTAAATTCAGTATTTACTTTCCCGCATTTACATTCTCACAATTTACTTTCTCACAATTTGGATTTGCCTCCCCTCCTTCTAAATGCTATTGTTCTAAGATGTCTTGAGTGTGTTTATATGGTTTTACACTTCTCTTGCACCCTAGGATAGACTAAAGATACTTAAATCCTAGTTTCTTACGTATCATTATAGCCTTTTATTCTTAGCTCTTCGACTTGTCTCTTGTCAGCTACTCTTGCTTTGTCCCGTGAGCGAGGCTTACTTGGGTCGTGTTATAAATGCTCTGGCTGATCAAGTTTTCTATCAAGTTGTCATTTTGTCCATAACATGTTCTTCGCGTAGCAGTTAGTCCTTGATTTTTAAGAAAATATAGAAAAAATATTTTTGCATGATTCTTATTGGAGAAGGTGCGTGACTCATATATCCATCTCTAGAAAAATTTGTGAGTTCACTAGTTGCACTGTTTGTGCGCTATGAAGTAAAACCGAGCCTCAAACTTTCTGGTCGAAGTTCCTGACTGTATGTAGCACTTGATTTTTCATGTCTATTATACAAAGGTTTTTAACGTGATTTTTGGTGCACTGTTTCATGACTCAACTGCTCACAGGAATAAAAATTCTTAAAAATTTTAGAGCAACAGAAACTCACCAACCACCTGCTCCAAGTGAGGACAATTCCTGGAAAATCTGCTTTTACTTTTGTGAAAAGAGACTTTGTTGTTTTTAGCTTTATCTCTTTTAGAAAAGAAGTCTTTGAATTAATTTCTTTTTATTTGGACACTTGACAACCAGGATTGTGATTAAAATATCCCTAACATGGTTGATGGTTCTCAACCATGTAAGCTAGGGGTACACATAGTTATCTTGTTGTTCGGGTTTTGGAGGGTGTGCGAATCTGAGAAGCACCAGTTTGAACGAAAATCTTTGGGTGTTTCAGATTTTTATTGCAAGATTGTTTGGAGTACTTTGAGTGGGGGAAAATTTTATTTGGGATCATTCACCCCCCTCTGATCGCCATTTCGTTCCTTCATGTTTATTTGTAATAATTGGCCATAAGGCTAATACCATTTTGCTTAATTAATATTAATTGATTCGTGATATGATTGTGCTATCATCACTGTTTCCTGACTAGCACAGTTGTACACAAGGGTTCAGATTTTGGAAACCCGGTCCCGACATAAACTCCTTGTTTACTTTCCAACCATTGCACAATCCATCATTTTTATGAAAAACTCTATCTCACATGTGAAATTCCCAGGCATGTTTATGGCCATGGACATGGCTATTCAAATAGTTTTACATTTTGTAGAGGTTGTATAATTTACCTACAAGATACAATCAACTCACCATGTCTGACACGATTCGTCATACAAGAGTATGGATTGAGCAATCATAAGAAGACCTTTACAATTCTCTATCTAAACTTAGTACCGCCGGCTAAGGTTTCACCACTAAAGGATTTCATCCTCCATATTTAGAGGCCTCCTCTTGCACTGTGTGAATCTACCTATCCATCTTGGAACTCGCACCACCAACTAGCAGTACTCAATTTAAGACATTGCAAATTAATCTACTAGGTCTGTCCCATAACAGACATGTGGTTGTATGTGTAGGCTCAGTTCAATGACACAAGATTAAGTTCTGAAATAGTCTCGAATGAGGTATCCACATCCCAAATGTGTTAACCTTAACCCCTTTACTACATGATCACTTGTCCAAGTGAAAACTATTTCGTTTAACCAAGACCAATGGCATATATTTCCATAGTACAACAAATTTTATAACAGTGGCTACCCGTCACAATTCCATATCTTATTAAGTCAGAATTATCATAATTCATCATGTGATATGAGTCCATCGTACAACTAAGCATGTCTAAGCATAGCTATGGTAACCCAATATTGGTAATACAATTATGTCTAACTATTAATGTCCCAACCTAGAGTGACAATGGATACATGGCATTCAATAACTAAGGTGGTATAATGACAAGTAGGTATTTAGCTACTCCCAACAAATAGCATTAGTATAAAATAGCATGTACTTTGTATGAAACAAAATATTTTTGCAAACATAGGTTAAACATGATCAAAGTTTATGACTTGCATTACTCATGTACTGTTGTTGCTAGATCCTGCTCTTCGAATCCCTCGTTAGCTCCCTAGGATCAACGTCTATCAAAAATAAAGTAATAAATACAAATAAATAATAAAAAGAGACTCAAACAAATTCTAAATTAAAAATAAATGGATCTAAAATGAAGATCTCAATTTTAGATGAATGTAAGAATTTAAATGGGTTCAATCGGAGTTTGTATGAAGGAAAACATGCTTCTAGAAGTTTGGACGAGACAGAAAACCGAGAAAATGAAGAGAGAGAGAGAGAGAATTTGAGTGGTTGATCGGTGGGTCCCATGAATTTCTAAAATTTTGGAATTAAAAGAAATTCAGAGAAAGTTTGAGAGGTTGACATGTGGGGTCATGGTCTATTGACCAAGTCCACGGAGAAGCTCTGGTCTACGGTGGACCAAGTTCATAAGGACTGAGTGTATGACAGGAGGGGCCCACATGTCATTGACTCAAGATTGTATCTAGGGTTATAAGTGCCACATGGCTCCTGATGTAGACCACATATCGGCGATGATGTCGCGGTGATGTTAGCATGGGCTCGGCTCCAGCGACGACGTAACGGCGTGGGGGCGATGTGGTTTGGAGCTTGTCATCCTTGATATGGACACGGACGTGGCGAGCTACCATGTGAGGCTTGCATAGGGACCGAGGGTCACCAGAGATGGAGCAACAGTGAGGGAACGACAGCATGGGTTCGACCGTCAGGGAAGAAGAAGGCGAGGCCACGATGGATCTAGCTCGAGTCTCACGAATCCAGGTGCGGATGATGCAATGAGGCTAGCAGAGGGGTCAGCAGGGACGAAGGCTTACCAGAAAGGGAGATAAATGTCGGAGAAAAGCTTCGGGAGGCTTCAATGGCACAACAGTGCTCCTGATTTCAGCTACTCTCGTAGTGCAACGGTGGCCTCCCGGATGTCAGCGGTTAGGGCATCGAGAGTGGCCCAATGAGGGGTGCTCACATCGAGGATCACCCAGGACTTTTCTAGCCTTGGAAGGCATGTGGGGCACGGACTCTGAAAGCGAGGCAGCGGCGGAGCTACAGTGGCGGCACGACAAGGGTTTTGCATAGTGGCTACAGCGCTGAGCTACGAGGCTGGGCTGAGTGGGCTAGCGAGGTAGCTAGCCGGGCCGGGGAGAGAAGATGGGTAGGCCAATTCGGGTTGAGGGGATTTTGAGACCAAGAAAATGATTTCTAAATTAAGAAAATATTAGAAATTAAAATAAATATCAAACGAGCTCCAACAATTCTAAAAAAATACAGAAAAATTCGTTGCAACACAAGAATATTTTTATTTTAGAAAAAACCAATTAAGATTTATTTAATTCAAGAAAATCCAAATGGTTCATTTTATTTTTATAATTTCTAAAAAACTTGAAAATTGGGGTGTTACAAAAACACTAACAGAAAATTTCTCATATGACAATAAATATGTGTAAAATGCCTTAATCTGAGGCTGTCAGTGTAGGGTCAAATCCACGTATGTTGAAGGTACTAGATGCACACTCTGCCCTTGTGTTGTTGCGGGCAGAAGGAATCGTTGAGATAGGCACAGATTTTAAGGGGGGGAAAAGTCAAAGTGCAATCCTAAGTTTTTTAAAAATACCATAAAAGTTCGATGACACTCCAAATTTTTTATGGTAGCTTAGGCATGCTCTCAATACCCCTCTTACAAATTTTCAAAAAATTACAAATTTAATACTTCGATTAAATTAGTGAAGACGCTCTAAATGCATTAGGAGCAACACCTGAATTTTTTGTAAAAAAAATCTGATCATGATCTGAAATTTTTACAGTAGGGTAATCATGCTCTCAAGACCCTCCTAAAAAAATTCAAGAATTTTCAACGCTATTAACTCAATCATCAGTGAAGTCGCTCTAAATGCATTAGCAGCACCACCAGAATTTTTAAAAATCGGAAAAATCTGATCATGATCTAGAATTTTTACAATAGGGTAGGAGTTCCTCAAGACCCTCCTCAAAAAATTTCAAGAATTTGCAAAACTATTAGCTCAATCAAATCAGTAAAAAATTTTAAAATGCATTATCACCATTGTCAGAATTTTCTAAAATCGCACGAGTTTGATCATGACTTGAATTTTTTACAGTAGGTTATGAATGTTTTGAGGGGCCTTATCAAAAAATTCCAAAAATTTTCAACTTGGTTTATTAGCTCAATTAAATAAGCGAACCTGATGCAAAAAAGATTGGAAATAATGGCTGCCATGGGGTTCAGAACACGTGACCTGCCGGCCGAACTACAGGTCTGGACCAACCGAGCTAAGCTTGGCTTGTGAAATAATATGAGTAATAAATATATGATCATATGCCTCACTTTACTGTAGAAATCACAGTGAAAAATGGACACGTGGTGGGCTCCCGGGGGAATCATCGAGATTACAGATACTATGAGTAATAAATATATGAGCATATGCCTTAGTTTACAGTAGAAAAACTACAGTGAAAAATGGACGCATGGTGGGCTCCTAGGTGGAATCACCGAGATTATAGATATATATAGATTCGGTGATTCCATGGAGATTATAGATATATAGATTCGGTGCAAGATAAGGTCACACGAAAATATTCAGTGACACACGAGAGATTGCCAAAAACTAGCTAGTCTATTAATATTTTGTAAATTTTAGTCGTCTAATTACAATAGTTATCGCAGCTACAGAGTACCCTTACTCCATAATTGGCTAATTGCTAAATCTACAAACGAAAAATCATCTTAACAGCAACCTTATCAAACCAAAAGTCGCCAAGTTGGTTGATAGATAAACATACGAATGGATGGATGTTAATTCCCGTTAGGGTGGACTCATTTGTGAGCGACCCCCATTTTCTGCATTTTATGCGAAAATAAGAATCTGTGTGCATATAGTACTAGTCCTATGATCAGTGGCTAATACACACATTTATAACAATTGGAATCACAACCATACAACACATTATTAAAGCGGAAGCTATTTATACAATGTATTATTACAATTCAGAGTATATAGTAGCAGAAGAAGCAAAGTCTTGTAGTGTGCTCATCAATCCTCAGGCAACTGACAAGGCATAATTCCTAGAAAGATCGCTTTATTGAATTTCCCACAACCTGCGATGAAAAGTAATCTTCGTAGCCTCTTTTCTCTCCTACCTAAAAACAACATATTAAGCAAGGTTGAGTACTTTCGTACTCAGCAAGAATTAAGGTGTATTTGTAAATACAGAAATGCAAGCCATGTCAAAGGAGGTTTCTATGGTTAATTTGCATAAAGCGAATTTAATTTGTAAACAAGTAGTAATTTGCAAAACTGAATTTATAAAAGCAAGGTTGACTGATATGAAAATAACAAGTAAAGAATATATTAACAACTCATAGTCCTCCATGACGTGAGCATCGAGATGTCCATTGCCAACACATGGCATAATCCAGTTCTTGCCAAAACATGGCACAACAGCTAATACCAATACTTGTCAACACATGGTATAGTATTGTATCACCTGCGGGGTAAGTTTTCCAAAACATACATTTCCTTTTGAAAATGATAAACAACTAACTAAGTGAAGACTTTACCAAGTGCCCATGACCGCGGGCGCGGCTTTTCGAAAAGATTTTCACTCTACAGAGGTGTACAACTTTACCCACAAGAAATGATCAGCTCTTTGTGCAAGCTATTAGCACACTTCCTTTGGTGTGCTGCAGAGCGATCATAACATAATCGTTACATTATTTAATCCTAACTTTGCACCAGCCCGGGACGACAAACCCATACTATGGCAGAAGAACCCAGAGCATAAATATGATGGAACTCCCCATAGCATGGCGTACACCGTTATATTGGCAAGCATTGCTCCCATCACCATGGTGTGGGCGCCCCTTCGAGCAATCCATAATGGAACAGCCTGTACTACTTTGGCATTCCAACATGCAAAGATAGACTTAAATAACTTAATAAGTTAAGGCTATCCCATACTAGCACTTATGGTTGCACTAAATTCTTGGCTTGTAAACGATACATTAGTTCGGTCCTTAATCCCACACGGGCAATAATCTCCCCCTACACTACGTGCAAGTCCCTTGCACCTCTGGCTATTGCCATAATCGTCTATGTCAAAATCATAGTTTTATTTTCATTTTTAACCAAAATACCAACCATCATCATCATGTCTTAATAGCTTCAATGATCAGTTTATCCAATTTGTTCATCCCAAATCTAAAGCATAGCTAAGTATGATTATTAAATCGCATATACCCAAATTGACATTATATATTGCCTAACCTTAATTTCTAGGTTTATCAAGGTTCACATGTCAATACATATCAAGGAGGTTTCATGAGATAACAGGTATATCTACCAGTACCACAATATAGCAAATTTACAGAAAATAAATGCATGCATAAATTGATTTGGTAAAACAAAATGAGAATTAAAACATTGGGATCAATATGATCAAAAGGGTGCTTGCTTTGCATAATTGTTGTTTACATTGAAGTTGTAGTCATAGCCGATGTTGTTGAGGATGGGAGTAGTGACGCCGAGTTCTACACGTCGTTCAACGGAAATATAGCAAATAACAGACTTCAATAAGGGCAAAAAGAAGACAGACAGAAAACCAAATAGAAACTTATGATAGAACAAGCACGATTTAGGGTTTAATGTTTGAGTAGTATGATTATACTCACGTTTGGTTGAATATATGTGCATATATATATATATATATATTACTAACAACTTTAGGTTTTAAATGATGATATTCTTACCCCTTTAACTTATCTATTTTTGTCTTACGAATTCAAGAAGCTAAAATCATGTACTTCTGAATTTATAATTTTAAATTCAAGATGGAAAAATCATTTGGATAGCTAGAATTATGACATTAGTCATCATGTTGTATGCTATGCATGAATAGTACTTGACCTTAAGCATTTTTGTATAAAAAGCGATTTATACAAGTTATGTCTACAGGATTAGGCTACTGGTTGCATATACATGATTACACAATAATTTTTGCTATACAAGTATCTTGCCTATTGATTTCTTAAGCTCAACTATTCATATAAGGGTTTTAGCGACCATAACACTTAGGGTTATTGCACTAGCAGGATTCAGATGAAAAGCAGGTTGTAAATAAAATATTTTTCCATAATATTGTAGTACATATACTTAAGTGTGTTTCTAGGCTAATCTTCACAAAATTTGCATTTAGACAAGATATTTTACGGGCTACCGAAAATGCTTAAACGTTTCTAAAATCTACGCGATAAAGGTTCAGTTTTCATTTTAAGATCACGACTGCACCTTATAAGACTATTTAACTATTTTTTTTGCATTAGCAGGGGGTGTCTCTAAGAGTGTTTTAAAGTTGATTCCGTGATATTTTGCTTTTATCCGAGATTGTTTTCATATAAGTGAACATTAAGGCCTAATGTGGACTTAATTCAAACTTGCACATATGTGAGATATTTCTTCATAGCCATAAAGGGTATCATTTTTCAAGGTCCCAGGATTTGGTTTCATCAAATTTGATGTCTATTGCGAAAGTTATGACTATTTGGACTTTTCATGCATTGAAACTTCGACTATTAAGCATATGATGTTAATCATGGAAAAACCTAAATATTTTTACATATTTGGCATCCTTGTGACCTCAGGAGTATAACAAAACCAGTTTTACAAAGATTTGATTTCATTTGATCCAAATTTTAACCATTTGACTTTCTATGCATGAGAAGCATATTTTGGTTAAGGATCTACGTATAAACTATAACTTTTTATAGTTAATTTCATTGAAGTAGATAATCTGGTCCTAACGAACCTCTATTTTACTTTTTCACTTTATTTATGGACTTCATTTTTATACTAACCACCTATTCATATACTATATATATGTAAAGCAAGATTAGTTACAACTTTGATTCCAAACAAATATGAAATATTTTTGCAGAAACAGGGGTATTATGATATTACTAAGGTGTAGAGATTAGTTTTACCATTATTTGAATTTATATGTTCAAGTTACAACTATTTTAGCTTCTATGCATTGCAAAAACTAACTATTTTCAAATTTGATTCAAACTAGATTCAAACCTAAATATTTTTACATAACTAGATATTAAAGATCTCAGGAACATTTTAAAATTTGTTTCAATATTTAACAAGTTATGGTATATATATAGTTTTAATAGTAATCTTTTAGTGTTTACTTAAATTTTAATCCAAATAATTCAAACTAAGTTTAGAAATTAAATATTTTTGCTCAAATGGTTCCTTATGGTATCAGAAGCATTTATAAATTTATTTCATATTTTTAATAATTATATTTTCATATGTGTAATAGTGTCCATAATAGGGTTTTGTACAACTTTTAATTCAAATAATTCAACTGTGTTTCATTAATTAAATATTTTTCTATATTCTAAAACTAAATGATTAATCATGAATTTATAAATTTATTTCACTGGATTTTGATTAAAAATGTGTAAGTTATTGATGTTTAAAATATGGTTGGTTTTGAAATTGCAAGAAAATATCAAAATATGCCCTCTTACAAGGGAGACGTCTTTACCGATTTGAATGCGTGTCTGGCTGACAGTTGGGGCCCGTGATGCAGAGACTCAGAGCAGAGCACTTCAGCCATGGCTTCGCCGGCGGTGCTCCGACAGGGATTTTGTCCAGCAGCCGATGTGAGAATTAAGAGGGGATCACGGCGCACACGACGGAGGTCTTGGTGACTGCCACTGTCCACCTGAGCGGGCTACCACCAGTGAGGGGCGGCGGCGGTTTAGTTTGATCAGAGATCAATCAAATGAAACCAAATTAGGTTTATGCGAGCTCGATTCAACCATTAGTAGATCCAATATAACCCATTTCAGGAGTTAATGATGGCGGAAATTGGTTGTAGTTACCTGCCACCAGTGAGGGGTCATTGGGAAAGAAGAACAGTGACGACAAGGTATGGGGAGCTAGGGAAAAGTAGCTCGAGCTTGGTTGGTGGGACTTAAGCACAAGGTGACCACGGTAAGTCCATTTCAGAGGTTAATGGCATCGGAGGTTGGCTGAATTGATCTGCCACCGTGCACCAGAGTGGAGGAAGAATGGTGGAGTGGCGGAGGTGCTCCGGGCGAGTTCGGCTAGAAATGACATAGAGGTGAACTCGGAGGGTCAGGAGAATGTAACAGACATTGATTCGGATGGAATGATCTACTGAGGTACCCGAATTGGAATTCATCCCCAAATGAGCACTCACCGGCAGAAGCGGACTTGGCGGAGCAGGGACTTGTGCTCGGGCTAGGGGGAAAGTACCCAGGCACAAGTAAGAAGAACTGGCGGGGATTCAAGGGCTTAAATAGTGGAGAGGTGGGCATTCATGACACGACTGAGGAGTTGACAAAATGAGGCATGGCAGAATGGGCGTTGCGCCTGGGAACTCAGTGGTTCTGCGTGAGTGCAGATTTTGGCAGTGGAAATGATAGCGATGATGGGCGCCAGAGACATGGCTTGGCGTGCAAAGCGAGGGCGGATCGGCCGATGGCGCAAGTCCCGGAGACGGACGGCGCCCGAGCGCGGGGAGGAGCTGCCGGCCTGTCGCGGCAAGGAATTGGTCGAAGAGGTCGGTGGAGCTTTGACCCAAGGCTGTGGAGGTCCTGCCACGACGAGGTTTCTGGCTTGAGTTGCTTGCGACGGAAAGCATTGGTAGAGGCTAGGGCGTGTTGCAGTAGCTAATTGGTAGAGGAGGGCGGTGCAGCCTGGCACAGAGCTGTCGGCTTGGGTTGCAGTGCAGGGCATGGCTTTGCAGTGGCAGGGTATGGGGAATTCGTCGCAGCGGCAGGGTATGGTGAGGCCACCACTTGTCTCGGCCAGGGATTGGTTGAGAGGGGTGGTAACGTTATGTCGCTAGGCGGGAGAGTTAGTTCGGCCACTGCCATGGCAAGGAAGGTGAAGGTCTTAGCTGCCACGGCAGGACTTGGAAACTTGGCACAGGAGGGCTGCCGTGGCGGGGTTTTGGCTGGAACAAGTCTGCCATGGCAAGGTTTGTGCAGGGGATGGTAGCTTCTTGGTGCGGCATAGATAATTGGCTGCCTACGGCCTGCCCAGATGCTGCTACGGCGGGAAATCAGTGGCGAGAGTGTTTCCACGGCAGCGCTTCGGCAGGGGCGTCGGGCGAGCGTGCGCGAGAGTGAGGAAGAAGGAGAAACAGCCACTGGCAAGTGGGCCATGGGCTCGCTATGGCAGACAGCGGGCCAGGGAGGTCAGGGATGAGCCAAGGCTGACAAAACGGGCCCACATGGCAGAGAGAGAAGGAGGGTAAAAGAAAATGAGTTTTCTGATTTCTGGACAGCCATGCGGTTTTCGATTTAATTGAGCATCCAAACTGAGGTGAAAATTTTTGAAACTTTTTGGGTAGAAACCTGATGAGATGTTGTTGTTGTCATAAAATTTAAACTAATGAGCGGACTTAAGAATTTTTATAAAATTCTGAGAAGCTTACTGTTTGATTAATGATCTCTCTGTTTTTTATTTTCTAAAGGCATGAAATTGGATCAAAATATTTTGAAGGTTTTACTGGAGGATTCTAAGATACTTAGGATGATACCATAAAATTTTCAAATCAATATCATGCTCCATGGTTTTTATATAAATCTGACATTGTCTCTTTTACAAACTCAAATTCTCTGTTTTTGATCTTTATTAAACAATAAATGGTTCAAAACTTTATGAAACTTTTTTAGAGGTGATGTTGGGACCTTTTCAGGGTTTAAATAAATTATTTCCAAAGTTTGATGAAGTTGGAAATTTTGAATTTGAAATTTTATAACCCGTATTTGGGTTATTTGATATGTTTTGGGGAATTTCAGAAAATTCAGAAAAATATTCAACTCAAATGCAAACCAAAAAAATCAATTCAAACATTTATATATTACTGTAATTGGATTTTGGGATGTTACATCATTATAGTTTAAAAAACCACAACGCAGTGGTAAAATCAAATCTAATAACTTGCCGATCGAGCAGACAAATAGACAGGTGGATGGATTTATAGATCCTCCAGAAGTTTAGCTGTGGGAATCAAAATTTAGTAGGACCAACCAGGGAAGTCTTAACTTAATTGGCTCTGCTGTAATTTTTTTTTTGCAAATTTGGCTTTCTTACCAACAAAATTTAAACCATCTCTAATATGCTAGTTGCCATGATCCGTGTCGGCCTTAACTTGGACAATTCCTTCCATCTTTAGATAAATATCGATCATAACCCAAATTTTAACCTTTTTTCCTATATCCAATATCGGCCAAAATTTTCATGATCCTTAGCTTGACAATTTCATCATGCCTTGCCAAAATCTGGTGCAAACATATGCCCCCCATTTTTAGGAGATAACTTATTATTTTTCAAAAATCTCATCTATCGGCTTCTTTTTCTATCGACTTGTCGCAACATCTTCACCAATAACCGTCCTATTTATAGTGCCGTAAAAATTTCGATATGCGCATCGTGTGTTTTAACTACACGTGTCCCTTCGATACTCTTGCCGTAGTTTCACTTTTTACCCCCTTTATAAATATGAGGCCCCCACACTGTCATTCTCACACGCATGAGCTCTCAGAACCTTCAACATCGGCTTACTAGCGCTCTTCTGTTGACCAGCCCTTCAGTGATTCTACCTTTGTTAGTCTCAATCGGCTTTTTTCAGATCGGCTGAATGGATCCAAGCCAGGTACTCATCCCAATCCCTAATAGTGATGACCAATATTACCTAAGCCCTATAGGAAACCTAGATTCTGATATGGTCATTAATCAAGAAATTCCGCGTCTCTCTCTGTCGTCTTCTAGACATAATATAGAGGGATGGAGCAAAAGTTTTAGGGCCTGTCCGACAGTGCTTAAGGGATGGAGGAACTGGTATAATTGAGTAGCGGCTCATAAGAGAGAGGTGTGGGAGAGAATGGGGATAGCCAAGTGCCTCCCTCTTTCTTAGCCGATCTAGAGGCCAATGAGCCCTTGGTGGCCACGGCTTGTTATTTTGGTCAGACACCTTCAATGCCTTTATGTTCCGAACCGGTCTCGTCGGCCCAACTCTTCTGGATGTGGCTCAATTGTGTTGTCTGAGGCATGACGAGGAGCAAATATCGGTTACAGTGCCAAACCAAGGCTCAAGCTCATCAGATCCAAAGGAGAAGGATGGAGCAAGTACATAAGCAATAACAACCAAGTCAGCGGGCCAGTATCGGACGAGGAGCATGTAGCCTTCCTCAACCTTAGGCTGGACAGATTTCTCTTCTGCGGGGCTTCTCTTGGGCCAACCCAAGTTTATCAGATCATAGCAGAGCAGCTAGTAGAGGGCCGTCGGCTAGCCCTATGAAAAATGTTACTAGGTGTAGTGTATCAAATGATGTATATCATAAGAAGTCGGCTATTTATAGGCTTTGCTAGTTTTACGGTTAACAATGTAGGAGGGCCACTTTGGTTTGTGTAGATTTGGCTATATTGTCTATTCAGCTGATCCTTTGGTTTGGACCCAGCCAACGATACAGCTTTTCCACGAGAGGAAACTCCAGAGGATGCAATGCTTCAGTTTAGTGCAAGTCGATCGTACGGTGAAAGATTCATGATGTACTCTGGGAATGAGACAAAGGCCATGCCTGTCAACTCAAGGAAATATCTATCGTTCTTCTTACATATTGACAGTGAAGACTTCAAACAACAAGACTTCTTAAGCTATAGTAGTGCAGCCGATTTCTCATGGCCGTCTTTTTTGCGTTTAGAAGCTGATAGCTCCTTGATGCCCCAAGCAACCTTGGAATTTTATAAGCTTTTTATTTCTCCGGGAATACTTCATGTCGACCTTAACACAAGGAATCGGACCTTTCAGCCCTCATACGAATTTTACCATCCCTCAATTTATGCCAGACAGTTAGGCTTTGGACAAGTCATTCCAAGTCTCCCACTTCTTGATCGGCTTCAGCCAAGATCTCGGGTTCGCAACGCAGCCGTAGCCAGCATTGTGTTGGAAATAGCAGACAAACTTTAGATTGAACACTTGCCACGTTTTTTCTTAAACACACGTCGGGCAGGGGCACTTTTCTTCCTGATAGTCAGCCATTGCAGAGGCGTTTTATTTGGAGAAGACTCCGTTGGCTATCATCAATGCATTTTTTCCAAATCTTCCTAAGCCGACGATAGTTACTAACAGCGACTCGAGCAACGAAACTAGTTCTTTCGGATATACTAACACAAGTTTGGTAGATATTATCAGAGAGGTATCGGCTTGAATGAATCCTTTTTGTCATATTCTTCCTTTCATCTAGTGCTTTTACTAATCGGCTTTCTTCCTTCTTTCAGACTAAAGCTGCGGGTAAGAAGGTTGCAACCTGTCCATCGGGCAGTAGCCAACACGGCAAGTGGCCTCATCAGTCGACAAGCCTTATGGGGTACTATGGGCATCCAGAGCTCTTCTCTATTGGACATAGAGAAGCAGCAACAACCCAGGAAGTATCTTGCTAATCGGCTAACACTTTTACCACAAGTATTCTTTCAAAAACTAACACCTTTAGCTGATTATTTTTAGAGAAGAAGCGAGCCAAATACACCAAGGCTACTGGGGGGTAAGTCTCCTTCGTAAATTTTAACTAATGAGTATATTCATGTATCGGCTTAACTCACATTGACTTTTCTTTTGTCAGTCAACCTCGTCAATGCAGGTGGCTAATGTTTTAGACGATATGAAGATCGCCTCGCTTGAACCGCCTCCACCTTCTTCTCAGTCGATTCCGCCGGCCCCCCACCATTGCTGCTACCTCCCCAACATTGTTCGATCCAACAAATTTGCTGGGTTTTTCATTGGCTGATTTGGAAGACCCGAAAGTGATGGCCATGGATGACTACCCTGCCAACATAAGAAAAATCCTCGATGTGTCAAAGGAAGTGTCGGCTGTGGTGACTTCTACACCTGGGATGCAGGAGCGGCTGAACAGGCTTTTTGATCAAGTCATGAAGCCTGAAGCTATCTCCTTAACAATACTCAGCCTCTTCGAGACGCCATGGCAACTATGGAAGCCGATCTTCCTTCGGAAACCATGGCAGCACTTCTGAACATCTGCCATTTAGACGACAAGAAGGTGGAGGTAGATGCTGCTAGAGCTAGGATGGTTTGTAGAGAGGCATAAGAGGCCGACCAGAAGTTGCTTGACCAAATCTTGGTAGAGACCAAGGCAAAGAAGAAAAAGTTTGATACGGATGCCTTAGCCCTCAAGACAAACAAGGAAGCAGTACAAAAGCTTGAGTCGGCCAAGAAGCTCCTAGAAGAAGAAATGGCTAAGCTGACCAAACAAATAGCCTATGGTCAAGTGATGATCTCTTCATCGGCCTCATCCATCAAGGATCAAAAACTTGAAATTGGCTTGGCCGTTGCTCAAGTCAAGAAGCAATCGGCCAAGATCATCCCTGTCCCTGGAAACGCTAAGGAGGACTAGAAGATCCTTGACGATGTCCAGTTTATAATTGCCAAGGCTACTGGGGCTCTATCTGCTCTGGGCGTAAGACTTCATGGCTCTAGCCTGTAATTTTAATTCTGACTTGTAATGAATCAAGAAATACTTTGATCGGCTTTGATCGAGACTATGTTCGAAAACTCTTGTAATATCCAATCGGCTGTTTAACCGATTGTTTATTCAAATCTCCTTGGTTCGTTTATAACCTACTTTATTTTTCAACCTATCCAAAATTAACTACACCAGGTTAATTTGGCTCCTCAAGAGACAAACGTTTATAGCCGACTAGGAACCAATCCAACGCTAGGTTAGTATTTATTGAAGTACTTCCCGTTAATTGCCTTAGAAAACACTACACCGCTCAAAGTTTTCAAGCTGTAGGAATTTCCATCAACAAGCCGATTTATCCTATACGACCCTTCCCATGTTGGAGACTATTTCCCAAATCGGTTAACTCTAGAGCCAACAAGAAGTATAGTTTCCTAAACTAAATCGGCTTCACAAAAAGACTTAGGCACGACGTTTTTGTTATAAGCCCTAGCAATTCTCTCCTTATTTCTCTTAAGTCGATCTAACGTACGCAACCGTAACTCTGCCAAATCGTCTAAGTTGTCAGTCATTAAATCCTTGTAATCTTGAGCCAACAAACCACTTTGTCTGGCTATCCATATGGAATCGATATTAATCTCTATAGGCAAAATAGCTTCCTGACCATAAGCTAGTTGATAGGGTGAAAGATTTGTTGCTCCATGATATGCAAGCCGATAAGCCCATAATGATTCTGACAACGTTCAGTGCCAATTCCTTAGTTTTTTCTATCTCCATCGCCTATATCGACTTCTTCAAGTAAATCAGTCGATGTAAACCCTAGGCCTAATTTCTCGATTTCTTGGAAATCTTCAATAGCCTCATAGCTATCCATTTCTTACCGATAGCGTCTCATCTTATCGATGCAGATGAAATCACAATCATCCAAAGCTTTTCCTGAGATGCACTCGGCTTCCTCATGTTGCCAATTTGCATCTGAACTGGCCATAGCAACGTGAGCTGAGGTGTCAGCTTGAACAACTTCAACCTCGTCCCTATTCCATTGGACGAGTAACTGCTGCATAGTCGACGGTAAACAGTAATTGGCATGAATCCAATCTCGCCCAAGTAAGACACAATAATTGCCTTTTGCATCGACTACAAAAAAGGCTATCGGCAATGTTTTGATCCCGATGGTTAATTCTGTTACCATGACACCCCTTCCCTTAGTGGGATCAACCATACAATCATTTAAAATAATATTAGTCTTAAAGAGATCCTTATCGGACTTACCCAGCTTCTTACAGGTGGTGTACGACATCAGGTTGACTGTTGCCCCGCCATCATCAAGCATCCTAGAAATCGGCTTTCCGTTAATATGCCCTTTTAAGTATAACAGCTTAAGGTGCCATGAGAGTCTTGAGGCTTTTCAAAGACCGCGTCTTGAGCACCCAAACATAGCTGAGCAAATGTTTCCTTAGCCGATTCAGTCTTTATTTTGAATTCGGCTTTATTTTGAGTTCGGCTGGTAAGGTGAACACCATGTTGATGTCCATCGGAGGATTGTCGTCCCAGATCATTGGGGAGTCTAGGTCATCGGCTGAATCCAATTCTTCTTCAACTGGCTCTTCCTTTCTCCATTCCTTTTTAACAGTCTTAATCGGCCGAAGCTCATCGAAAACTTGATCCCTTTGTTTTTATTATTCGGCCTCTCTGATCTCCTAAGTTCTTAGTCTCTGCAACTGTCTACGCTGTGATCGACTGAGACCAGGAGGACACCATCTTGGCTTGGGTTCATTCGGCTTTCATATTTTACCAGCCAGATTTCCCTGGGTAGCAGAACTCGATCCTTCTGCCTCTGCCTTGGCCTGATTTGGCACAGAGATACTTTCATGTATCGGTCTATTATAACTTCTATCGTGGTAATCTCGCACAGGTCAAGATAATCTGTCTTTAGGAATCGTCCTAAGGGTAATGCTCCATCGGGCAAGTATATGGTGATGGCAAAGCTATTCTCCTCTCCCAACAGAACTGCAAAAAGGGGCATCTTCGGTGAGTCCTCTCCAAATTCTCTGGCCAATAGAGGTTATCTGGCCGACGTGCAGGATAGCGTGACCTTCTGCTTCTCCTTTCATACTTCTCAAGCAATTGGGAGAAGGTTAGCTTAGGCTTATCGGCCGTCGTTGTGGCAATTTTTTCGTCTTGTACCATTTGCCGATTTGTGGGCCCCCCTTAGGCTTAACAGTTCTAGAATTTTTGCCCTCACGGTCAGTTTCTATTTGTAGAGAACCGACTGTAATCTTTAAGGTCTCCTTGCCATCGGAGGTTGACTGGACGTCAATATGTTGAACCTTTTTTGTTTGCCTATCTTGCATCGGCTCTTTCCCCTTTCTCGAGCACTGCACCATGTTTATTGGAAATGGGTTGACATCCACCTGCATCGTCGGCTCTTCTGCAAATTTGAGCCGACCATCTTCTATAGTCGATTGTATCTGTTACCGAAAAATATTGCAGTTATTAGTATGATGAGAAAAAGAATGGTGCCATTTGCAATACCATCGCTTTTTGATTTCATCGGCTGATGGTATAACATGTCCATCAGGTAACTGTATAATCTCTTCTTGTAATAATAGATCAAACATATGGTCATACTTAGAAACATCAAATGCATATTTTACTTCCGACTTACTCTTAGTCGGTTTAAACCATGAACAGACCAAGGACCTTTTAGACCCCTTAACCCATTCGGCTATGTTTATTTCTACCTCCTCTTCAAAGGGCTCACTCGAACAATAATCGACAAGGTTAACCTTAGCTTTATCCTTATCTTTGTTAATCTTAAACGTATCCTTGAATCCTCTATTATCAGTAAATCGGCTTTCTTGAGCCGACATTCTATGAAGCAGATGACTTAAATCGTTGAACTCTTACCCACCAACTTCTCCCTAAGGGGAATTAATCCCTGAAAGGCTAAATCGACTAACTGATTATCGGGTAAAGTGACACTAAAACAGTGATTCCTAACTTCCCTAAACCTTTTTATGTAATCTATTACCGATTCCACAAATTTCTGGCAGACGGAGCTCAGATCAGAAATCTTGAGTTCCAGACTGCCAGAGATTTGGTCGGCCCAACTAACATTACTAGCCGACATAATGTTAGGTCCTGCCAACTATGATTGTAATTGGCATTCTGTCCCCCGAGCGCAATTTCGGGTTAACGATTATGCTGAGCCAACGGATATTGAGGGAATTGCTCATATCCATTGTTCCTCCTAGCGGTCGGCTCCGACACAGGAACAAAAGGCTTCGAGTATGTCAAAACTTTATATGGGGCCTGATTCTTAGGTGGCTCGGTGTATTGTGGATACCTATTAGTTTCAATCAGCTATGGAACCGATTGTGGAAATGTGTAAAATGGAGCTGATGGTGGCAAATTAGCCTATGCATCTAATTTGGTGGTATCGGTTTATACTTGATAATGCGCAATCCCACTCGGGCGAGGATCCCTTGGTAGTATGACAGTGGGTTGGGTTGGCATCATAGTTAAGGGCAAACTTACAGCCGATGGTTTAGGATCGGCTACTATTCCTTGGTGTTCTGTGGCACTGAGTAAACAGATAATTTAGTAAAAAATGCATTGGGTCATGTAAGCTCCCAGTTAATGCCAACTCTTGAGCTATGCTCTTTACACTATTATTTATCATTGGCTTAAGTGTTGTGACTAGAGCCGACGACTGATTAACTAAAGCGTGATGTATAGATTGATTAATCATATCCGACAATTTAGCTTGTGCAAGCATGTATCGGCTTACCGAAGTGTTGGCAGTTCCCGCGTCGCCGAGGGAATTAACCATTGGCAATGCAGCCTTTTGAGTGACGCCGCGTCGGGTCTTCTGATAGCATCCCATCATCATCTCCTCCAGAGCAGCTTTCCGATCTTCAATTTCCTTGAGTTATTCCGGCGTTAAATCATCCAATGTAGGGATGATTATGGCTTCAGCGTTAAGGTCGAACGGCGGAATCGACTTGCCGGATGAAGACATCTTCCCAGTCCCACCGGGAGTGCCAAGAGTGTGTTGGCGCCAAAAATGTGAAGAGGGTTAATCGGCCGTAATACACCAGTCGAACACCGGTTTCAGTTGATCAAGGCATGCCAACCGATTTGATCATGCAATCGGTAAGATGAATATATGATATGCTCAAAGCCGATCTTTCGTGAGATAATCAGTTTAGATCTAAACAGCTAAAAAGCCGATTAAATCAAAAGGTAACGATAAGTCTAATTAACCGATTAGGGCTAATTAGATGTAGAGGTCTTTTCCGAAGAAGGTGATGCACAACAAAATCGGAGAAAAATCAAACCTGATGGCGTAATTGATGAAGATGAACAATTGGCGATGCGCAACTTTATTGATTAAGATCAGATTACAAAGTTTCTAAATTACAGAGGATACTCCTAGTCGACAAAAAAGATAAAAGTAATGCGAGTTGGTTGATTGGATTGTGTTGTTTTTCTCGCTTGCCTATTGCCATATTTTTTAGCTATCGGCCGACCGTGTCCTTCTGCAATGCGCTGGTTGCCATGATCTGTGTCGGCCTTAAATCAGACAATTCCTTCCATCTTTAGATAAATATCGGTCATAACCCAAATATAAACCTTTTTTCCTATATCTGATATAGCAAAAATTCTCCTGATCCTTAGGTTGACAATTTCATCATGCCTTGTCAAAATCTAGTGCAAACAACCCCCTTATTAACAAAACTTCTAAAATTGACCCTCCCTGACAGCGGATGCTATGGCAGGTGATGTGTGTCAACTGCCGAGCATGTACACTATAGTAAGCGACCGACGCAGCGACATCTCGACCAACCATGGCAACAGTTGGTGAGCCCACCGTAGCAAGTTTGCTAATGTGCACCCCTCGGCTCAACAAAAAGGTACCGAGCTCTACGGGTGAGGCAGCGCACCAACTGAGGATTGGGTGTTCGGCAGTAGGGGACAGCGAGGAAGGGTAGCAGGACCTGCTGCGGTGCCCTAGCTTGGTAGCAGCCCAACCACCAGTCTCTATACATGGGCACATCTTTCACGGTCGGGGGTCTTTCTTTTTAATTTATTCGGATTGGTCAGATTTGAAAAAAAAATTAAACTAAGGTGCAAAAAAAATAGTTTGCTTCAGGGTGCGGCCCTTTGAAAAGTCTCAACATGGTGCACCTTGTTTGTGGTGGATAATGGATCGGATATTCGGATGGCCTTTATCTTCTCTCCCCGCACGACCAATAATTGATATCGCCCTAGAGCTTGCTCTGCCTGACCAATTTAAAAAGCTTCCCTCCAGAAATGCATGATGCCACTGTTTTTCCCCCTCCTTCAAACCCCTTCCTCTCGTTTGTATGCAGTGAAGGCATGGGAATTGTCAAGTGTAGGTCCGATATATATATAAAAACACTACTACAGAACTGGGCATCACAACCGGCCTATTAGAAGCGGTTTGGTGCGAACCCGTTGTGATGTTCGCACCAGAAGTGGTTCGTTGGCAACGGTCCGGAGAGGGCTTCCAGAAGCGGTTTGAGACACGAACCGCTTCTGAAGGTTGCGTTCTAGAAGCGGTTCTTTTCTCAAACCGCTTCTGATTTTCAGAAGCGGTTTGAGAAAAGAACCGCTTCTAGAACGCAACCTTCAGAAGCGGTTCGTGTCTCAAACCGCTTCTGGAAGCCCTCCCGCGCAGCGCATTTAAACCCTTCTTCCTCCATGCGCCAGCAGAGGTACGATCGAACAGAGAAGGCCGACCAAGCGCTGTTCTTGGGGAGGTGCTGTCCAAATTTTTAATTGGAGGTGATTAGCTCCAAATTAAGTGTTTCAAAGTTAGTAACATCATGTGAACATCCTTCTCACCTAGATATTGCTATTTTTTCAATGGATGTGGAGAAATCTTGAACTTTTTAAGCATGATCGAAAATTTGTTTTCTGTGCCTTGTTTTTGTTGTTGTATGAAGATGTAGGGTGGAGATCTAGTTCAAAATATGACATTACAAGGTAAAGGTGATTGGAAGCTTTAGATCTAGGTGGTTGTTAGCTTTAGAATCTTAAATATCACAATATTGGGAGAGATCTAGGTACAACATTGCAAGGAAGTAATTATTGGTGTATGAAATAAAATAGAAAAACATGTAGAAGGATAAAAAATAATTACAAAGGTAGGAAGGGATACAAAATAATTAGAAAGGTAGGTCTTTAATTGGATGACGGTGTAGGTCGAGCTTTTTTTTGTTGGGTTTAAATGCTACGAAATTTAAGTTAGGTTATAATTTTTCTAACGGAATTTGTTATAATTTTTAATGAAATTATAACTTGGTATAGATGAATCGGCAATGGATGTACAATGCGGACCGTCGCTCGAGAGAGTTCATTGATGGCGTGCAGGCTTTTCTCGATGCGGCTGTTGCATTCTTGCCTCTAGGCAGCTTCATATATTGTCCGTGTGTAGATTGCAAGAACGAGAAGGAGCACTCCCAGCGATGGCAAGTTATGAACCACTTGATCATGAGAGATTTCATGCCAAACTATACCTGTTGGACCAACCATGGCGAACTTGAGGTGATTAGCAAGGAAGACGATGAAGAAGACGAGGAAGATGGATTCAACAGTATCCCGGACGGCACGCAATAATGTTCCGTGGAAGAAACACTTGGTGACTTTGGTGATGATGAGCTAGACCAGATGCTGCGTGACGGAGAGGGAGACTACACGATGAAAGACAGCCCGAAGTTCCAGCAGCATGTTAGAGGACCACAGAACTCCTTTGTACCCAAACCGTAGGCGGGGCCACAAAAAGTCGCGTACCACACCGAACTCATGCAATGGAAGGCTAGAAATGGTGTGTTAGATATGGATTCGATGAGGTGTTATCACTCATAAAGAAGTTGCTTCCGTAAGATAACACTCTGCCGAATCTACATATGAAGCTAAGCAAGTCGTCGTCCTTTGGGATTGGAAGTACGTAAGATACACGCATGTCCTAATGATTGTATCTGTATCGTAATGAGTATGCCGATTTGGATGTTTGTCCGAGGTGCAGAGAATCACGGTATAAGGTGAAGCGTGACGATCCAGTGAAATAGATGGGGAGCGTAAGAAGAAGAGACCTCCACTAAAGTGTTGTGGTATTTCCTGTGATCCCCGATTGAAACATATGTTTACTAACAAAGCGCATGCCCGCATGATGCGTTGGCACAAAGAAGAGCGTAAGGACGACGGGATGCTTAGACACCCTACGCAGATGGCTCACAATGGAGGAAAGTCGATTGGACGCATCGGACTTCGCAGATGAGGTGAGAAACATAAGGTTTGGGTTGAGTACCGATGGGATGAATCCTTTCGAGAATTGAGCAGCAGACCATAGCACTGGCCCGTTACACTATGTATCTATAACATTCCTCCATGGTCGTGCATGAAGCGAAAGTACATCATGATGCCATTGTTGATCCAAGGCTCCAAGCAACCCGAAAATGACATCGATGTCTACGAAACCATTGGTTGAAGATCTTGTGACGCTAGGGACGATGGTGCAAGGGTATGGGATGAGTACAAAGGGAGTATTTCACCCCACGTGCATTGTTATTTGTAACAATCAATGATTGGCCTACGCCAGAACCCGTCCGCCTAACTATCAAAGGATATAGAGCCTGCATCCAGTGCTTAGATGAAACGGACGGCATGTACCAAAAACTCTCGAAGGTTGTGTACATGGGTCACCGTAGGTTTCTTCTTACGAGTCACCCGTTGCGGAAGGAAGGCAGAAATTTAACGGCAACTGACCTTCGTGCAAGGCCTCAAAGATCGTAGTGGGCCACGTGTGTTTGCTATGGTAAAGGATTTGAAAGTAGTATTTGGAAAGGGTCCCGAAGCAAACATGTGCGTAATGGGGATGGTCATGCACCCATGTGGAAGAAGAAGTCAATATTTTGGGACTTGCCTTATTGGGAAGTCATGGAGGTTCGTCACTCACTTGACTTCATGCACATCACGAAGAATGTCTGCTTGAACCTGCTAGGCTACATAGATATGTATGGAAAATCGAAAGATACACTGCAAGCTCGGAAGGACCTTAAACTCTTGGAACTGAGGAACGACCTACATCCCGAAAAGAGAGGGAAAGGACAACATTACCTACATCCTGCGAGCTACACTTGTCGGCGTTTCGAGCACCGGCAAGTAAATTTGTAAGTCTAAGGGGCCACACGTTCCCTCTCCCTGAATGGTTAGACTCAAAAGTCCAAGGTGTATACTGGTTCGGGCCGAATGTCCCTACTCCAGATCGTGTGGCGATGTTGTATTGCTTCTGGTGCAGAAGGCTGCACAGCGATTACAAGTGAGGGTTTGAACACAAGAGTGTTTCTTGTTATCTCTGTGTGTGTGCGTGTGTCTATCCGCTCAGTCCGTCTGTTTCCTCCCTCCCCTCCCGGAGGGCCCTGCCCCCCTTTATATAGGCGGGAGGGGCAGGTTACATCAAGAATCGGGAGAAGGAAGGAAGGAAGGAGAAAACTAGACTAGGTGCCCTAGTCCTCCGCCTTGGTGATCGGTCGCCGTCCGGCCTCGCCCACACCGGGTTTGGTAGGCTTGCTGAGCAGAGCAGTTCACCATTTCCTTGGGAAACAGCGCACCTGCCCTCTGGGAACTTGACAGGTGCAGATGTTGCGAAACGTAGCCCTGGCGCTACCTTGGGAGAGAGCGCGTCCCCTTGCTTTGTGTGACTGGTCGATGGGACTGGAGTTTTGACTTGGGCAACCCTGGTGCTGCCTTGGGAAGGGGCCACCTACCCCGTACGGTCACTTCGAATGATCCTGTCTGTGGGGCACGTGGCCAATAGTCGGCGGAGGCTTGACACATGGTCCCTTGGTGTAGGTTGCCTTAGCTTGGTCGGGGCTCAGGAAAGCCCGACCTGTGACGAGGGTCGGCGTCCCACTTGGCCAGGATTGCTCGTCCCGCTCTGGTCGGGGACAAGCGTCCTTTTGCGGCCCCGCTGGTCCCTTTGGTCGGAGTTGGGCCCGGGGACGGCTTGTCAGGTCGGAGCTGTGCATGACGCAGCCTACTTGCCATCCTGGGCCGTTGGGGTACCCCTGGTATGAGTATTCGTCAGTAGCCCCCGAACCCCCGAACGATTTCGTCAGATACGGTCGGGGGTTGAGCCTGGTTGTGCTCTAGCGCATCCGGCGGCTGTCTAAGAGTTGCCAAAGGCATTCGAACCGCCGGAAGCTTTTAATTGCTTCGTTGCACGCGCCCCACATGGCTTGGTACGTCGTGACCATTTGTCTTCTCCGCCGCTTCGGGACCCGGCGAAGGGCGCTTCGTTTTTCTACGCTTGACATTTATGCGGAGTCGTTTGATCTTCCTTCCTCCGGATATATAGGGGCACCACCGCTTGCTTGAACAGTTGTCCCCATCCCAGCGTCTTCTTTCTTGGAATCCCTAATGGCTTCGAGGCACCCGCTGATCTTCTGCTTCGGTGATGAGGGCGAGGTGGAGGAAGAAGATCCTTTGGCCGTGCTCTAGGCCGAGCATGATCAGGCGATGGCCGAACTCTCGGAGGAGGAGGAGGCCGTGGCTAGCGACATTGCTGCGGTCGACGCGCTGCTCGAGGTTGCTCCGAGGCTCTTCGAGGTGAGGGAGGTCCTTTTGGAGGCGATGGCGCAGGTGCTCCGCCGGTAGCCGTCAATGCGACAGCACTGGCGCGATCCGAAAATCGTAATATAGTGCTTGGTGTTGAGGTAGCTCCACCATATCATGTAGCTTCGCGTAGCGTTGTGTAGTGTTTGAGCCTGTTGGCCACCTTATGTAGCATTGTAAAGCTCCAGCCTGTAAGGCCAATAATAAAATTTTCCTTTCCTTTGTGACTATTTGTGTCTTTGTGATGAGCTTGTCTTGGACGTTTTTCCCAACTAACCCGGCCCTCGGGGTTTGGCAGCCGGTGGAAGATCGCTCTTTTTGTGTGCGAGCAGTCGGACGCCTTTCTCGTAGTCACGAATGTTTGTCGGGAAGCTTCGGGTGCTCGTTTAACATAGTAGCTTGACGGTGGCTTGGTCGGCAGGGGCGATCAGATGCCTCTCGGGAGGTTCTGGTGCCCGAGTGCTCGTTTAACGTCGTAGCTTGACGGTGCCTTGGTCGGCAGGGGCGACCAGATGCCTCTCGGGAGGTTCTGGTGACCGAGTGCTCGCTTAACGTCGAGCTTGATGGTGCCTTGGTCGATGTGGGCGACCGATGCCTCTCGGAGGTTCTCGTGCCCGAGTGCTCGCTTAACGTCAGAGCTTGAGGGTGCCTTGGTCGGCAGGGGCGACCAGATGCCTCTCGGGAGGTTCTGGTGCCCGAGTGCTCGTTTAACGTCGTAGCTTGACGGTGCATTGGTCGACAGGGGCGACCAGATGCCTCTCGGGAGGTTCTGGTGCCCGAATGCTCGTTTAACGTCGTAGCTGGATGTTGGGCGTCCCTCCCCAGTCCTCGTCCGTCGAGGGTAGCTGCGAGAGGAGTGGTTGCTGTCTATTCCACGTGTACGCCCCGTCCGCAGGTGTGGGACCTGGAGGGGGTGAGCGACGCGCGTTTACACGCGTTGGTTTGAACGCCGTGCTCATGAAGCTAATAGCGGGTAGTCCGAGTGGGTCCTGGGAGGTCCCTCTCAAGGGGGACCCTTCCGAGCGAACGATCCCAGAGTAGGGTGTCCTGGCCCACTGTGGGGTGACCCATGAAAAACCTTTCTTTACTCGATCCCGTATCGGACCCTGGGTCATCCGTCGACCCAGAGCACAGCTGGCTGTCACCCATTGATGGGCTCCGCGGGAGAGTGTGAAGTATGGTCTCGGACACGAGTTAAGACGATTGGGCGTTAGCCGCCCAACCGAGGCCCACTTGGGCTCGCCGCACTCGCCCTCGCTAATTTTCATCGGGCGGTCTTATGCCCACTTAGTGGGATCGCCTTTAGAACCCACACTGGCCGGGCCTCTAGCGTGAGCCGCCAACTCCCGCCATTTCGGGGCCGCAGCGGCCCGTGGGGCCTCTCGAACGCGCCTTGGAGCAGCTGTCCTGGCCCGAGGGCGGAGACCGGGAGGTCACAGGACGCGCGGCCCGAGGCGGTGTCTTTTTGGCTCCTGTCAGGATTAAATGCAGAGAGGAATTGGAAACCGGGAGTTACCAGGTACCGGTTCGGCTGACGCCCGCTCAGTAGCCAGCGCGGCAAACGAGGGCGGGCGCGACGCTTCGCCCGAGGGTGTCTGTTCGGCTAGCGCCCGTTCGGCTTTTATAAATAGGGTGCGGCGGCATTCGTGCAAACCTCCCGCTTTTGCTTTCCACGTCTTCCCGCGCTTGCCTGAGACAAGAAAGAAAACAATAAAGCCGTAAAGAGAACCTCCAACTTTCTCCCTTCACCTTTCGCAGCCTTCGAAATGTCATGGCCCGCGTGTTCCATCCGCATCACCGCTCACCGGGTTGATTAGAAGGGTTCCCGCCCCACGTGCCATCTCGGCCGGAGGGTGTCATCAGGTGTCGCCGCCCCCGCGCCGGGGGACGGCGAGGTCGTCGTGCCCGCCTTGTTTTACGAGCGCGGGTTGGGCTTCGCTGCACCCGTCGCGCGCGGGCTTCGCACCATTACAAGGCGGAGGTCCACCACCTCAACCCCAACGGGGTCCTCCACATCGCCGTCTTCATCACGCTATACGAGGCCTTCCTGGGGATTGAACCCCATTGGGCGCTGTGGAGGCACTTCTTCCAGGCCCGGCCGAGGAAGGACAAGCCCTCGGACGCGCCGACGCCCATCGGGGGTGTGGCTCTCCAACTGCGCGTGGGGCGCGCAACAGACTATATCGACGTGAAGCTACCGTCGTCCAACCAGGGGTGGCATTCCGAGTGGCTCTATGCCGAGAACTTGGGAAAAAGCGCCCCCGTCTACACCGGTCGGCTTTCCGAGGTAAAGCCCGAGTGGGGCTTGGGCGCCGAACGGAAGGAGAGGAGCCGGGTGGAGGAAATAATCGACCGGATCAAGACCCAAAAGGGGTGAGGTCTGGCCGGCGATGCTGTTGTTCGCGCGTTCATGGAGATGCGCGTGCAACCGCTGATGGATCGGCCGTACCCCATGTTCCGGTTCGGGGGGTGGTTCGACCCGGCGAGGATGCTGGAGGAGGAGCTCCCCCAGTCGGAGGTCGGGGCACGGGTGTCCACCGTCACGGGTGGAAGCACGACCGAGGCGGTGGTCGAACACCCCGAGCCGTTCTCGGCCCGGAACCCGCCAAATCTAGTAAGCCGGTTGTAACCTTTTCCTCCTCTTTCTTGTGGCCTTCCCCGTGCTTCGCGACAGTCCAACTCACGCCTCCGTGTTCCCTGGGGCTTGTTGGTCGGTCTCGGGCGCTGCCGGGAGAAAGAGCTCAGGGCGGAGGCCCGCGCGAAGCTCGCGCAGGTGGAGGCTGCACGTAAAAAGCGCAAGGAGGAGACGAGGAGGAAGAGGGAGAGGGAGCACGCGGCGGGGGCCGCGCGCGGTGAAGATGTATCTGAGACCGCTGCTGTGGGGTCGACCTCCACTGACAGCAGTGGGGGCAGCGCAAGAGACCCATACCACGGGGTCTTCCCTGACTCGTCGACCGGTGGCAACCCGAGCGGGGGTGCAGCGGTGGGCAGGCGCGTGGGCGCTGCGGGCGCCGCTGCCGCCGTGCCCCAAGCGGAGATGTCTCCAGTGGAGTCATCTTCGGGGAAGCGGAGGGCTGACTCGTCTCTGCGAGGAGGGCCGGCGAAAAAAGCACGGCTGCCGCGCGTCCGATCGACGCAATAAGTACCTGCTTCAAACTTTTCGTAACTAGGTTGCCCGAGCAATTTATTGATCGTTCGCGGCGTGCAGCGCTTACTCGGGGGCAGTCGCGACTGCGACCCCAATTTCAGCATTGTCATGATCGGCGGCGGTCGGCGTGGCAGGGATCGAGGAAGAGACATCGGTCGATCCGGCCGGGTTCGAAACGCCGCGAGCGGGAGCGTCAGAGAGCGGGGTAGTCCCGACCGCCCTTGGCGAGATGGGCCTCCCTCCATTGGTCGAAGGAGGTCAGTCCGAGCTACCGCCGCCGCCAACGGGGAGCCCGCCGACAGGCGCGACTCGTCTCTCCGAAGTGATGGTGAGGCCGCCGCCCGGGGACCAGACGAAGGCGATCCAAGGATCGGAGGTGGTCCCCCCGGAGCCGCAGGGGAGACGCGGCTGACCTCCTCAGCGCAGATCGCCGGCTAACCTAAGCGGCTCGCCACCACCGCCACTTGTGCTGGCTCGGTTGGGGGACGCTCAGACCGGCGGCCGACCATCTCGATGGACGACCCGGCGGAAATCTGCGAGTGGTGCGTCTTCCGGGACGGTGTCAAGCGTATAGTGGCTGAGACGAAGCGGATCCAGGAGGATCTGGCCCTCGCTCTCGAGTGCTCTAGTGGAGTGCTGGGCGTGGTTTCCGACGAGATTCTCCCGGTTGGCCTGGTAAGTTGACCAAAACTTGGCTTTTGTAGCTTTTGACGGATTTGTCGCGAGCTAATGGAGTGTTGTGTCTCGCAGCGCTTGCGTGCCCGCTCGGGGGAGAAATCACAGTTTATCAAGGGTCTGCACGGCCGGAGGTTGGCCGCCGAGGAAGATCGCGATCGGCTGCGCCCCGAGCTGCACGACGCTCGGGTGGCCTTGGGCCGCGAGCAGAAGGCAGCGAAGGAGGCCCATCAAGAGCTGGCTCGGTCCGCCCAGGCCCTGTCTGACAAGCGCCAGGCGAACCAGTCCCTGGCGGCGTGGGTGGCGGAGCTCGAGACCCTCCAGGCTGGGGCGAGCGACGCTAAGGACATGGCCGTAGCCGCCGAGGCGACCGCACGGTCGGAGGCGGCCCGCCTTCAGGCCGAGCTGGACCAAGCTCAGAGGGGCGCCGAGCTGGCGCGGGGCGAGTGCGACGCCGCCCGGAGGGAGCTAACCAAAATGGATGTCGACCTCCGCGACCTGACGAGTTCTGCGGCCGGTAAGGGTCCTGATCCTTTAGTTAATTTTGCGACTGCTCAGTGGGACGTGCTTTCTGACGCTACCCCGATCTGCAGAGTTGCAGAAAAATCTCAGCTGCGCCATAGAGGCACGAAAAGACGCTCTGGAGGCCCGTGACGCGGCGGTCACGGCTCGTGATGTGGCGTTGGCAGTGTTTCGGGAGGCTGAGTGAGGTCGGTCCGAGCTGGCCGCAAAGCTGGAGGCCCTTCGGAGGGTCGGCCAAGATGTCTGCGACCGAGTGCTCGGAGCCGTGCCGGGATAGAGCTCGCTCGCCATCGCGCTAGCCCAAGTGCCGGGGCACATCGAGAGTGCGGTAGGCGAGGGCGCTGCGCTCGGGGCTTCCTTGGCGCTGGTCAACACCGTCTCCTATTATGACGGCATTGACCTTGCGGTGGTGAGCAGCGGGGTTGCTGGGAACCGGACGGACGAAGAGGTGGATAGGCTCGAGCTTCAGGTTGAGCCACACGCTCGAGAGATCGCCGGTCACATACCGCCGCAGAGCATCCTCCACAAAGAGCAGAGAGAAGATTAGGCATATCCCTTCTAATTGTAAAAAGACTATTTTATGCAAATAATCTTAAAGCTTTTAGTAAGTTCCAGTCTGCCTCTTGCCCTTTTATGCTATTGAGTACTTATCCGACCATAGATTTAAGGACCGTGGGGGTCGCTTGTGCGTAGGTCGGATTGTTTGCTAGGAAAGGGTGAGGATAGGAACTCTGGCTTAGCAGCATTCATGCGCACTTGTGTGAGATAGGAGTGTTCCTGATCGACCAAAGGTCGCCCGCCGGCACTTCCTTCGCCTCGCAAAGTGCTACTGCAACCATAGCACGGAGCGTAGGCCGAGCACTTGGGTCGAGAGGGTTACCGCCGAGAAGGACCCCGTGGCCGATCGGGTCACCGACCCACATGAGTGCGTGAATTAGCTGCGTTCACGCGGGAAAGGAGTGTTCCCGACCGACCAGAGGTCGCCCCGTTTGGGTACTTCTTTCTTCCAAGAAGTGCTACTTCGCAACCATAGCCGCTGGGGCGTAGGCCATAGCACTCGGGTCGAGATGGTTGCCGCTCGGGAGAGACCTCGTGGCTGGTCGGGTCACCGACCCACGTTAGCGCGCCTGACCAAAAGCGACCCATACGAGGGTGCCAACGGACAGCCCTCGAGCATCACACGGCGACCGGGTGCTCGAAAAAAAGAAAAGACGGCGCTAGGGACAAGAAAAGAGCTTTAGGGATAGAATCGCCTTAACTTTTCTATGTTCCATGCGTTGGAGAGGACGTGGCCGTCCGTGTCCTTGAGCCGGAAGGTGCTGGGTCGGAGAACCTCCACGACGGTGAAGGGGGCCTTCCCAGGGCGGCGAGAGCTTGTGCTTGTCTTTGTTGGCCTGAACCCGGCACAGGACCAAGTCGCCAACGTTGAAGGATCGCTCTCGAACTTGACGACCGTGGTAGCGTCGTAGTGTCTGTTGATACCTAGCCGACCGCAGAGTGGCCACATCGCGCACTTCGGCGAGCTGGTCGATGGCGTCTTGTTGCAGACGCAGCCCTCGAGCCTCATCAAGGCTTGTAACCTTGGGGCGCCAGATTCCGTGTCGGTTGGCAAGACACCGCACCGAACACCATGAAGAACTGTAAACCGGCCGCCCGAAAGTTGGTGTCGCTCGTAGGCTCCAGAGGACGGAGGGTAGCTCGCCACCCATCGCTTTTCAATTGCTTCACCGATCAAGATCCTTGGTTTGAGCCCTTGGAGGATCATGCCGTTCACGCGTTCGGCCTGACCGTTCGTTCGTGGATGGGCTATGGCTGCCCAATCGACGCGGATATTGAAGTTATCACAAAACTCGTGGAACTTCTTCCCCGTGAATTGCGTCCCGTTGTCGGTGATAATGGAGTTCGGGACTCCGAACCGAAAGACAATGTTGCGGAAGAAGGTGGCCGCCTGCACCGACGTGATGCTTACGACCGGCTTAGCCCCTATCCACTTGGTGAACTTGTCCACCACGACAAGGAGGTGGGTAAAGCCCCCGGGCGCCTTTTTGAAGGGCCCGACCAGATCGAGTCCCCAGACCGCAAACGGCCATGTGATGGGGATCGTCAGAGGGCCCGAGCGGAAGATGTGTGCGCCGGCGAAGAACCGCATCCTTCGCAGTGAGTACGACCGCCGGCGCCGAATATGGCGGTCGCCGAGAAACCTTGTCAGAAGGCTTTTCCTACTAGGGATCGAGGCGCGCATGGTGGCCGGAGACACCGTCATGGATATCGAGCAGCAGCTACTTCCCTTGGTTGGCCAGGACGCACCTCTGGAGGACTCCAGAGGGACTCCTTTTGTATAGGTCTGGCCCGACCAGGACGAAAGATTTCGCCCGACGAGCGAGGCGTCGGGCCTCAGTTGTGTTGCTGGGGAGTGACCCATCGGTCAGGCGATCGACAAAGGGTCTCCTCCAGTCGGATTCGGTTGTCAGCATATCGCGGCCCGACCCAGGAAGCTCTACATCCGACCGCCCGACGGCCGAGCGATCATGCCCGATGTGCCGGAGGCCGCCGTTGTCGGGTCCATCCGACGGAAGGTCGCGAAGGTCACGGACGAAAATCCCAAAGCGGATCGACTCGTGCTAGAGGCGAGATTGGCCAGGTAGTCGGCCTCACTGTTGTAGCGTCTGTAGCTATGGTGAAGCTCGAAACCTTTGAACCGTTCTTCGAGCCTGCGTACTTCTCGATAGTACGCGGCCATGCGGGCATCTCGGGGCTCCGCAGCCTTCATGACCTGGTCGACGACAAGCTTGGAGTCCCCGTGGATGTAGAGTCGGCGAGCGCCGAGGTCGGCAGCGATCCGGAGTCCGTTGACGAGAGCCTCGTACTCGGCAACGTTGTTGGTTGCGTCGAACAGCAGTCGAATGGCATAATGGAGCTTGTTCCCGTGCGGGGAGACGATGACGACTCCCGCGCCCGCGCTGTTCTTGGTGTAAGACCCGTCGAAATACATCGTCTAGTACTCGGGGTCTTCGAGCGCCGGTGGCGCCTGAGCTTCGGTCCACTCGGCGACGAAGTCGGCTAGGGCCTGCGACTTGATTGCCGTTCGAGGAACGTACGATATGTCGTGACCATTGAGCTCGAGTGCCCACTTGGCTATCCTTCCTGAGGCGTCGAGGTTGTGGATGATCTCGCCGAGTTGCGAAGTGGTCACTACGGTGACGGGGTGCTGGTCAAAGTAATGGACCAGCTTCCTCTTTGCGATGAGCACTCGCAGAGCAAGCTTTCGCACCGCGGTATCGAGCCTTGACTCGGAAAGCACCTCGATGAAGTAGATCGCCGCTGTACCTTGAGTCGCGCCTTCTTTCGCCTGCTCCACCACAAGGGCCGCACCGACGACTTGGGTCGGGCGGCGATGTAGAGGAGCAGCGGTTCGCTCGTGCCGGGCGACCAGATCGAGGTGAGGTCGAAGGCCTTCAGCCGTGAGGGCCTCCCGAGCCTCCCGGGTCCATTGAAGTGGTCGGATTTCTTGAGCACTCAGAGCAAGATCTCGCACGACCGAGGCGAGACACGAAACGGCCCAAGGTCGCAAGGCATCCTGTTAGCTTTTGGACTCCCTTTAGGTTGCCGATCGGGCCCATCCTTGTGATCGCCGAGATCTTCTCCTGATTGGCCTCGATGCCACGCCGAGACGATGAAACCGAGAAGCTTTTCTGGGAACCCCAAGACGCACTTGTCGGGTTGAGCTTTAGCGCGAACCGCCAGAGGTTCGCAAAGATTTCTCCTAGGTCGGTGATGAGGTCATCGGCCTTCCTAGTTTTTACGACGATGTCGTCGACGTATGCTTCGATGTTACGGCCGATCTGGTCGTTGAAACACGCTTGCATGCGCTACCGATATGTGGCACCCGCTTTTTTGCATCAAACGGCATTGTTACGAGCGTATGAGCCAAAAGGGGTAATGAAAGAAGTCGCAGTTGGTCGGACTCCTTCATCGCTATCCGTGATAGCCCGAGTAGGCATCCGTAGCGACAGGTTTCGCACCGCAGCGGAGTCAACGACTTGGTCGATGCGCGGGCAAGGAACGGGTCCTGGGACATGCCTTGTTCAGACTTGTGTAGTCAACGACATTCTCCATTGCCCATTCTTCTTTTTTACAAGTACAGGGTTGGCGAGCTACTCGGGGTGGCACACTTCTTTTACAAACCCTGCAGCCAAAAGCTTGGCGATCTCCTCCCCTATGATTCTGTGCTTCTCTTCGTCAAAGAGGCGCAGGCGTTGGGCGACCGGCCTCGAGCCTGGTCGGATGCTCAAGGAGTGCTCGGCGACCTCCCTCGGGATTCCTGGCATGTCGGAGGATCTCCATGCGAAGACGCCGTTGTTGGCGCAGAGGAAGTCGACGAGCGCGCTTCCTATTTGGCGGAGCGTGGTTCGACCGCGACGGTCTTGGTCGATCCTGGATCGACCGTGACCTTCTTCGTGTCCTCGGTGGACTTGAAGGATCCCGCCTCGCCTTGCTAAATTCGGGGCGACTCGAGGCTTCTCCGAGGTCGGCGAGCTCGGCGGAGGCGATGACCGCCGACGCTAGCTCACAATCGCCGCCGCAGCTGTAAGCAATTTGGAAAGACGAGGCCACGTGATGACTCACCGCCGCATCTTCACTTGAGATAGGTGTAGCCGGGACCGCCATGAACTTGGCATAGCACGGCCTCCCCAGATGGCGTGGTAGGATCCGGGAAATCCACGACTCAAAGGTGAGGGTCTCGTGCGGAAATTTTCCGGTCCTCCAAAGGTGATGGGCGATCGACCGCCCGAGCGGGTGGGCTCGCTGGCCCGATGATGCCGTGGAAGGATGCCTTGCTCTGGTCGGAGACTCGGCGTGGGATCCCCATGGCGCCGAGTGTCTCAACATAAAAGATGTTGAGACCATCGCCGCCATCCATAAGCACCTTCGTGAGGCGCTTCTTCCCACGATGGGGTCGACCACCAAAGGATATCTCCGGCCGCGGACGGGTCGGGTGGTCATCCGATCGAAGTGATCGGGACTCACCACCAAGAAATTGGGGACGGCCGAGTTGCAGGTGGATTTCGCGAAGGCGAGCTTAAGCCGGCGCTTGTTTCGCATAGCATGCCGGTCCGCCAAAGATCATGAGGCAGCCGCGGGTTCAGGAACTCGGCGCCCGCTCTTTTCTCCTCGGCCCGTGGGGCCGGGCTTGCTTCTTTCCTTTGCCCCGCGCGCCGTGGGGTGCCGAGAGGAAGCGCCTCAGACCTCGCAGCCCCAAAGATTTGTGCTTGACGGGAACCCGTGGTGTGGACACGGCTATCCATCGCCTTCTCAAAATGGTCGGGAGCGACGGCCGGCGCGCGCCGCTGGCGTGGCGGCCGACGATCGCGACCACCGACTCGCGACTGCTTCCCGCGCCGCCTCGCTTGTCGGAGCGGTCGACGAGACCGGTTCGGGGCCGCTCTTGCTTGGCCTTTCCCTTCGGAATGGCCCCCACGGCCTCACGAGGCGTGGTTGGTGGCGATGTCCAGAAGCTCCTTGGTGGTTCTGGGCTTAACGCAGCCCAGTTTGTGCACCAAGGCCTTGCAGGAGGTGCCGTAGATGAATGCCCCTACGACATCGGCGTCGGAGATGTCAGGCAGCTCATTGCACTGACGGGAGAAGCGCCGGATGTAATCCCGGAGGGTTTCTCCCGGCTGCTGCTTGCAGCTCTTCAGGTCCGAGGAGTTTTCGGGGCGCTTGTAAGTGCCCTGGAAGTTTCCAATGAAGAGGCTCTTCAAGTCGGCCCAGTTCCTGATGGTTTTTGCGGGCAGGTACTCGAGCCAAGCTCGAGCCGAGTCCGCGAGATAGATGGGGAGGTATTGGATGATGAAGAGATCATCCGCAGCTCCTCCCGCCCGGTATGTGAGCCGGTAATCTTCCACCTGCACACCGGGTTCGTGGCCCCAGCAGTATTTGGCTATGTTGGTAGGTGCCCTAACTGGCAGGAAACCGCATGGCGGATCCCCGACAAAGCACGTGGCCCCGGGCCATCGGGCCGGGCGCGCGGTCGTCGCGGGCGTCTGCTCACGACCCGCGACGGACGCCGTCCATCGCTTCCTCCGTGCCTCGAGGGTGGCACGGACGCCGAGTAGTCGCCGAGGCGCCGCGCATCGGGCGCGCGATGCCTGGGGTTGTTCGTGGTGCGTCGCCGCCTTTGCCGGACACATCCGGCTCCGAGCAGCGGTGCGGGTCTGGCGGCCGGAGGTGGCGCCTGAGTGATGAGAGCCGAGGCTCGCGATGCCGTGATCGCGGCACGTTCCACCAGCCCCCGGAGGTTCTGGTACGTGACCATGGCCTCTGGGTCGGCCGGCTCGGGAAGGCCGCGGAGCAGCATAGCAGCTACGGCCATGTTTTGGCTTGCGTGGGGGAAGAACCGAGGGCCATCAGATTCCTCCACCAGCTGGTGGTGTACCTGACGTGCTCGTCCACGCGCACCACCGAGCAGAAGAGTTGGCTCGAGCTGATCTCGCTCCAGGTTGGCCTGGAGCTCGTCGAGCTCGGTCCTTCAGGCCTCCAGCTCGTCGCGCATGGAGGCCTGACACATGGTCCCATGGTGTAGGTTGCCTTAGCTTGGTCGGGGCTCAGGAGAGCCCGACCTGTGATGAGGGTCGGCGTCCCACTTGGCCGGGATTGCTCGCCCCGCTCTGGTCGGGGACAAGCGTCCTTTTGCGGCCCCGCTGGTCCCTTTGGTCGGAGTTGGGCCCAGGGACGGCTTGTTAGGTCGGAGCTGGGCTTGACGCGGCCTGCTTGCCATCCTGGGCCGTTGGGATACCCCTGGTATGAGTATTCGTCAACACTATAAGCAAAGAAGAGAAAAAAGCGTGATAGAGTTCCTGAACAGTGTGAAGGTCCCTTCTGGATACTCCTCGAATGTAAAGAGACTCGTAAACACGAAAGAGAATAAAATCGTATACATGAAATCCCATGACTGCCTTGTGTTAATGACACGCTTGCTCCCAAATGTGTGAGAGGCATACCGCCCGAGTGGGTACGAGGACAATCACAAAGTTGTGTTCTTTTTTCAACGCGATTTCACAGAAGGTCATCGACCCAGATAAACTAAGTAAGCTGCAAGATGACGTGGTACAAAGTGTGGTTAGTCTTGAGATGATCTTTCCTCTTGCATTCTTTGATATTATGGTTCATTTCACTTTCACCTTGTCAAAGAGATAGGTATTCTTGGACCCGTGTATCTACACAACATGTTCCCTTTCGAGAGGTACATGAGTGTGCTAAAGAAGTATGTTCAGAACTCGCTCGTCCAGGAAGGATGCATTGCCGAGGGTTATGGGACAGAGGAGGTGATTGAGTTTTGTGTGGATTACATTAATGATCTAAACCCGATCGGCGTCCCTATATCACGCCATGAGGGGAGGCTACGGGGAAAAGGGACACTAGGAAGGAAAGCAATTGCATGCAATGATCTTCTTACATTTAAGCAAGCACATTTCACGATTTTGAAACAATCAACTCTAGTGGCCCCGTATGTCCTTGAACACAAGAGTATTCTACGCCGCGATTTCCCGGGGAGGTCTGAGGATTGATAACACCAAGCACATGGATTCTTTCGCGCTTGGTTACAAAAGTACATCTTTTGAAAGGGTCGGACAATGAACAGCTTGCAACGCTTGGCTCTGGGACCATCTAGTGAAATCGTGATATTCAAGGGGTACGAGATAAATGGTTACACATTTTACACCGTGATCGCAGGATAACAAGAGCACCAACCAAAATAGCGTGTCCAGATAGACGCCAAGACAACAAAGGCAAGGTGGATATATATTATGGTTTCATAGAAGAGATATGGGAGCTTGACTATGGACCTTTGAAGGTCCTCTATTTAAGTGCCAATGGGTCAAACCGACTTCAAGCGGCGTGAAGGTCGACAAATACGGTATGACAATCGTGGACCTCACGCAAGTCGGCTATAGGCGCGAACCGCTCGTCTCGCGAACGATGTGAGATGTGTCTTCTACGTAATGGACATGTCAAGCAAACCTAAGAAGCATAAGGACAAGTAGAAAGATTGTAGTACTAAGCCAAAGCGACACGTGGTTCTACAAGGCAAACGAAGGATTGTTGGAGTTGAGGACGCCATGCACGCGAGGAAGAGTATAGTCGATTCGACGAGATCCCTCCTTTCACGTGGATGTCGACATAAGCCTCCTCAATGACACAGACGTGATACTCCTTTCATACATCGCGATCATAATGAAGGAACACTTGTAAAGACAAAGTACGCATTACTTAAGATGTACCCCATCGTATGAACTATGTATATGTAACACGGGTCTTCTACAGTATGAAGTGTTTATTTGGAATGAATGTAAAGTGCCAAAATTCTGGAATGAAACTAAAGTGCTCAAAGCTTTTTTAAAAAAGTATGGAATGAAAGTAAAGTTCTAAAAGCATTTTAAAAAATTCTCGAATGAAAATTATGAAATGAAACTGAAGTGCAAAAAGCTTTTTAAAAAATTATATAATGAAACTAAATTGGTAAAAGCATTTTTTTAAAATTATGAAATGAAACTGAAGTGCTAAAAGCTTTTTAAAAAAATATAGAATGAAACTAAATTGCTAAAAGCATTTTTTAAAAATTCTGAAATGAAACTGAAGTGCTAAAAGCACTTTTTAAAAATTATGAAATTAAACTAAAGCGGTTTGAGAAAAGAACCTCTTGTACGACGCAACATTCAGAAGCGGTTTGAGAAAAGAACCGCTTCTAGAACGCAACATTCAGAAGCGGTTTGACAAACAAACCGCTTCTAGAGCTCAACATTCAGAAACGGTTTGAGAAAAGAACCGCTTCTAGAGCGCAACATTCAGAAATGGTTAGTAATACCAACCGCTTGTAGAAGTCATCCCTCTACAAGCGGGTTGTTCTAAATCCGCTTGTAGAGATATTCTACAAGCGGTTGGTTCTACGAATCGCTTGTAGAAGTCCTCCCTCTACAAGCGATTGGTTCTAAAACCGCTTGTAGAGGTATTTTACAAGCGGTTTGTTATTAGAGCCGCTTGTAGAAGTGCTCCCTGTATAAATTTGAAACGCCCCGCCCTTTTCTCACACCTGAAATTTTCTAAGTCCCGCTCGAGATCCCCCCGCGCGCCGCTGCCTCCTGTGTCTCTCCCGCTGCGCTGCCGCTTTCGTCGGACCACGCCGCCGTCTCGTCGACGCTGGCCGGCCTCCGCCACTCCAACCATCCGGTGCCTCCACCACCGCGCTAATCGACCCGTGCGCAGTGCCCTCGTCGCCGCCATCACTCCACCCCGGTCGCCGGCGCCTTCTCTGCCACCTCACCGACGCCTACTCCGCCACCAAAGCGCCGCCACACCGCCATTCCACCCAGGAGGACCGAGGTATATGTGTGCACGCGCCGCCCTCCCTCTCTAATTCGGCCGCCCACCGATATTCGTGAAATGCCCACAAGCTGATTTTTGTTTCGCTTAGGACCTATTTTTGTTAACAATCGCAATATGGGTGCAGATGAATTTCCATTTTAATTCAAGTATGCCCATACTTGCATGTAAAATGAAACTCCAGAGGGAGTAGCTAGGAACAAAGAAGTGTGTAAGTCGGTAGGTGTTCCTTGTATTCTTGGTGAGCTAAGTACGAGAATATATAAGTGTGTATGTTCTTAGTGTATTTCTTGTTCTTGTGTCCACGAGTTCGTGTTTGGTCCTTGGGCTAGTTCCAACACGCCGTAGTACTTAATGCTTGGTGTAGAAATTTATGTAATAATATGCTTGTGTTGTAATCTGTAATATGGTTGTTTCAAAGTAATATGATAATTATGTCAACATTTTTTCGGAATTAGGACAGATGGCGCAACCAGGACGTGGTGACCCTACTTTCAATGAGGGAGAACAGTTCCTGTTGGACTCCATCGCGCTGGGTACCATCGAAGGTGATGCTAACATCGCCGCCGGGCTAATGGTGGTTTCGTGAGGCCGCTGAGGTCGCAAATGATGAAGCCGTTGACGCTGGAGCCGCTGAGTCCGATAACACTGGTTCTGGCCAGGATGAGGTATAGCCAAAAGAATATAATCCCCGTAGACATGTTAATTAATCGCAATTCATTAATATAATACACTCTGACACGTTTGTACATATGTTTATGTATTTCAAGCCCCGTGCATCGAGCAACCAATCCAAGCATCGGGACCTAACAAGAAGCCGCCCACAAAGCACGGTTTACCGACGTTAACAAAGAAGGGATGCCGTTGCCCCTTTAGCAGCTTGGGCCGCATAACAACGCTTATGTTACCACATGAGGGATCACATCCCAATTAGCATTAGAAAATGGGCCAAGTTCCTCAAGCTACCAAGGATCTGCCTGCAAGATATTAAGGAAAATTCACATTTCTCAAGGGTCCAAGACAAGGCCAAGAAATTCACTTTGAAGAAGATGGCAACAATGTTTCAGTTCGAAGACGCCTCTCACCGCAAGTATGTGCGTAGGGAGAAAGACCCGACTTCAACCAATTTCCTAAGTTGGCGGATCACCGAAGCATTCGAGGAGTTCAAGTTGCCACCAAGGCCGTGCCGCGAGTCAAGAACAAGGCCAATTCACGATGAAGAAATACCACCACCATCTTGGCACCGTGGTTACATCAAGGCTGTACCAAAATGGGAGAAGGGAAGAAGAATTAATGGCGAAGGACGCCACACCGGCCACCGCTCAGGGGAACAGCGCCGCGCAATTGGCTCATGGGTCATGGGTGGAGCCTTCAGATGACGGCAGCTTGGTGATGGCACCAGAGTACAAGAGGTCGCCAAAGGATTGTACAAGCCGCCGAGCGCCTCAGTGTGTACATTGGTGGTAGACAGGGAGAATTACGAGCTAACACTTGCCCTTGAAAACCCTGAGCACCCAGGACTGACACGAGGTATGGGCAAGCTGACACTGTGGAAGTATGGTTTCGCTAAGGATGCACATACGCACAGAGCCAGATAGAAGCAAAATAAGAGAATCACGTAAAGTGTACCAATTGGAACAAGAGCTCGAGCAACCTGTGCTAGCATCGGCGACATAGTTGCGCAACAAGTACAAATTGCCCTCAGCAAGCTTCAAGGACTAGGTCCGAGCAATCAGCCGGACGCCATGATCAGCCCCTCCGCACGGCGAAGTAACTGCGCGTCCACCGGGGCCCCTGAAGTGGACACCATGCTAGCTCGTTATCCCGTGGATGACATAAGGGTTCGCCGCCAGTGTGAGCTACACGTTGATGCGCGTAACCTCTCCATCAAGGTGGCTTACGGCATGGCATATCCGGTGGAGCCGCCGATGTTCCACCGCAACGAGATACCCCGAGTTACCAAAGGTCGTGGTGGAGGAGGTGCCGAGCGGATTTGAAGAACTTCACTCGATATTGCCGAGGCGACGACGCGACCAAGCTTGACAGCCCTCCACAATATCATCCTTTGGCGCAAACGGTACATCATATTTCCACTTGTGGACGCGCCATCTCCACCATGGCAACCCACGCCTCCAACGCCACCGCCACGTAATGTCTTGCCAAGAAATGAGCACGCCTCCACCACGCGCCCCACGCAAGCCCTACTCCACCACCAAAGATCTCAAACAAAAAGAACCCCCAGAAAACCACGCCCACCATCTCCTCCGAGGAAGAAGCTCGATAATGAATTAAGGCTCCCCACCGCTCCCAAAAAGGCGGAGTCCAGCCGATCAACTAAGGTAAAGGAACCTCCAAAGAGGGCATATGATATGAATAAGGAGGAGAGTGATGCGGTCACTAAAGCAGAAGTGGCTGCACACTTCGCCAAAAAGAAGGTAGAGCCAAAGGTACCAATCGATCCAAAAGCGCGAACACTTCGCGACATGCCGCAAAGTCCGCACTGTGCCGTCCAACTATGAACGGACAATAATTAAGTCTACACAGAAGAATAACGTGGTCAGGCGGCGGTGGCAAAGAAGAAGAAGAGAGACTAAGATCAGGAGAACCTCGAGAGGTTTTTGAAGGAGGCAGGACTCAGTTCCACAGCTGCAGCTCTTGGATTAACAGATGATATCCCAATGGCAACAAAGGTCAGATGGCAATTTCAGTTGGGCCGGGAGCTGATTGACCCAAATGAGATAAAGGATCTGCCAACCAAGATTCGGCAATTTCACGAATGGTACATGACAGAGTCCGCTCAAGGAAGAACGATGTTCCTGCTCCGTTTCAAAGAAGATGAATTTTATCGCGGGGACAACAACATATGGCTCGAATTTGACGACTTATACAATATTTACCATGCCGACTCCATCAACGTGTCTCTCATGAGCTGTGGTGCCTGTAAGTGTCAAGCTCATACCTTTACTGCAGTGCTTCCTCGCATAATAAAATTGCAACTCTTAAACTTATACCTTTCTATGTAGAATGGAGATACAACGATGTAGAAAAGAGAATATCTTCAACATGGACTTCATCGACCCGTAGATTGTTAACGAAGTTCGTCTTTGGATACAACCAAAGGATGTTGAAGATTATATTCTCGATGCATTCTTGGGACAAAGACTACAAACCGTATATATTCGCCCTTCAACTTCGAGCACGATATATACAACCTCTCGTTTATATTTTCCAAGGCATTTATAATACTACTAGCTAGTTACATATATGTTGCAATACATGAATAGGTTTCATCGATCCTTCTTGTCATCAAGCTTGATATCACCAGATCATTGTTCAAGACTCAAAAGGACTCGTGAAAAATATCAATTTATCATTGACACCCTAAACAGGTATATAGCACATATATATACGATAGTTTTCCTTATTATATATATTGAAATACCTTGCTAATTCCAACTCGATAATTACCATTCATACTAACGCATCACATGTGGCATTCGTGACGGTTTCAAAGAAGCAACAAGGAGATTTCGAGAACGAATTTGATGTACAATTAAGCACTCGAGTACGATTAAAGAATATTAATATGCCGTAACAGTTTTTCATCCCAATAATCGTGTTCTTTCAAATTTCATCGCAGTTCTACAACAGACGGGTGGAAACAACTTATGTGGCTATTATGTATGCCACTATATGCAAAGTATTACCCACGGTGATGTGCCGACAACCAACGCCGAGGTAGTGTGCACATGTCAATTTCTTAGTACTTACACTTCAATAATTACATGTCGGAGATTTATTTACCTCCCGCTTTGTCACCCAACGTCGATGTGCAAGGCGTGATCCCGCCGCACCGGTTGCAAAGAATCCAAGAACAACTCATCGGCTTTATTGTCGATTTAGATTGTATCCACCAAAGGCGAGTTCCACGCAAATGGTTGGAGAGATTGTCTCAAATAAGGACAGTGAACTGACATCAACGTCGACCAAGGGCACAAAGAGTGACGACGCAAGAAATGAGCTCAAGATTCGCCCTTTTATTCTTTGAAACTTGTAAAAGTGGCTTATTATTTCATGTGTTCATCAACTAGTTCATTTTTTAGTCTGTAATTATCTGAATGAATACTCATGACTAATATATATATTTAAGTGTGTCAAAAAAACTCATGAAGTTCTATTTATTTTAATTGTCAAAATCTATATCAAAAACCCCTCTGAAAACATATTCTATATTGAATATAATCAAAACGCTATGCTGTCAGACTCTTCACAAGCGGTTGGTAACTCCAACCGCAAGCGGTTTGTAAGACCAACCGCTTTTGGAGAGAACCTCTCCACAAGCGGTTGGTAACACCAACCGCTTGTGGAATTGTCGAACCACAAGCGGTTCGGAGAACCGCTTGTGATACCCGACGGGGTATCACTCGCGGTTGCTTACAAGCGGTTCTAAAACCGCTTCTGAAAGCGGTTTCTAACCGCTTGTGTATGTCCGATCCGCAGTAGTGAAAAACAACGCGTGCAAATGATAGGGAAAGGAATCAAACAGAAAAAGAAAAGGAGAGCAGCTCATCTATGACATGCCCGTATGAATATCTATTAACATAAATCTTTTTAGCATAGGATGATTGTTCGAAATTTCGACACCTATGGTGCACACAGCTTTCCACACGGTCCGCTTCAAGAGTGAGCGTGGTGTTATATTCCTATCCTATGCGAAAGATATGTATCGTGTTATATGAAAAATATCTGACTATCTTGTGTTATAGGCTTCGAGGTCTGCCTCAAACTACTGTGACTAGACTCGGAAATAATTGTTCCCATTAGCATCGAATTAGTTGAGGGGTTATACAACTCTATTCATTTACACATCATACTGCAATGAGAAAATGAGAGATGGTATGGAACTGAAAATGATCCGTAGCTTTTAAAGTTCTCCATTACATATAAGGCCCTGTTTGTTTCAGCTTTTTCACTGGCTTAAAAACAGAAAAGCTAAAGCTGAAACAAACGACTGACTTTTAAGCCAGGCTTAAAGAAGCCAAAAGCTTCTATATAACTATAAGCCAAAAGCGAGGTTAAAGGTGCTTTTTTGAGTTTTTTTAGAATGAAATAACCCTTTAACAGTGGAAGTCTCTAAAATTACCCACCAAATACCATCATACATTAACTCAAGAATCCTTCACCCATAATTTTGGTACGTACTGCTGCCCTCTGTATATGGTCACATTGTCCTCGTGTGTGGCCATAATTTTGCCGACGGACAAGGTATGTACTTCGTCTTGTATTCTTGTGTGCACTCCAAAACCATGGTACAGCTTGATCAAGAGGTGATATTTAGTAATAAGCTAACCATTGACTAACCTAGCGATTAATGCCTTCTTTCCGCTAGCCTACACCATCATTTTTCTAATGACAGACCGAACTTGTACTCTACAATGTCATTTTTCTAACTACAGGCACAAAATTCCGTTGTTGTTACACCTTCTGAATATAGTAACATAATACACATTTCTCAAACGCCTACCAAAACTGTGCCCTACGGGGGGTAGTTCTACCGCGCATCTTTTTTTTATCAGGGTTGCCAGCGATTCTACACAAGTAGAAAAATATTGTAGTTGGTGAACCGAAACACGAGTCAGGAGGTGGACATTGGCCGTGTTATGGGTCAACGTCCATGAGAGCAAAAATGTCATAGAGGTTTATACAGGTTTAGGGGTCTGAGAGAACCGTGCTACTCTTGTTGATGGTCTTAAGGGGTTCCTCGTGTGAGGGGTCACTTCCTGGAGGCACACCAATTTGAATGACTCTTTATATTTATTGAGAACTCAAGTTACAAATGAGGGATCCAAGGGGTATTCATAGGCTTTTGAGCTTGTACAAATAATCAGAATACCCCTCATGGAGATAGCTAATCATAAGTCTCCTCATGGAGGTAACTAATCAACAAGTACAAGCAATGGGTATTATTGCCCTTTCTAGGCACAACAGTATGTATCTGGCCATATGACGAGTGGCCCCCAAGTCTTATAACATATTCTTGGGTCAGTGGGGCTCGCTTGTCTTACAGGACCCACTGGAGATGGATGTACCCTTCAGATAGCTTTGGCCCTTGATGATAACTCCCCTGATGCCTGTAGGAGGTTGTTATAGGTGTAGAGTCAGCATGGTGTCCTTTTCTGTCAGGGCTGGAGGCATAGCCCTTGAGGAACAATGATTCAATGGGAGCCACGTGCCTTTTCCTCTAGGAGCGAGGTGTACGAGCTCATGGGCATTTTGAGGTGCTATATCTAGAGGTGTTAGTTATTCCTCTAACACTGGCTCCTACCTTTTGATGCTAGAGGAAGCGTCTAAAGTGGTAGTATTGGACTGTCATGCATGCCATATTAAGGTTACCGTCAAAGTATCGGACTCGACCGACATCCAACTATGGCAAATCATGCAGTTAGAGAAATTTTTGGGAATCCAATCTATTATGGTAAAATCTCAGACTTCACCAACATTTAGGGAATCCAAACCATAGCAAAATCTCAAGTATCCATATATATATGTATGTATGTATGTATGTATGTATGTATGTATGTATGTATGTATGTATGTATGTATGTATGTATGTATGTATGTATGTATGTATGTATGTATGTATGTATGTATGTATGTATGTACGTATGTGATGAGGACATCACTCCTTCGGATACGTGAAACACGACACCTCAAGATATTCAAGGACCAATTACAAAGCACGTGCGCGACAATTAAACCACTAGGTGAACTCGTTCCTCGCTGTTCATGCTTTCTTGGATGGGTTGCTACTAAATTCTTGTGATGTCTTGTGGCTTAGGAATATGGGAGAAACATCACAAGCTTACCTGGACGTCATCCCTCAAAGTCCAAGTATACTTAGACTCAAAGTCGAGCTCAAGTCGGACTCCAAATTTTGTTCGGAGTCCCAAAAGAACATGTCAATAAAATAACCATATATGGGTCATACGAAGTCCGTTTGAGGCATTCTTGGACTCTACGAACAAGCCCGCGACAAGAGCTTTCCAATGGAAGCGGTTTCACGTCCAAAATCCTTCTGGATCGACAGAAATCGTCTAATCAATATGATGAACAGAATCTGCCAAGTGCTGCGCCACTTCCGCTTGGTCCCAAAGGCCTTGTACGACCTAGGGTTGCACGACCATCCCCTTGGCCGCATCCCTTGCCTTCAACCTCATATATATTCAGTAGCCGTCGTTAGAATAGATGGGTTTTGCTTAGATTACAACTAGACACTTTGTCAAATTTTCGCCGTTCATCGGTTTGTGGAACCTCAACTCGTGTGCTTAATATTATTCTCAATTTCAGATTGCGTCTTGTACGTTCTTGCTTGTGTTCTCGATTCACATGCAGGGATAAGACTTCTTGGCAAGGTCAACCGTGTTTGTGCGTGGTTGATAACCAACGGAGCCGTGGTGTAGCGATTGTAGAGTTTGAATCAGTTATGATTAGAAGCCGAATTGTCAACGTCGAGTTCTTTACCAATCGATTAACTACTACCTGTCGGAAGATCGGGCCACCGTCCCCATCAATGTATGTATGTATGTATGTATGTATGTATGTATGTATGTATGTATGTATGTATGTATGTATGTATGTATGTATGTATGTATGTATGTATGTATGTATGTATGTATGTATGTATGTATGTATGTATGTATGTATATCTGTGTGTGTGAGTATAAATGCTATTCTACTCCCTAGTCATATAACATAAACTGATCGAGCCATATAAACTCTCGTACGTGTACGTCCGTGTGTTGACTAAACCAGTTAGTTACGTGATCAACCACTAGTAAATGCGTTTCTTAGTTTGTACATGGATTTATTTTTCTTTGTTTTAGCTATAACTTTTTATTGGCAGCTCTGATTCATGAATGATTTTCACCAGTATCTTACTGACGACAGGAAGAACATCATAATATAGGTCTTGCTAATAAATGCCGCATAAATAATATTTTACTACCAAAATTAAAATCAATTTACTACTATCTGGTAGTAAAATCTATATATTCGGATATTAAAATATATATATATAGTACAATATATACTAACATTGCGAGAGGGTTCAGCAGTAAGTAGAGTCTGTACAGTAGTAAAATCTTATAACGTATTAAGTAATTTGGTGTTCATTTAGCAGTAAAATCAGCATATAAAGAGGAGTAGCTAGCTCACAGACGCATGCATATGCACCGACTAAACTTGCGGATCATTAGCGTTACTAGGTAAGATTGGTAGTACTAGCTCGTATCTGGAAGCATGCTAAACCGTATTCTGTTATTGCTGCAGGTACACCTTTACACGTACTTATACATATAGGAAGAAGTTTGTGTACGCTATTGATTAGCATTAGCAAACGACGATAGTAGCAATGCGCCATGCAAGTTAGACGTAAGCTTCGTCACTTGTACACCATGCACCTTAACATAATCATACTACTACCTGCCTAGATTCGAGCATATTGCAACGCTGAATTGAAGTAGAACGGGCCCCGACAGTGCAGAACCATATTAGATCTGGTTCTAATATAAACTCCCGGTACGTCTGACCGAACCATATAAACTCCCATATACGCCTTGTGTTGACTAAATCAGTCAGTTACGTGGCCAATCACTAGTAAATATGTTTTCTAGTTTGTCTATGGATATATTTTTCTTTGTTTTAGTTATAACTTTTTTATTGGCAGCTCCGATTCATGAACGATTTTCACCACTAGCTTACTGACGACGGGAGAAACAACATAATATAGGTCTTGCTAACAAACGCTGCATAAATAAGAATTTACTACTAAAATGTAAATCAATTTGCTACTATCACTACTACATAAATGTACATCACAATCGGTTCTTTTTCGTTATCACAGTCGGTTCTGGTGATGACACAAAGTCATTAGACAGTAATGAAGCAGCACTATCACAGTCAGTTCTTGCCCAATTGTGATGAGGGACTTATCCCTATCGGTTCTTTCAAAGAACCGATAATGATGACCCCATCACCTCTATCGGTTCTTAGAAAGAAGCGATAGAGATGATAGCGTCATCTCTATCGGTTCTTAGAAAGAAGCGATAGAGATGATAGCGTCATCTCTATTGGTTCTTTATAAGAAGCGATGGAGATGACATCGTCATCACTATCGGTTCCTAGAAAGAACCGATAGAGATTAGGAGTATCATCTCTATCACTTCTTAGAAAAAACCGATAGAGATGAGGGATGTGCTGTTTTCCAATTCACCCTCTTAAAACAGCACATATTACACACAGTATGTACATATCACATTCACACAGCATAGATTATACACATTATGCACATATCACATTCACAGAACACAAACACTTTATTACAATATATATCACATTCGTTCACAATATAGAACACAAATATGCTTAACAGTCAATACACATGCAATCGCATTCACACATATAATATTATTTACATATGGACTAGTATAAGCTTTCAGGATCTCTAAACGTACTGTCCTACGAGATAACTTCTACCTAGTACCACTGGCATAAGTGGTCTCGTAATTTGTTGAGTTCTTTGCTTTGTAAGCTCTTTTGGGGGATATCGATGTTCTGCAAAATAGAAATGAGTGCTCTAATTTAAGTTTTAAAATTTCTATTTAAAAGGCTAAGTGTATTATTATGCATGTACATATACCTTAGGCAAAATGTCTGCGCTGCCGACAACGTGCAGCATGTGATGCATGACGTAGAAGCCGCACAGGTCGTCGCTACCCTGTTGATGGCACTGTGAAGAAAAAAAAGAAATTAAGAGACAAAGAATAGATGTCAGAAAAAATTAATCATATATATGCTAGGCACTTATACCTTGAAGCGCTTATACTCCAGCTTGGAGCCCTTTTTGTCATCGTGTGTCCCTCCTTCAGCGACATAGTCCAAGAAACCCCTACATACATTAGAGAGATGCCGTTGAGTAAAAAAATGAACGTAGTTAAATTCAGAAAGTGTTAGGTAAGAGTAGTGCATTTCTCTAAAGCAGGCTTGATCGGTAGGCCATCGGTCTCTTCTCGAGCAAGTTAAAAGTGTAGACTTTGTTGTCACTCAGAGCGAGCATGAGTAGAAATTAAATGGTATGCAGTGCAAGGAAATAAGTTCACATACGGTTTAAGTGCTACAAGTAATTGAAGGGTAAAAAGTACTACTTACTCCTCGTAGTACGGGAATAGAATGAAGCCCTTCTTCAACTCAGCTTTCAATGCCCCCTTGATGTAGCCGGCAATGAACTTCGGTTGAAGCCTAACCATGATCACGGACACAAGCTCAGGGTCGACGAACCTAACTAGTTGTTGACAAGTAACGGCTCGCTGCCTTATTGCCCTGCAACTCGTGTTGAATGTTAAAAAACATAATACGAAATCCTACAAAAGTCATAATCTCATGTTGTATGGTGCGATACTCATAGCGTCTAGGATCATACAGTATAAATGTCGATGGCTATCAGTTGGTACAAATGGAACAGATCCTCAAAACTAACTAGGAATGTCCTATGGTCGTCGTGGTGGAAATGTCTCTTTCTGTACCTCACATTGAAATTGACACACTGTTCGACCTCATTCACTCTGTCAATGTACCATCCATGGAGCACACGAGTCCACTTTCCTAGAGCATTCAATTGGCTGATAGGCAAAAGGGGATTTCCATGTATGTAGGCTTAAAATCTTGAGGGGTCTTTGTGGCCTCTGCCGACTTTCCTTTCTAGGCAGAAGAAGTCTCAAAGGTCGAGGTAGGGCGCCTTTCATGTACTTCAGGGGGCGCTGTGGCCTTTGCCAGCTTTGTCTTCTTGACAGAAGGAGTCTCTGAGGCCTCCTATAGTTCTGTGGCTATCATGCTAGTCCTTTTATGTGCCAGCTCTCCACTCTACATAGGACTCGTCATGGTGGTGAGAGCAGGAGCAGGCACAGGTACGGTAGAAACCTATGAAGCACGTGCATATGTAACTTGTTGAAGTGCTATTGGAATGGTAGAGAAGATGCAGGGGATTTTTACCTTGACCAGTACGACACCCGTCGTGGGCCACTTGATGAATGACATTCGTGCTTGCCCGAGAGTGGTGATATCTTCGTTGGGGGGGGGGAACTTGAGCACATGTGATTAGAAGTCTTCGTGGTCGTAGTCCACCTACACCCTCATGTAGCTCTTCCCCAAAGGCTGACCATGCATCGTGTCGGTCTCCTTGCATGGAAATGCAACCCCGCATGCAGCCTCGATGGGAAATTCATCTTCCGTCAGGGTGAGCTGGCACTAGGTAGGTTCCTGGAAGAAATGCGCAACTTGAGGGAAAATATTGTGGGCGTTACCCTCGTACCTTTAAGTTAGAAAAAATTAATTATTACCTTCAGCTAGGGACCGGACTTATCATTTTTGGAACCGCAGCTGCTAGGTCAGGGCATAGGCTTCTCTACAATAGGCGAGGGCATCTGGCTCTGACTTTGGGTGATCATCACCATCATCTCGGCCCTAAGGCGCTCCTCACGTACTATTATCTCCTCCCTCATCTCCTCTTTGATCTCCTCCTCAGCCGCTCTTGTACACGTCTCGACAACAGGTCAAGAGGGGTGTGTATACAAAGAACACCAGAGAGATGCTACTGAAATCTACTCTAGAGTTGTACAATAGCTCAGGAACTTGCCCGAACCACATATCCTCGAACTGTCCAAAAAACTTGGATAATTCGAGACCGCTAGCTTATAAATATGCCATTTCGGCATATTTATAAACAAGCACCCTCAAATCTGACACGTAGGTTACGCATGGCAAACTCTATGTGGGCACCCGGAAACACGAATCGATCCTCGCTCATGCGTTGGACTCAGAGGTGACACCCATACTCCACTTAAGTGTATGATCACTGTCACCCAAAAGTCCTGTGCACGGAGTATTAACCAGATGGCCCTTACCAAAGCAAATATGAGCCACCTAGTTGCACCGTACACACTTACGCAACCAAGGGAGTTTCGATTCCATTCCGAACAACCATACGGGGATTGAAAGAAACTCATCTAAGCATAGTACTCGTCGTCCATCTCAGAACCTTGGTATCGCCCACACGCACCAAGGGGAGCGTGAGCAATAGTCAAAGAACGAAGACCGCTCGAGTTTATGCATTAGATAGTTGAAAAGAAATTCCAGGTACCCGGGTATGTGTCTAGTGCTAGTTCCCAAGATCAACGCCTAGCACCCACATATCCCGCATTCCAGATGTATCGCAACACATACACACAAGACTAAGTAGTTGTTATAGCATAAACATAAACTAGAACTAGTACAACTACTTACTATTACAAGTAGTGGCCGACCGGCCAAATATTACAAGTCCATAAGTAAAGTGCAGCGGAAATAACACATATAACAAAAGCGGGACAGCGGTATGCCAATCCTTACCCAAAGGCAACCGACTTGGGAAAAAACCCAAGTTCATCAGTCAACATGATCGTCGGTCCCCGGAGTATAACAAGCGTCGTCGGGGCATTCTTCCATTTCGGCTTCTATATTATATTGATTAAGAAACCGTGAGTACACGTATGTACTCGCAAGACTTTAGTGTATGGAAATATTATAAATGCATGCTAGAACAAGGATTACAAGTTTCTACACTAGTCTCATTTCAGCTTAAAGCAGATTTTGTTTAGCAAGTGAATGTTGCATAAAACAGTGACGGAATTGTAAAGAGCATTTAATAGGAAGTTAAATAACAGTAAGTAGCATTCATATACAACATTTCACAGCCCAACTTGGCTGCGAATAACAAGTAAAATCAGCCACCATTGGCTCCCAAAGTTTTCCATACCAACCCAACACCGTTCCCAAACGTTTTGGCAAAAACAAAGACTATACTTGACATTATTTTCCCAAGTTGCTGATGACTGCGAGCACGGCTAATCAATTAGATTTTAATCTCTGCATAGAGTGTATATTTTACCCACAAGACACATTCTAGCAATCTTGTCAACCATGCCTCGCGATACGTACCGTACCCGATTTGCTAAACTGTGATGAAACCGTTCAACTAGTTAAAGCTTAACCTTGCACCAGCGACAGTGATGTGAAACCCTTACCATAGTTCTGGAGATCGTGAACCGATGGTGCCCCACCGTGAACTCTCCCCATGACAAGGCATACACCGTTGTATTGGAATGCTTAGGCCCCAACACGTCGGTGAAGGGAGCACCTAGAACGACACCAGTCCATCGAATCGTCCATACTGCTTCGGCCTACCAAAATGCAAGGCTAAACTCTAACTAATCTAGTGAGTTTAGGCAATCCCATACTAACACATGTGGTTGCACGAAAACACTTAGGTGATAGCATCAAGTTCGGTCCTTAATTGACCCGGGCGAGAATCTCCCCCTAACTACGTGTGAGGTCCTTTTCACGCCTCAAGTTAAGTAATAACTCGCCCGCGTCTAAATCATAAGTTTGAGTTGGATTTTTATCAAATTAATTGGAAACCATACCGTGGTTCCATCCATTTAAACAAAGTTTGCTCAAAGTAGTTGAAACATCTCCCATCATTTTGAAAGTTGTTCTAATGAGCATGTCTAAGCAATACATATGGTAAGTTTGCAAGTTTTACCCAAGTGACATTAAGTATTGCCTAATCCAATACTAGGTTACAATGGCAAGTGCTCAAATGACAAGGTAAAGGTAATGCATACAAGTGGATTTAGCTACCATTACCCACAATATAGCAAGTTTAAAATATACACGCATGCATATAGTTTTATAAAACAACATAAATTTGCAAATATGGGATCAAAATGGTCAAAGGAGGGTGCTTGCCTGGTTGCTCTTCTTCTGGATTATAATCCGGGTCGTAGTCGACGTCGTTAATAACCGAATCCGAATTATCGTCGTCTATGCGTCGAATAATAAGAACCGAGACAAAAGCAAATAACACCAATTCAAATGGGGCAAAAAGAAATCAGATGTAAATACCAAATAAAAACTTACCAAGAAGAATATGGTGATTGTGAGTTCTTGATTTATCACTTTCATAATGATTTCATTAGCACTTTGTTTATGTGAGGCCTTTTCTTGAATGTGTTACTTAAATCCTCTATTATAAGAAGCTAAAGTTATAATCATAGCTAAGGCTATTTACAAATTCAAGAGGCTAAAATTATGTATCTTTGCATGTATAACTTTGAATTATAGATGCTAAAATTATTTGGATAAATAAAAGTATCATTAGTTAAAAGGTCTTGCTTGATTGGTACTTAGCATTAAGTATTCATGCATGGGAGTAATTCCTACATGTTGGATCTGAAATTTTTAAGGTATTGGCTGTTACTACTTGGTTATGCGATGATTCTTGCATTACAGATGTTTCGGTTTAAGACTTCCGATTTCATTTGTCCATATAAACGATTCTAGCAACGCTATCTTTTAGGGTCTTTGCTCTAGCAAGTTTTATAAGATAAGTAAGTTGAAATTAAAATGTTTTTCCATATTTTGGTTCTCCATATACTAGTTTATGATTCTGATCGATTCCCCCAAAATTTAGGTTTAGCCGAGTTGTTTCTCAAGCTGCTGAAAGTGCTTAAGTGTTATAGTGTTAGTGCAGTTTGTAGTCTTTGAAGATATTTGCGGCGACGGGTTTTGTATGCTACGTAGGTTATAAATGGAATATTTTCCCATATTATGGCACCATAAATAATATAGTATGCTACTAATCTATTCTTTCATTATTTCCCATTTATACATTATATTTTATGGGTTGCCGAAAAGCTTATATGGTCATGCCGATCGCGAGGTTTCGGTCCAGTTTTCAACTTCGATTGCGACTGGAACTTATGGGATAATCGAATTATTTTTCAGGCATAAGTAGGGTATATCCCTAAAAGTGTTTTAATGTTGGTCCCGCGATATTTCACATTTATTTGAGATGTTTTTCATGTATATGGTCATTAAGGCTTAACAAGGCTTAACTTAAAATTGTTGAAAATGATGTCATTTACACACATCAAACAATTACATGTCATTTTAAGGTCATAGCTTTTGATTTTGTCGAATTTGAGGTTCGTTTGCGAAAGTTATAGCCGTTTGAATATTTTGCCGATTGAATGTTTGACTAACTAGCAAATAGTGCATAATTAAGTGAATTATAATTATTTTTGTATACTTATGATATATATAATCTCAGTAGTACAACTAAACTTGTTTCATCAAATTTTGAGCTCATTTGCACAGTATTTTAACCATTTGAATCTTGCATGTTAGTAAGGGTTTTAAACAATCAATTTTTGATTCAAAATACATTCCAACATAAATGTTTTGCAGAAATGGAGTGTATAGGGTTGCTGCAGTAATGCATGTGATTTATTTCATGATTTATGGAACAAGAGACTATATAGTTGCTTCATAACACCTATTTAGAGCCTAACATTCAAACTCTTTTTAAATATTTAAACTGCAAGTAACATATAAATTATTATTACAGATTCTAATTCTTTATTTTAAAACGCAAATTTAGAAACTAATTTCGTTCCATTTGGACACTCCTAGCAAAAGATATGAAGGTTTGAATTGCAAAAGGCAAAAATAAAAAATTATATTGCAAAAGCTGGATTCGAACCCGAGACCTGTCTGTTGCATTTTTGAGCTGCTCTACCAATGCACCAAGATGTTTCTTGTGACTATTGTGCATGAAAAATTACTTGAGCTATAGCTCTTACCAACCCTAGAACTTGACTGGAATGGCAATGGAGTTTTGACAGAGGCGATGCTAGACTTGGATGCTCACACGGGAAGGACGCTGGAGAGGGTGAAGCACGGCTGGGTGAGGTCCTTGGCGTCGGCGGCAGTCACCGGAGTTGGCGACGGCGCCGACGAAGCACGTCCCCACCGCGTGGCTATTGGGAAGATGAGAACCGTAGTGCGATGGCTTGGCGAGCTGCATGCAATGCGCAAGGTCACGTCAGGCAAAAGCATGGCAGCCAAGTGCGCAAGGGAATAGGCTAGCTCACCTGAGCACTTTCCCTACGGTCGAAGGGCTTGCTACTCGGTCTCCTGCTTCGGCAAGCCTTCGGCAGAGAGGAGTGGGAGAGCAGCAAGCAGAGCAGACAAGGAGGTAGCTGCCGGTCTTTATGGCCGCACAGGGGGCCGAGCCGCGTGGCGCCGAAGGTCTACCGCGGCAGCACTCGGGCAGCGGCGTGGCGCCTGCTCACTGCGCGAGTTGGGACAGAGAGGAGGGAGAGATGAAAGGAGAGGAGGAGAGGCTGGCCAGTGGGTCCATGGTGGCTGGGGTCCCCTGCTAGTGACAAAGCAACTGGTTTCATCGATTGCATCGGCAGTTTTGGCAGTTGAAAGCATTTATGGTTCAATTTGGGATTGAAAGTTTGGCAGGCTGGGCGAGGGTTCTAGGTTGGTTCAAAAATTTTATAAATTTTTATGTTGGTAGTCCAAGGAATCTATTTTCCATTTTCTTTGGTTTCACTTGATTATCTCATGCGGTTTGTGAACAGTAATTCTTCAAATTTGACTGATTTCAAACAGTTTTTGAATTTTTGAGCTATATAAATTGTGTGAAAATTTCTGGAAAATTATATTTATACATCTTATGTGCTCTATTATTTTACAAAATTATTTTCTATAGCATGTTGTTTAAAGTTTTCATGAGTTTCTTTGATGTGTTGATTTAGGTATTTAAAATCCATTTAGTTCCAAAACTCAAATCTTGGAATAAATGAATAAATACAAAGATAAACTCAAATGAAAATTCAAATGTGCAATAAGATTCATGAAATTTCACTTTATTCATTTTCTTGAATTCGGGATGTTACAAACCTACCCCCTTACATTAATCTCGTCCTCGAGATTAGCTAGACTCGTTAAAGAAAGATGGAAACTCAGCTCTAAGGTGATCCTTACGTTCCCATGTGGCTTCTTCCTCGGTGTGGTTACTCCACTGAATTTTGAGCATTCTAACCAGACGATTCCGTGTATGACGCTCAGCTTCGTCAAGAATGCGAATTGGACGTTCACGATATGAAAGATCAGGTTGCAGGTCAATGTCATCCAACGGAGTGAATTCGGTGGGAGCTCAGAGACACTTTTTAAGTTGAGAGACATGAAACACGTCATGAACATCGGAGAGTTGAGGTGGAAGTTCAAGTTGATAAGCTACTTCGCCTCTTTTTGCAATGATCCGATATGGACCAATGAACCGGGGCGCTAGCTTCCCGCGGACTCGGAATCGGCGAGTACCACGCAGTGGTGAGACCTTAAGATAAACAAGATCATCAACCTCAAAGCTTAATTCGCAGCGTCGATTGTCAACATAGCTCTTTTGTCACGACTGCACTTCTTTCAAACGGCTTCTGATTAGACGGACATGATCTTCAGCATCTTGGATAATGGTTGGTTCAAAGAATTTTCTTTCACCTACCTCAGACCAGAATAGAGGGGTTCGGCATTTTCTGCCATAGAGTGCCTCAAATGGAGACATTTGGAGACTAGCTTGGAAGCTGTTGTTGTAGGAGAATTCGGCGAATGCCAAGCACTTCTCCCAATTAGTGCTATATGATAGCACATTTGATTTGTTCTTTCAGTCTGACCTCCCGTTTGCGGGTGAAAGGCTGTGCTAAAGAACAATTTGGTGCCGAGGAGTTCATGCAGACTTTCCCAAAATCGTGATGTGAATTGAGTGCCACGATCAGAAATGATAACTTTAGGAACACCATAGAGTCGAACAATATGATTCAAATATATTTCGGCAAGCTTAGCTCCATTATATGAGACACACACGGGAATGAAATGGGCCACCTTTGTCAGACGGTCGACAATCACCAATATGGAGTCGTGCCCGTATGATGTCTTGGGTAGGCCGGTAATGAAGTCCATGCCAACTTCATCCCATTTCCATTCGGGAACCCGCACGGGCAGGAGCATTCCTGCGGGACGCTGGTGTTCAGCCTTAAAACGTTGGCATACATCGCAAATTGTCACATGTGCGGCAATGTCCCGTTTCATACCAGGCCACCAAAATCTTTCTCGGAGGTCTTGGTACATTTTGGTGCTCCCAGGGTGGATAGACAATGGGGTCTCATGTGCTTCCTTTAGGATTAATTCCTTGATTTCAGAATCATTTGGAACACATATTCGTTGTCCACGCATGATCAATCCATTGGCCTTCTCGAAGAATTCCGATAGCGCATCACCCTTCATATTGCGCTTAATTTCAGCCACCCCTTTGTCCTTGAGTTGAGCGCCTTTAATTTGTGATTCAAGGGTGGGTTGGAGGGTTAGGGCAGCCACATACCCTTTTTTAACCACTCCAAATTGAGTTTGCAGAATTCCTCGATCAACTCTGGTTGGTCGACGAGAATGAAGTTGTTGGCAGCGTATAGCTTCCGACTGAGTGCATCGTCTACTACATCCGCTTTGCCTGGATGATAATGGATACCCAGATCATAATCCTAAATTAACTCAAGCCATCTTCGCTGCCTAAGGTTCATATCTGGTTGAGTGAATAAATATTTCAAACTTTTGTGATCGGTGTATATTTCACACCGATTACCGATGAGGTAATGTCGCCATATCTTGAGGGAATGAACGACGGCTGCCAACTCCAAGTCATGAGTAGGATAATTGGCTTCATGAGGCTTCAATTGACGAGAAGCATAAGCTACAACTTTACCCTCTTACATCAACACACATCCAAGGCCTAGACGGGATGCATCACAATACACTTCGAAGTTTTTGTGTATGTCGGGCAGAGTAAGAATTGGAGCTGATGTGAGCCTTTGTTTTAGCTCTTGGAAACTTTCCTCACAAGCCGAAGACCACTCAAATTTCTTTTCCTTCTTGAGCAATTCAATCATGGGCTTGGCTATTTTGGAGAAGTTCTCCATAAACCGGCGATAAAATCCGGCTAGACCAAGGAAACTTCGGACCTCGGAAACAGTTTGGGGCTGTTCCCAAGTGATCACATCTTGCACCTTGCTCGGATCAACGGCAACACCTCCCTTGGAGAGAACATGGCCCAAGAAGCCAATTTCTTTTAGCCAAAATTCGCATTTGCCAAACTTCGCATAGAGTTGATGCTTGCGAAGCTTGTCAAGCACCTTGCGCAAATGAAGTTCGTGTTCTTCTTCATTATTGGAGTAGTTGAGGATATCATCAACGAATACCACTACGAACTTTTCCAAATACTCCATGAACACCTTATTCATGAGATTCATGAATGTGGTAGGTGCATTAGTGAGTCCAAAGGAAACCACAGTATATTCATATAAACCATAGCGAGTGGTGAAGGCAGTCTTCGAAATGTCCTCTGGGCGAATTTTGAGTTGAAAATACCCAAGTCTTAAGTCAATTTTTGAGAATACTTGTGCACCATTCATCTGGTCAAACAAGTCATCAATCCGAGGGAGTGGATACATATTTTTGACGGTAACTCCATTCAAGGAGCGATAGTCAACGCACATTCGAAGACTATCATCCTTCTTTTTGACAAATAGCACCAGACTTCCCCGTGGTGATGAGCTTGGGCGAATGAAACCCTTGCTTAACTGCTCTTTGATTTGTTTCTTCAATTCAATTAACTCATTTGGGGGCATTCGGTAAGGATGTTTGGGAATAGGTGATGTCCCGGGCAAAAGATCAATGATAAATTCTATATCCTGATCCAGTGGCATACCCGGCAACTCCTCGGGAAACACATTGGGATAATCACATACCACGGGAACTTGACACACTTCTGAGACTGAGAGAGTGTGGAGAGAAGGCTGCTGCGAGGTTGAGGTTCGATCGAAGGTGTAGGTGATACAAACACCGTCGGAATTGACCAAAGATATAGCTCGGTTAGCACAATCAATGTGCCCTTTATTTTTGGATAGCCAATCCATGCCGAGTATAACGTAAAGTCCCGGTGAATTGATGTTGATTAGATCACCTTCAAAGTCCACCCCATTGATCACAATTCGAACTCCCGAACTTATAAGTTTTGTTCTCATGACAGATCCAGGTGAATAGATTAACATGTTGTTATCTAAGTAGTTGACTGGGATCTTTTGTTGCTCAACAATTTTTGTAGATATGAATGAATGAGATGCTCTCGAATCAAATAAAACCAATGTGGGGGCTGAATGCACAAGAAACGTACCCAACACCACATCGGGTGCGTTGCTTGCCTCTTCTACAGTGACATGGTTGAGACAGCCATGTCCATAGCCTTGGGCTGGCCTGGGACCTGTCCGGACACCTTGAGAATTCCCGCGTCCACTTGCTGGACCTTGAGGACGTGGGGAAACATTCTGAGGTTGAGGACAATTCACGGTCTGCTTCTTGTGCAGACAATTGCTCGCATAATGTCCCTTTTCATTGCAAGCAAAACAAGTGACTGATGCACCGCAGGTGGTGAAGGACGAGAAACATGCCCTTGAGGTCTTTGGAATGGCGGTGCAGAAGAACGAACAGTGGATGGCCGCCAAGCATGCGGTTTTGAGGAACCGCTGCTTGCTGATTTTTGAGCGATCCACTTGCGTTTGCGGCTCTCAGCCATTGCCTTAGCACTATCCTCCACTCTGATAGCCTTATCCACTAAGGTTTGCATGTTGGGGATGTCAATGGCAGCAAGAGACTGTCACACTTCCTCATTAAGTCGCTCCCGAAAGAGAGCGATCTTCCTTGCCTCACTCGGTATTTCATCAGTGACATATCGAGCAAGATAATTGAAGTGATGAAGGAAGTCCATGAGCGTCATGGAACCTTGCTTGAGATTATAAAATTCCCTTTTCTTGATCTCCATGATGCTCGAGGGAATATTGGCAGAGCGGAAAGCATCCTTGAAAGCTTCCCAAGAAGTGACTTGACCCGACGGGCGAATAGCTTTGTAGCTATCCCACTAGGCTGCAGCAGCACCTTGAAGATAATATGCAGCATATTGCACTTTTTCTTCCTCATTGCAACGCGCGATGTCGAGCTTGCCCTCGATATCACGAAGCTAATCGTCGGCGTCTAAAGGATCTGCCGATGAGGAGAAACTTGGTGGACGAGTTCGCTGGAACTCTGCCAAGCGTGACTGAGGTTGCATGGCTCCCATTCCACCGTAAGCAGCGACGGCATTGAGGTTCTTAGTGTTTTGCACCATCCTCTAAAGAAGACAGGTTTGCATCACCAGAATCTGTGCCATTGATGGCGGAGGAGGCAATTCTTCACTCTGCACTTCTTGTTCATGACGAGCACTCTCATGCTCCCGTACTGATGTACCGGAGAGTTGTGCCTCGTGAGAGCGTGACCTTGGGTGCAGAGGATTAGGGTGCGCTAGATTGGGCACCTCATCCTCTGGGATGCGGCCTCCACGGGCGGCACCACTAGCCAAGAGTGCGTTTATTGAACAAGTTATTGGCATCCTGTTTCATACACGACGATTGAGCAACAAGTATGAAACAGTTAAGGTATTAACTCGAGATAGATATATAATGAAGGTAGAACAATTTGGCATGTGATTTCAGATTTGAGAACTGATTTTCACACACAAATAAAATTGCAGACAGCAAAGACGGATTTAGATGATTCCAAAAGATTTCGATAATATTAGCATAATTAAACATAACACAGGGTTCGATTACATCATGGGGGTCATCCTAGCGTTCTTGACTCATCCCATTGGCGTCTTTTACAACTTTGGAGCCTCAAAAGTACATTCAAAATTTGCTCACAACAATACCCAAAAGTGAGCCTTACATAACTAAGTCATTTAGATCCTACTCTAAGCATCACCACCACCGTTGGCGGTGTCGAAAGTGTCGGGTGCAGCGGGAGGTGATGTGGATGCAACCGGCATCAACAACTCGTACTCATGTCCACCAAAGTGGAGAGTCTGGCCCCGCACAGCTCTCATAGGGCCGTCGGTGCGAACGGCTGCGACGCGATGTCCAGTGCTTCTCACTGACATCCGAACCTGACAGATGATGCGGCGGTAGGTACCGTAGGGACGTGGAAGATCCTCGCGTGGTCGAAGGCATCGGCCCCCCCAAACACATCCTCCTGCGTGAAGAAGCCGAGGTCGACCAACGGAGCCAAGTGATCCTTGAGCACGCTAATGCGATAGCGCGCAATACTGACCTCGTCATGAAGACGGAGGAGGTACTGGTCAATGTAACATCCCAAAATTTGGCTTATTTAAGTTTTTATTGCTTAAATGTGCATTTATGATTTTCTGGAATTTATTTTGATTTTTCTGGATTTATTGGAATTAATTTTAAATCAGGTTTATTGCCCTTTTATTCAAATCTATTTAAATCTGTGCAAAGTTAAAATAAAGTTCTGGCAAAAATATTTTATTGAGTCCAGAATGTCTCAAAGTATTTTTGAGATTTTTCTTGGATTTTTCCTGATTATTTTATTGCCTAAAATAAATAAAACGAATTTCTGTAATTATTTTAAAAAAGAAATCTTTTAAAATCAACCTAAATAAGATCGGCCGAGCCTGGCAATCTTTGCTTGGTTAGCCCATTTCGCGTGAGCCCAGCCGCCGCACCGCCGGCCCGTTTGGCCTGTGTTCCAGAGGAAAGCACCGCATCCATCGGATCTTGATCGGAGGGTGGACATTTGTTCTTAATCGGAGAAACCCTAACGATCCTCAGCCATTGGATCGGGTCGCGTGAAGGGTTCTGATCTCGCTGCGTCGCGCGCACGGGAGTCCGTCCGATTCACGACGCGTGGACGGTTGAGACTTCGTCGTCTCCGGGACTCGTCGCCGTAACGGACTCGGACAGCGCCGCCGCGTATGGAACGAACTCCGCCTCGGACACGACTGCCGAGGGGGCTATTTATGCCGCGGACCCTGCCCCAAGGTTGAACCATCTGTGCCGCTTCGTTTGCGCTCCTCGTTGCTGGGATCGTCGTGTCTTGTCGCCAGAGCTCGCCGGAAGTGACGCAAGCGCCGCCGAGAGTTTTCGCGAGATTCGACGGCAGCGAGGAGTTCTTCGCCGCAATGGAACGATTTGGACTCATCTCGTCGCGCCGAACCAGATCCGCAGCGTCATCTCGCCGGAATCACGCCAAAACGCCACGCCTTGGTCTTCGTCTTGGTCCGGTGGCGATTCGCGCCGCGGCTTCATCGCCGAAGCTCGAAGCTTTGGACCTCCGATCTAGGTCCTTCGATCGAGATCGTGCGCGTAGCCTTCACCCGTCCCGCTCGATCGGATTCGCGGCGCTCGATCGCGCCGCCGCCGCCTAATCGGCCGTCTTTGCGTGTCGGGCGCAAGCGCCGAAGCGTCGTGGACCGGGTCTGCGGTGGACCAGAGGAGGTCTCGTGGACCCAGTCTATGCGCCGGAATAAGTGGCAGCGTCTGATTGGCTGGCGCCAGGGCTGACGTCAGCGTGATGTCATGCTTGCGTCATAATCGGTTTTTAGAATAAAAATAAATCTGTTAATTCCGAATTTCTGATTTTCTGATTTCAGTATTTATTTCAAACTTCAAAAGGCTATATCTTTTGCATCGTAACTCGGATTTGAGTGATTCCAGTTTGTAAAAATTTGTAAAATTGAGATCTATTTAATGGTGAATTTTATTTGATTTTTAGTGTTCATTTGCTCTCTGTTTTGGTATTTATTTGCTTTTCTTCTTCGGTACGCGTAGACGTTGAATTGTGCGACGCTTCGGAGGAAGATCCAGCAACTCAAGAGCAAGTTCCAGAACCAGATCGGGACCTATTCCAAGGCAAGTTGTGCTTTGATCATGTTGAACCCATGTTTATAAAATTGCTATGTCTGATTTACCCTATTGCATATATTTCAAATATACAGCTGTTTTAAATTAGATTGGGTTTAGCTAATATGCCAGATTGATCTACACCCTACCTTGTCATTGTATGCCATGATCCATTGTCACCCTAGATTGGTTAAATATAGTTGGTTAATAATTATAATCAACATTGGAGGATTAGTTCGTATTAGTTGCTTAGCCTTGCCACGTCATCACATGTGTCAGGATCATTGATAATTAATCTTGATTAATGGAATATGGAACAATGTTATGAACTTGTGTGTCATGTGGAATCACAGATGAGATTGAGTTGTTGTGGCGAGTCATGTCACGCAACGATGTTGAATTGTTGATGGCACGTGGTGCTTGGTAATCAACGGGGTGATAATAACTTAGATTGGGGCAAGTGACAAGGGGCGAGGATGCCAAGGTGGGCCCAATGGGCAGAGGGTATGTGGATGTCTTGCCTTGATCACACTAAGGACTTAACCTTGCAAGCCTTTGACCTGAGTCTATCGTGCAACCACATGTCTGGTATGGGCCAGCCTAGCTGAGTAATTTGCAATGTCTTAATTTTTGGTACTATCGTGGTCGGTGTGAATTCCCGAGTTATGGAGCAATTCACATGGCGCAAGAGGGGGGCCCTGGATGTGGTAACCAGTCCCACTAGTGTTGAAACCTTAGCGGGTAGTATCAGGTTAAGCCAGAGCATTGTAAAGGCTTTGTTATAATCACTCGCCTTGGTGGTGTTTGGTTGTATCGCGTGGGTAAGGTGCATAACCTCTGCAGAGTGTGAAACTATTCGGATAGCCGTGCTCGCGGTATTGAGCAATGCTCGGGAATTACACTTAAGGGTTAGTTTAATTAATTGGACAACTTGGTTGGGATGGCGGAATGCCATATGGAAGATGGAATTTGACTTAGGATTGGAAACTTGGTTTACTTGAGAAATACTGAATTTATTTACTATTGATATTTGTTTTACAGTTTTACAATCTATTTACTGTATTTGTTCATAAATGCTGCTTATTGCAAAATAACCATGATAGCCTATCCATTGGAATAAGCCTTGCATATAGATACATAGAATTGCATTCTGTGCACAACTTGTTGAGTGCTTAAGTACTCACCCTTGCCAAACAACAATAATCAACAGTTGAAGAATCTACACCTGTTTTGGAAGATGAAGTCCAGGAAGACACGAATCATTAGGGTCCGAGCCTTGTCGGTTGCCTGTGGTGAACTGATGAGCTATCTACGTTTTCTACTTTCCGCTGCTTAATTACTAGTTTATATTTTCAGTCTTGCCCTGCGTGGCTTAATAATGTAAGTTGGTCATAAGATCATACCTTTAGATATATCAATGAATGAACTATTATTCTATTATCGTTGTGTATGATGTGATATGTACCAATGTTGAGCTGTGTGCACTAGCGTTGATCCTGGGACTAGTGCGGTAAACACAGTGGGTTCGAATCAGTGGATTCGGGTCCTTACAGAGGTGGTATCAGAGCATACCGACTGTAGGTCTTGGCCCTAGGTAGCATGGAGGTGTCTTGGGTGTGTCCAAAATTATTTTAAAAAAAAAATCTAAACTTGACTAATAAAACACTCTCGACTCATCTCATTCTCTACTTCTCGCCTTTGCTGAATTTACCCGTTTTACTTGCCGTTTCGGGTGGAGAACTTATTCAAAGTTCTTATGAAGAAGATGCTGATCGTTCCGACCTTTGAGGAGTCAGCTAGTTGCTACGCCATGGAGTTGTGGAGAGTTCTTCAGACGCTGGGAGGCTTCTATCGTCCGCTTTATCGAGGAGGCAGCTGGTCAGTTAATGGTGTACGCCGAGGGTTTATTTGCAAGCTGATTATCTACGCTCGGGAGAACGAGGAAGCTAGCAGACCAATCAACATCTCCGCCAGAAGATTCTCGTACGAGGTTGCGATTCAAGAGGTTGCCCGACTTGCTCTTCGCCGTGTCTGCCACGACTACGCCGACGAGCTTCACGACTCAGTGTTCCGGCTTCACCCAGACGTTCAAGCGTGCCGACGCCGACGGATTGTGGAGGACGAGTGTGCCACTGTGGTACACCTTGCGGAGTTCACCCTTGCCTAGGAGGATCATATGAGAGATACTACTCAGGAGTTGGAGACTGTGTACGAGGCACTCAGAGTAGCAGAGCAGGAGCTTGAGGTGACCCGTGCTTCAGCCATCGGGATGATCACTGAGCTGGGAAAGGCCCTAGAGGCGGTCGAGGACGAGTTGGAGCGCGTGACTCGAGGAGTTCAGGAGCCAGTTGGAGAGTCCGAGGAAGATCCAGAGGAGCGAGAGTGGGAGCCAGAGGAGAGTGTAGACCCTGTTGTCGCAGAGGACCCAGTAGTAGGTCACCAGGATAGGTTCGCTCCTATGCCAGCTCACCCACCGGTGTATGCGCCGGGTCAGCCTCAGCCAGGGTGGCTGGATGAGTGAGTGTCAGCCTTGGAGCTGTGTTGAGACTCGAGTGTGAGTCGCGTCTTTAAGTTAGTCTTTACCTTTTTAGTTGACGTTAAGGTTTCGTGTTTAGTTTGCTTCTTTGTAATGCTGAGTGTGCAGTATGTGTTGCAAAGCCTGTAGGCTTAAATAAGCGGCTATACCAAGAATAATAAAGAATTATTTCAGTTGGGTATAACCTATCTCCCCGCTTTAGAAATTCTTACTTCTTATCTATGCTACATCTACCTTTCCTAACCCAAGAGGCAATCATCAGATGGTGAATACTCGAGGGAACAACGGTGCTTCAGGAAGTAGACTGCGCCAGAACGACCATACCAACGACGGGGGCAGCCCTCAACCACCGCCAGTCGACATGCAGAATCTGGGAGCGTTTCTTGCCGCGCAGACTCAACTGATGCAGACTATGATGCAAGCAGATGACCAACGCAGACCAACAACAACAACCCCACAGCTCGAACAACCATGGTGGACCCGGACCTCACTCAAAGCTATCGATTTATGAGGACTAGGCCACCAACCTTCTCAGAAATGTGAATCCTTTGGAAGCCGATGGTGGCTTAGAACTATTGAAAAGAAGCCGCACATCACGCAATGTGAAGGCAATGAGAAGGTGCTCTCGCCTCTCATCAACTTGAAGGAACCGCCCAGAATGGTGGGAGAATTATCGTGCCGCTCATGGAGCCCTACAAGAGATCACACAGGAGGAGTTTACTAATGCTTTCCGCCAATATCATGTCCCGGAGGGAATGATGGACCTTAAGAAGGAAGAGTTCAGGGCTTTGAAACAAGGAGGCCAACCAGTGGCCGAGTACCTGAACAAGTTTACTCAGTTAGCTCGCTATGCCCCTGAACACGTAGCGGCAGATAAAGCTAGGCAGTCTCGTTTCATGAAGGGAATTCAGGATCGCAGTGGGGTGATCACCCACAATTTTCCGGACTTTCGTGAACTAGTCAATAAGGCTTTGATCCTAGAAGATAAGCGCAAAGAGCTGGGTGAGAACCGTAAGCGCTTAATGACTAATCAGGGTGGACGTCCAAACCATCTACGTTTGAGGATGTCACCACAACAATTTGCTAGGTTCCAACCGCCAGCCGTGAACAAGACATCAACCCCTGCACCTCGCCCTGCCAATCAGAACTTCCAGACACCAGCACAGGGCAACAATGCGCCAGGAGGGAATCAGCAGTCTGCAGTGAAGAGATGCTACACATGCAATGAGCCAGGGCACTTTTCTAATAGGTGTCCACATAAGGGAGGCATCACGCCAGTTCGTTTCAACTTGGAAACAACACCTGCCAAGGCACCAACCTCAGGAGGAAATCGTGCGCCAGGTCAATCTGGAGCAACCCCGCAATCAACAGTGCGCGGAAGGATCAACCACATCACCGCGGATGGAGCTCAAGAGGCTACAGACGGCGTACTGGGTAAGTTTCTGGTCAACTCAGTACCTGCTACAGTTTTGTTTGATTCTGGAGCTTCGCATTCGTTCGTTTCTCAAAGTTTTGCAACCAAGAATGGATTTAAAGTGGTGAATCTTAAGTGTGTGCTCTTAGTCCAAGCCCCAGGATCTGAGCTTAGATCTAGGCTTGGGTGTTTGGGAGCTAAGTTGCTTATGGATGGGATAGAATTTCTCGCGAATCTTATCTTGATAGATGCGCAATCCCTAGACGTCATCCTTGGAATGGATTGGCTATCTAAGCATAAGGTTGTTTTGGATTGTGGCCGAAGGATCGTAACTTTGGAAGGCCCTAGTGGCAAGAAAGTAGAATTTCAAGCAACCGCAGTTCGTGATGGGCAGTTAGTGGTCAACAGCGTGAAAGCCATCAGCATGGAAGATGTGCTAGTAGTCAGAGAATACCCAAATGTGTTTCCAGAAGATTTGCCAGGACTGCCGCCGGATCGCGATATCGAGTTTGTCATTGAATTAGCACGGGGACAGACCGATATCAAAGAGACCATATCGGATGCCTACCGACGAGTTAGTGGAAATGAAGAAGCAGATTGAGGAACTGCAAGAGAAAGGTTTCATTAGACCTAGTTCATCACCATGGGGAGCCCCGGTTTTGTTTGTTCGTAAAAAGGACGGAAGTCTTAGAATGTGCATCGATTATCGTGCACTGAATGAAGTAACGATCAAGAATAAGTATCCGTTGCCCAGGATCGATGACTTATTTGATCAGTTAAGAGGAGCTGGAGTTTTCTCCAAGATAGATCTTCGTTCGGGATACCATCTGTTGAAGATCCGAGTGGAGGATGTGCCTAAGACTGCGTTTTCTACGCGATATGGACATTATGAGTTCACAGTCATGTCATTTGGATTGACGAATGCCCCTGCATATTTCATGAACATGATGAATAAGGTTTTCATGGAATATTTGGATAAGTTTGTTGTAGTCTTTATAGACGATATCTTGGTTTACTCGAAGACAAAGGAAGAGCATGCAGAACATCTGAGGATGGTTTTAGACAGGCTGCGAGAACATCAGCTATATGCTAAGTTTAGCAAGTGTGAATTTTGGAAGGAAAAGGTTGAATTTCTTGGTCATGTAATGACTACTAAAGGAGTTGCAGTTGACCCCAGCAAAGTGGATGCAGTGTTGCATTGGGAGCAACCGAAGTCTGTTACTCAGATCCGTAGTTTTCTGGGAATGGCGGGATATTACCGTCGGTTCATAGAAGGATTCTCGACAATTGCTAATCCCCTGACGCAGTTGTTGAAGAAGGAAAAAAAGTTTGCATGGACGCTAGAGTGCGAGAAAAGCTTTATGGAATTAAAGAAGTGTTTAACGACAGCCCCCGTATTAGTGTTACTAGATGTGCAGAATGGATTTGATATTTATTGCGATGCTTCAAAGCAAGGCTTGGGATGCGTGTTAATACAAGAAGGAAAAGTCGTTGCTTATGCGTCGAGACAGTTAAGACCGCATGAAGTGAACTACCCAACGCATGATTTGGAGTTAGCAGCCGTAGTGCATGCTTTAAAGATATGGCGTCATTATCTCATAGGAAATAGATGTGAGATATATACAGACCATAAGAGCCTGAAATACATATTCACTCAAGCAGATCTGAATATGAGACAGCGAAGGTGGCTAGAGCTAATTAAGGATTATAATGTGGGAATTCATTATCATCCCGGAAAGGCCAATGTGGTAGCAGATGCTCGAGTCGAAGAGCCATAGCGCCAATACGCTAACAATGGAGGATCAACGAATTATGCAAGGAATTTGAAACTAAGGTTGGAAGTCGTTCGCAAGGAATGGTATTTGCTGACCGAAGTAAAGCCAACGCTGGAAGGTCAGATTAGAGAAGGCCAGAAAGATGACGATAAAATTTCTAAGATTAAGGCTAAAAAGGAAGAAGGCATAGCCGTAGATTTCACTCTGGATGAGCAAGGAACAATGTTCTTCAAAGGCCGAATTTGTGTGCCGGATAAAAAGGAACTAAAACAGTTGATTCTTGAAGAAGCTCATGATTCTAAGTACTCGATTCACCCAGGAAGTGCCAAGATGTACCAGGATTTAAAGGAGCGATTTTGGTGGCCTAACATGAAGCGTGAAGTAGCTGAGCATGTTGCTTTATGTGACGTATGTCAGAGGGTAAAGGCCATGCATCAAAGACCAGCCGGTTTGTTGCAGCCATTGAAAATTCCGGAATGGAAGTAGGAGGAAATCGGAATGGATTTTATCACCGGTTTACCTAAAACTCAGAAAGGTTACGATTCCATTTGGGTAATTGTGGATCGTCTAACCAAGGTCGCCCATTTTATCCCAGTGAAGACCACTTACTCCGGAGATCGTTTAGCAGAGCTGTACATGTCGAAGATTGTATGTTTGCATGGAGTGCCCAAGAAGATCGTGTCGACATGAGGGACCCAATTTACCTCAAGATTTTGGAATAAGTTGCACGAAGCAATGGGAACTAAATCAATTTTAGTACTGACATATCACCCGCAGACAGATGGTCAGACTGAAAGAGTAAATCAGATTTTAGAGGATATGTTGAGAGCTTGTGCTTTAGCTTATGCTACATCTTGGGATAAAAGTTTGCCATATGCAGAATTCAGTTACAATAACAGCTATCAAGCTAGCCTGCAGATGTCACCATTTGAGGCGTTGTATGGACGTGCTTGTCGTACTCCGTTAAATTGGAATGAAATAGGAGAGCGTTTGGTTTTCGGGCCAGATATCCTCGAGGAAGCCGAAAGTCAAGTCGCAATGATCAGAGAAAGGTTGAAGATAGCACAGTTAAGACAGAAAAGCTACGCAGACAACCGTCGTCGAGATTTGAGTTTTGAACCATAAGATCATGTGTATCTCGGGTTACCCCTCTTAAGGGCGTTAAAAGATTTCACGTTAAAGGAAGCTCGCGCCAAGATATGTCGGTCCGTTCAAGATTTCGAGCCGTCGAGGAGAGGTAGCTTATCCATTAAAGTTGCCCTCAGTCATTGGCAGGAGTGCATGATGTATTCCATGTGTCGCGACTTAAGAAGTGTCTCAAGTGCCAACAGAGCAAACCCGTTGGATGCAATAGAGCGCAAGAAGATTTGACTTACAAAGCAGCAAGTCGAATTTTGGATGTTATGGAGCGCAAGACCGTAAACAAGTCTATTCGCTTTTGCAGAGTTGATGGAGCAATCATTAGAAAGTGAAGCCACTTGGGAGCGAGAAGAAGATTTGAAGTCAGAATTTCCGAACCTATTCTCTAGTTAGCCCTGAATCTCGAGTTGAGATTCTGTTAAGGGGGGGAGGTTTGTAACATCCCAAAATTTGGCTTATTTAAGTTTTTATTGCTTAAATGTGCATTTATAATTTTCTGGAATTTATTTGGATTTTTCTGGATTTATTGGAATTAATTTTAAATCAGGTTTATTGCCCTTTTATTCAAATCTATTTAAATCTGTGCAAAGTTAAAATAAAGTTTTGGCAAAAATATTTTATTGAGTCCAGAATGACTCAAAGTATTTTTGAGATTTTTCTTGGATTTTAACTGATTATTTTATTGCCTAAAATAAATAAAACGAATTTCTGTAATTATTTTAAAAAAGAAATCTTTTAAAATCAACCTAAATAGTACCAGGCCGAGCCCAAGTACTGTGCGATTGCGGCCCATTTGGCGCAGACCGGTAACCGCGCACCGCCTACCGCTTGGCTGTGTTCGAGAGGAAAGCACCGCATCCATCGGATCTTGATCGGAGGGTGGACATTTGTTCTTAATCGGAGAAACCCTAACGATCCTCAGCCGTTGGATCGGGTCGCGTGAAGGGTTCTGATCTCGCCGCGTCACGTGCACGGGAGTCCGTCCGATTCACGACGCGTGGACGATTGAGACTTCGTCGTCTCCGGGACTCGTCGCCGTAACGGACTCGGACAGCGCCGCCGCGTATGGAACGAACTCCGCCTCGGACACGACAGCCGAGGGGGCTATTTATGCCGCGGACCCCGCCCCGAGGTTGAACCATCTGTGCCGCTTCGTTTGCCCCGATCCTCATCGCTGGAATCGTCGTGTCTTGTCGCCAGAGCTCGCCGGAAGTGACGCAAGCGCCGCCGAGAGTTTTAGCGAGATTCCGACGGCAGCAGGGAGTTCTTCGCCGCAGCGGAACCAGTTTCGGACTCATCTCGTCGCGCTGAACCAGATCCGCAGTGTCATCTCGCCGGAATCACGCCAAAACGCCGCTGCCTTGGTCTTCGTCTTCGGGTCCGGTGAGAGTTCGCCGCCGCGTCTTCATCGCCGAGCTCAGAAGCTTTGGACCGTCCGATCTAGGTCCTTCGGTCGAGATCGTGCCGCGTAGCCTTTCAGCCCCGTCCGTTCGATCGGATTCGTGCGCTCTGGATCGCGCCGTCGCCGCAGCCAATCTGGCCGTGCCGCGTGTCGGGCGCAAGCGCCGAAGCGTCGTGGACCGGGTCTGCGGTGGACCAGAGGAGGTCTCGTGGACCCAGTCTATGCGCCGGAATACGTGGCAGCGTCTGATTGGCTAGCGCCAGGGCTGACGTCAGCGTGATGTCATGCTTGCGTCATAATCGGTTTTTAGAATAAAAATAAATCTGTTAATTCGAATTTCGATTTTACGATTTGAGATTTATTTCAAACTTCAAAAGGCTATATCTTTTGCTCGTAACTCGGATTTGAGTGATTCTGGTTTCTAAAAATTTGTAAAATTGAGATCTATTTAATGGTGAATTTTATTTGATTTTTGGAGTTCATTTGCTCTCTGTTTTGGTATTTATTTGCTTTTCTTCTTGATGCACGCTGTAGACGTTGAATTGTGCGACGCTCGGAGGAAGATCCGGCAACTCAAGAGCAAGTTCGAGAACAGATCAGGACCTATTCCAAGGCAAGTTGTGCTTTGATCATGTTGAACCCATGTTTATAAAATTGCTATATTTGATTTACCCTATTGCATATATTTCAAATATACAATTGTTTTAAATTAGATTGGGTTTAGCTAATATGCCGATTGATCTACACCCTACCTTGTCATTGTATGCCATGATCCATTGTCACCCTAGATTGGTTAAATATAGTTGGTTAATAATTATAATCAACATTGGAGGATTAGTTCGTATTAGTTGCTTAGCCTTGCCACGTCATCACATGTGTCGATCATTGATAATTAATCTTGATTAATGGAATATGGAACAATGTTATGAACTTGTGTGTCATGTGGAATCACGATGAGATTGAGTTGTTGTGGCGAGTCATGTCACGCAACGATGTTGAATTGTTGATGGCACGTGGTGCTTGGTAATCAACGGGGTGATAATAACTTAGATTGGGGCAAGTGACAAGGGGCGAGGATGCCAAGGTGGGCCCAATGGGCAGAGGGTATGTGGATGTCTTGCCTTGATCACACTAAGGACTTAACCTTGCAAGCCTTTGACCTGAGTCTATCGTGCAACCACATGTCTGGTATGGGCCAGCCTAGCTGAGTAATTTGCAATGTCTTAATTTTTGGTACTATCGTGGTCGGTGTGAATTCCCGAGTTATGGAGCAATTCACATGGCGCAAGAGGGGGGCCCTGGATGTGGTAACCAGTCTCACCAGTGTTGAAACCTTAGCAGGTAGTATCAGGTTAAGCCAGAGCATTGTAAAGGCTTTGTTATAATCACTCGCCTTGGTGGTGTTTAGTTGTATCGCGTGGGTAAAGTGCATAACCTCTGCAGAGTGTGAAACTATTCGGATAGCCGTGCTCGCGGTATTGAGCAATGCTCGGGAATTACAGTTAAGGGTTAGTTTAATTAATTGGACAACTTGGTTGGGATGGCGGAATGCCATATGGAAGATGGAATTTGACTTAGGATTGGAAACTTGGTTTACTTGAAAAATACTGAATTTATTTACTATTGATATTTGTTTTACAGTTTTACAATCTATTTACTGTATTTGTTCATAAATGCTGCTTATTGCAAAATAACCATGATAGCCTATCCATTGGAATAAGCCTTGCATATAGATACATAGAATTGCATTCTGTGCACAACTTGTTGAGTGCTTAAGTACTCACCCTTGGCAAACAACAATAATCAACAGTTGAAGAATCTACACCTGTTTTGGAAGATGAAGTCTATGAAGACATGAGTCATTAGGGTCCGAAACCTTGTCGGTTGCCTGTGTTGAACTGATGAGCTATCTACGTTTTCTACTTTCCGCTGCTTAATTACTAGTTTTTATTTTCAGTCTTGCCCTGCGTGGCTTAATAATGTAAGTTGGTCATAAGATCATACCTTTAGATATATCAATGAATGAACTATTATTCTATTATCGTTGTGTATGATGTGATATGTACCAATGTTGAGCTGTGTGCACTAGCGTTGATCCTGGGACTAGTGCGGTAAACACAGTGGGTTCGAATCAGTGGATTCGGGTCCTTACAGTCAAGTGCACCGAGCAACCCCAATGCCATGCGAGGGTGGCATCTAGAGTGGCTTCTGGCATGGTGTAGGTGTTATCCAAACTATCCCTCTCACGGGAGGGACAGTAGGGGTATAGCTGCGCCATCTCAGGAAGGTCGTAGCGAAGCCGGACAATGGTGGCATATGCCCCATCGTTCAGCACCGTAAGTGGGATCGGCGCCATCCCGTGGTAGCGTCGTAAAGGCTCCCCACCGTGGCGACCGTGAACAGTCACCTCAACAGCATACACCCACAAGGCGGGGCTAGTCGCAGCACGGGAGATAAGATACTCCGGCGATTCAGTCAAACCCGCGCGGCGTATTATGTTCCAGAGCGTTTGCTTGACCAAGCCTTCCACCATCGCCTGCATATAATAGCAAGGCTCCCATTGACGCACCATCTAAGACAATAAAGTTGATGGTTAGCAAGACCTTATATGGAAGCCAAGGTAGGGGTTAAGGAAAAAAACAAGAAACTGAAATTTAGCAATGCAGTTAGTTCTGTCCAGCATATTCGTAGAATTTTTATATGTTGTTACAGTGCTAATAAAATTGCGAAAATTTTTGGGTAGCTTCCTGGAACATCTATATACCCATGGAAACATTTTCGAAATTTTTTCACTTCCATATTTACCTAAAACAATGTAGAAGTGGGGTTCTGTCCAGAATTGTCGTTTTGCGCGCACTACCCCCTTTTAAGGTTCTAACTCTCGCTCCTTAGGCCGGAATCTCACAAAATTCTATGGGATTAGTCTCAACCCAATATTGACCCGTTCCAAAATTTTAGTGAAATTTTCTATGTCTCTAGGTTGATCAATCAATACCCTAGGCTTCCTTAACCTTTTATCGACTTGTGGCCTACCTAGCTTTTGATACAAGGTGAGGTTTTGAAATTTTTCATCTCCAAGGAGATGGTTCAGAACAAGGTGAGGTTAGAGAGCTTCTTGCTGGTCCTATTGTATTTTAAAGTTCCAAAACTAGCATTCATAACTTTGGAACTTAGTCTTCATCAATTTTTGAATGGCATAAGAAGTAGAGCAAAGTTTTTATGGTGTTATTTTTCGAAAAACCCACTTTTGAAGTTCAAGATGAGCACAAATTCCTTTTGAAAGGTAGGATGAGAAAGAAAACCTATGAAGAAGACAAGAATAGCATTCTACATTTTCTCAAATAGCCTTTATACCCAAAATTAATCCTTTGAGAGAAACTTTGTCCTTAACTATCGACCATGCTAACTATGGCTTTTTCCTATAGTCATATGGGCTCTAATACCAACTCTTGTGGGCACCCAAAAACACGAATCAATCCTTGCTCGTGCGTCGGACTTAGAGGTGACACCCATACTCCACTTAAGTGTATGATCACTGTCACCCAAAAGTCCCGTGTACGGAGTATTAACCAGATGGCCCTCACCCAAGCAAATATGAGCCACCTAGTTACACCGTACACACTTACGCAACCAAGAGAGTTTTGATTCCATTCCGAACAACCATACCGGGATTGAAAGCAACTCATCCAAGCATAGTACTCACCGTCCATCTCAGAACCTTGGTATCGCCCACACTCACCAAGGGGAGTGCGGGCAATAGTGAAAGAATGACAACCGCTCGAGTTTATGCATTAGATAGTTGAAAACAATTCGAGGTTCCCGGATATGTGTCTAGTGCTAGTTCCCAAGATGAACGCCTAGCACCCACATATCCCGCATTCGAGATGTATCGCAACACATACACACAAGACTAAGTAGTTGTTATAGCATAAACATAAACTAGAACTAATACAACTACTTACTATTACAAGTAGTGACCGACCGGCCAAATATTACAAGTCCATAAGTAAAGTGCAACGAAAATAACATATATAACAAAAGCGGGACAGCAGTATGCCCATCCCTACCCAAAGGCAACCGACTTGGGAAAAACCCAAGTTCATCCGTCATCATGATCATCGGTCCCCGGAGTATAATAAGCGTCGTCGGGGCATTCTTCCATTTCGGCTTCTATATTATATTGATTAAGCAACTGTGAGTACATGTATGTGCTCGCAAGACTTTAGTGTATGGAAATATTGTAAATGCAACCTAGAACAAGGATTACAAGTTTCTACACTAGTCTCATTTCAGCATAAAGCAGATTTTGTTTAGCAAGTTAATGTTGCATAAAACATGGCTGCGAAAAACAAGTAAAATTAGCCACCATTGGCTCCCAAAGTTTTCCATACCAACCCAACACCGTTCCCAAACGTTTTGGCAAAAACAAAGACTATACTTAACATTATTTTCCCAAGTTGCTCATGACCGCAAGCACGGCTAATTAATTAGATTTTAATCTCTGCAGAGAGTGTACACTTTACCCACATGACACATTCTATCAATCATGTCAACCATGCCTCGCGATACGTACCGTACCCGATTTGCTAGACTGTGACAAAACCATTCAACTAGTTAAAGCTTAGCCTTGCCCCAATGACTGTGATGTGAAACCCTTGCCATAGTTCCGGAGATCCTGAACCGATGGTGCCCCACCATGAACTCTCCACATGACAAGGCATACACCGTTGTATTGGAATGCTTGGGCCCCAACACCTCGGTGAAGGGAGCACCTAGAATGACACCAGTCCATCGGATCATCCATACTGCTTCGGCCTACCAAAATTAAAGGCTAAACTCTAACTAATCTAGTGAGTTTAGTCTATCCCATACTAGCACATGTGGTTGCACAAAAACACTTAGGTGATAGCATCAAGTTCGGTCCTTAACTGACCCGGGCGAGAATCTCCCCCTAACTACGCGTGAGGTCCTTTTCACGCCTCAAGTTAAGTAATAACTCGCCTGGGTCTAAATCATAAGTTTGAGTTGGATTTTTATCAAATTAAGTGGAAACCATACCGTGGTTCCATCCATTTAAACAAAGTTTGCTCAAAGTAGTTGAAACATCTCCCATCATTTTGAAAGTTGTTCTAATGAGCATGTCTAAGCAATACAAATGGAAGTTTGCAAGTTTTACCCAAGTGACATTATGTATTGTCTAACCAATACTAGGTTACAATGGCAAGTGTTCAAATGACAAGGTAAAGGTAATGCATACAAGTGGATTTAGCTACCATTACCCACAATATAGCAAATTAAAACATACACGCATGCATATAGTTTGATAAAACAACATAAATTTGCAAATATGGGATCAAAATGGTCAAAAGAGGGTTCTTGCCTGGTTGCTCTTCTTCTGGATTATAATCCGGGTCGTAGTCGACATCGTTAATAACCGAATCCGAATTATCGTCGTCTATGCGTCGAATAATAAGAACCGAGACAAAAGCAAATGACAACAATTCAAATGGGGCAAAAAGAAATCAGATGTAAATACCAAATAAAAACTTACCAAGAAGAATATGGTGATTGTGAGTTCTTGATTTATCACTTTCATAATGATTTCATTAGAACTTTGTTTATGTGAGGCCTTTTCTTGAATGTGTTACTTTCATCCTCTATTATAAGAAGCTAAAATTATAATCATAGCTAAGTATATTTACGAATTCAAGAGGCTACAATTATGTATCTTTGTATGTAGTACTTAGCTTTAAGTATTCATGCATGGGAGTAATTCCTACATGTTGGATCTGAAATTTTTAAGGTATTGGATGTTACTACTTGGTTATGCGACGATTCTTGCATTACAGATGTTGCGGTTTAAAAATTCCGATTTCATTCGTCCATATAAACGATTCTAGCAACGCTATCTTTTAGGGTTTTTGCTCTAGCAAGTTTTATATGATAAGTAAGTTAAAATTAAAATGTTTTTCCATATTTTGGTTGTACATATACTGGTTTATGATTCTGGGTTGATTCCCCCAAAATTTAGGTTAAGCTGAGTTGTTTTTTCAAGCTGCTGAAAGTGCTTAAGTGTTATAGTTTTAGTGCAGTTTGTAGTCTTTGAAGGTATTTGCGGCCTTGAGTTTTATATGCTACGCAGGATATAAATGGAATATTTTCCCATATTATGGCACCATAAATACTATAGGATGCTACTAAGCTATTTTTTCATTATTTCCCATTTATACAATATATTTTATGGGTTGCCGAAAAGCTTATAACATCATGCCGATCGCGTGGTTTCGGTCCAGTTTTATTTCTTCGATTGCGACTGCACCTTATGGGATAATCTAACCATTTTTCAGGCATAAGTAGGGGATATCCCTAAAAGTGTTTTAAAGTTGGTCCCGCGATATTTCACATTTATTTGAGATATTTTTCATGTATATGGTCATTAAGGCTTAATATGGCTTAACTTAAAATTGTTAAAAATGATGTCATTTATGCACAGAAAGTAATTAGATGTCATTTTAAGGTCATAGCATTTGATTTTGTCAAATTTGAGGTTCGTTTGCGAAATTTATATCCGTTTGAATATTTTGCCGATTGAATGTTTGACTAACTAGCAAATAGTGCATACTTAAGTGAAATCTTAAAAAAAATTATACTTATGATATATGTAATCTCATGAGTGCAACTAAACATGTTTCGTCAAATTTTGAGCTCATTTGCACAGTATTTTAACCATTTGAATCTTCCATGTTAGTAAGGGTTTTAAACAATCAATTTTTTATTAAAAATACATTCAAACATAAATATTTTTTGCAGAAATGGATTTTATAGTGTTTCAGTAACGTATGTGATTTATTTCATGATTTATTGAACAAGAGACTATATAGTTGCTTCATAACACCTATTTTGAGCCTAACATTCAAACTCTATTTAAAGATTTAAACTGCAAGTAACATATAAATTTTTATTGCAGATTCTAATTCTTTATTTCAAAACTCAAATTTAGAAACTAATTTCGTTCCATTTGGACACCCCTAGCAAAAGATATGAAGGTTTGAATTGCAAAAGGCAAAAATAAAAATTTATATTGCAAAAACTGGATTCGAAACCAAGACCTGTCTGTTACATTTTTGAGTTGCTCTACGACTGCACCAAGATGTTTCTTGTGACTAGTGTGCATGCAAAATTACTTGAGCTATACCTCTTACCAACCCTATAACTTGACTGGAACGGCAATGGAGTTTTGACAGAGGCGATGCTAGACTTGGATGCTCACACGGGAAGGACGCTGGAGAGGGTGAGGCACGGCAAGGGGAAGTCCTTGGCGTCGGCGGCGGTCACCGGAGTTGGCGACGGTGCCGACGAAGCACGTCCCCACCGTGCGGCTACTGGGAAGATGAGAACCGTAGTGCGATGGCTCGGCGAGCTGCATGCAATGCGCAAGGTCACGTCAGGCAAAAGCATGGCAGCCAAGTGCGCAAGGGAATAGGCTAGCTCACCTGAGTGTTTGCCCTGGGGTCGAAGGGCTTGCTGGTCGGTATCCTGCTTCGACGAGCCTTCGACAGAGAGAAGTGGGAGAGCAGCAAGCAGAGCAGACGACGAGGCAGCTGCCGGTCTTTATGGCCGCACAGGGGAGTAGGTGAGGCGCGGTATGGGCAGGAGACAGAGCTCGCGAAGTCAGCCGGCCGAGCCGCATGGCGCCAAAGGTCTGCCGCGGCATTACTCGGGCAGCAGCGTGGCACCTGCTCACTGCGCGAGTTGGGACAGAGAGGAGGGAGAGAGGAAAGGAGAGGAGAGGCTGGCCGGTGGGTCCATGTGGCTGGGGTCCCCTGCCAGTGACAAAGCAACTGGTTTCATCGATTGCATGGGCAGTTTTGGCAGTTGAAAGCATTTATGGTTCAATTCGGGATTGAATGTTTGGTTGGCTGGGTGATGGTTCTAGCTTGGTTTAAAAATTTTACAAATTTTTGAGTTGGTAGTCCAAGGAGTCTACTTTCGATTTTCGTTTGTTTCACTTGATTATCTCATGCAGTTTAAGAACAGTAATTCTTCAAATTTGACTGATTTCAAACTGTTTTTGAAATTTTGAGCTATTGAAATTATCTGCAAAAATTCTTGAAAAATTATATTTATACATATTATGTGCTCTATTATTTTACAAAATTATTTTCTATAGCATGTTGTTTAAAGTTTTCAAGAGTTTCTTTAATGTGTTTGATTTAGGTATTTAAAAGCCATTTAGTTCCAAAACTCAAATCTTGGAATAAATGAATAAATCCAAAGATAAGCTCAAATGAAAATTCAAATGTGCAATAAGATTCATGAAATTTCACTTTATTCATTTTCTTGAATTCGGGATGTTACACTCTAACATTGATTATATTACAGCAATAATAATATGTAAAGTAAAAACCGTTGGAAGGACATGGATCATATTACAACAATAATAAAGACAATAAAGACTAAGTTAAAGTATACCTGCTGAACTAGAGAAGATGAAAACTAATTACTGGCCTTAGAATATATGATCATATGTAACAGATGGCCTACCACGCAAACTGCAAATTAATAGGAAAAGATGAATTAGTAAAAAAACAAAGAAAAAGGTTGTGAGGATGTAAATGGTAAAATTACAGTGGGTTGATGTTCACTAGTGATTCAGCTCTGCAGTTGTAACATCCCAAAATTTGCCCAAATATTATTTTATGGTTTAAATGTGCATTTATGATTTTCTGGAATTTATTTGGATTTTTCTGGAGTTATTTGAATTAATTTTAAATTATGAATATTGACCTTTTGTTCAAATCTATTTAAGTTTATGCAAAGTTAAAATAAAGTTTTGACAAAAATATTTTATTTGAGTCCAGAATGTCTCAAAGTATTTTTGAGATTTTTCTTGAATTTTTCCTATTAGTTTTATCGCTTAAAATAAATAACATGAATTTCTGGAATTATTTTAAAAGGGAAATATTTTAAAAAAGCCGAATGAACAGTATCGGGCCAAGCCCATTTCTGTGCGGCCTAGTGCTTCGCGCCGTCGGCCCGTTTGGCCCGTGTTCCAGATGAAATCACCGCATCCGTCGGATCTTGATCGGAGGGTGGATGTTTTTTCTCAAGCGAGGAAACCCTAGCGATCCTTAGCCGTTGGATCGGGTCGCTTGGAGGACTCGGATTTTGCCACGTCGCGCGCGCGGGTGTTCGTTCGATTCACGACGCGTGGACGGCTGGGACTCTTTCTTCTCCGAGACGCGCCGTCGTATCGGACTCGGATTGCGCCGCCACGTACGGGACGAACTCCGCCTCGGACACGGCCGTCGAGGGGGCTATTTAAGCCGCGGACCCCACCCCGAGGTTGAACCATCTGTGTCGCTTCGTTTTCTCCGCTCATCGTCGCTGGAATCGTCGTCGTCTCGTCGCTAGAACTCGCCGGAGGTTGTCGCAAGCGCCGCCGAGGGTTTTCGCGATTCGGCAGCCAGCGGGGCGTTCTTCGCGCAGATGGAACCAGATCGGATTCGCCTCCTTGCGCCGAACCAAATCCGCAACGTCGTCTCGCGGAATCGCGCCGCGCTACCGGCTTGGTCTTCTTCTTCGTTGCCGGTGAGGTCTCGCCGTCGCGCCTCCATCGCCAGGTCCAAAAGCTCGGGACCGTCAGATCTGAACTCGACGGTTGACGCGTCGCCACGTCACGAGCCATCAGTGACCGTCTGATCCGTCTTCCTCGGACCAGATCGAGCGGTGCGTGCGACCAATCAGGGTGTGCCGCGTGGTGGCGCAAGCACCGAGGCGCCATGGGCCGGGTTCACGGTGGACTAGCTCCAGTGTGGACTCGATCTATGGACCGAGCAGCGTGTCGCGCTCGATTGGCTCATCCAGTAGCGACGTCACGCTTGCGTAGTAATTCTATTTTCAGTTTAAAATATATCATTAATTCTGATTTTCTGATTTTTGCAATTTCAGTATTTATTTCAAACTTCAAAAGGCTATATCTTTTGCAATTTAACTCGGATTTGAGTGATTCAAATTTCTAAAATTTGTAAAATTGAGATCTATTTAATGGTGAATTTTATTTGATTTTTGGAGTTCATTTGCTCTCTGTTTTGGTATTTATTTGCTTTTCTCCTTGATGCAGCGTGAGGCGTTGAATTGTGCGGCGCTTGGAGGAAGATCCAGCAACTCAAGAGCAAGTTCCAGAACCAGATCAGGACCTATTCCAAGGCAAGTTGTGCTTTGATCATGTTGAACCCATGTTTATAAAATTGCTATATTTGTTTTACCCTATTGCATATATTTCAAGTATACAATTGTTTCAAATTAGATTGGGTTTAGCTAATATACCAGATTGATTTATACCCTACCTTGTCATTGTATGCCATGATGCATTGTCACCCTAGATTGGTTCAATATTGTTGGTTAGTAATTATAATCAACATTGGAGGATTAGTCCGTATTAGTTGCTTAGCCATGCCACGTCATCACATGTGTCAGAATCATTGATAATTAATCTTGATTAATGGAATATGGAACAATGTTATGAACTTGTGTGTCATGTGGATCACACGATGAGATTGAGTTGTTGTGGCGAGTCATGTCACGCAACGATGTTGAATTGTTGATAGCACGTGGTGCTTGGTAATCAACTGGGTGATAATCATTTAGATTGGGGCAAGTGACAAGGGGCGAGGAGGCCAAGGTGGGCCCGATGCGCAGAGGGTATGTGGATGTCTTGCCTTGATCACTCTAAGGACTTAACCTTGCAAGCCTTTGACCTGAGTTAATCATGCAACCACATGTCTGGTATGGGCCAGCCTAGCTAAGTAATTTGCAATGCCTTAATTTTGGTACTATCGTGGTCAGTGTGAGTTTTCGAGTTATGGAGTAATTCACATGGCGCAAGAGGGGGGCCCTGGATGTGGTAACCTGTCCCACCAGTGTTGAAACCTTAGCGGGTAGTATCGGGTTAAGCCAGCGCATTGTAAAGGCTTTGTTATAATCACTCGCCTTGGTGGTGTTTGGTTGTATCACGTGGGTAAAGTTCATAACCTCTGCAGAGTGTGAAACTATTCGGATAGCCGTGCTTTCATGTATTGAGCAATGCTCGGAATTACTGATTAAGGGTTAGCTTAATTAATTGGACAACTTGGTTGGGATGGCGGAATGCCATGTGGAAGATGGAATTTGACTTAGGATTGGAAACTTGGTTTACTTGAGAAATACTGAATTATTTATTACTGTTATTTGTTTTAAAGTCTTTATAATCTATTTGCTGTATTTGCTCATAAATGCTGCTTATTGCAAAATAGCCATGATAGCCTATCCATTGGAATAAGCCTTACATATAGTTACATAGAGTTGCATTCTGTGCACAACTTGTTGAGTGCTTAAGTACTCACCCTTGCCAAACAACAACAATCAACAGTTGAAGAATCTACACCTGTGTTGGAAGAGGAAGTCCAAGAGGACGCGAGTCATTAGGGTCCGAGCCTTGTCGGTTGCCTTTGGTGAACTGATGAGCTATCTACGTTTTCTTCTGTCTGCTGCTTAATTATTAGTTTATATTTTCAGTCTTGCCCTGCGTGGCTTAATAATGTAAGTTGGTCATAAGATCATACATTTAGCTATATCAATAAATGAACTATTATTTCTATTATCGTTGAGTATGATGTGATATGTACCAATGTTGAGCTGTGTGCACTAGCGTTGATCCTGGGACTAGTGCGGTAAACACAGTGGGTTCGAATCAGTGGATTCGGGTCCTTACAGCAGTTTGGGTATCATGGCACTTAGTCTCATCTAGTAAAGGATATATGTCATTCAGTGCCTTTAAGAATGCAGCTATGCAGCTAAATGTAATGTACAGGAGGGAGCAGCTAAATGTGAAGTACAGGACTTTAAGAATGCTCTTCCCAAATCCCACCAAGGTTAGCCTTATTCATCATTTTGCAATTTACTTGTTTGGGCTGCGAAATAACTTATTGATTCTCATATGAACAGCCGACCACTTAGATTTTCAATAGTATTTCCAACTTTCATTGGTTTTGTAAAGATAATCGAATTTCTAAATATCTTCATCCATTTCTTCTCAGAGAATGTTAAAATGCCCAAAACTGCCAACACCGAAATACTTTCCAGTCTAATAAACCTACATTTTATGAAAGATCGGAAAAAAACCATTAGCAAAACTGTGATTCATCTGTCTGATGTAGGTTCTTGAAGAAACATGAATTAAGTAATATGCATGGGATAACTTGTACAGGATTTCTCTGTAGAAATGTTCTTCAAGTTTTGTAGCATTAGAACAAACAAATAATACCCCCACAAACAGACTACACCGAACTTTCTCAATTAGTTTGAACCCCACAAACACACAATCATGTTGCGTAATATTGTGCAAATACAATATGTGGAATTAATTAGTCCTCTACCTTCACAAATTAAATAGCTCAAAGATCCCACAAAGAAAAACCATCATGGAGTTGGATCAACTGCAATCTGAATTTTCATCTTAACATGACAAAGCAATCCAAAAACTTCCCATGCTTCTTAACAAAATCTGACCAACTAAACAGAACATTCAAACATGGGAAAAAACATCGCTATTCTAAATGGGCAGAGGCCTCTCAAATGTTCAGAGTAAACCAGAAGCAATCCAAAAACTTCCACAATTATCGATCCATGAACAATAGCAAAAGGGGTAACTACAAAAGATTAATTCATCATCTAGTAAACATGAATTTTAGCACAGAACATCAAGGCAATAGAGCATACCAGTACTATACATCCACAGGGTAAGCAGAGAACACTAGCAAGATATGAAAGGTACGTGCAACCAGGTCAATAATCAGAACAAAGACTTCGCCATTTCCAAAACAAAGCAGCATCTCCATTGAAGTTCTAAAAAGATTTCATAAGATATAAGACATAAGAACAAACAAATAATACCCAGCTAGTGTTTCTATATCCGACGATGGCGCGGAGCTCGGGGAGGAGGCGGCGGCGTCAGGGCACCTTGCGGTGGGAGGCGACGGCTTGAGGGCGGTGTGGGGGCCAGGATGAGTTTGTGGAGGCCGATGACGATAGGGGGAAGGAGGCGCCAGTGAGGGGAGCTGGTCGCGGAGGCCAAGGATGCCGGGGTGGAGGAGGCATCGGGAAGAGCTAGGGCAAGAGGGCGGGTGGGGAATTAGCAGTGAAGTGGCGCGCGAGGTAGCAAGACACCGATCAGCGAGCACGTAGCGCATTAAATCTGTCCCCGAGCTCAGGCAATGTAGTCGGTCTGTAAACAAAACCAACAGTAATAAAAATAGCAATTCAGTCGGTTCTACACTACAACCGACAGTAATAAACATGCGTTAATACAATCGGTTCAAAACAAAAACCGATAGAAATTAAAAATGGCAATGCAGTCGGGTCCAAATGAAAACCGACACAGATGTAACTCACATTACTATCGGTTCCAAATAAAAACCAACACAGATGACTCAGTAGTGCTATCGGTTTGTATTAAAAACTGATACAGATGAAATCAGTAGCACTATCGATTTATTGTAATAATTGACACAGATAAATACAGTAGCACTATCGGTTTATATTAAAAACTGACAAAGTTGAATAAAGTATCACTATCGGTTTATATTAAAAACCGACACAGTTGAATGAAGTATCACTATCGTTTTATATTAAACCGATGCAGATGAATAGAGTAGCACTATCGGTTTATATTAAAAATGACATATATGAATATAGTAGCACTATCGGTTTATATTAAAAACCGACATAGATGTGAATATCACTATCGGTTTATATTAAAAACCGACACAGATGACCAAAATTAACTGTCCACTTAGAAGAGGAGTAAGAAGTACTCTCCTAGTGACAAATTGAGTACTGGGCTGTGAAGAACTTATGGTCTATTAGTTGTCATTTAACATGGTGTCTTGCTTGTTGGTGGGAAACGACAGTAGTTTTCTTGTTGTAATCACTAACTTGGCACATGCACAATTTCTAGCCTGACAAAAGCATGCAAGAGTAGAAAAGTCAAAAATTTGTCAAATAAAGTAAAAATTATTTGAGAATTACCAGAAATGAACATCGGACTAGTTTGAAGCTTTCCCAAAAAGAATTCCCTTAAATGGAATTTTCTTTTAAAACGTATGCTAAAATGTGCTTTGTAGGCATAAAGACTTATTGAACTTCCATTGAAGCCTCAAAATGCACTTCAACTTGGATTTCATAGAGATTTGAACTTTCATGGTATGAGTTAGGAATATTTGTTCAAGCCAATAATACAAAGAAATGCAAGAATATGTCATTTTGTGTCAAATGAAAGATTTTGGTGAATTTCAAATGTCTAGAACTTTTCATATACATTTTTAAAAACTTTTATAGATTTACACAAATATGGGCCTTTATGCGTAGTTCCTTCATTTATAGTACAACCCTTCTTGATGATCTATTCGCCTGTAATTGGTTCCATGTGTGTCATCGTCCCCGCTAACACAGGCCACATTCGCAAACAGAGGTATTTCATCGAATTGGTTGTACTCTTCTTCATTTATGACATTTTCAACTCATGTGATCAGCCTCTTGCCATGAAGAACGACGTGCAACCTCGGATTTGCCGGATCACGCACGTGAAGACTTGAGTTGCTTGCTTCGCAAGGATGAACGAGTCATCTTTGTAAGCAAGTCAACTGAGATCCACAATAGTAAAACCTCTCTTGTCGACCTTCACTCCATGTGGAAGTTCCACCCACTTACATCGGAATAATGAAACTTGGTATATTCCATAATCGAGCTTCCAAATTTCTTCGATCATCCTGTAGTAGGAGTTCATTGCGGTTGAGGATCCTCTTTTCGAGTGATGATCATCGAACAAAGCATCTATGCTTACACCAATGTTTTGAACAGTACTTTTGGCATCCTGACTTTCAGTGTAAAAGGTGTAGCCATTATTATCGTGCCCCTGCCATGTCTGTACATTAAATCTAGGTCCATCAGCCAAACATTTGACATTCTCACTAACGGAGACCTCCGCCTTTTCTTTGAACACTGTGAGAAATCGATCGTTGTGTCCTCACGTGATGGAAAGATCATCCATGTGTATTCTCTTTCCATAATATCAACTTGTGTTGATTGATCTACCCTACAACTTCTGCGTTGTGCTGCAAGACTGTCAAATGTGCTTTGCAATACATATCAAACTGTGGCCTCGTTAATTTGGACCCAACAGTTCCTTTGCCAGCAAGTCTGCCCTCATGGCGAGATACAGGAACACCGATTGATTGTGTTTTCCTAGATAGTTCATGCATAACTCAATAACCTCTTCAGTCCCATAACCTTCAACAATACTACCCTCAAGCATCGACCGATTCCTCACGTATGACTTTAATATACCCATGTACCTCTCGAACGGATACATGTAACGTAGGAATGCAGGTCCACATATCTTAATCTCTCTAACAAGGTGTACAACAAGGTGGACCATAGCGTCGAAGAACGATGGGGGAAATGCATCTCAAGCTAACATATAGTCTGCACCACCTCACTCTGTAAGTTGTCTAGCACATCGGGGTCAATAACCTTGCAAGAAATCGCATTAAAGAAATAACATAGCTTCGTGATTGCCAACCTAACATCCTATGGCAGAATATTTCTGATTGCAAAAGGGAGTATTTGGGTCATCAAGACATGGTAGTCGTGGGACTTCATTCCAAGCAACTTTAAATCATCCATGGACACAAGCTTCTTAATATTTGCGAAGTAGACCGATGGAACTTTAATACCTTAGAGATACTTGAAGAGGTCTTCTTTCTCCTTCTTGCACAGGGTGTAGCATGCAGAGGGGATATACGGACATTTTCTGTCATCCTCTTTCATTGCAAGCTTGGGCTCGATTCCCGTGCAGGCCATGTCACAGCGAGCATTCATACCATCATTGGTCTTCCCAGGAATGTTCAACGGGATGCCAACCAAATTGTCGCAAACATTATTCTCAATGTGCATATCATCAATACAATGTCGTACATCAAACTCCTTTCAGTATGGTAATTCCCAAAATATCGACCTCTTCTTCCACATGGTCCTGGGATGAACAGATTTATGGCTCTTTCCATACTGAATGTTGATATCCTCCACGCATGAATATACTTGCCTTCCACTCATAGGCTGTGGAGCCAAACGAATTTCCCTATTCCCATCAAATTTGTCATCCATCTTATGGTATCGATGACTTAGAGGTAGAAACCTACGGTGAGCCATGTATATAGTTTTCTTAGAATTCGGTAGCCACAAGCTGTTAGTCTCCTCTTCACAAATAGGACAAGCTTTGACTCCCTTCATATTGTAGCGCGCTAAATTACCAATGGCCAAGAAATCATTTATGGTGTAAAATATCATAGCCCTTAGGGTGAAGTGTTCTCTTTTGTACGCATCCCACACCGCGACCCCCTCATTCCACAATTTTACCAAATTCTCTATCAGTGGAGCAAGGTACAAATCAATATCATTTCCCGGCTGTTTGGGTCCCGAGATTAGCAACGACATCATGATATACTTCCGCTTCATGCACAACCAAGGAGGGAGATTGTAGATGCACAACAGAACTGACCAGGTGCTGTGACGACTACTCATGTTTCCAAACAGATTTATTCCATCGGTACTCAATCCAAATCTTATGTTCCTCATTTCGGCACCAAACTCCTCATATTTTCAATCGATGTTTCTCCATTGAGCCGAATCAGCGGGGTGTCTCAGCTTGCCATCTTCCTTTCGAGACTCATAATGCTAACGCAACAATTTTGGCTCTCTGGGATTTGCAAACAACCACTCCAAACGGGGAATGATGGGCATGTACCACAATACCTTGGTCGGTGCACTTTTAGTGACATCTTCACTATCGTCGCCCCGGCTCTTACGCTTCTTCTCATTACGCTTCTTCTCATTACACTTCTCCTTTTGTTTGTACCGGGGTACATCGCATACTGGACAAACGTGCAGTTCCTTATACGCGTTACAGTACAAGATGCAATCATTCGGACATGCATGTATCCTTTTTATTTCCATTATCATGGGACATAGTAGTTTCTTCGCTTCATAAATGCTTGTTGGCAACTCGTTTCCTTCCGAAAGCAGATCCAATAGCAGAACTAAAAGTGCATTGAAACTTGTATTTGTCCAACGGTGTTTTTTCCTTCAGTTCAAACAATGCAAGGACCGAACCCAACTTGGTGTATTTCGCTTTGCAACGCGAGAACAGTGGTTTGGCATTGTCTTCCAGCTAGCTTTTAAACTTTTCAAACTCTCTTTTCGTGTAATTTCCCTCCACATACCGCAACATTTGCTCCAAATTGTCCTCCTCCAACATGTCACACTGCAACTCGTCATCGGGTTCCACCATGTCTTCATTGCATACTGGAAGGGTACTACTTGTCCCCCCATGATGGATCCAACACGTGTAATTCCTCACGAAGTCACGTCGAATCAGGTGGTCTACAATTTGAGTTGGGTTGTTAAATCTCCTGAGATTGGTGCAATCAATGCAAGGATAATATATGAAGTTTGCACCCCTCTTCACCATGTCTTCTTTTGTAATTTTTTTGAACTCCTTAACACCCCTCTGAAATTCAGCACTCACACAGCTTTTGTGATACATCCATTCCTCACGATCCATCTGCAATTAAACTACGCACAATAAACTAAGCATGTACCAACGATGACTCCTAATCTCTAAATAGGTTAGGTCCTAATCCCATTCAAGAATATGTGGTTCAGACAAGTTCCTAAACCGTTGTACAACTCCAGAGAAAATTTCTACAGCATCTCCCCGTTGTTCTCCAAATACACGTCTCGACAATAGGTCAAGAGGGGTGTGTATCCGGAGAACACCAATGAGATGCTACCAAAATCTACTTTGGAGTTATACAACAGCTCAAGAACTTGCCCGAACCACAGATCCTCGAACTGTACAAAAAAATGTGGACAATTGCTTTATAAATATGTCATTTCAGCATATTATAAACAAGCACCTTCGAACGGGAGATGTAGATTACGCAACCTAAACTCTAATATTTATCATATGACAGCAACAATAATTCCAGATTAACACGAGAGCACTACAAAGATAATTACATGGACGTGTGCTTGTCAAATAAAGGGTGAGAAATCTGATAGGATACACACAATTCCAGTGCAACCTAAACTTTCTTCGCAACAAATCGAAATTACCTAGTGCAAAATTGAAGGGGTTTGAAGGAATGCTCACATTTTGAAGAAAACTACAAATAAGGGAAAAAAGAGGAAAAATCTCCTCAAGCTAGTGCTTCAAATTTACCCTCTTAACACCCAATCTTGAGGATTCAAATTTTTCTCACCTAAGTATTGCTTCCAACCAGAATATGTGCTGTTTTTCGGATGGGAGCGGTTTTCTTAGCCTCTGGAACAACAACAGATGAGAGTTCAGCCCGAGGGTATAAATAACCTAACGAGGCACATCACAATCGGTTCTCACTTAAGAAGCGATAGTGATGTGCACAAGCGAGAGCCAATAGTGATGTGTGTGCACATCACTATCGCTTCTTAAGTGAGAACTGATAGTCACTTCTTAAGTGAGTGATGTGCCCTGTGCTACATCACAATCGCTTCTAACCTGAGAACCGATAGTGATTATTATTAATACCTGTCGTAAGTCATCTATCACAATCATTTTTTCCTAAAAACTTAAGAACTGACCCAGATGAAGTGATAGTGATGTATCATTCGGTAGTAGTGTGTATAATAGTAAAATATATAAACGAATAGTAAAATATATGTATACAGATAGTAAAATATATACTAACATTGCGAGAGGGTTCAATAGTAAGTGGTGTCTATGCGATAGTAAAATCTTACAACGTATTAAGTAATTTAGTGTTTTTTGACAGTAAAATCAGCATACAGAGAGAAGTAGCTAGCTCACGAACGCATGCATATGCACCGGCCAAACTTGTGGTTCATTAGCGTTACTAGATAAGAGTGGTAGTAGTAGCTCGTATTTGGAAGCATGATAAACCGTGTTCTATTATTGCTGTAGGTACACCCTTATACGTACTTATACATATAGGAAGAAGTTTTCGTATGCTACTAATTAGCATTAGCAAACGTCAATGGTGGCAATGTGTCATGCATCAAGTCAGACGTAAGCTTCGTCACTTGTACACCATGCACCTTAACGTACTCATGATGCTACCTGCCCGGATTCGAGCATATTGCAACGCCGAAGTCCAACGGACCCCGATAGTGCAGAACCATATTAGATCTGGCCAAAAGAAACACGATATTACATTTTACCATCTATTACATTAACTTTTACTATCGTCTACATAACATTTTACTATTGTATAGTAATAAATTGATATTCATTTTGACAGTAAAATCTTATTTATACAACGTTTATTAGCGAGACTTATATCATGCTATTTCTCTCATCGTCAATAATCTACTGGTGAAATTCGCTCGTAAATCGGAGCTGTCAATAAAAAGTTATAGCTAAAACAAAGAAAAAAATATATTCATGCACAAACTATGAAATGCATTTATTAGTAGTTGGCCACGTAAGTGAGTAGTTTAGTCAACACAGGGGCATACACACGTAACTGAATAGTTTGGATGTGGGGTTACGACCGCGCGTAGAATAGCTATTCTACGCTCATGCATAGAATAGCGCCACCGTATGTATATATATGTGTATATATGTATGTGTGTGTATATATACATGTATATATATAAATAATATGTATGTATATACATATTATGTATATATATGTATATCTATACATGTATATATACATATACATATATATACATGTATATATATATACACACACATATATGTATGTATGTATGTATGTATGTATGTATGTATGTATGTATGTATGTATGTATGTATGTATGTATGTATGTATGTATGTATGTATGTATGTATGTATGTATGTATGTATGTATGTATGTATGTATGTATGTATGTATGTATGTATGTATGTATGTATGTATGTATACTCTTTTCTACAACTGGGAGCAATTGCTCTCTATACCGTATCTCACAATGTAGGGAGTATCTCGCGAAACGAAGGGTATGTACGTGTAGTATACAAGTATATAAGACTATGTAGGTGGTATGTGCTTTTTTCAGATGTGGTATGTATATTTGTTTGGACATACTCGTTTTTATGTGTGTATATGTAGGTATTTGCAAAATACACTAAAAACTATGGACTCTCTTGCAAATTTTTTTCCTATGGCTCATATTGGAGTATCTTATAATTAGTGTATGAGTGTACCCAAAATGATAAACGAGTATTTCAAGTTCGTTTAGGTGGTATTTCAGAGGTGGGAGTAACTACTCCCGGAGTAGAATGTATTTTTCCTATATATATATATATATATGCTATTCTGTAGCTACGTGTAGTCTACGCACCAGCTAGTTAATGCAGACCGATCGAGCCCAATTAACATAGATCGACCAATCCATTCAATACTCCGTGCAACGAAACGGTCTCCCAACTAATAAATGACTAATAAATGTATTTTTTTATGTTGCCATAACTTTCAAATGAGATTGATTTTGGCTTTAAATTTTATAGGGTTGTACCTATACATATGATAATTTTTTGAAATTTTTTGAAAATATGTACATGTGTTTTTCATTGATTTTTGAAAACACTGGATATGTTGCCTTTTACTATTGGAACAAATAACATGTTACTAGCTATTACACAAGATGTTACTATAGTGAAACAAAGTGTACATATAGAACTAACTTCTTGTTCTAATAGTTCACTTTGTTTCAGTATAGTAACATCTTGTGTAATAGGGAGTAACATGTTATTTCCTAGATAGTAAAAAGAAACATATCATGTGTAAACCACTTTTACCGTATAAAATTCATGAAAATCGTATGTACAAGTTTTAAAAAATTATCAAAAATTTAACATATATAGGGGAGGTCTTTAGCGCTTTGTCAATTTCATATATTTCAAATGCAATTTAATTTGGTCTTTAAATTTTACAGGGAGGTAGAAGCTCACCTCTTTTATGTATGGTAATTTTTTAAGAAGTTTTCAAATATTTTACTACAGGGCCAACAAGTAAAACTAAATTCTTATTCTAATAGTTCACTCCATTTCTTTATAGTAACATCCTGAGTACTAGGTAGTAAAATGTTATTTTCTGGATAGTAAACGGCAACATATCCTGTGTAAATTATCCTTATCGTGTAAAATTTATGAAAACCACATTTAAAAGTATTTAAAAATCATCAAAAAAAATTATCATATGTAGGGGAGGTGAGATTCTACAACCCTGTAAAATTTGAAGACCAAAATCAATATCAGCTGAAAGATATGAAAAGGGCAATTCGGCTAAATAGTGATTTTTCACTGTTTAGCGCTTTGTCAATTTCATATATTTCAAATGTGATTGAGTTTGACCATAAAATTTTACAAGGTTGTAGAACCTTTTCTCCCATATGTATGGTAATGTTTTGAGAATTTTTTAAATATTTTACTACAGAGCCGACAAACAGAACTAAATTTTTATTCATGAAAACCACATGTATATGTTTTCAAAAATTATCAAAAATTACCATATGTATGAGAGGTGAGATTCTAAAACCCTAAAAATTTTGAAGACCAAAATCAATCTCAGCTGAAAGAGATAAAAAAGATAAATTCAGTTGAATAGTGATTTTTCACTATTTAGCGATTTTTTCAATTTCATATCTTTTAAATATGGTTGGATTTGGTCTTCAATTTTTTGCAGTATTGTAGAAGCTCACCTCCTCTACGTATGGTAATTTTTTGAGAATTTTTAAAAACTCGTACTTATGGTTTTAATAGATTTTACACGATAAAGGTGGTTTACACAATATATAGTAACATCTTGTGTAATAGAGAGTAATATGTTATTTTTTGGATAATAAAGGTCAACATATCCAATGTTTTATAAAATCCATAAAAATCACATGTACAAGTTTTAAAAAATTCTCAAAAAATTACCAAATGTAGGAGAGGTGAAATTCTACAACACTATAAAATTTGAAGACTAAAATCAATCTCATTTGAAAGTTGTGGCTAAATCAAAGAAAGAAAGATTCATGTACGAACTAGAGAATGCATCTACTAGTGGTTGGCCTCGTAAGTAATTGGTTTAGTGAACAAACGGGAATACACACGTAACCGAAGGGTTTGGACGTGCTTATTCGGGGTTACGACCAGTGTGTAGCTGGGCGCACGTGTAGAATAGCGCTACCGCATATATATATATACACGGTAGTAATCCAATTTGTCTGTTGCTAAGAGTGTTCAAACTATGCCCGATTCATGTGTTTCTAAGCCAATCAGTAGCGTTGGCATACAACTAATAAATGTGTTTCTTAGTTTGTACACAAATATGTTTTTTCTTTGTAGCCATAACTTTTTATTGGCAGCTCCGACTCAGGAACAGCTTTCACCAGTAGTTTACTTACGACGAAAGGAATAGAATAATATAAGTCTCGCTACTAAACGCTGGATATGTTGCTTTCTACCATCTACAAAATAACAAGATTTTACTATAATAAAACGAAGTGAACTATCATAATAAGATATTAGTTTCGTTTGTCGGCTCTATAGTAAAATCTTACACACATCAGTATTTTGGTGTTCATTTGGCCATAAACCATATTTATCGTGTAAACTCCATGAAAATTACATGTACATATTTTGAAAAATTCTCAAAAAATCACCATACGTAGGGAAGGTTAGCTCCTACAAACCTGCAAAATTGAATAGTGCTAAACTTGTGACAAAATAACTATTCAACTGAATTTATTTTTTTCTTACCTTTCAAATGAAATTGATTTTGGTCTTCAAATTTTGTAGAATTGTAGAATCTCACCTCCCCTACGTATGGTAGTTTTTTTATAATTTTTGAACACTTTTACATGTGATGCTCATGTATTTTATGTGTTCATTTTGCAGTAAATACCCTTATCATGTAAACTCCATGAAAAATCATATGTACAAGTTTTGAAAAAATCTTACAAAATTATCATACATAGGGGAGGTGAGTTTTAACAACCATGCAAGATTTGAAGCCAAAATCAATGGCATTTGAAAGATATGAAATTGATAAACAGTGGATGAATATTGCTAAACAGCGACAAAATAACTATTTAGCATAATTTGACTTTTTCGTATCTTTCAAATGAAATTTATTGGTCTTCAAATTTTACACGGTTATAGAATGTCACCTCCCCTACAAATGGTAATTGTTTGACAATTTTTTTAGAAATTTTACATATGGTTTTCATTAATTTTACACATAAAGGTAGTTTACACTTGGTATGTTACTTTTTACCATCCACAAAATAGCATTTTACTAGCTATTACACAAGATTTTACTGTACTGAAATGAAGTGAACTATCAAAACAAGATTTAGCTCTGTTTGGCGGTCATGTAGTAAAATAATTTGTGAACTATCGTAAACGTTACTGTAACAGATGGTAAAATCAAATAAGAACCATTCAAAAAATGTTATGTGTTTGTTCATAGTAAAATCTTACACACATCAGTAATTTGATGTTCATTTGGCAGTAAACCACCCTTATTATGTAAACTCCATGAAAATCACATGTACATGATATGAAAAATTCTCAAAAAATACCATACTTAGGGGAGGTCAGCTTTTACAGTCCTACAAAATGTGATGACCAAACTCAATGGCATTTGAAAGATATGAAATTGATAAGGAGTAGATAAATAGTGCTAAATAGCGACAAAATGACTATTCAGTTGAATAAAATTGATTTTGGTCCTCAAATTTTGCAAAGTTGTAGAATCTCACCTCCCTTACATATAGTAATTTTATGATAATTTTGGAAAACTTTTACATGTGATTTTTATCGACTTCATTTGTTCATTTCGTAGTAAACACCCCTATCACGTAAACTCCATGAAAATAATATGTACAAGTTTCGAAAAATTTGCAAACAAAATTACCATATGTAGAGGAGGTCAGCTTCTACAACCCTATAGAATTTGAAGACCAAACCCAATGGCATTTGAAAGAGATGAAATTGACAAGCAGTGGATAAATAGTGCTAAACAGCGACAAAATAACTATTTAGCTTAATTTGTCTTTTTCATATCTTTCAAATAAAATTTATTTTGGTCTTCAAATTTTACACGGTTATAGAATGTCACCTCCCCTACATATGGTAATTTCTTCAAAAAAATTTAGAACTTTACATGTGGTTTTCATCAATTTTACACATAAAGGTAGTTTACACTCGGTATGTGTAAGGCCCCCATTTTTTATAATGAATACCAACAATGGGTTCCCTGTGCATACTGTACTAGTCCCACGATCAGTGGCTAGCACGCACAGATTACAAATTGAAATCACATCCATACACAATAATATTACATACGCTAAGCGTCTTGAAATTACACAATAGTATTACAAGCCAAAAACTCGAAAAGCAGCAGCGGAAACTTTATTTCTCTTGTAGTATGCCCATTCACCCTCAGGCAACAGACAAGGTAAAACCCTAGAAAAGTTCGTCATCATAACCACCGAATCCTGAGTTGTCGTAAAGATCGTCAAGGTATTCAATGTCTTCACCTAAAAACATCATTGATAGCAAGATTGAGTACATTGTGTACTCAGCAAGTCTTATAGTGTATCACAGATGCAGTTATAAGTAAATGCTGGATATAGCAATGGTAAGGTTTCTACAGTTATTTTTGCATTGGCAAAATAAAGCATAAGTATAGACTAGATTGCAACTGAAGTTTCTAAACGAGCATCTTATTGTAATAAGCAAGTATTAATTTAGCGTAAATCATATCACAGACTATTTGACTGATTCAATCCATTCCCATGTCATCCCTTGACATGAAATATACATATACCAAAACACCATTTTCGCATCAAATCATTTTGCAAAATATTAAAACTCTAATCATGTGATGACTTTACCAAGTGCCTTTAACCACAGGCGTGGCTAATTAATTAGATTTTCACTCTGTAGAGGCGTATAGCTTTACCCACAAGAAATGATCTGCCACTTTTGTCAGGCTAGTTGACACTCTTCCTTTGGGGTGTCGGCATGGTGATCATGATATAACCGTTACATTGTTTAAGCCAAACTTTGCACCAGCCCGATGACATTAGATCCTTATTATGGAGAAGGAACATGACAGTGTATCCCTGTCATTTAAAGTGGTAGCACAAGCAGTAATTCCCTGCATTGAAGGCAGTAAATCCCTGCAATAAGGGTTCCTTCCCATATCAAGGCGTACATCGTTATACCGATATGCATTTACCCACAATGAAGTGTGGAAGCCCCTCATAAGCAAACCTTGAAAGGATTGCTCATACTATCTCCCGCCTACTAATGTGCAAAGCTAGACCTAAACAACTTACTAGGCTAAGGCTGCCCCATATCAGCACTCACGGTTGTACGGTTTTCTTGGCTTGAAAACAACCCATAGCTCGGTCCTTAATCCGACACGGGCAATGCTCCACCCTACACTACGTACAAGTCCATCTCTTGCACAACTGGCTATTGCCAATAATTGCCCGCATCTAAACCATAGTTTTATTTTGGGCTTTTTAGTCAAAATACCAACAATTGACATCATGTCATACCCACCATTCAAAATTTTAAGAATCAACTTTGATCATCAACTTCGTTGCTAATGAGCATGGCTAAGCATGATTATTAGTCGTGTATACCCAATGTGACATTAAGTAATGTCTACCCCTTTATCTATGGTTAACAAGGTTCACATGTTCATACTTATCAAGGAAGTTCCATGAAATTATCAGGTATATCTACCAATATTCCAACATAGCATTTTCATGACAAGTACGCGCATGCATATTAGTTTTGCAAGCATTGGAAGTAAATATTTGAAGTATTAGGACCAATATGATCAAGGGGGTGCTTGCCTTGCTGATCGCAGTCGGGTATAAAGTCCGGATCGTCGGCGAGGTCGTCGTCTGCTAATTCAAGTTCGTCGGAATCTACTCGTCGACCATCAAGAATAACATACAACAAATAGCAAACAAGTATAAGGTCAAAAAGAAGACTGATAGAAATCTTACTAAAACTTACTTACAAGAACGGGGGTGTTTCTTTAACAAGATTACAATTCAAGTTAATCTGGTTATACTATTTATTTTTGTTCATACTTACTTTTACTATTTTTGGTCTAAATGGTATCAAGTATTTCTTGCTTCATATGAGTTATTCCTTTTTATTTTAACGGATTTTAGATGCTAAAATTATTTGAAGTAGAAAGATTTGACTTATAATGATATCATAACATAGTATGATGTTAATAGGATTCAGATGCAAAGCAAGGTATTTAAAGACTTTTAAAAACAAACACTCATCACTAAATTTCTGGCTGCCATTTTATTGGGCATAACACATTAAGTTATGTACCCCATTTTCATGAACTAATTGCTAGATGCAAGCATGGTCTCAAAAGAACACATACATATATACATATATATATATGAACTCGGTTGAGTTTTGCGGCGCCAGAACAGGAGCTGGGATGGGCGGTTTGCGGAAAATCCGGGCAAGGACGATGCGTGGCAGAGTTTGGCAGAGGTGATTTCCTCGGGCGAAGCGCAGGTGCTGAGGTGGCGCGAGCTAAAGCCGGCGAAATGGCTCCGGTCACGCGCGAGCTCGGCTGCGAGGGAGGAAGAAGAAGGCGGTGGTTGTGGCTGACAGGTGGGACCACACAGCGATCTGGGCCCGCATGGCAGAGAGGGAGAAAGAGAATTTCGGCTTGAACTGCAAGAGGGCTGATTTGATTCACTGAATCCATTGGCTATCCAATCGTTAAATTAATGAGGAATTTACTGAGGGTACCTGACCTAGATTAGGATCTACCATAAAAATTTTAGACAAATTTGACACATGAGGAATTTATAATAATTCTGACAGTGCACTGTGCACATATTCATGCATTTTGTTTTATATTTATTGAGGTAACTATATCTTACTCAAAAATTTAGAAAAAAATTTAGCATGTTCCTTATAAGGAAATTATCCTCCTGTAAAAGTTTCAGCTTTAGATTCTTGACAGTTTATTTAATAAAATTCTGACATTGAAATTTCCAGATTTTTAACTATTTAGTTTTTGAATTTTTATAAATATTAAACCTAAATATAATATCCTGATATTTTTACTGCAGATGAATCTATCCAGGGAGAAGATAATATAAATATAATTTTCACATCTAAATTATGAACATTTAATTTCTGACATTTTCACTATTGCTAGTCTTGTTTCATTAAATTACCTTTCTTTACATCATTTAATATTTTGTCAAGATTTTAAAATTATATTTTGAGTTCTGGATAGCTCCATGAATTTTCACAGAAATTTTTCTTATTTTTTTGTTTTACAAATATTTTCTTATCTATACCCCTTATAATGCACCTAAGCAATTTTTTCTACGTCCACCCTAAATAATGCACCTCATTAGAGATGGCCCAATGTTCGTGCACCCAGCAAAGCGTCCTCGAAACTTGCATTCATCAAAATGAGCGTCTCGAGATCTTTCCTCGTTTTACTCACCCACATCCGATGGCCATTATTTAGTGTGTCTAATCATCCTGTGGCCCACAGACCTACTCCCACCTACATATTTGGAAGGAGAGCGAATCAAACAAGAAAATAAATAAAGAGGATCCGCATGCAAGGAAAACGAATTGAATTTTCTTGACCAAAATTGTACGTACTACATATTTGGAAGGAGGGTGAATCAAACAAAGAAATAAACACGAGGATCCACATGCAAGGAAACAAGACTTGAATTTTTATTGTCACGGCATTGTGATCGTATTTTTTAGGATATGACCCTTCTCGAGACTTTTTACAGATCTAGCCCCATAGAGCCTAATTTGGTATACGGAGGCGTTGAATTTTTGTTTTTATTTTTATCTAAGGAACCAAGCATATCATGAGTCTTGCTTAATTTTTTCAATTTTTTCTCACGGAACCGGTGGCGTGAGCACTATTTAATTTTTATCTTTTTCTTCCGGATCCGGTGGTCGTGAGCGCGATTTGTTTTTCCATATTTTTCCGAAATCATCCTGTGGCCCTAGCAGACCTTCTCTCACCTCCATCAACAAGGAAAAGGAAACAAGCGTCTTGGAATCAAGGAAAAGAAACAAAGCGTCTGGAAAAGGAAAGGACCATATATTACGTCTTTGGGAAAAGGAAACCGTGGGAAAAAATTCTAGCACCTCTCTGCTGATTTTCTGTCTCAAGGCTACAATCGCAAATTCATCGCCGAGAGCCCGATTTAGAAAAATTATAACGACGATACTAATATAGTAAAAGTTCGAGCCCGAATTTGTAAATAATCTGCGCCATCGCTCATTGAATTTTAGGCTCAAGGCTACAATCGTAAATTCATCGTCGTGAGAATGATTCAGAAAAAACTTATAACGATAATGCCAACACAGTAAAAAATTCCCGAAAAATAAAAAAAAATCAAGCTATGTTCGTCCACTTAATAATTTTGGCAAAAAAAATAAATGCTTGGTGGCCAATGAAAAATTCAAGCGTGGGAGAAAAAATGAAAAAAAAATCAAGCGGTGCCCGTCCACTGAATAATTTTGGAAAAATATAGAAAAATAAACTGTGCTCGCGGACCGCTGGATCCGCAGGGAAAAAAGATAAAAATTAAACAAAACTCGACGGTATTTGGTTCGCGAGAAAAATTGGAAAATTTAAACAAAGACTCACAAACCATTTGGTTCCGTGGATAAAAATGAAGAAAAAATCGGCGCTCTCATGCGCTGAAATTAGGCTATATGGGGCTAGATCCATAAAAAATCTCGAAAAGGTTATATTCGGAAAAAAATACGATCACGAGGCAAAACGATAAAAATTCAATTCTGGTTTCCTTGCATGCGGATCCTCCCCGTTTATTTCCTTGTTTGATTCGCTCTCCTTACAAATATGTAGTACATACAGTTTTGGTCAGGACAGTAAAAAATTCAATTCTGGTTTCCTTGCATGCGGATCTTCCCTATTTATTTCCTTGTTTGATTCGCTCTCCTTCCAAATATGTAGTACGTACAATGTGGTCACAAGATTATTTACTATTAAGTGTTATATTCATACTTATCTTCTCATTTAATTGATAAGCGGATGTACTACCGTCGTAGCGTTAGCACTGGCACTATACTAGTTACTTAAGTAATGGTTGATTGTTTAGAGAAAGGAATATTCCTTATAAGCAATAATCAAAAGAAGTCAAGAAAACTCATAGAAAATTCAGAAAAACCCAGGGAAAAACAAATTAAAACTTCTTAAAATATATCATTTAATTTCTTATTAATACTCATTTTTCAAGATGTTACAGTATGTTACTTTTTACCATCCACAAAATAGCATTTTACCAGCTATTACACAAGATTTTACTACACTGAAATGAAGTGAACTATCAAAACAAGATTTAGTTCTGTTTGGCGGTCCTGTAGTAAAATAATCTGTGAACGATCGTAAATGTTACTGTAATAGATGGTAAAATCAAATAAGAACCATTCATAAAATGTTATGTGTTTGTTCATATTAAAATCTTACACACATCAGTAATTTGATTTTCATTTGGTAGTAAACCACCCTTATCATGTAAACTCAGTGAAAATCACATGTACATGTTTCGAAAAATTCTTAAAAAATACCAAACTTAGGGGAGGTCAGCTTTTACAACCCTACAAAATGTGATGACCAAACTCAATAGCATTTGAAAGATATGAAATTGATAAGGAGGCATGAATAGTGATAAATAGTGACAAAATAACTATTCAGTTGAACAAAATTGATTTTGGTTCTCAAATTTTGCAAAGTTATAGAATCTCACCTCCCTTACATATAGTAATTTTATGAGAATGTCTGAACACTTTTACATGTGATTTTTATGGATTTCATGTGTTCATTTGATAGTAAACACCCTTATCATGTAAACTCCATGAAAATAATATGTACAAGTTTTGAAAAATTCGCAAACAAATTACCATATGTAGAAGAGGTCAGCTTCTACAACCCTATAGAATTTGAAGACCAAACCCAATCACATTTGAAAGAGATGAAATCCACAAGCATTGGATAAATAGTGCTAAACAGCGACAAAATAACTATTTAGCTTAATTTGTGTTTTTCATATCTTTCAAATGAAATTTATTTTGGTCTTCAAATTTTATAGGGTTAAATAATGTCACCTCCCCTACATATGATAATTTCTTGAGAATTTTTTAGAACTTTACATGTCGTTTTCATTAATTTTACACATAAAGGTAGTTTACACTCGGTATGTTACTTTTTACCATCCACAAAATAGCATTTTACTAGCTATTACACAAGATTTTACTGTACTGAAATGAAGTGAACTATCAAAACAAGATTTAGTTCTGTTTGGCGGTCCTATAGTAAAATAATCTGTGAACGATCGTAAACATTACTGTAATAGATGGTAAAATCAAATAAGAACCATTCGTAAAATGTTATGTGTCTGTTCATAGTAAAATCTTACACACATCAGTAATTTGATTTTCATTTGGCAGTAAACTACCCTTATCATGTAAACTCAGTGAAAATCACATGTACATGTTTCGAAAAATACTTAAAAATACCATACTTAGGGGAGGTCAGCTTTTACAACCCTATAAAATGTGATGACCAAACTCAATAGCATTTGAAAGATGTGAAATTGATAAGGATGCATGAATAGTGCCAAATAGCGACAAAATAACTATTCAGTTGAACAAAATTGATTTTGGTCCTCAAATTTTGCAAAGTTATAGATCTCACCTCCCTTACATATAGTAATTTTATGAGAATGTTTGAACACTTTTACATGTGATTTTTATGGATTTCATGTGTTCATTTGATAGTAAACACCATTATCATGTAAAATCGATGAAAATAATATGTACAAGTTTTGAAAAATTCTCAAAAAAATTAGCATATGTAGAGGAGGTCAGCTTCTACAACCCTGTAGAATTTGAAGACCAAACCCAATGGCATTTGAAAGATATGAAATTGACAAGCAGTGGATAAATAGTGCTAAACAACGACAAAATCACTAAATTTGTCTTTTTAATATCTTTCAAATTAATTTGATTTTGTTCTTCAAATTTTATAGAGTTGTAGAATCTCACCTCCCCTACGTATAGTAAAGTTTTAAGAATTTTTTAAAACTTTTACATGTGGTTTTAATTAATTTTACACAATAAAGATGTTTTACACTCAATATGTTACTTTTTACTATCCACAAAATAGCATTTCACTAGCTATTATAAAAGATTTTATTGTACTGAAATGAAGTGAATTATCTGAACAAGAATTTAGTTCTGTTTGTCAATTCAATAGTAAAATAATATATGGGCGGTCATAAACATTATTGTAATAGATGGAAAAATCAAATGAGAACCATTCGTAAAATGTTATGTCACTATTCATCAATAATTTGGTGTTAATTTGGCAATAAACCACCTTTATCTTGTAAACTCCATGAAAATCACATGTACATATTTTCAAAAATTCTCAAAAAAATTACCATATGTAGGGGAGGTGAGCTTCTACAACTCTGCAAAATTTGACGACCAAACTCAATGGCATTTCAAAGATATGAAATTGACAAGCAGCGGATGAATAATGCAAAACAGCCAAAAAATAACTATTTAGCTGAATTTTTCTTTTTCATATCTTTCAAACTAAATTGTTTTTATTCTTCATATTTTTCTAAGTTGTAAAATCTCGCCACCCCTAAGTATGGTAATTGTTGGAGAATTTTTGAACACTTTTATATGAGATTTTCATGTATTTTAGATGTTCATTTGGTAGTAAACACCCTTATCATAAAAACTCCGTGAAAATCATATGTACAAGTTTTAAAAATCCTCAAAACATTATCATGCATAGGGAAGAAGAGCTTCGATAACTCTGCAAAATTTGATGACCAAAATCATTGGCATTTGAAACATATGAAATTGACAAGCAGAAGATGAATAATGCTCAACAGTGACAAAATCACTATTTGGCTGAATTTGTCTTTTTTTCATATCATTAAATTGAAATTTATTTTGTTATTTAAATTTTGTAGAGTTATAGAATATCACCTCCCCTACGTATGGTAATTTTTTGTGAATTTTTTGAAATTTGTACATATGGTTTTCATGAATTTTACATGATAAGGATTTACTGTTGCGCAGAAAACATAGGCTGCTAAACACTCTGTATGATAGTAAAATCTATATATACGGATAACAAATTAGTGTTCATTTGATAGTAAAATTGCATTCATGTGGCGTTTATTGGCGAGACTTATATCATTTTGTTGCTCTCGTCGTCAGTAAACTATTAGTGAAAACCTTTTGTGAATCGTAGCTGTCAATAAAAAGTTGGCTAAAACAAAGAAAAAAATATTCATGTACAAACTAAAAAACACATTTACTAGTTGGATTGCCATGTACTAATAGCCAACTGGGATAGCTCGGTCGGTATGAGTTATCTAGCTGGGGACTAGAATAGTCTATTCTATACGCAACTATAGAATAGTGTATATATATAGACACACACTACATATACTATTATGTACCTACGTGTAGAATAGCCTATTGTACACCCAGGCCAGTTAACCCAGTTCGACCGAGCTATGCATCCCACTAATCAATGCAATATAACTACCCTAGTTGACTAAGCCTATCAGTTACGTGACCAAACCAACTAATAAATATGTTTCTTGTTTGTACTAGAATATGCTTTTTCTTTGATTTACCCACAACTTTTTACTGACATATCTAATTCATGAACGGTTTTCACCAATTGCTTACTGGCGATGAGAGCAACATATTGATATAAGTCTCGCAAATAAAACCTGCATGAATGAGATTTTACTACCAATTTACCGAATGTGTCATAAGATTTTACTACCGCACAGGCTGCTGAACCCTCTTCAAACCAGATTTAACTATAAGATTAATAATATGGCAAGCACAACGCTTATGTAATAAGAAAGATTCAACGTACGAATTAAAAAGCGGAGTAAGAATGGTCATTGTAGAAGTGTTTGACGAAGCATTATCTAATGTTATTGCAAAAATTTTATATTTGAGGCCAAAATCTTCCACAACTTTTACAATACAATCAGCAATATTCTCACAAGTGTGTGCTATATCAATTAATTTGAATCCTATAATTCTCTTCTCTAGTTGCCAATCATTGTTTACATAATGAGCAACTACACTAATGTAATCCTCTTTAGCCCTACCACTCTATATGTCTGATGTCAAAGACACAGAAAAAGTACAGGTATTAAAGAGCTCTTTTAGCCTACTACAACAATTATTATAGTATTTAATCAGATCTCTAGTTGTTGTCTGTCTAGAAACTGCAAAAAACCTAGGATTATGAGTGGTCCTAATATAGTTTTCAAATGCTGGTGACTCACCAAAGTTTAAAGGTAGATCTTGAGAAGCAATTAAATGACAAAGAGATTCATCAGCTACCTCGGGATTGTAGTCCTAGTGACGTACCATACTGTCGGGGTCGTACTACAGCTGCGTCTATCTCAAAGCCACCCCTGGTTTTCTATTACAGCTATCAGCATGTCTCTTCAAGTGCCCCATTCTACCTAAAGATTTCACAGCTAATTTATGCTTACAATATATACAAATAGCATATCTGCTCTGAACGCCGTCTGATGTCTCAAAAATCTAATCAAAATCTTCCCAGCTCCCGATGTACTGCGTCTTGATCTTTTTGCCCCGATGCTTGCCGACACATTAGCACTTGTAGAGCCTAAGGATGGAATAGGTACTGCACCTTCTTCAGCTTGATAGGATGCAAGAAGCTCCTCGGGTGAAATCCCGAAATCAGAAGCTGGGAAGGACGCAAAATCCTAGTGCTCCATAAAGAAAACTACAAGAAATAATTACGCTATTACTACTTTAATCTCATTTAAAATTATAAGAACAATGAAAAACTAAATCACAATTCTTACATTGATTTCTTGACAGAAGTCGAAAGCTGGATTTTAGATATTTGGCAAAACTATTTTGAATTTTGCTAAATTATCATCAAGAGCAGGAGAATTTTCACAAGAGAATCTAGAGATGAGATTACAAGTTTGCTAGTAGGGAAATGAGGGGTGGCTGCTACCCTATTTATAGGAAAGAAATTTGGATTTTCACAATTTTTTGGATTTTTCTGAATTTTTTAAATCCTCCAACAACTAAAAACGGCTATTTTTCGAATAAACGGGCCTGGCTAGCCCACCGTGCCGAGGTGCTAGCCCAAGCATGGTACAAGCTACGGGACATGCCTGGGCCGTGCCAATAGTGTCGGGCCTCGGGCCGGCCTGTTTGGCATAGCCCATCTGGCCATCTCTAGTTAACACACGGGCGTACGTGGGATGATTTACATTCGCTCCTCCCATCGAAGCGCAGAATAACTAATTTGTGTGCAAGCGGAGATTATCGCTTTCGTGTTTGTGTCTATATATATACATATATAAGTATATATACATATACACATATACATATATATATACATATAGACATATATATACACACTACTTTAAAATATTATAATTGATAAAATATCAATCGATTTCAAGAAAGTAGATATATGCCACTTCAATTTCTGATTTCCTTTGATATATATGCAGATATCCTGTATTTTCCTCTACTTCCCATTCTTTTCTCTTCTTTTCCCATCTATTCTCAAGTGAAATTCCCCTTTTACCCCTGCCTTGATTAGATCGAACCAAACCCATTTGCTGAAGTAGAAGACCAAGTCGAATCCTGACTCCTCTTGATCGAGCAAGTGCAACCACATGGACAGCTTGATCACAAGGGCAGGCGAGCGGCTCTTCCCGACGGCCCGTCCCTGCCCAAGCACCAGCGGTGGTGAGGAGCTCGGGCGGCGCGACAACCTCAGTGTGGAGGATCGAGGGAGGGGGTGAAGAGCGATGAGCTCTGGGGACGAGGGAGCGTCTGGAAGCTAGGGAGCGATCAACGAGCTCGACGGGCGGGGTGGCGTGTCGACAGCGATGAGCTCTGGAATGGTGAGGTTCGTTGACTTTGTTCGGTACGTGTGGTGTGCACGGGCAGTGCCAGCCTTGCCCAAGCCTAGGGCTATACAAGCTATTATTGAGTCGAATCTGTATTTTTAGTGATTTTTCAAGAAAATCTATCCTAGTTTCTGGGCTATGGCTTAGTTAGCCTGGGTCGTCGTGGCTTCGCCTGGTGTAGTTTGGTCTAGAATAGATCTCCAATGGGTCCTCTGATCTAAGCTAGCAAGATGCAAGGCAAGAAATAGGCAAGAGTTTGGGGTATCTTGGGAACTTCACTTGAGAATTATAAGGGAAAAGAGGAGAAAATAATGGCAAAGGGAAGAAAATAAGAGATAACGGCGTATATAAAAGGAATCAGAAACTGGAGCGACATATATCTAGTCTACTTGATGCAACATCAAATACAACACATGGAACAAATAAATTCAACATATGCAACAAAATATGTCTTGGTCTCACAGAAAATGGAAAAATAAATTCCACTCGCTTAGCATAACACATTTCAAATTACATATCTCATTCCTATTCAAGGATGCACTTAAAGGACTAGCGCAAAAAAAGTCCTAAGGAAAACTATCTACAATGTTACAACCATTGCAACATTTTGAAAATGCATATGCAATAATTGAGGAACACACATGCAATATATTAATTTGGAGAAGAAACTTTGCATCAAAGTAAAATACTTTCTGCAACAATTGAGAAAGACAGGTGCAACAATAGGTGAAAACATATGCAACAACCGTCAAAATTTGCTAAACAAATACTACTAACACATTTTGAGAGTACTCAACGCAACAAAATCAATCACTCTTGCAACAAATGAGAAAGGGTCTTGTAAGAAATTAAGTCAACACACACAACAAACTAGATCCAACGAACTCTCACAAAGTTGTTAGCTTCTTCCCCGTTAGATTCAGCCTCCTCCCTACCAGATCGGGTGACAACAGCCTGCTCCCCACAAGATCCGACGACATTAGCCTCCACCGCTTGCGGTCATTTGAATTAAGGATGCCTAGTTATGAGGCACGGGGTAATACTTAGTCACCCCATCCTTCGTCATGGTGGCACTGCTAGGACGAGGTTTATAGCAGTGGTGAGGATGGAGAGGTAGGATTGGGCTATAAAGAAATAGAGGAAGGAAGAGTTTTTGCCTTGTGGGGACTCGAGGGAGTAACATATGGAGCGGAATTGGAGAAGGAAGCATCAGAGAAGGTTTACATGGAGAGTTTAATTTGTTCTTATATGAAGAGGCTGGAGTATTGGGAAAGAAGATGTGGGCGAGACTATATGGAGCGTGGAGGACTCAAGGCGTGAGGCGTATGTGCATCGTAGCAATACCGATTTTAAAAACTAAATAGTATTGTGTCAATTGTGTGTGTATATATATATAGGAAGTCTTTTCCGTACTCTTGGGAGTATATACTCTCACTTCCAATATACTACTTAAACCAACGTGTTATACTTCTTTATCACTTTCAGTGTACTTAATTACTAATTCTAAGATACTCCAATGCGATATGGAGTCCTTTATTTTTGCTATATATGTTTCTTCATACGTAAACTGAATATATATACAAATTATGCTACAAAAAGTGGACTTTGGTGAAAATTTTTATGTAACTCATTTTGGAGTATCTTATAATTATTATTAGAGTATGCTCAAAAGGATAAAAAGGTATAATTATTTTGTTTACGCAGTATATGCAAGGTGGGAGTACGTACTCCCAGGAGTATGGAACCATTTCTCTCTCTCTCTCTCTCTCTCTCTCTCTCTCTCTATATATATATATATATATATATTATAATTACCCAGGGCACCATGATCTAAAAAGGATATTTTCTATATGCATTTTCTTGCGAAATTTTTAGGATGCTGAGTTTAACTAGTTTAAACAAGTTTGAACTGAAATTGAAACTAGAGTTTCCCCTTTTTATGATAGTTTGGTTGTAGGTATGTGCTTATTTTATATTGAAGGATCGAAAAAGGCGACTAGAGGGGGGTGAATAGGAGCCAAATAAAATTTTCGAATAAACTCTCCCCCTATATTTCAGACCACCAAAAGACCAGAAAGAAAGAACTGAACCATCGATCAAGCAATTTCATGAACAGAGGCTCCGACCAGTTAAGGTCGGGTGAGCGAAAAAAGCTACTGGTCGGTAGCTCAGTCGGATGAGCGATGCTCCCGACCTGCAGAGGTCGGATGAACAGTACTTGGGTGAATAGTGTTCGGGTGAACAATACCCTCGACCTGCAGAGGTCGGGTGAACAGTGCTCGAAGTGAATATTGTTCGATGAACAGTACTCCCGACCTATAGAGGTCAGATGAACAGTACTCCCGACCTACAGAGGTCGGATGAACAGTACTCCCGACCTGCAGAGGTCGGATGAACAGCACTCGGGGTGAATAGTAAAATCAGCACGATAACAAAAACAGAAATCGATGTAACTTTTGATCGGCTGATCCAAAAAACAGTGAAAATTGGCGTGCACCTCTCTAAGGATGTCAGGAACCTATTTCAAACATCAATTGAAGGAATTAATACCAAGGTTCCGTCCCTTTTCAGTTTAACAAATGCAACACCAAAAACAGAGTCACGAACACAGACCTCACCCCTAACTTGCTGGTGGGAGTTGATAGTCAGAAATCCTTGTATGACTCTCCACAAATCATAGCAAGTAAGTACACGAGGAAACAACCCTTCAAACAAATAGAAACACGATCTGAAGGCACTTTCTTCTACTAGGCATAAAAATTGGTTTCTTGCAAAACTGAATAGAAGGGGTTGTAGATTGCCTAGATGATTGGGATATGATCTACAGAAGATTCATCCAGCAATCTTTCATCCTTGGCAACAAGAACGAAGCCAATCAAGACTAAAGCTTTGCAAGTCACACGTTACGCACTTTAAGAACACACAGATTTACAACTTGCAACAAGAACGCAAGGATTGCCTAGATGATTGAAAGCATCGAATCCAGAGAAGAGTTCATCAATCACGAATTTCAACAAAGATTCAATAGCATGTAGAAGGAGATGAGGCAAATCCAAATTACGTAAAGTAAATTGCAAGTAAGTAAATGCAGAAATTAGATAACAGAATTTAAGTGCGTAATGTAAATACGTAAGGGAAATGAAACAAGAACATAAATGAAGAACATTTCATTTCGAAGGGAGGTTTACAAAGCCTCACAACAAAGTGGGCAAAACTCAAATGAGCAAAAAAACCTCGGAACCTTCACCGAGGGAGGCTGCCCTACCCTCTATTTATAGTGACTTGGGATCAATTCCCACCTTTTGATGTCCTGCTTCAAACCTAAGGCAACATCCAAGAGCCAGGATTTGATCCTTACACTGTCACTCTCAACAACTCTCAACTACTCACGTACACTTTCCTTACCTGCTCAACCCCTACAGGGAGATGCCCCTCTCCCTGCCTATGTATAGCAGGCTTGGATCACCTACCACCCTTGGATGAGCCTCTAAACCCTAGAGCACTCCATCAAGGGCTGAGATTTTACCCACTCACACAGCTATGCATAGGCTCACCCGAAACCCAACAACACAACGGGTTTTGCACGCTTTTCAACTCACACTAACTTGACCCACTACTCTATCTTCCTGACCGCGATCCAACGGTCCTCCTTGATCAGAGCAGCTCCAAGTTAGCACCTCATCCATTCCTTTGTCTTCTCGGCTTGCAGCTACTCCCTGGCCTTAGTCATCTTTCGCGACACCTTGATCATCTAGACCTCAGCTCTCCCAGCCTAGTCCTGATCCCCTTCGCCTCACCATGACCTAACTCCAAAGTCCTGCAACCATCATAGACAAGGAAACCACATCACATAGCAATGTTCAACAACACATATCCATCTCAACAGACAGATATACACTACGATGCCCAGCAAAACCCCGACCACACGTGGTCTGACCACTGGTCTCCATCCCGACCACTCGAGGTCTGTTCCCTGGTCTCCGACTCAATCACTCGGAGTCTCAACCACTCGGAGTCGGACGACCCAACCACTCGGGGTCAGACGACTAGTCTCCAACCAGCCAAAGCCCCGACCACTCAGGTCGGACGACCCGACCACTCGGGGTCGGACGACTGGTCTCCAACCAGCCAAAGCCTCGACCACTCGGGGTTGGACGACCCGACCACTCGAGGTCTGACGACTGGTCTCCAACCAGCCAAAGCCTCAAAGCCGGTAGACCAACACTCAAATTGCTTCAAATCCAAATCAATTTAAAACAACACAAGCTCAAAACTCATCAATTACTCATCACACACAAGGATAGACCTCCACATGGTCTTTCAATCTCCCCCTTGATGAGTATATTGACAAACACATGAAAAGGCATAAGTTTTGAGTTTGAAAGAGAGAAGAAGAAAGCAATTTGATTGCAAAGCCAAACTTGGTCCAGAGAGAAGGATATAAAATTTTGACCAAGTTGGCAGAAGGAATTTAGAGCAAGACCATGAAAAGAGCAAGTTTTCCACAAAAGCTCTAAAAACCAATCATAAGTGCCAAATGTGATTATGATCCATAAGAGATAGCAAAGATTTACAAAAATCATAAGAACCAACAAGCTTTCACATTTTTATCTCCCCCTTTTCTACATTTTAAATGATGCCTTTTTCTACATTTTCTCCCCCTTTTGGCAATATAGGCATGAAAATAGAATTTTCTCACTCTTTTATGTATGCATGAAATGCAACCTAAGGGAGCTTTGAAGATTATCCAAATGATCGTAATGGCAAGATATGACACCAAGCTTATCAATCTCAGATAATGACCAAACTAAGACATGTCTAAGTGCAAATAACAAATTTTGCTCATAAGCTAGGTTTTGAAAATGTATCATTTTTAGCAAGATTTGACAAGTGCAAAACTTAGCAAAGTTTCAAAACTAAAAGCAAAACCATCCAGGGATCAAATGGAAAACCTAGAGTTCAACCTACTCAACACTTTGGGGAATTTTGAAGTGCATATAAGGTCCTTCGAGCCCATTTTTCAATTTATGCAAATTTTTTTTAAGACTTCGAAAAACATAGCGGGGTGCAAATGTTTGACATTATTTGCATTCTTTACCCACTTATGTGTTTGATATTTGCATTTTTTTTGTTGATTGACTCAAGCCATTTTCGATCATCTCAAGAGTAACTCTTAAGAGAATGATCTTGGTCATACACAATATATTCCAAGTTCATCCCAAATGCAATGGGAGGCAGTCTCGAGAATATAAAGTGTTGAGATCAATTTTGCACAAAAGAGTCAATCAATTTTTTAATTTCAAATTAGCACATATGAGCAATTTTGAAGGACTCAAATATGGATCAAGCAAATTTCACCCAAGTTGCTATAGGGACTCTAGAAAAATCCAAAATTTCACAATTCATAGTAAGAGCCTCTAGAGAAGAAACTTAGTAAGTAAAAGCAACTTGTTTCATCAAGTTTTTATTTAAAGATTTTAAGTTTTTCAGATTTTAATTAACCATATCTTGATAAATGAACTTGGACATATCTAAGCTAGTGATTTTCTTCAAAAGATATAGCATGATGTATTTCACGAAGATTGAGTCAAATGCATAATAGACAAAGCTCATAAAACCGAAAATGCAGTCTAAATGCAATGCATGAACAGATTCCCAAAACTCCCCCTCAACAGTTGAATTAATTTTAAGCTCAAATCTGGTTAAAGTTGAGTTATTATCAAGATTAGGCATAAAGAAAACCCGAATAAACTCAATAATAACCAGAAAAACAGAATGAGGAGAAGAAGTCGAGAAACTGCAAAACTGGATGGCTATAGAGCATAGAAAAGATATAAGAAACTCACTACGGCTTAGACTCGCTCTTATCTTCCCAAGAGACTGACATAGGGAAGCTGACTCTAGATCCCAACTAAGGAGTGCACACAGACCCTGTCTACCCAGGAGGTCCAAAACCTGCTAGACTTAAAAAATTGTGAGGGAACTCAACCTAGAGAGATGAGAGAACAACTAATCACGCATGATAGCTACCTAAAGCACAAGATAAGAGGTCCATGCAAGGCATGCCAGAAGTCTAAGTGAGTGAACTCAACTCAAGAAAACAAGCCCAAAGTCACCCAAAAGAAATACAAAGAAAAGAAAAGCTGGAAGAAAACATATACTACATAATATACAAACCAGCTCCCCCTCAAGATAAGCCGTATGGGCTCACGACTCCAAGCTCACTTCTCAAGGCAACAAACCTGGAGCTATCCAAAGGCTTGGTGAAGATATCGGCTAACTGGAGGTCACTCTCAAACTGAAGCGCGATATCTCCCTTCTCCACATGGTCTCTAAGGAAGTGATATCTAATATCAATGTGCTTGGTCCGAGAATGTTGCACTGGGTTTTTAGCAATGCAAATAGCAGAAGTGTTGTCACAGAAAAGTGGCACACTCTCTATCTCTAACCCATAGTCCCGCAAGGTCGATCTCATCCAGAGCACTGCTACAAAGAATCGGTGCAAACAACATACTCGGCCTCGGCGGTGGATGCAACCCTGCATCGCTTCCTAGATGACCAAGAAACAAGAGAAGTGCCAATGAATTGGCAAGTGCAAGAAGTGCTCTTCCTATCTATCCTACAGCCAGCAAAGTCGGCATCGGAAAAGGCTCTAAGAGATAGACAAGAAGAAGAAGAGTACCAAATACCATAATCAGTGGTAGCACGAAGGTACCTGAAGATGTGCTTGACCGCCTGGCGGTGAGAGGCGCGAGGAGAAGCTTGAAATCAAGTGCACGACACACAAATAAATGTATGTCCGGCCTCGAAGCAGTGAGGTACAAGAGGGAGCCGATCATGCTCCGAAACTCCTTTTGATCAGCAGGCGCACCATCCTCATCGGGCTCGAGGACAGCAGTGGTGGCCATAGGAGTCATCACCGGCTTCCCATCAGACATATCGAAGCGCCTTAGGAGGTCACGGGTATATTTGCCTTGATGCAAGAAGGAACCCTCCCGAGTCTGCTTGATTTGGAAGCCAAGAAAGTAGCTCAACTCGCCCATCATACTCATCTCAAACTCTGTGCTCATCACCTCGTAAAAGCGAGACACAAGCGAATGAGACGAGTCACCAAAAATGATATCGTCCACATAAATCTGGACAAGAAGAAAATGAGACTCATGGTGTCTGATGAACAGAGTTTTGTCTACTATGCCCATTTCAAAGTCATGGCTGAGAAGATAAGACTTGAGCCTCTCATACCATGCTTTGGGGGCCTGCTTGAGTCCATACAGAGCTTTGGAAAGCTTGTATACATGACTCGGAAACTTGGGGTTATCAAATCCTGGAGGTTGCTTGACATAAACCTCTTCCTCAATATAGCCATTGAGGAATGCACTCTTGACATCCATTTGATAGAGCTTGAAGCCCCGGGATGCAGAGAATGCAAGCAGGATCCTAATAGCCTCTAGCCTAGCTACAGGGGCAAAGGTCTCCTCAAAGTCAAGACCCTCAACTTGAGAAAAGCCCTATGCAACTAGCCTAACATTGTTGCGAATGACAACCCCATCCTCACTTTGCTTGTTTTTGAACACCCACTTGGTCCCAATGACATTATGACCAGATGGGGGCTCGACAAGCTGCCATACCTTGTTCCTCTCAAAGTTCTCAAGTTCCTCATGCATAGCATTAATCCACGACTCATCGGATAATGAATGAGAAACATCCTTCGGCTCAAAGGAGGCAACGAAGGCAGAGTGAAGACAGAAGGAGGACAGACCCGTTCTTGAGCGTGTGACACGCTTGAACAAATCGCCAATCATCTGATCAGGAGGATGACGTCTCTGAATATGACGGGGAGGTCCAGCAACAGAACTAGCCTCTACCTCTTGAACAGAAGAGGTAGGAACAGAGCCACTCGCTGAAGGATAGTCGGAAGGCAAGGGCTGGTCTCCCTGAGTTGCAGAAATGGAAACAGGAGGCACCTCAGGTGGAGAGGGGACTGGATCCGGTGGAACACCATCATTTCCATCATCCTCATCTTCTTCAAAGATGGTCTCAGAGGGATAAGAAAAGCTTGAAACATCAGGTCTAGCTCACGGCTAGCCTCATCAAAGGTCACATCACAGTCTCTAAGATCCTATGCGCATCAACACTCTGCACCCTATAGCTACGAGAAGAAGACGAGTAACCTAGAAAGATACCATCGTAAGAGCGAGACTCAAACTTATCTAGGTTACGGACTTCAAGATAAAACACTTGCAACCAAAACGCGAAAATGAGACACACTGGGCTTTCGCCCATACCTCAACTCATAAGAAGTGCGATGCAAATGTGCTCTCAAAAACACGCGATTAGAAACATGGCAGCGTAGCTATAGCCTCATTAAAACTTCTTAGAGTATCAGACTCATCTTGCATCGTCCCGCCATCTCAACTGTGGTCCTGTTCTTCCTTTCCACTACGCCATTCTCACGAGGCGTAGGGAGAAGAGAAGCGATGCTCTAAACCAGACTCTACACAAAAACTCTCAAAGTAGGAATTCTTGAACTCCGTGCCATTATCACTGCAGATAGCTCGTAATGCACACGGGAGCTCAATGGACAACCCATCTTGACCAAACCCCAAGTGAGAAAAGTCTCATCCTTCGAGGCCATGAAGAATACCCAAGAGTATCTAGAAAAATCATCAACGATGACAAGAACATACCACTTCCCTCCCGATCGCACTCTAGTTGGACCAACAAAGTGTCCATATGTAAAAGCTGTCTGGTGCATCAGTCATCACTACGGGATCGGAGGATGAGAAGCGATAACCATCTTGCCATGTCGTCAAGGAGAGCAAACTAAGTCTTTGACCATCTTGAGTTCGAGCAAACCCGAATGAGATCGTGGTCGCTAACTCGGGTCATATGATCAAAACCAATGTGACCAAGTCCCTATGCCGAAGGAGAGATCACGGGACTCGAAGCAATCAAACATCGAAGAGAGTCTCGGAAGAAGCGGAAAAATCAGCACAAAAGACTCTCCCAAATCTAGAAATCCATAAACTAACCCTCCCGATGAATCAAGAATTCTACAGCATTACTCTTGAAGCTTACCTCAAAGAGTCATCGATAAGCCGAGAAACAGAGAGCAGATTGTATTGCGACTTACTTACTAAGGCAACATCTTTAAGAATGAAATTTTGGTTAATGCAGATGGTACCTTTAGCAATGACTCTACTCAAGATGCATCCCCAAAAGTGATTAACTCATCAACGGGGCTCGGACTAGGAAGAGAACCAACGAGAATCTCGGTCATATGACGAGAACAACCGGAGTCAACAATCCAAACATCGCCCTTCCCCATCCGACAAACCTGATCAAGACACAAGAGAGAAAGATGACTCAGTACTGGGATAGAGTGAAGTCTTAGGAACCCAATACTGAACCATACGACACCTCAGAGTACCAGCCACAGAAGAAGACTGGACTCGAGTGTCTCTCTGACGCTCAACTCTCACATGATTAGGAGCAACTCTGGTAGATAATCTAGGAGTCAAAACTGGGTTGGCACGCCGTGGTGCAAAAGCCGGACCATCCCGAGAAGCCCGCCAGATCTCCTACCAAGAACACCTCACGCCACCGATATCTACCTCGATGGGAAAACGAGGAATATCAAGAGGACGGCGGAAAGATCGACCATGAGCACTACGGATTAAAACCCGATCAACAAAGATGAAAACCAAGTCCTGTACGCTGCCCAAAAACAGGCGACTCTCTAACCTGTCTAAAAGCAGTGCGTGCTTTAGAAGCACTCAGAGTCTCGGGATGACCCTGAAAACCACTAAAATCAGCAACATGCTCACGCTCGATGATTTTGGCGCGCGCTGGTAAATCCACTAGGTGACCATCTTTCTTCTGAAGGTGCATGAGTACTTTGCCTTACTAGAGGCGTAGCAACAGGAGAAGCACCCTTCTGCTCGGAGATCCCATGGTCAATCCCAGCAGACCTAAACACGAGTACTCACCCCAGGAGCTACCACGATCTCACCACTCTTGGAGCCACGCACAATGGTAGGAGGATGAGTCCTAGCGTGCTCGGGTAGTCAAATCCTAGACCCCGATTAAATCGGCTAATCTTGGATTGGTCTAGAATTAGATTGAGCTTCTTCTTGCTCCCAACAAACTTCTCGAGAGTGCTCATGAGATACTCACACTCCCTAAGAACGAGGCACATGAAGAGCAGGGGAAGGAGAGGAAGAAAAAGATCCGAAAGAGAAGATCTCTCAAAGACGTGCTTTTGTTCCCTTAGCACGGCTGCCTCAATCTTGAGGGCCTCACAAGAAACGCAAGGGGCATTTCTAATCCTAAGAGTTTGGTCTTCTAACTTCTTTCTAAGCTCAACATGGATTTTATCCATATCATCCTTAACCCCAACACACAAGAGTAACCAATTTTGACTTAACTAGTAAGTCCTTAGCAAGTTGATCACACTTGACATTCAAAGCATTATTGTCAAGTTTTAGTTGCCTACAACTCTCACATGAGCTGACTGGATCCTTAGAAGCATGCAATTCAAGTTCATCATTCCTAGCAGAAAGCTTTCTAAGGTGTGAGCTCATGGCATCAATTTCGGCAAGCAATTTAGGGCAATTAGCACAAGAAGGAGTTGAGTGAGCATGAAGAAAATTAGCATCTACAGAATGAGTATCAACAGATTCATTGCTAGCATTCTTCAACCTAAGACTATCTAGTTCAGACAACACACTATCATGCATTGTCCTTAGGTTCTCTAACTCCACAAGCAAAGCATCACACAAAGTACAGTCATCAGTGACTCGGGAGGGAGAAGATCTAAGTGAAGCTAACTCCGAGTCAAGGTACCTACTTCCTTCTCAAGCTCAGTACACCTAGCTCTAGCTCTAGCATGAAATTTTCCTAATTTGCGTAAAGCTTCATTGAGCTGGTCATAGGAGGGTACCTCGTCCGAGTCATTGTAGAGCTCGAGTCGATCGATGCCGTTGGCGTCGGCCATGAAGCACATGCCGAGAAGTCATCGCCGCCCTTCTTCTCTTGCGGATCATCCTCGCCTCGTCGCTCCATGTCTCCGTGTCGGAGAGATTGATGTCGCTGCGCGGCGAGGACGCGGTGGAAGAGCTTCTTGTTCTTGGAGAAGTTGCGGTACTTCTTCTCACGCGCCGGCTCGCGAACTGGAGGCTTCTTGTTGCGGTTCTTGTCTGTGTGGTCGTTCTTGCCCGAACCGCCTTGTTCGTTTTTGCCCTTCTCCAGCTTGGGACAGTTTGCTCGAATGTGGTTGGGGCCACCACACTCAAAGCAGTGATCATCCCACCTCTCTTCCTCTCTCTCACTCTCTTGTATGCATATGAAAATTGGCGAGCAAGAAGAGCAAGCTCATTTTCTAGAAATTTTTCCAGTTGGTCATCGCTAGCTCGCAAAGGGCGAGAGAGAGAAACCAATGAAGAATCGAAAGAGAGGATCCAATGGGATCGGTGACCAAAGCCATCGATCGAGACTTCGTCTTCCGCGAGACGACATCGATCTCATGAGTCTTGAGGCGGAATAAAGCCCGTCAAGAGTCAAGGTCGATGTGTCGGTGGTGTCCTTGATGGTAGTCACTTTCATTTCCCAAACACGAAGATCAAGTGCGGTCAAGAAATGTCGAGCATTATCCGAGTCGGGTATATGCAACCGATCGCTCGGAGGTCGCTCAAAATCTTCGTAAACCGACCAAAGCACTCGTCAAGACTCTCACCGGCGCGGTTGTTCAAACTTGTTGAACTCACGCTTGAATTGGTCTGTCGAACCGCCTTGATTTGGGTAGAGCCCTCATGGTAAGCATCGAGGGTCACCCAAATCTCATGAGCGGAACGAAGGTGAGAAATCATATCGTACTCACTCGCGACTAAGGCCCTGTATGAGGATGTTCCTTGCCTTAGCATTTGCCTCAACATCACCATATTGCGGCCGTGACGTTCTCATCGGCAGAACCTCATACGGAGCTTCACCTTACGCCATATCAGAAACCACAGGCGGTGATGTACGACTCCATCCGAGATTTCCAAAATGAAAATCAACTCCAGAGAAAATAGGAGGCTTGGTGGAATACTTGTCCATCGCCATGGCTCTTGAGACCGGTCAAGATCTAGAAAGAGCGAACTCGCTCGATACCAATTGAAGGATCAAAAGGCGACTAGAGGGGGTGAATAGGAGCCAAATAAAATTTTCGAACAAACTCTCCCCGGATTTTGATCACCAAAAGACCGTAAAGAAAGAAGCGAACCATCGATCAAGCAATTTCATGAATGCAGGCACCGACCGCTTAAGGTCGGGTGAAGCGAAAATCGTGACTGGTCGGGTAGCTCGTCGGATGAGCAGTGCTCCGCCCCGCAGAGTTCGGATGAGCGAAGACTGCGGATGAATAGTGTTCATGTGAACAGTACCCTCGACCAGCACTGGTCGGATGAACAATACTCCCGGCCTACAGAGGTAGGATGAATAGTGCTCGAAGTGAATAGTGTCAGATGAACAGTACTCCCGACCTACAGATGTCGGATGAACAGCACTCGGGGTGAATAATAAAATCAGCACGATAACAAAAACAGAAATCGATGTAACTTTTGATCGGCTGATCCAAAAAACAGTGAAAATTGGTGCACCTCTCTAAGGATGTCAGAACCTATTTCAAACATCAATTGAAGGAATTGATACCAAGGTTCCGTCCCTTTTCAGTTTAACAAATGCAACACCAAAAACAGAGTCACGAACACAGACCTCACCCCTAACTTGCTGGTGGGAGTTGATAGTCAGAAATCCTTGGATGACTCTCCACAAATCATAGCAAGTAAGTACACGAGCAAACAACCCTTCAAACAAATAGAAACACGATCCAAGGCACTTTCTTCTACTAGGCATAAAATTGGTTTCTTGCAAAGCTGAATAGAAGGGGTTGTAGATTGCCTAGATGATTGGGATATGATCTACGTAAGATTCATCCAACAATCTTTCATCCTTGGCAACAAGAACCGAAGCCAATCAAGACTAAAGAACGCAAGTCATACGCTTACGCACTTTAAGAACACACGATTTACAACTTGCAACAAGAACGCAAGGATTGCCTAGATGATTGAAAGCATCGAATCCAGAGAAGAGTTCATCAATCATGAATTTCAACAAAGATTCAATAGCATGTAGAAGGAGATGAGGCAAATCCAAATTACGTAAAGTAAATTGCAAGTAAGTAAATGCAGAATTAGATAATGTAATTTAAGTGCGTAATGTAAATACGTAAGGAAATGAAACAAGAACATAAATGAAGAACATTTCATTTCTGGAAGGGAGGTTTACAAAGCCTCACAACAAAGTGGGCAAAACTCAAATGAGCAGCAAAAACCTCAGAACCTTCACTGAGGGGAGGCTGCCCCTACCCCTCTATTTATAGTGACTTGGGATCAATTCCCACCTTTGGATGTCCTGCTTCAAACCAAAGCCAACATCCAAGAGCCAGGATTTGATCCTTACACTCACTCTCAACAACTCTCAACTACTCACGTACACTTACCTCACTGCTCAACCCCTACAGGAGATACCTCTCCTCGCCTATGTATAGCAGGCTTGGACCACCTACCACCCTTGGATGAGCCTCTAAACCCTAGAGCACTCCATCAAGGGCTGAGATTTTACTCACTCACACAGCTATGCATGGGCTCACCCGAAACCCAACAACACAACGGGTTTTGCAAGCTTTTCAACTCACACTAACTTGACCCACTACTCTATCTTCCTGACCGCGATCCAACGGTCCTCCTTGATCAGAGTAGCTCCAAGTTAGCATCTCATCCATTCATTTGTCTTCTCGGCTTGCAGCTACTCCCTGGCCTTAGTCATCTTTGGTGACACCTTGATCATCTGGACCTCAGCTCTCCCAGCCTAGTCCTGATCCCCTTCGCCTCACCATGACCTAGCTTCAAAGTCCTGCAACCATCATAGACAAGGAAACCACATCACATAGCAATGTCCAACAACACATATCCATCTCAATGCATGATATACACTATGTCGCCCAACAAAACCCCGACCACACGTGGTCCGACCATCGGTCTCCATCCCGACCACTCTGTGTCATTCACCGGTCTCCGACTCAATCACTCGGAGTCTCAACCACTCGGAGTCGGACGACCCAACCACTCGGAGTCGGACGACCCAACCACTCGGGGTCAGACGACTGGTCTCCAACCAGCCAAAGCTCCGACCACTCAGGTCAGACGACCCGACCACTCGGGGTCAGACGACTGGTCTCCGACCAGCTAAAGCCTCGACCACTCGGGGTTGGACGACCCGACCACTCGAGGTCTGACGACTGGTCTCCAACCAGCCAAAGCCTCGACCACTCGGGGTCGGACGACTGGTCTCCAACCAGCCAAAGCCTCAAAGCCGGTAGACCAACACTCAAATTGCTTCAAATCCAAATCAATTCAAAACAACACAAGCTCAAAACTCATCAATTACTCATCACACACAAGGATAGACCTCCACATGGTCTTTCATATATATAAATCAGCAAAGCATGTGATCCAAACTCGTTCAAAATCTTTGAATTCGAGTATATTTTTTCAAAGGTACGTGTTTCATTTGAATTGTTATAAAGAACCTCCATGTGATAACTGTGCTAGTCCCATGATCAGTGGCTAGCACTCACATGTTTACAACATTCATATCACAACCACAGGATATTAAACTGATAAGTATGCATTACAAGCGAAAATAATTATACAGAGTTTAAAATTTATAAAGACTGAACAGCGGAAAATAAAGAGAGTTAAGGAACTCCAAAAGCCTCGCGGTTTGCCCACTAACCCTCAGGCAACTGACTCGGCAAACCTAGGGGAAATCATCGTCAAATACCCCGTGCCCTGCGTGAAAGCAAGAATCATCTGGCACTTCACAAGCTTCGTCCTCTGAGACAGCAGATGCAAGATTGAGTACATTGGTACTCAGCAAGACTTATAGTGTTTGACAGATGCAATTAAGTAATTATGCAGGCTAAGCAATGGCAGGTTAAAGGTTATTTTGCAGTTGCATAAACATTTAAAAGTATGAACATAATAGATTGAAACATCGCATTTTTAAACAGGCAATTGAAACATAAAGCAATAATCAAATATTCTAGTTTATCAACCCAGTCTACCCGACTATAAAAGTCCCCGGTGTCTGTCCTTTGACCCGAAAGCTAGTTGCAAGATTTGTTTCCTTCCCAAACCCATTTTCCAGAAAATACCAAAACTCTAACATTGGAATGACTTTACCAAGTGTCCTTGACCGTGGACGCGGCTAATCGATTAGATTTACCTTATGCAGAGGTGTACAACTTTACCCACAAGGAATGTCAACCTCTTTTGCCAGGCCAACTGACACACTTCCTTTGGTGTGTCGGCAAGGAGATCATACAGAGCCGTTACATTATCTAGACGTGGCTTTGAACCAGTCCGGGACGTTTGACCCTCGCCATGAAAACAGAAACACTCACCCAAGTCGTGGATCCATTTTCATCACACCCAACAAAGACATTTGCTCATGGCAAGGCGTACACCGTTGCATTGGTATGTAGAAACCCCTACAA